>CM065592.1:42523963-43723963 GCA_033119425.1 Bufotes viridis | reverse complement strand
AAGCGAGGCAGGCCAGAAGTTCTATCGCAAATTGGGATACTGCAGCTCAGGCCACAGGTCAAGCCTGCACACCCAGTAGTCAAGGGGTTCATCGCTCCTCAGAGTGTCGATATCTGCAGTTAAGGCAAGGTAGACCCCGAAGGCTGTGGCAATGCGCAGGACTTAAAGGGAGTCTTTCACATCGAAAACCCATTTTTCAACACTCACATCTTTCTCAGCAAAATTGCCCCCAGATTAAAAAGCTTCTTACCCTATTGCTGTACCTCTTACCGATCTTCAGAAAATCACTTTAATTGCAGATGTGAATGACAGTTGAAGGTGCCCAGTGGCGGCGTCATAACGACCGGTGCCCAGGCCGCACGCTCATCTTCATAACTTCAACTGTGATTGACATCTGCAATTAAAGTGATTTTCTGAGGTCGGTAGGAGGTACAGCAATAGAGTAAGAAGCTTTTTAATGTGGGGGCAATTTTGCAGAGAAAGATGTGAGTGTTGAAAAATGGGTTTTTGAGGTGAAAGGCTCCCTTTAATTGCAGATGTCAATCACAGTTGAAGTTATGAAGATGAGCGTGCGGCCTGGGCACCGGTCGTTATGACGCCGCCACTGGGCACCTTCAACTGTCATTTACATCTGCAATTAAAGTGATTTTCTGAAGATCGGTAAGAGGTACAGCAATAGGGTAAGAAGCTTTTTAATCTGGGGGCAATTTTGCAGAGAAAGATGTGAGTGTTGAAAAATGGGTTTTCGGGGTGAAAGACTCCCTTTAACCACTTCAGCCCCCCTAGCTTAAACACCCTTAATGACCAGGCCACTTTTTACAATTCCGCACTACACTACTTTCACCGTTTATTGCTCCGTCATACAACTTACCACCCAAATGAATTTTACCTCCTTTTCTTCTCACTAATAGAGCTTTCATTTGGTGGTATTTCATTGCTGCTGACATTTTAACTTTTTTGATATTTTACTTTTTTTGACGAAATTTTAGCAAAAAATGAAATTTTTCACTTTCTGTTGTAATTTTTTTTTTAAAAACTACATTTCTATATAAATTTTTCTCTAAATTTATTGTTCTACATGTCTTTGATAAAAAAAATCCAATAAGTGTATATTTATTGGTTTGGGTAAAAGTTATAGCGTTTACAAACTATGGTGCAAAAAAGTGAATTTCGGCATTTTGAAGCAGCTCTGACTTTCTGGGCACTTGTCATGTTTCTTCAGGTGCTAGAATGCCAGGAAAGTATAAATACCCCCCAAATGACACCATTTTAGAAAGAAGACACCCCAAAGTATTCGCGGAGGGGCATGATGAGTTCATGAATCATTTCATTTTTTTTCACAAGTTAGCGGAAAATGACACTTTCTGAGGAAAAAAAATAATAATAAAGTTTCCATTGCTGCTAACTTCTGGCAAAAAAAAATAAAATCTCCCACGAACTCACTATGCCTCTCAGTGAATACCTTGGGGTGTCTACTTTCCGAAATGGGGTCATTTGTGGGGTGTGGTTACTGTTCTGGCATTTTGGGCGGGGCTAAATTGTGAGCAACCTTGTAAAACCTAAAGGTACTCGTTGGAATTTGGGCCCCTTTGCGCATCCAGGCTGCAAAAAAGTGTCACTCATGTGGTATCACCGTACTCAGGACAAGTAGGGCAATGTGTTTTGGGGTGTATTTTTACATATACCCATGTTGGGTGAGAGAAATATCTCTGTAAACTGTCAACTTTGTATAAAAAAATTTAAAAAGTTGTCATTTACAGAGATATTTCTCACACCCAGCATGGGTATATGTAAAAATACACCCCAAAACACATTGCCCTACTTCTCCTGAGTACGGCGATACCACATGTGTGATACTTTTTTCCAGCCTGGGTGCGCAAAGGGGCCCAAATTCCAATGAGTACCTTTAGGATTTCACAGGTCATTTTTACGCATTTAGATTCCAGACTTCTTCTCACGCTTTAGGGGCTCCTAAAATGCCAGGGCAGTATTAATACCCCACAAGTGACCCCATTTTAGAAAGAAGACACCCCGAGGTATTCCGTGAGGGGTATGGTGAGTTCATGTAAAATATCAATTTCCGCTAACTTGTGCCAAAAATTTTTATTTATTTTTTCTGTGAACTCGACATGCCCCTCACGGAATACCTTGGGGTGTCTTATTTCCAAAATGGGGTCACTTGTGGGGTATTTATACTGCCCTGGCATTTTAGGGGTCCTAAAGCGTGAGAATCCAAATGCGTAAAAATGCCCTGTGAAATCCAAAGGTACTCATTGGAATTTGGGCTCCTTTGCGCATCTTGTCTGCAAAAAGGTGTCACACATGTGGTATCGCCGTACTCAGGAGAAGTAGGGCAATGTGTTTTGGGGTGTATTTTTACATATACCCATACTGTGTGTGAGAAATATCTCTGTAAATAACAACTTTTTAAATTTTTTTTATACAAAGTTGTCAATTTACAGAGATATTTCTCTCACCCAGCATGGGTATATGTAAAAATACACCCCAAAACACATTGCCCTACTTCTCCTGAGTACGGCGATACCACATGTGTGCCACTTTTTTGTAGCCTGGGTGCGCAAAGGGGCCCAAATTCCAATGAGTACCTTTAGGATTTCACAGGGCATTTTTACGCATTTTTCTTCTCATGCTTTAGGGCCCCTAAAATGCCAGGGCAGTATAAATACCCCTCATGTGACCCCATTTTGGAAAGAAGACACCCCAAAGTATTCCGTGAGGGGCATGGCGAGTTCACAGAAGATTTTTTTTTGGCACAAGTTAGCATAAATTGATTTTTTTATTGTTTTTTTCTCACAAAGTCTCCCTTTCCGCTAACTTGTGACAAAAAGTTCAATTTTTCATGGACTCACTATGCCCCTCAGCGAATACCTTGGGGTGTCTTCTTTCCAAAATAGGGTCATTTGTGGGGTGTTTGTACTGTTCAGGCATTTTGGGCGGGGCTAAATTGTGAACAGCCCTGTAAAACCTAAAGGTACTTGTTGGAATTTGGGCCCCTTTGCGCACCCAGGCTGTAAAAAAGTGTCACTCATGTGGTATCGCCGTACTCAGGACAAGTAGGGCAATGTGTTTTGGGGTGTATTTTTACATATACCCATGTTGGGTGAGAGAAATATCTCTGTAAATTGACAACTTTGTATAAAAAAATTTAAAAGTTGTCGTTTACAGCGATATTTTTCACACAAAGTATGGGTATATATAAAAATACACCCCAAAACACATTGCCCTACTTCTCCTGAGTACGGATATACCACATGAGTGACACTTTTCTGCAGCCAAGATGCGCAAAGGGGCCCTAATTCCAATGAGTACCTTTAGGATTTCACAGGGCATTTTTACGCATTTGGATTCTCACGCTTTAGGACCCCTAAAATGCCAGGGCAGTATAAATACCCCACAAGTGACCCCATTTTGGAAAGAAGACACCACAAGGTATTCCGTGAGGGGCATGGCGAGTTCACACACAAGTTAGCGGAAATTTATTTATTATTATTTTTTTTTTACAAAGTCTCATATTCCACTAACTTGAACTCACCATACCCCTCACGGAATACCTTGGGGTGTCTTCTTTCTAAAATGGGGTCACATGTGGGGTGTTTGTACTGCCCTGGCATTTAAGGGTCTCCGCAATCATTACACGTATGGCCAGCATTAGGAGTTTTTGCGATTCTCCTTATATTGAGCATACGGGTAATGAGATTTTTTTTTCCGTTCAGCCTCTGGGCTGAAAAAAAAAAAAAAATGAACGCCACAGATTTTTTCATTCGCATCGATCAATGTGGATGAAAAAATCTCTGCCAAGATCAGTGACTGCGGTGCGGTGGGCTGGGCGCCAACTACCTAACAAGTAGCTAACTAACTGGTGGTGATAAGGGACCCTTATGCCCCATTCACACGTCCACAATTCTGTTTGCGGAACGAAATTGCGGACTCATTCATTTCTATGGGGACAGAGTTTGTCCCGCTCGGATCCGGAATTGCGGATCCGCACTTCCAGGTCTGCACTTCCATTCCGCAAAAATATAGAACATGTCCTATTCTTGTCCGCAATTACCGTCGACTTCTGTGCTGCCTGTGACTGAGGGTTAGTGTGTGTCACTTGGCTCCCCATAATTGCAGTGGTACTGGGGGCACTATGGGGGAGGGGGGCAGCAGAGGGGAGGACCACCTAGCTGATGACATCATACTAAGAATGGCCACTATATTAATAACAAAGAGGGGCTATTACATAAGTAATAAAGAGGGGGCGATAAATTACTAATAGATGACCCGTCTATTAGTAATGTATGGCCCCCTCTTTATTACTTATGTAATAGCCCCTCTTTGTTATTAATAAGGGGCCATTACATTACTAATAGAGAGGTCAATTATATTACTAATAGAGGGGACCATTACATTACTAATAGAGGGGGCCATTACATTACTAATAGAGGGGCCATTATATGACTAATAGAGGGGCCCATGATATGACTAATAAAGGGGGGCCATTATATGACTAATAGAGGGGGCCATTATATTACTAATAGAGGGGGCCATTACATTACTAATAAAAAGGAGGCTATTACATTAATAATAAAGAGGCGGCATTGTACTAATAATAAGGAGGATGGCCATTATAATATACAGGGGGAATAATATTATGGGGAATGGGGGGTCTATCTGTATGGCTCTAGCTCAGTTTTGAGGGGCAGCAAGATGACAGTGTTGAGGCACCAGGAGGAAGAGGACGATGATAGTAAAAGTGAGGAACCTATATTTTTTTCTATGAAACTCTGCAGAGACGAAAAGGGACTGAAAGAAGATGTCATGGCGGTCTTATCTTCTGATGAAGACGCTGAGGAAAGTCTACATCACAGGAGAAGTCACTGGATGTATGAGGTATGTGCTGCTGTATTCTACTGTATATAGTAATGTCCATCCACATATCTGTTTCACGGTAGGGTTTGAGGGGGATATAGAATTTTGCCCACTTCAGGTCACACTATCAGTGTTCTGAGGGTCTCCCATCCATCTACTACATTATCTGTACTCATGAAGTTATCACTGTGTTATCTGTAGTGTAACATAGGACTGCAAGTTATCTACTATATCATCTGTTAAAAGGGGCATGCCCACAGGGTGGGGGGCGCACATTTTTGTCTTGCCCCAGGTGCTGGCAACCCACGCTACGCCACTGCCAGCAGCACAGATGGGGTTAACTGCCCCCCGTGGACTGGTAGGACCGGAGGAATTTTTGAATGAGCCGAAGAACCAATAAAAAGTTTCCTGCTCCCTGAAAAGGAGAGAACTAACCCCAGCCCACCGTGTTTTTTTCTGTCCTTTGGACAGGTGGACTGGCGAGGTGTTCCCTCACTTCTTTGGGAGCAGGAACGCTTTTTGTTTGACTAGGGAGTTATGTTTTTCCTCCCATCCTCCCTGTAGTTGGCGCCTTTTACCTTTAAAAGTGCCCGGCTGCGATTTTTTTCTTATCCAGCGCTACGAGCCGGCGCTCCGTGGGCGCCACCATCTTCTGGAAGTGACGCGGTTGCCGCAACGTCACTTCCGGTTTCTCCTTTCTCCGGACAGGAGCGTTTCTCCTGTTGCCGGATGTTTTTCTTTCTTTTCAGGGGGGCAAAGAGGTCTGTCCTTAGAGAGCACTAAGGACTTCCTACGTCTCAGTTGTTTTTTTACAGGGCTTAGCAGATCCTTTTGCAGGGGGAAGTACCACACTAAGGGGGGGGAGCCTTACCTTTTTAAACACTCAGTTTCCTTCTCTCAGTCTCTGGTTGCGCAGCTTTCTAAGCAAGCCTCCAGAGCCCCTTGCATTGTAGAGAGTTTACTCTTATAGTGTGGATTTGCTTTGTATTTCCCAACTTCAGTGGGCTCATACTATTTATGATGTGTCATTTTGTTTGCACCTTTCCAAGTAAGGTTGCTAATTTCTTTCCCTTTGCAGTGATGTCTTCACCTAGTGATCCGGATCAGCAGCGGAAGTCCTCGGCCAAAAGAAGGCATTTGGCCTGTTTTGACTGCAGCACTCCCTTGGACGACAGTTGCCCTTATTCCCGGTGTGACAGCTATTGTTCCCGTACTGCCACTGAACCAACGATGCAGGAAATGTATCAAGGTCTTATGTGGACGATTCTATCAAGGGAGTCGTAAAACTGCTCAATGAGAGGTTACCGGTACCCTCCCAGTCTCCTATGGAGGTTACCGCACCGGTAGAGAGACCCACTATAATCTCTGTGGGGTCATCTTCCTCTGAGGAGGAGGAATTGACTTTGTGCTTTTTTCCGCCTGAAAAAACCCAGAAGTTACTTAAGTCCATCAGGTCAGGGAAGCATGATGTTGACATGGGGGAGTCCTCTGATCCCGCCGGACGGGCACAGCGCGTCTTTAGGGCGGATGAGACCCTTCTTTCAGTAATGCGTACTGAATGGAAGAAGCCAGAAAAAGGTCCAGTCCTTACCAGGAAATTCAAGCTAATGTTTCCGATGGCTAAACCCTTGGTGGAATCGTGGGGTTCCATTCCCAAGGTGGATATGGCTATAGCCAAGTTGTCCAGGCGCACTCTGGTCCCTGCGGATGATGGGTCTAGTCTGCAGGACCCTCTAGATAGAAGGGCAGAGTGTACCCTAAGAACGGGATATTCGGCGACTGTTTCCTCCGCTTTAACATCCATTGCGGCTACAGAGGTCGCCTCCTTCCTACGGTCAAAGCTTAATCAGATTCAGACAGATATCAACCAGAGTGTCTCTCGCGACGATATCCTGGCCGCATTTAAGTCTGTCAACTTGGCCATGGATTATTTATGCGATATCTCGCAAATTCAACTAAAGCTAGCGGCCAAGACAATGGCCCTAGTTTCAGCCGCCCGTAGGCCCTTGTAGTTAAAGCCTTGGAATGCGGACAACAACCTGAGCGGTCTCCCCTTTAAACCGGACCGTCTGTTCGGCGCTAAACTGGACAAGATAATGGAGGGACTCTCCACAACAGCCCTTTCGGGGGCGC
Source organism: Bufotes viridis (assembly GCA_033119425.1). Lineage (NCBI taxonomy): Eukaryota > Metazoa > Chordata > Amphibia > Anura > Bufonidae > Bufotes > Bufotes viridis. The sequence continues at coordinate 43,716,955 of CM065592.1, read as the reverse complement.
AGCAAGCGTGAGCGCGGAGGTAGATCAGGGCAACAGGCCACTGCGCGCGCAGATTGGGGGGGGGGCAGTCACGAAGGCCTTCTAGACGCCCCCGCAGACCCACCAAGGAGGCTAAGCCCTAATGACTGCGGGCCTCGCAAAGGCTCTTGGTTAACCCCTGTTGCCTCTGCCGTTACGCCTCTAGATTTTCCCGTACCCCTTCCCCAGGTCCCTGTGGGGGGAGCGTCTTTCCCACTTCAAGCAGGTATGGGCTCAGGAGATCTCAGACTCCTGGGTTTAAAGCATAGTCTCCTCCGGTTACCTAATAGACCTCGTGTCTCTCCCCCAGAAAGGTTCGTTGTCACTCAAGGGTTTCAGCCTGCCAGGCAAAGTATTCTAGAATCCTATATACAGGATTACCTTTCCAATGGAGCTCTGGAGGAGGTTCCGGCAGGGGACAGGGGTCTAGGGATTTATTTTACAGTGTTTCTGGTTCCCAAAAAGACAGGAGATCTCCGGATGATAATCGACTTGAGATTTCTCAATCGATTCATAAGGAAGACAAGGTTTCGGATGGAAACCATAAGGTCAGTCAGTCACATCCTCAAACCTGGGGACGTGATGCCACTCTGGACCTCAAGGATGCTTACTTCCATATTCTGATCCATCCCGCTTCTCGGAAATTTCTCAGGATCGCGGTCCAGATTTCAGGGGTCCGCAGGCATCTTCAGTTTGCCGCTCTTCCCTTTGGTATCTCATCTGCCCCCCTTATCTTCACCAAGGTGGTAGTGTCGGTGGTGGCAGCTCTGAGACTCTAGGGACTGACCATTGTTCCCTATCTGGACGACTGGCTTTTCCTTGCCTCCTCAGTTCAAGTTCTTACCCACCATCTTCATGTGGCCGTTTCTTTTCTCCTCCTAGGATGGATTATCAACTGGGAGAAGTCGTTTATGAGCCCATCAACTTCCATTCATTACCTAGGTTTTGTGGTCGACTCTGTGGAGATGTCCCTCCAGTTGACACCAGAGAGAAGAGCTCGGATTAAGGACCTGGTAAGAGTCCTTTCTGTTCCGCGGCAAGTCTCCATTCAGACTCTCATGAAGATGCTGGGGCTCATGTCAGCGGCTGCGAATGCAGTCCCTTGGGCTATGTGGCATCTCCGTCCACTACAGTCGGAGCAAAGCTGTGAAGGTCCAGTCAGACAACATGACTGCGGTCCTCTACATAAACAAACAGGGAGGCACAAGGTCTTTACCCCTTCTGTAAGAGATCGGGGTAATTCTATGTTGGGCAGAGCTGAACCTTTCCCATCTGTCTGCCACTCACATTCGAGGTTCCCTCAATATGCGGACCGCCTAAGTCGCAGGTTACCGACCATGGAGTGGTCTCTGCATCCGGAGATCTTCAAGCAGTTAATCCTCAAAAGGGGCATGCCAGAGGTGGATCTTATGGCAACCAAGTTCAACGCCAAGGTGGAGAGGTTCTGCTCCCTTTACAGGGAGGACAACCCCATAGCGATAGACGCTCTGACAATACCGTGAAGGTTCAGGCTGGCTTATATCTTCCCTTCCTTTTCCATGATACCGAGGGTATTGATGAAAATCCGTCAGGATCAGGCCTCGGTAATTGCCATCATACTGTTTTGGCCCAGAAGATCTTGGTTTACCCAGCTCATTCAGATGAGTCGGGGACAATACTGGAGACTCCCCCCAGAGCAGACCCTGGTGTCGTGGGACACTCACCGCTGCCCAGATCTGCACAGATTCAACCTGACAGCCTGGAGGTGATCAGTCCCTTCCCGGAGTAGGAGGGCTCTCTGAGTCGGTCCTGAGAACCTTGTCGCATTCAAGAGCAGAGTCTACGAAGAAGGCCTACTCCAGAGTAATGAGAATCTTCACGTCATGGTGTGATTCCAACCAGGTGGCGTCTGCAGATCCGCCCCTCTCTGCGATACTGCAATTCCTTCAAGATGGACTAGACAAAGGTCTCTCTCCATCTACCCTGAAGGTACAGATTTTTGCCATTTCGGCCTGTCTTAACAGGCCATATTGTCGGGACCCGCTCACCAAACGCTTTCTTAAAGGAGCGGAGAGACTGAGGCCTACAATACTGAAACCTGTCCCTTAGTGTGACTTATCAGTAGTTCTCAGGGGGTTAGCATCTACCCCCTTTGAGCCATTGGAAGAGGTAGACTTCAAGTTCTTGACTTTGAAATCGGTCTTTCCTCTGGCTGTAACCTCAGCCAAAAGAATCTCTGAGCTGCAAGCCTTTTCAGCAATGCATCCTTATACCATTTTTTTACAGGACCGAGTTCTTCTTAAGTTTCTACCTTACTTTAGACCTAAGGTTCCGACTTTTCAGAATATTAACCAGGTAATTTCTTTACCAGTTTTGTTGTCTTCTGCCTCCTCCTCTAATGTTCCAGCCACACACCCGCTGGATATCTCGAGATGCCTCCAGATCTATGTAGATAGATCTAAGGAGTTCAGGATAGACGAGAATCTCTTTATCCTGTTTGCCGGTAAATCCAAAGGCCGTAAGGCGTCTAAAGCTACCATTAGTCGCTGGATCAAGGAAGCCATCAGGGAGGCTTTTCTGTCTCAGTCCTTAGAGCCTCCAGAGTTTGTTAGGGCCCACTCTACTAGGGCAGTTTCAACTTCTGTATGCGGAGAGAAGGCTTCTCCCTTTAGAGTTAATCTGTAAGGCGGCTTCCTAGAGCTCTGAGTCAACCTTCATCTCTCATTATAGGATAGATGCTAAGGTGGCAGAGTTTTTGGCTTTTGGGCAGATGATCCTTAGTTCTGCCAGGCATGAGGACCCTCCCTAGGGGTTTCTTCTTGCTATCTCCCCATCTGTGCTGCTGGTAGGACGTAAGAGAATCGTTAATTTCTAACGATAATTTTTTTCCCTTAGTCCTAACAGCAGCACACAAATTTCCCAATCTAAGGAGATGATGCTAGCTATAAACACGGTGGGCTGGGGTTAGTTCCCTCCTTTTCAGGGAGCAGGAAACTTCTTATTGGTTCTTGGGCTCATTAAAAATTTCGCCGGTCCTACCAGTCCACGGGGGGCAGTTAAACCCATCTGTGCTGCTGTTAGGACTAAGGGAAAACAAATTATCGTTAGAAATTAACGATTGCTGAGCACATTACAGTATGTCACCGGAGCTGCTCTATGAATCACCTACTGATGTCAGTGGGGTCAGTACTCTCTAGAACAGTATATGAGGTTGCAGTGCCCCAGATCTGGGGGTATTTGTAATTTTATATAGTTATGTATTGTAATATTTTTCATTTTATTGTTTTGACAATGTGTTCCAGCAAGAAGAAAGTATGGTTGGCAAAGATTGGCAGGAACAGGACTAACCACCCTGTTCCTTCCCACTTGGTAGGAGTGGGCCGGTCCTGCTACCTTCCAGGAGGGCGAGTTCCAGTCTAGCTGGAGGGAGGAGAGGAAGCGTAGAGGAACAAGATATTCTTCTTAGATATTCTTCTCCTGTGAGACCAACACTTCAGATAGATCAGCAAACTCAAGAATACTGCTTCCAGAAAGCATCAGTTCAACAAGACAGTAGAGTGATCCGCAAAATGCAGCATTACAGACACTGCTGCAAAGTGAGGGACTACGGCTCAGGCACCCATCATCTAGAATCATCACTAGGCCAGACTAACATCAAGCCTGTACCACAGTGGACACCTATATTTACTAGTGCCTGCTAGTGCCAATTAATTGGCATCCTACCTGCCACCATTCTTCCTCATCTGGTGCCAGAATCTACGCTTCACATTTACTGCTGCTGGATGGATGCCGCTATGGCATCAAAAATGGTAAAATGCAGAGTGGACCCAGCATGCATGTGGAACCAGCACTCCCTGAATTTCATGGTGGTCATTATAGCACATAACAGGTAGTATTTAGTGTTAGGTTCCCGTCTTATAGAGATCGCCTTGATGTTTGGCAGACAGGCCCAAATAACTTTGTACAAAATGTATTTGCCAAGAATCTCAAATTTGCAAAATAAGCGTGACATTAGCACCAGAATATTTTCTATAATTATGGCATTATTGTGTTTGCAGAGTGCTTTTGCATTGTCTTTTTTTTCTTCGTGTTTCTAGCCATGGCAGTGTGCACCTGCGCATTGGGATGTACTGACTGACACCTCTTCTTTTTTTTTTTTTTGCAGTTGTATTGGAGCTGGATGTACCATAGGTTTTATTTTCTACAGATTAAAAAGAGACTGTTATACATCTACTTCTGGCCTGATTCTTCAAACTACATTTCCACTGCACCGTTCCCCAGGGAGCAACGGTGTGAGGGCATACATTGTGACACAATATCTCATCAGGGCCACTACCACTCCTATCCTCTGCACTGTCTTTCAGGGGCTCGCAGGGGTCTGTTATCTACATACTAACCCCCCACCCATAAACCAACTAATCATGACATATCACTTCTTGCCAGCAATCATGGTATATTCTGGTGATACAGCATAAGACAGTGTAAGACAATATGAAAAACCTTAAAAATACATTCTGAAAGCATGAATATCATACATATATAGTATAGAGTATTACACAGATTTGTGGAAATATGTCACCTTGTCCAGCCTCTCTTAAACTGGCTAATACGTTAGATTAATATTGGTCAAACCTGATGATTTTGGCCGGACCAGTTACTATATAATGTGTATCGGGTGCCCCAATGTCAACATGATGATGTTTTTGTTCTCACGGGACACAAGCTGCTCTTAGTGGTAAAGGCTTATACTCTCCTCCCTCCAGTCAGAACACATACAGACTCAGCTGAGAGGACATGCATATGGGGAGGTCACGCGGAATAGCTGTTGGCCAGTGTACAGCCAGTTTTAGTGTACTCTGCAATCTGAATGACTATATGTACAGTACATAAAATCTAGATTTGCCCATCAATGTTTAAAAGTGGGACTCTGACCTCCAGGACCAGCAATCAGTTCTCATTATAATCATCTGTGCCCCGCACTGTGGTTCATCCCATTTACTGTACTTGAGACTGAGCTGCAGGACCATTTATGGCCATTCATGAGGACAAGCTGCGTGCTATGTAAACATTTTTGTAAGAACACCACCCTCTTTATTGTTCTAAACAGCAAGGATCCCACAGGCCACTCTCCACTGATCACACATGGTTGGACTATCCTATAGATAGATCACCATTGTTACAGGGCTGACGAACCTTGAGCAGAAACTGTAGTTAGGCTTTAACTAATAGCTGAGTTCTTCCATATTCTTCACTGAAATTCTCTTCCTGAAGGGAAATTTATAAATGATAGTGGATTGTAAGAAAACTGGACTTTTCATCCCTAACCTCAAATGTCGTCTTTGTAGATTGATTAACATTACCGTTAAGACGTTTGTCTGGGACGGTCATGTTGGCGGTTACATGGTATTATCTCCTCTTTATGAATGTGTTTCATGCTTTAATAAATCACATTAATGCTGGTGCTAAATTTGTGGTGCAGAGGTTAACAATAAAGTCAACCACATAGTAAACCGCGGGACTTCTCCTATCTGAGCATTAGCAATAATTAATTATTCGGCTGCTGCGGTTTGGCATCGGTTCAGGGCTGCAATATTGATAGAGCATTGTGTTTGGAGAGGAAAGTGTCTGTAGCTCTGAAGTCCTCTCAGTTATAATGAAATTAACCAGATGTCCGGTGTAGTCATCGCTGGAAACCCTCTAAGATCTGTAGGAAATGAACATTTCTGTTTAGGTTTCAGATATATGAAAAATAAGATCTTGGGTTTCTCTCCCCATGAACAGCGACCAAATGGGAATTTACTTTATTTCTCAAACCTGCTATTGTCTTTGTATCTAATATTTATAGGAATAAGTCCACCATATTTCCAGGGTCCAGCAGGTCCCATAAACCCACCTTAATTACACATAGCACCCCTTTTTGCTTTCCATTCCAAAGTTGTGTGGATTGGCCTCTTGGGAATTTGGTTGCATGACACTCTTCTTCTGAAAATCCAGCTTCTGACAGCATCTTGTCCTTTACCAGGTTTCGTGCTCCAGACTATGGATGGGATGGCACTTCTGCTGTTGAAGGATCCAGAACTACGCCTCTCTCTGGCGCATTTGCAGAGTAGGTGGATTCAGGACTGTGCACATATGCCAAGGAGAGCATAGTTCTGGCTCCATCCACAGCTTAAGTGACGTCCCATCCATAGCCCAGGCCAGAAACTTGGTAAAGGATGTGACTTTAGCAGAAGCTGGATTTTCAGAAGAGGACCATCATGCAAAGAAGTTCCTAATAGTCCGACCTATCCAACTTCAAAATGGTAAGTAAATTACAAACTTTCTCCTACAGGCGTATTCTGTGTAACTGAGGTATCTTTGCTGGACCTAGAGCTCATCCCACAACTCAAAAATAGGTCAAAACATAGGGGTGAAAGTAGAATGTCTACTTCCTGAGGCACATTTTGAAACTGCTGCATTCCCTCCAAGATCTGCACATTGTAGATTTGCATTTAAACACAGAATGCAACAGCACTCTGCAACCAGCAATCTGCCCTGCCTCTATACTAGAAGTTAACAGAGGCGTCAGTGTACATTTTGATCAAAAAGTAATAAGCCACTCGCCGCGCCAAGGCCGCCTGTATGAGTGGTCCTAACGCTAAATCCTACCTGTTATGGGCCATGACAGCCACATAGAATCCAGGGAGTGCGGGCCCAGCATGCATGCTAGGATCCACCGTTGCTTAGTACCTACTAATAGCCACCTGGCTCCAGGAAGAGTACACAGTGGACTCAGCATGCATGTTGGTACCTGCATTACTGGATTTAATGGAGGCTGTTATGGCACCAAAAAGGGTTAATAAGCACGGTTGATCCTAGCAGATTTTATGTGGCTTTCATGGCCCATAACAGGTAGGATTTAGAGTTAGGACCACTCATAGAGGCGGCCTTGGCGCGGTGAGTGGCTTATTACTTTTTGATCAAAATGTACACTAACGCCTCTGATAACTTCTAGCATAGAGGCAGGGCAGAGTGCTGGTTGCCGAGTGTTGTTGCATTTCTGTGTTTGTATGTATATTTTGCCATAGCTGCGTGCACCTGCATACAGGGATGTGCTGACTGACCCCCCCTCTCCCTTGTGTTTAAGATTTGCATTTAGAAAAATATCTACGTTGGAGCTTATTCCTTGCAAGTTAATGGGATTTGCATAAATCTACAGAGCATTGTAAATTTATCTGAAATTTTTCTGCAAAGCTGGCCGTGATTTTCACTCTTGGCAATGCACTGGGTTAAACCTGTGGTCAAAATTGCATTAATATGCATGACAAATCCTGCAGGTCACAAATTTTACTTCTGCTTCTACATGGGAGTTCAGAAAATAGCTGATGTTCTCTCTATTCCCCACCATGCGACTTCTGAAAATATATTTAAATAAACTTAAATCAAACTTTTCGAACTACCATAGCGATGAATGAAGAACATTCTGCGCATGCCCTGTGTGCTCTCCTTCGCTTTGGGGGCCCTGTTCTGGAGATAGGAGCATGGCCCAGAATTGGGACTCACACCTATCTGACATCAATGGCATATCCTAGTGATATGATATCAATGTCGTAGATGAGACGATCCCTTTGATCTATTGTGATGATGAGATTGATGGATGAATCTTTATTGATCCTTGAGTCACATGCCAGGGGTCTTATAAGCTATTTGTCTCCCTTAAGCCCAGTAAGAGACAACTTAGTATTATCCGTCAGCCATCCATCACTCACATACTTCTCTCACTGTGGCACATAATTATGACAGATACCATCCATGGCGTATCCATCACTCTTATAACAGAAAATTCAGACGGCACTCCAAAAGTGTTTCAATGCAATTTAGTTTTATTCATGGTATTGCCGGACTTATTTTACAGGCAACGTTTCGGGCATCTTATGCATTGCTCTTCATCAGGCTCGTATGGCAACACTTTCTGTGTGAACGCCGGTGTTCACACAGAAAGTGCTGCCATACGAGCCTGATGAAGGGCAATGCATAAGATGCCTGAAACGTTGCCTGTAAAATAAGTCCGGCAATACCATGAATAAAACTAAATTGCATTGAAACACTTTTGGAGTGCCGTCTGAATTTTCTGTTATACGTACAAGTACCCTGAGGTGGAGCGGGATACATCCCCTGACGTGCACCCTACAGCCAAGAAGTGGCGGAAGTGCCGTGGCTAAACAAATTGTAGACGTATCCATCACTCTTAGGCGCCCATGTTAAAAAAAACAAACAAACAAACTGTAGAGCGTACATGACCCCTATTCAGGAAAAGTATGTGGGTTCCTTGTTCTGTAGCAGCTAGACTGTTGAGAGTGAGGGGCTTGTCACAGCAAGAGACCACCTGATTTTTGGGGCCTCAAGAATTTGCTTGGTTTGCGTGGTGTTAAAGCCCACCACTGATCATCTGTGCAGTTAGATGTAGGGTATGTTTACCCTGATCTGGTCATTGGTTCCAAAGTCAGCTCCAAATGATCTAGACCTTTGAGGGCCTGTTCAATGAGTGCTCCAGCATTGTGTCAGAGCTTGGCCCACCAGAGGATTCTCTGGTACTCTTAATTTCTTTTTCAAACACTTCTGGTCGCCCAGATAGACAATGCAATACTTATGAATACCTATTAAGCCCTGCCAAAGGCAGCACCAGAAAGGCATCCTAACAGACAGGCTGGTGGAGATTATTAGGCCCCTGGCTCTTATGTCAACCCCTCGGAACCCCACAATCGCGTTGGCGGGTTGGAGATGTAATTTGATGCACTGACCATGGGATCGAAGCGATTAAACAACCAGGATTAGAGTTATCTTTGATCCCGGCCATCAGAGTAGTCATCTGGCACTATTCTCAGTCAGCACCTGTAAGTGGTGCCATGGACACGGCTCTTGAGCCCTCACCATCACTGCCTTAACTGCCTTCTCTCTGTGAAGGGAAGGCCTTGAAACTCAATCTGCATGTGTTGTTTATAGACGGAGGGTGGACCCTCAGAATCATCTCCTCTGGTGGGCCCAGGGAACCCCAATATGACTCTAATCCTTTCAGATGCTGACAGTAATATAAAAAGGGTTTCATAATTTGCATATGTTACCCAGTGTATACGGTTACATATACATCTCTTCTCATAGACCGGATCGAATAACTCATTTTCAATGATCAGGGCTTCTTATATAAAGAAGAAAAGAATGACATGTGATCATACTCACCAATTTTCAGCCACTTGATACAATAATCTTTGGCTTTTGGGTTCATTCCTTTACTTGTATGAAGCAGTTATCCTGACATGGTGCAAAGACGTTTATTGAGAATGGCAGATAAGAAAACGAGTCTGGTTTCCTGCCGAGCGAGCTATGGGGGTCACTGAATATTACATAGTGTATGCTATGGTATGTAATCATGAAGATTCAGTGCAGGGAAGGAAAAGACCTACAAGTTCAAGAAAATGCATTGTAGTAAGGAAACTTTCTGACAGTATTTTATAGAAGTGATGTATACCTGAAGAAGTTTTATAGAAGTGATGTATACCTCTTCTTCAAGTATACATCGCTTCTATAAAATACTGTCAGAAAGTTTTCTAGATATGTTTAAAGGGGCTGTGCAGTGTCATGATATTGATGAGCTATCCGCAGAACTCTGATTCCTGGCGTGCTCATCAATGTTTACCTGCATGCCGTCTTCATTGTAGCAGTGGTGCAGGCCAGACCACCATGATGATCTTTCACCCATCTCTCGTCTTTGCAGTTTGACAAAAAAACATCTTAGTTTCCTACTTTTCCATCACACTCCCACCTTCTGGACAATTCATCCTGCCACCTCCAATACTGTGCATGCTGTGCTCCCCATACTATACTGCAGAAACTGTCCCCCTGATAATACTAGTGCTATGCAGATAGTGCACTTCGATAATTAGTGGAATGTGGTGTCCTAAAATAATTGCACCCAGCAAATAGTGTCCCTGACACCAATTGTGTAAACACAATGTCCCCCAAAAGTAACTGTGCTAATCTAATACTGTGCCAGGGTGCCCCCCCTAGCCCTCCAGTAGTAATACAGCTCACCATAATGCCCCCCCCCCAGTAGTTATAAATCTTGTCATAATGTGACAGTGTGAAAAATGCCCCCTTAAAATGTGCACTAGTACAAAAATCCTCCTGTTCTGTGTGCCAGTACAAAAAAATGCCCCCTTTTAGTGCCCCCAGTTCAACGAATGCCCCCATACTGCCCCATAATGTGTGCAAGTATAAAATAACCCTATACAATGCCCCCACGTCAATTCCCCCATAGTGCTGCTCTTCCCCCATTCCCCATAGTGCCCACATAATGTGCCAGTATAAAATACCCCTATAAAGTGCCCCCAGTAAATGCCCCTATAGTGCTCCTCTCCCCCTTCCCCAAAGTGTCCCAGTATAAAATGCCCCTATACAGAGCCCCCAGTAGATGCCCTCATAGAGCCCCCCTATAATGTGCCAGTATAAATATCCTTTTAGTGCCCCCAATAGATGCCCCCATAGTGCTCCTATCCTCTTTACCCATAGTGCCCCCCCATAATGTGCCAGTGTGAAATGCCCTGTAGGTGCCCCCAATAGATGTCCCCATAGTGCTCCTCTCCCCCTTCCCCATATAAAATACCCCTTCTTTGTGCCATCAGTGGATGCCCCCAGAGCGCAATGTGCCAATAGGAAGTGGCCCTAGGTACCCCCATAGCACTCCTTTCCTCAGGGTTAATTCTAGCTTTTCTGCAGCCTGAGGCAAAAAATGAAATGGCGCCCCCTTCCTATTAAAAATCAAAGGTAGAAAAGCGAAATAGCCAACTTTTTAGATCGCAATACTAGTAGTCCAAAGGCCAAAAATGCTCCTCTTTCATTTTATTGGCATATACCGCACACATAAATATATACCAGCAGTGGATATATTGCACATATAAATATATACCAGTAGTGGATATACCGCGCACATAAATATATATGGAGGGACTTCACAGCTCAGGAGCGAGGAGCCAAGCCTGCACTGTGAGTGACGGTCGAAACTGACTGGAACTTCTGGAACGGACCGACTAGTGTGTACATGTGGGTGGGGTGGTGCGGTACACATTTTTTTGCAAGCATGTCCAGCACTGCACTCAGACAAATATATTGCTTACTGTATCAGCGCAGCTAAGCTGTGAATGGATTTCGATCACACACAGCACAGCTGCGCTGATACAGTCAGCACTTTGGACTGGAGGACGGCACATCAGAGCCGGTGGCAGTAACTAGCCTGCAGACTGCCGAACCTGGAGGCAGAGAGCGGAGGAAGCATTCACAAGCAAGGTCATAGCTAAAGGCTCATGAGCCATTAGACCTCCAGACCCCATTAGACTTGCAGACCCCATTAGACTTCCAGACTCCCATATTAGACCTCAGACCAGACCTCCATATCAGAGCCCTATTAGATCTCCAGACCCCTATATTAGACCCCCGTTAGACTTCCAGATTCCGATATCAGACCTCAGACCTCAGACCAGACATCCATATCAGACCCCATATCAGTGATTGACAGCCTTCCCTCTATGACTGTGCGCACAGAGATGGCTGTCAATCACTGATAGGACCGACTCCTTGACTTCAAAGCCCAGAATGAGCAAGAATTTACATGTATAAATATATATCAATCTGCTCAGCTTCTCCTGCTCTATAACCTGCTGTCTGCAGCCCAGACACTATTTTTAATGTGACAGGTTCCGCTTTAAACTTCCCTTGTGTTTTTGACTTGGTAACAACTTGGTAAAGTAGTTTAATAGTGAGTAATAAAAAAATATCCAGAATTGGATAGAAAAGAAGAAAAAGGCATTGTAAGATATATTATCATGAGTGGCTTCTATTTATCACCCGCTTCTTGACTGTAATAATACTAGAAGCTGCCGCGTCACATAAGATTTATTTTATTTTAACATTACAAAGTCGGCTTTGTTCCTGGGCAGGAGAGAGCACCTCAGCCTGTTCCCTCCAAGTAGAGCCATAGCCTCAAGCAAGGGTATGAAGCTTCACATGTGGTTCCCATTTTGAATCCTGCAAAGTAATTGTCATAGCAACAGAATTTTTTTTTTTGCTCTATAGGAAGAAACATTTCAGGTCGGAGAGATAATGTCTCTGCAAATGGAAATTATTGTCGAGATGATTTGACCTTAATATGTCAAAGCAGTGGACTTAAAGGGGTTTTCTGGGATTTTAATATTGATGACCTATCCTCAGGATAGGTCATCAATATCAGATCGGGACTCCTGCCGATCAGCTGGCTGAAGAGAAGGCCGCGCCCTGTGCAAGTACAGCCTTATGTTCATTTTGTTACTTTCTCGCCGTTGACATTGCATCGACGAGCAGGTGTAACTACAAGCCGTCCTATTAACGTCAATGGGACAGCTCGTTCCCATTCAAGTGTATGGGGATGAGCCGTCCCATTGAAATGAATGGGAAGGTTGTAGTTACACATGCTTGCTGCTGCACTGTCGACGGCGAGCAGGTAAACAAACAAGGACAGGCTATGCTCGCATGGAGCGCGTCCTTCCTTTAACCAGCTGATCAGCGGGGTGCTGGGTGTCAGATAGGATAGGTCATCAATCTAAAAATCCTGGAGGAATATACTGAATTACTCAGGCATCTCTCCTTTCGGGAAATGTTTGCTGAATAAAGTCTACAATTTTTCTATAAGAAAAGTGCTGTTGTTCTTCTATAGTCATTGTTCGTTAAGAAAGGGAGTGCAGAGGTCAGAGCAAGAGGCTTAGAGTCAGTACAACGAACAGGCATGGGTAGGGTTAGGTGGCAGCAGGTCAGAATCTGGAAATCAGGCATAAGTCGGTACATGGGCAGACAAACGGGTTATAGCATTTTGTAAAGTCTAGCAAGCTGTTGTTCAGGCACCTCTCCATTGAGAAAGATGATAAAGTCTGCACGTTTGCACTTTTATATTAATTCTCACTTGGAAAAGGTGCATTAAGTACCCACAGGTGTCCAGCCATTGGATGGTGAAAATTGGTGAATTGTGCACCGGCCCTTCAAGAGCCATGGCCTGGCAGACAGGCTGCAGTCTCCAGTGAGGAACACTGAACTCTGGTGGCTGGCCTCACTGCTGGAAGGTAGAGGGGGCCAGCAAGACCCAGCCTCCGGGAAACAGCTAGGTGAGAGATGCATATCCTGTGCCTGCAACAGATAGCAGGATGACAGTGGGCACAGAGTGCTGCCATGACAGGAATGAAGAGGAATATCTTCTATGGAGTTCGGTCATGCAGTTGGGTCCATGATTTCTAGTTGGTGTTAAAACCCGGGTTCCCAATACATTTCAAAAGGTCCTTAGGATAGGCTACTAATATGTGACTGGTAGTTCACCCTTGAGGACATCCACCAATTGTCAAGCTGAAGAGGTTGTTGGATGCCGTTCTCGTTTATTATATGTTTATTCATACTGCCTCATGTGAATAGTTTTGGTGTGTTTCTTCCTATTGCAGGTCTGGGATTAAGTATTGGTTGTTTCTGTTACATTGTACCTTTAATGTTACCGTATAAATGTGCTATATACATATCCTACTTAATAATTGCTGTCCCCTTTCCAACATGAAGCAGAGGTAAGATACAGCCAAAAAAGTCATGATTATTGCAAGCGTACATGCAGGTAGCTCTATTAGCATGGTACTCCATAGCCATAGGAACCTCATGCTTCTCATGTGGGTCATTGGCTAACTTATAAAATGAGAGTCTTGCTGGCATGTGCCCCTCCAATTATTGCATCACTGTGTTAGGTGCCAGTTCTGGCTAAGGTAGTATACCATGAGAATGCGCTAGCGCTACAAGTGCACAGTCACTTCGGAGGTCCAAGAAGGTCCATGTGGAAACCAGCTACACAGTGACTGAGACAGTAGGATGAGGCAGCTGGAGTCTTAAAGCATGAACCATAACCATAAAAGAGAGCCCCATATTGATGTCACTATGGCACCCCAACTATTGTATACTCCCCTGCATGCACATATGCCTTTGGACCCAACCATTGTTGGACAAATGTCCTGAATATCTGACCAATGGAAAGGGTACTTAAGGCCTCATGTACGCGACCATTCACCATTCCGTTTTTTTGCAGTCTGCGGCCCATTATAGAGATGTCTATTCTTGTCTGCAAAACGGACAAGAATAGGACATGTTATATTTTTTTTGCGGGGCTACCGAACGGAGCAACTTCGTGTGCTGTCCGCATCTTTTGTGGCCCCATTGAAGTGAATGGATCCACCCCAACGGTCGTGTGCATGAGCCCTAATACTGTGTTTTCTGCTCTGTTTTAATTTAGGGTTGTTGTTTTTTTTTTACATTTTTAACATATATTTAAAAAATTTTAGTTTTTTTTACTCTTCATCTTATGCTGAATTATTGTACAAAAATAACCACTGAGCATTTCTGTCATTTGTAAAACCATATTAAAATTACTATTATTCACTAAATATTTGTCTTTTTTTCATCGTAAGTCTTTTTCTATTTGTTTCAGGCACTTCAAAACAGTTGACGATGATTCCTCCACCACAAGGTATCTCCTCAACTAAACAGATTCATCAGGAAAGAAGCCCTGCCGGCAGATTCATTGCTAGTTCCTTACAATATCATCATAAATTATAGAAACACATGTTCTCCCTTTGTATTCTGTAGATTTATTCCCTCTGATTTACTCACATATTGAAAATATTGTAAAAAATTAATCCTCGGAGAGACGGCAAACTTAGTGAATCAGACTCCATAAGAGAAGACATAAATAAGGCTCGGAATCGTTTTGTACAAGTGTAAGGCTGAGAAAACTTTTGAGGCAAAAATCAAGGAATACCCGACAAATTATTTATTCTGCAATTTTACATTTCTTTTTGCTTTTATAAAGGACATTAATGTTTTTATGCAGAACTGTTATTACTACCGACCAGGTTCTTATGGGTATAAAGTGGGATAGGTTTTGGGGGTGACTCCATGCTTAGTGTGATTTTGCATTTAGGTATGTTAAGTTTTTATGGACATACATTATTTTTTTCTTTTAATTTAATTATAATTTGTAGATTAAAATGGTACTATCTGTACCCAACAAGGAGGGTGACATCATTAAATTGGACCCCACACAGGTTACGTTTTCTAGTTTTTACCTCACCTGCACCACTCTCACCTCAGTCCACTAAAAGAATGATGTAGTGATTCACCCAGGCCAAATGTTACCTGATGAATCTAAAGGCTTCCCTGAATAGGGGCATGAAGTCTGCTGATTAGTGCCAGTCGCCTACCCCTTCCCCTGTTTACCGCTCTCCATGCTAACCTTATGCCAACTTCCATTTATTGAGTGATCGGGTATCACACCCTTCTTTTTTACTCTGCTCATTGGTCTTACATCCAGTTGTTATAATCATGTACCAGAAAGAAGATTCCCTAAGTCACAGTCCATTTGGCACTGACCAATCTCGCAGTAGTGATGAGCGGCAGGGGCAATATTCGAATTCGCGATATTTCGCGAATATTTGGGCGAATATTCGCCATATATTTGCGAATTCCTGATCTTCAGGCATTATTTTCTTGATTGCGAAAATTTGCACAAAAATTCGCATAGACTGGTATTTAAAAAAAAAAGAAGATTCGTGATTACGAATATATTTTGAGATATTCTAAATATTCGCGACTTCTCGAAGTGCCGATATTCGCGATTAAAATTCGCAATTCGAATATCCGTGATCAACACTATCTGGCAGCAAAATCTAAAGGATTCCCTGGTCTTTACCGTTTACCTTTGCAGGAAGATGTGACCTTTGCAGCAGGAAGATCCCCAGAATAGTCATGGATTGGTAGTAGTAGTGCTGATGCCGTAGTATCATCACTAAGAATGGTGGTATAGGCCAGAAGACAAGACCGGAGCATAAAATGTCACCAAGGGGTAGAGCTACTGTAGACGTAGAATAACAGGTACCAAACAAACTATCCAGGGGGTGAAGCAGAGGCAACACCCAGAAACAGAGGTCAGGATCAGGGTCAATCAGGAACAGCAGCACAAATAACAAATGCTAGGACAGGAATGAACTTCAAATACCAGACAAGGCAGGATGGTTCTGCTTTAAACAGGCCACCATACCATGCCTCATCTTTAGAAAAATGTTGCTTTATGTCAGAGCAACATAGAGAGATTCAAACGATTCAGCCGAATCACATTTACAAATTAGATCAAGTTAAGGAAATGAAAAAGAACGTGACTTTTAAAATATACCTTTAATGTCAAAGTATTGGGTATTGGTACAACAAGTACCTAGAGTCAACAAAATGTGACGTAATCCCGTTAGGGAAGATACAATTGATGAGGCAACAGGGAAAAGTTAATGTAGAGAACACAAGGAAGATGGTCAGGGGACCACAGGGGATGCTAACCCTGTAATGCCCTAGTCTATCCTCAACCCAGGGTCACCCCCTGATGGTGGAGGTTCCCTGTCCCCGTGCCTAATCCTAAAGCATCCCTGTTAAAACCCTACTAGAGAGGGATATAACATATAAATTAGATAAGCAAAAAATGTTTTTGTTATAAAGATACAAAGATATGAAATAAGTACGGTACACTGTAGATAGTTAGATACCGATACTTAAGTGAACGAAAGACCCCTAAGCGTTTCACCTAAGAATAAGGATCATCAGGGGGTAGATAGAATAATACGGTAATAGATATATGTATACTTAGCTCCCCGTTCTGAAACTGGGAAACATCAATCTTGGCTGGATTAGTGATGTCATGCAGCCGAGAGTATTGGTCATATGATGTGCCAGGGGAGCTGAGAGATTGTCAGGCTGGATTATACCTATATGTACTGCGAATTTCGCGCGTCCGAACAGGTGTCCGGACACCGAATATGTCACTTCCGGTGCGGTGGAACGCATCGTTTGCGCACATCCTGTCCCTGATACTTCCGGTGCTGTGGAACGCATGTTGAAGCGCATGGAATAAGTTCATGCGAACCGGAAGTAAGCATCCAGTGCGATTAAAGCGCCTACCATTATACAAGAATATACTGCCTGATTATATGGGGAAGATGGCGCCTAGTTTATCATTAGGTAGGACACTGCATAAAATGTACAGTGACAAGAAGCCTGAATCCTTGAGGGATAAAAAAGAGGTATAAATGATTGATAATCATTTATTATTGGTGTACTTATGTATCACTATACCCATATTGATTCAAACTGAGTATTATACATTTTTTTAATTTAATTATAAGATGGGGCGATTGATGAACGTCGCCTTTTGAATATGATGCTTTTCGCATCGATGAAACCAGTCACGGGGTAATCATTACAATGACTGAGGAAAAAGCCTTATTCTGACCATAAGATTTTCTTGGTAAGACAAAATTTTGTGCTACTAAGGTTTTTTACCTAAATGAAACAAGTAAATGTGAGTCTTTCGTTTAAACCAGTTGGTGACTGGGAGCGGAAGTGGTAGATCCACTCCGTCTCCTTCTGGAGGATTTTCCTATCCCAGTCGCCTTTTCTCGGAGAGGGAGGGACCACTTCAAGGGCCGCGAAGGATATGGATTTTAACTCTCCATTGTGATGTTCATTAATATGGTTGGCCACAGGGTTCTCATTTAATTTAACAATGTCATTGATGTGCTCACATACTCTCCTTCTGAGCTCTCTTTTGGTCTTGCCAATATAGTAATTTGACCCTACAGTGGATCCAAAGCAGCAAAGCACCTGTGGTTTGAGAAGGAGAATTACTGGCAAGAACAATGTAAAAGAGAGCAGTGTTGCCATTTTCATTTGTTAGTTGGGTGAGAAGGTCCTACTGTGGAGGCAAGAGTGAGGAGTTTAGAGGAAGGAGACAAGGGTAAATCAATGGATATATTAAGGTCACCATTAATGAGCATGGGTGTTTTCACAGGAAAGAAAGCATGGGGTCAGTAGAGGATTGGTTAGAGAATGGTTAGTGGAGCCTGGCAGTGTAGACTTTAAAGAGGCTCTGTCACTCGGATCAACGCTACCCTACCAGGCATATAGCCTGGTAGGGTTGATGACGCTGACAAAAAGCAACACCTTTCTTTCTGCTGTCGGTTGTCCAGTGGTGGAGAAAGATAAACTGGTGGTTTAGCGCGGATATCCTATGCATCTTCACAAGTTAGAAATGAAGCTGACGTTGTGCACACACGCCGTTCTGGGCATGGGTGAGCAGGCACAGGATCTCAGAGCTAGACCAGAGGGTCTAGTGCTGTCGATCTAAAGCAGGGGCGTAAACTGCAGCAGAGGGTTATCATTATAGAGCACCAGGGGAGTCGCTAGAGTGGTGCTCGAAACGCACAAGCCTGCCTCCTGGTGCTGGAATACTTCATTTGCATATTTGTTAAGATAATTTTCCTCCAACACCGGACCACCAACAGCAGAAAGTATTGTTTTTGTCAGCGTCATCAACCCTCAACCGGGCTATATGCCTAGTAGGGTAGCATTGATCCAGATGGCAGAGCCTCTTTAAAGGCTGGGGAACTATTTTGTCAGTAAACCTGCACTCAACCCTGCCTATTGCCAAGGCCATGAGTGTGGATGAAGGGTATACACCCATAGGAGTAAACAGCAGGTAAGTCATAATCAATTTCACATCCAGGTCCCATAGGGAGGCATCAGGTATCGTAGCAAGATTTTGAGTGCACCATATCAGTTACTGTGTGCAATTCCATATCATGGGATGAGGTGTTCATCCTTTTTCCTGTTAGCCATACATAGAGTTCAGGCTTCATAGACCTCATCAACCCAAGATATGGAGACTTAAGGTGCCCATACATATCAGGTTCTCCAACAGATCACAGCAGATCTCTGGGGGGCCTCAGCAAAGACATTCCATGTGATCAGCTTTTTTTTGCGTTATAATTGAAGCAATGAGACATTGTTAAAAGTGGACAACCCCTTTAGTAGAAAGCTAATAGGATCTTTACATACGGGTATATAAAAGTCTTTCTGCATATTATAGTAAGGGAGAATTCATATAGTGTATATTATTTCAGTTGAATCAATAACGTATATGAAGTCTCTTTTAATAATGGATTCTTTCAGGCGCTACAATAGACAATAACAATGAATATACCAGGAATACATTAACATTGGCTTGGAGTTAAAGGAAATAAACATCAAGTTTAACTTTATGAAAATTAATCCCCGTTGAATGTTCTGTTTACCGAGATATTGGCACAAGGTACTTTACAAGAATACACAAAAAGTGTTGGAATTTAATGCATGTTATTTTTTCCCCCAACATATTTCAAACATCCTGGTAAAAAGGTTCTAGCTCCAGGCAAGAAATATCTTAAGAATGTAAAGCTGCCAAGAAAACAAGAAGTATTAGCCTGACATGTTATAATTCCATTTATTTATTCAGATTGTTTAAAGGGGATGATAGCTTTCAGCCGCCAATCAGCAGCAATGAATGTTTTACCCATCCAAACCTTCTTCAACCTTAGATTCATCTCAGAAGTATTCTCCTTAAAGGCTATGGACACCTTTGTGCATTAAAAATCAATAAACCCATATCTTACTGTAATGCAGATTTCTCTGGGATAATTTTAAGCTGCCATGCCACATTTGAAGACTCCCTGATGCACCCCTAGAGTAGAAACTCCAAAAAAAGACCCTATTTTGGAAAATACAGGATAAGGTGGCAGTTTTGTTGGTACTATTTTAGGGTAGATATGATTTTTGGTTGCTCTATATTACACTTTTTGTGAGGCAAGGTAACAAAAAATAGCTGACAGGTTAGATCATGTGGTATTTTTATAGAACAGGTTATTACGGACGCGACAATACTAAATATGTATACTTTTTTTGGTTATGTGTTTCAGTTTTAGATAATAAAGCATTTTTGAAAAAAAATCATGTTTTAGTGTCTGCATATTCTGAGAGCCATAGTTTTTTAATTTTTGGGCGATTGTCTTAGGTAGGATCTCATTCTTTGCAATATGAGATGACGGTTTGATTGGTACTATTTTAGGGTGAATATGACTTTTTGATCGCTTGGCATTACACTTTTTGTGGTGTAAGGTGAAAAAAAAATGTCTTTTTTGACACTTTTTTTCACGGTGTTCACAGTGTTTACATGAGGGGTTAAGTCATGTGATATTTTTATACAGCAGGTTCTTACGGATGCGGCGATACTAATATGTATACTTTTTTTTATTTATGTAAGTTTTACACGATGATGTTTATTTTTTTATTTTTTGGGGCGATTGTCTTAGGTAGGGGCTAATTTTTTGTGGGATGAGGTGACAGTTAGATTGGTACTATTTTGGGGGGCATACACCTTTTTGATCGCTTGGTGTTGCACTTTTAGAGATGTAAGGTGGCAAAAAAATGGTTTTTAGCACAGTTTTTATTTTATTTTTTTGACGGTGTTCCCCTGAAAAGGATGCTTTTTTTTACTTGAAACTTTAAAAATTTTTGTAAAACTTAATTTTTTTAACTTTTTTTACACTCTATTTTTGTCCCACTCTGGGACTTCAACTTTTGGGGGTCTGATGCCCTTTACAATGCATCACAATACTTCTGTATTGCTGTTGCATTGGCTGTAAGTGCATTACTGAATGTAATACGCTTACAGCCTGCTTGATTGTGAGATCCAGGGGGCTGGATCTCACAGGCTCTCCCGTAAGGCAGCTAAGATGCCTAAGGAAGGCATTGGGCTGACTTCCCTGCCATCAAGTCCCCGTCACAGCAGCATTGAGACCCGAAGGAAGCTCCGATCCCCGCACGGACATCGCACGTGCCGCGGTCAGCGCTGACCGTGGCACATCAAGGGTTAATGCACCAGCATCTGTATTTTCACCGATGCCGGCGCATACAGCAGGGGTCCGGCTATCAGTGACTGCCGAACCCCTGCCGCGGATTGGGCGGGTGCAGGAGCTGCACCCGCCCGATCAGCGCGCCGTACATGTACGGCGCTGGACGTTAAGTCACGTCCCGCTGAGCCGTACATGTACGAAGCTGGGCGTTAAGGGTTAAAAATGCCTAGTTATATGTAGTATTGTATTGCTGCACAAGGAGAGCCAAGTGATAAGTCACAAGCAGATCTAACAATGTCAAGGGTAAACCGCTGCTAATATGTGTCTGGAGAGATTAGAGTGCCTTGCCTTTTCCTCCTAATTTGTATGTTTTAAGGCCTTGTGCTTTGTCAAGGTTGTGTATGCCCTTAGGTCTTGTGCATTGCCAAGCTAAGGAGCATTATGTAGCTATTCAGTCATCAAGGTGACGAAGCGTCAAGCATGACTAGACCTTGTTGCTCAGAAGGGAATACAGGATTAAGCCACCTTTCTATTTGCGGGCGTATCATAGTATCGTGGAGGGATTACAGTACATGACAGCCCCACGCTCCACATACGACTCTGGCCATGTCGTGGAATATTTGAGCGCTTTGTGCATTATGTATTTGTTCGGTTCACTGCGAGAGGGAAAACCGTGGTTAGACACCCTACTCACACAGGCAGGAACCTATAGGTAGCTGTTTTTATATCAGTCTTTATATGTCTGCTCCTATGCAGCACTTTAACTTTTACTTGGTACCCTTAAAGCATAGATATACCTTAAGCACAAGCTGAGGGCGGATTATTTCTTAAGTAAGGGGGTATGTAAATACCCAGAGTGCCATTACCACTTCCGCACCCCACTACTGTCTCCTATGGTCTAATATAATGTCAACTTCTGTATTTATTGCAGGTCCATCACAATGTGCATATCTATTTCTTGTAACTGTAATGTTCAGATGTAATGTACCTGGTTCATCAGAGGTGACAGCAAACATGGCAGTGCTACTTTTACAGAGGATGGAACCCTTCTTTCCATTCTAAACTCCCTCTCTAAGGAGAGGACGAGACTAGTTAGTTAGAGTGAGTGGAGAGTACCCCCTGTATGGGGAAGGAATCAGGACCACGTCCCTGCTGGACGTGTCCTGCCTAAGCCAGCTAGAGAACCTTTAGCTTTGCTGGACATAGAGGCCAAAGCCTGAAGCCTCTGAAGCCAGTAGGAGTTTTCCCTGGACAAATCAAGAGTCAGACTAAAGAGAAAAGTTGCAGATTACAGCAAAGTAAAAGATTCTATTTAAGTCTGTCAGCACAGCAAAGCCAGAGAGCGACTGATGTAGTAGATTTGAGTTTATGCTAACGCCTGCTGGAACCAAGATAAAGTCTGTAAATCGTTTGGAGAGACGTTTAATGAAAGTAAAGCTGCTATTGAACTTTATACAAGGTCTGGACTTAATTTATTCTTTGACCCTGCCGCCAAGGCACCTTAAAGGACCCTGCCGCCAAGGCGCCAAGGCACCTTAAACCCATACCACCAGGGCACCTCGACCACCATCTGGCAGGAATCCCTGGACGAACAGAGAGTGCCCCGAAGGAACTGGTGCTGTCCTTCCCATTACGGCATGCTGGCTTAGGGAGTGCTGCTAACCGTAAGTGGAAAACTACAACAACCCCCATCGGCCCACCGTAACCTTACATGTTGCCCCTGTGGACCCAGTCACTGCACTGTCCGCATCTTTTGCAGCCCCATTGAAAATGAATGGGTCCACACCCCTTCCGCAAAATTGTGGAACGGATGCAGACCCATTAGGCGGACATGTGAATGAACCCTTAGTTATGGTCCGTGGTAGCAGAATCCATAACAGAATTCTTACATAACCCGAACCGGAACTTTGTACCCCAAACTTGAAACACAAGTTCACTCATCCCTAGTTGCGAACACAGGGGGGAATAAAGTGTTTTTCTTTTACTAATTTTTTGTCAGAGTGCTGCCATTTTTTTAAATTCTTATATTGTCCTGGATTTGTTGCCGGATCCATTGGCCTGCACCTCCATATTTATATTTGGCCTGATGTGCTGCCATTGTTATATATCTTTTGCTAGTGGTAGTTGTGCACTGTGTGTGTATATATATATTACTCTTTTTATGAGTCAAGGTAACCAAAAAAATGGCTGTTCTGGCACAGTTTTTATTTTTAGTTTTTTTGCAATGTTCACCTGACAGAGTAGATAATGTGATATTTTTATAGAGCAGGTCATAACGATGCGGCAATACCTAATATGCCTATTTTTTATTTATTTTATTTTGGATTTACACAATAAAAACTTTTTGAAAAAAAATCATGTTTTTGTGTTTCCATTTTCTGAAAGCCTTGTTTTTTTATTTTTTGAGTGATTGTCTTAGGTAGAGGCTCATTTTTTGCATACATATGACTCTTTTGATTACTTTTTATACCATTTTGTGGGAAGTGCGGTGGGCAAAATTGCAATTCCATCATAGTTTTTCTTTTTTTATGGCGTTCACCGTGCAATAAAAGTATGTGATCCTTTTATAGATCAGGTCGTTACGGACGCGGCGATACAACATGTTTAGTGTTTTTAATTTTTTACATTTTTAACCAATTATATGTGCGGATATAGGAAGAAGTTAGATTTTTTTTTTACTTTTTTCCCTTTTTTTTCCCTTTTTTGACTCAGATCCACTTGGTTCTTGTAGATCCAGTGGGTCTGATGCCTCTATAATACACTGCAGTACACTGTATAGCCTGATCAGGCTTAGCTAATCGATGGCAATCCGGATGCCTGTGAAGGTAGGTTGCTATGGTAACCATTGGGATGCTGCCACGGCAGCGCGGCAGCCCGATGGGGGAGGGAGCTCCCTCCCTCAGTTTACCCTTCAAGCATCAGGCTGCTGCCACAGCAGAGCAGTGGCTCAATGGTTATGCTCTCCATGCAGCGGTCCCTAAGGGCCGGGGCATGGAAGGGGTTAAATGGCTGACACCGGTGCCAGCACCAAAACTGATCCGTCCCATTTCTGTTATGCAGGACAGATCCGTTTTGCAGCCCATAGACTTCTATTATGACGGAATGAATAAAGGAATGCCTCTAAAGGCATTCTGTTATGCATGCCATCATAGAATTGCGTTATGGTCCATGGTAATGGGATACATAACGCAATTCACCTTTTACCAGTAAACAAAGCGTGAAACCTGACCTGAATAACCTGAAATTCTCTTATTTCTATTTATTATATACACATTGCACACACGACTCTGCTACATGTCCGTTACACAGATAGAACTACTCTGTGCACATTACACACAGAAAACTGTACAACAGACTGGTTACACTGACATAACCCTGCTTTATACACACCTTCCACACATAAAGTACCTCTGCATTCCCCACCAGCACAGTCCTACACAGAGCCTGTGTTCCCCTAACTCCTCCCACACACATGACTGTGACATCACCACATGTCCTGTAACCACAATGTAGTCTGGTGAGAGAGATGTCCGCGAGGGGCGTGGCTCTTGGGAGGGGGGGGGGACTTCCTGTGTGCCGGACCTGGCAGCTTCTGATACAGCGCTCCTAACTAGGGGGAAGGAGGTAGAGGATGAAAGTGCGTGCTCCCGTGTGCAGACAGGAGGGGTTACAAAAAATCCGTCAGATGACAGATTCTCTGTAAATTCACTGACATCGGCCTGCTGTGCGTAGGAAGCACAGCAGGCTGTAGAACAAAAACGAAAAAAGAGAAATTGGAGAAATGATGTTCTCCACAAAATAAATTAATGTAAACATTTTTTTATTTTTTTTTACAAAGTTGTCCATATCCTTTAAAGGAAACTTTGCGAGGATAAAATAACTGAAAATAGCTAAATATTACTTACTTTCTGTAAGGAGCAAGCATCAGGGGAAATAAAATGGCTGATGCCCTATTAGAACACACAAAACTTGTCCTAATAATGCAGATGGACTTCAAAGCAGTTAGCTGAAGAGCTGCCTCAGCTCTGCTCACTAATTCGTAGGGGCCAAAGTCCCGGCCTCGGCACGCCTTCTACAATCCTATGTGTCGAAGGCTGTGCAATAACATCCGTGTGTCAAAATATTGTCGCACTACATTCAAATAGTTGCAAAAAGGGGGTTTTGCAAAAACTGGTGTAAAAATGTTAAGGTGTAAAAATGGACGCTAGACGACAGTGTTCAAGACATCTCGGTGGAAGCGAGCACAAGATGCTCATTCTGTTGCATCAGGACGCCATTCAGACACATCCATTACTGGGCAGAAGTCAAAGTATGTAGAATGCATAGACAGAGGGTACAAACAGACATCAGTCGGACAAAAACAAGACATGTTGCTAGACAGGTCATAGCACTCAAGAGACATCCACTAAACTGATACAGAACTCAGGACTATATAGCAGACTCTACAAACTGATTGGGCCGGGTTTACATTTGCGTTATAAATTCCATTATAGGGTCCGTTATAACAGAGATATAAAGGAATATAACGGAATTTTAGTACGGAATGTAAAACTGAACCCTTTAAGAGGCATTCCATTTTTCAACAGACATTCTGTCCTAAAATTCCATTATAACTCTGTTCTAACAAAACCCTATAACGGAATTTATAACGCGAATGCGAGCCCGCCTTTAGTCGAACAGATGCAGACACACACAGAAAGGGAAAGATTAACCCTCACAATACCAAACTGAAGAGGGGTACAAGCACATTGGTACAATTCAGACCACAAGTAACCGGAACCAGGTTACACTTTGGCAACATGAACTACCATAGACACAACGACACAAATGCAAACCCACAACCAACCAACGCTGGTGCGGACGGTAAAGTGATATAAGTGAAAGGCCATTATAACAAAGAAACATAACATCATAAACATTTAATAGTCAGGAACAATTAAGGTCATTGTAATAAAGGAATAATAATTCACCTTGACGTGTATTTTATATAATAAAAAGTTACGTTTCCCAATTTAGTTTAAATCATTTTCCTGAAGAGGATGTGATACAGCACAGCGCAGATAACCTAACCACAGCAGCAGGTGGAAAATAAAGCACATTTCATCAGCATGCTACCATTCCCGAGAAGAATCTGTCCACAAGTCTTTAAATAATCAAAAGTGGGTTTACGTCAGGCTTGTAAAATAGCAGAAAATAATACACAGTGGCCACAGAGCACAGCACCCTAACGGGGGAACTTCTGCTGTGTCATCTTTCCACTACAAACCTCATTTTTGTCCTCGCTGAGGCCGAAACATGCTCTGGAAGAAATCCTGTTCATCCTCATGGGAACCGTAATGCACATGTGATCCCCGAGCAGGAAATTGGAGGAGTATAATTACATTTTTGTTATATATAGGCAGTGACAAATTGAAAACATCTCAAAAAAAGACTTTTTCCAGCCACAGACTATCACTTTCCTTTGAATTTTTCCAATGGATCAGACAAAGTCATATTGTCTTTTGGCCTCACGAAAACCTTCTGTACTTTCACGAATATTTATGGTACATATATATCTTATGTGAAACTCAAGTTTACTCCAACATGTTGCATTAGGCGCATATTTAAATTGTTTTTTAATGTCTCTATTTTTGGATAATGATGCAGGTCAACAAATCGGCAGAGCACCAAACTCAAACATCTCTTAGAAGGTCTTTCATCAAGGTGATATCTCTTCTTACCTGCATTTTTGGACGATGATGGACGGTGATGACAATTATGCAGGTTGTTACATTTTAAAGTCCCTGGTCAATAGTAGCTTAATACAGAGGAGTGTGCATGGAGCCATACAGTGGCTTAAATAAGTGTTTATGAGCTGGTGGGAGTTCAGAGATAAGGACTATACAGAGCCGTCAGATGACAGCTCAAAGTAAAAGTGAAAGTAAGATGGCATAGATAGGCTAAAAATTTTTTAGAAAGACCAATTGAAGAAATAATTTTTACCCAAAACGAGTAAAGTGCAGTCATAAAAATTGCCATCAAGGGTGTTTGTAGCCTGTAAGTTCACTGTGAAATATTCCCAATTCGGCCACCCTTTACAACACACTAATTTCTGTTGCTTTTCAAGTTGCTCTACCTTCTGTGGAACATGGTTGTTCTCTTCCTCTCAGGAGTTTTGCACTCGTCCTCTGCATAGAGGGATGAAGGATCCTGATAGAAGGCCTCTCACTACACAGGCCCATGGATCTCCTCCCACCTTAGGCTAGACTCTCTGGCTGATGCAATCAGACTACTCTAGACAGTGGCTGACTCTGAGGGGAAGCAGCTTTCTTTTACTGCATAGGGCACAATAACGAAGATGCACCACCTTTATATCCCTCTTAGGATCCTACTCAAAGCATAGATATTACAATAACCCTTTTAGGAGTGAATTAACTCTTAGCAGCGATCTACTGGGACTCTGCAATGGTCTTTAATGAAAAGGAGTTTTCCGTTATCTTGGCAGGCTGACTTGGTAGCAGACTTCATGGACCCCAAGGTACTCTGCTCGAATGAAGGACCACTTGGGACCATTTCCCTGTTTTTATGCAGCCTGTATGTGTTGTCTACATTGCATGGTTGCGCCAAGAGAAGTTGGAATACTAGCCAATTTGACTCCAGAGGTGCAGATTGTTTCTTCCACAAGGTGACTGGTGCACCTACATGCTAGGCATATTATCGTAGCAAACTTTGGTAGAGTGTAGCCTCTCAGAGACCCATGGTGGCATGATAAGATAGGCTGCAGAACTTACAGTCACCTTGACGCTGCCCAGCTTGGTAGAAATGTTTGTGCAGGTCAAGGTGCCCTTGTCTGGTGGAGTGCTCTATTTGGCAGTAGCATTTTTTTTTTACAATAAATCTGTTGAACTGCATGCTCTCGGGAGCCACTCTTACATACTGTCTTAATGAGGGGCCTGGGACTTTGCGATTGACTCTAGTCAAATCTGAATTACCCACTGTTGTATAATCAATAGGATTCAAATATGGATGTAAAGCCATGGAAACATTAGGTCAAGAATGACACTAAATGGAGCCTTCGTCAAAAATGAATGGTTCCTATTTATTGACCTGATTCTTCCGATGCATACAACCCTAAAAAGTAATAAGCCATTGGGACACTGAGTTTAGGCCTGATAGGGTCACAGTACTTTTTTGTATGAGAAAAAGACTTCATAAGAGGATTATTACAGTCCCAAAGTATTTACACATATATTCCAGCCAAGAAAGAACGTATTGAAAACCATGTATTTTTAAGATAGAAAGAGCGTCTGTTACTGCTGTTAAGTGCCGTGCTCGGAGACACAGGGAATCAAGTCCTGGCTCCCATCTCATTATTTCTAAATATTTTGGAGATTGGATTCAGATATTTTTATATCATTTTGTTATATTTTCACAGAGGAAATCCCAAGTCCTGTAAAAGCAATTTGTGCTAATGCTGAAGACAGCCAGGAATTTGAGAAAGTGAGCTTAATGTTTCACTGGTCAGCTTTACGAAGCCTTTGGAGAAATCCTTAAGCACATTTTCATGGATTGTCTACCAATGAAAGTTGGCTACTACACAGGGAAGGTGCCAAGATCTGTCCAAGTCCATATGGAGCCAGCGCCGTTGCAATCTAGTCCATGAAAACTAAACCTCCTTTAGTGAGGTCTAAATTTGAGCGAGTTTACACCTACAGTTCTGTGTTATTTTATAATATGGCGGCTTTTACAACCAACTCTTAGACACCCAAGTGGATTCACTGTAAAGTCATCATGTTCTGCTAGCAAGATGAATAAGAGTGTCAGGAGGACAAATTTTGGAATGAATTACATCCACCTTTCTCTTACATCCACCATTTATTACTGCAATGGGAAATAAATATACACCCAATGTCCTGCCATCGATTTTAAACATTTGATGAGAAATGCGGTCGTGTTTGTCACTAGACGTATAATTTAATGACTTATCCATAGGAAATCTTATCAATATATATTGGTCTCTATGTATTGGGAGATCGATCATGCAAACAATATACTGTACCTTCTTTAAAGTGTAACTGCCGTTTCCTTTTTTTTTTTTTTGGTAATGTGTAGGGCAAATGATGGGGAACATTTTTGTAATATACTTTATTTAGCCAAAACGTTTATTTTCTGTAGAAAACTGGGGCTGAAATGTCCCTTAGCAGTGCTCTTTCAAATGAGCGTTGCTAATGGCTATCCGTCTTCTAGGAGAGACAGGCTGTGTGGGAGCT
Organism: Bufotes viridis; assembly: GCA_033119425.1. Lineage (NCBI taxonomy): Eukaryota > Metazoa > Chordata > Amphibia > Anura > Bufonidae > Bufotes > Bufotes viridis. The sequence goes on along the minus strand of CM065592.1, from coordinate 43,687,914 downwards.
GCGGCCTTCCGCCTGCCCTTCTTTCCTGCTGGGTACACTATTCCTATGTGTAAATATTAATTCCTCGTTCCCCTTTGTATTAATTATGATACTACACTCACTAACCTGTGTTCCCATCGCTGTTAGGGAGCCGCTTTCCCTGCCTGCGCTGCCTGTACTGAGCGATTACGGCTCACACAGGCACTACCGGAAGTAGCCGCCGGAAATGATGCCTGTGTGAGCAGTAATCCTACCAAACGTTGCTGAAACATTACTTACTGAACCTTTGTTACAGTCTGTATTATACTTCAAAGCTGCATTCGCAATTCTGCAGTCAGCAATCTTTTCGTTATACATCCATCTAATAATATAGATGTTGTCTGAGAATTCAAGGTGCAGTTAGTTGTTCTTGCATCAGAAGGCTGTACAGAGTCTGGGGTAAAGAAAACCCTTTCTACATTGCAAATGATGAGAACAAGCTGTATGCAGATACTGAACAAGCAGGGAATGCAGTGAGATTTCAGCTCTGAAGACTTCAGAATTGTTGATGTAGCTCTGGACTATAATACAGGCTGTTACTCAGGATTAGTACCAGGTCCGGAAGGACCTATCAGGCAGATTCCTGGTGGGCTGCTGTGGTATATCACTCAGTACTTCTGTTATACTTGTCGCTGATAACCATACACTTGCTGCTCTTGAAGTTGCCTCTTGTAAGAAGCTTGTTACACCACGTGAGACCAGTAAATATTTCTGTTACAAGTCCCGATCCTAGAGTGGGGGCCGCACATACCACTCAAGAGCCTAAAATAGTCTCAACAAAGACTGATCCCTTATATCTTCATGGCACTGCTAATAGACTGAATGATCTTGTTTGCTTGACTACCAAATTTAGACAGTGTCAATGCCTATGGAGGGGACTACTACAGGTACTGGCACTGTCCGAGTCACCAACCAAGCAACAGCAGTGAATCTATCTATAAAGAATATCCATTTTCAAGAGTAAGAAGTTATTCTAACATAAGTAGACTGTTTGCATGGTAAAGGTTGTAGATTTCAACAATTCCCACCATTCAAGTTTAGACCCTCTATGCACCCCCTTTCTTCTAGGGTCTTCCACTTAACCTTAATGTTTATGGGTCTGTTCTGCTCTGGATTTATTCAGTGGTCTGGGATCTGCTTGGGGATGGCTGCAATAATGAGGGGCCAAATATATATTGGCAAAAAACTTTGCAGTTAAGAAATTATCATAACAGCAAGGGCCAGATGAAGAGGAAATACAGGATGTAATTCAGGATCAGTACAGGATAAGTAATGTATGTACACAGTGATTCCACCAGCAGAATAGTGATTGCAGCTCTGGAGTATAATTCAGGATGTAATTCAGGATCAGTACAGGAATAGTAATGTTTGTACACAGTGCCTCTACCAGCAGAATAGTGAGTTTCAGTTCTGAAGTATAAAACAGGATGTAATCCAGTGTCAGTAAAAGGATAAGTAATGTAATGTATGTACACAGCGACTCCACTAGCAGAAAAAGAGAGGAGAGAGCGAGGTATCCGATATGGTGGTGAGCTCCGTCTCTGTTTGCAGTAACGGGGATGGAGCTGGTGCGGCACCGGCTGAAAAGCCGGACAGGAAGGTTACTGCGAAGGATGAGAGGAAAATCTCTGGCGCTGGAGTTTGCTCCCTGATGAGAGGAGGGGGTGGCTCCACGCCACAGATGGCTGCGGGAGCTCCGATGGCTCCAACCGCTGATGACGCTGTTCCCTCGGGCCAGCAGAGGCATGAAGGAGCTGTCGGAGCTATGACGGTTACGCCTCCCAATGAAGGACAAGAACTGAGGCCAAAGCCTTTGTTTTGTATTGGCGCTGCTGGTCCAGATGAGCGGCGCCATAAAAGAACAGATCAGCAGCGTTTGGATCAGTGGCGCCCGGTAATGGATCAGTGGCGCCCAAAAGTTGTAAATAACAGTACTGAGGAAGCGGAGGGCAATGATAAAAGTGGGGATGGGGCTGTGGCCTGTCTTTCGGGGGCAGCTCCAGCCCCAGGGCCCAGTGATGCTGAGGTACCAATCATTACACCAAAACACACCGGTTCAGCCAGTGTGAGTGAGGGAGCAGGTGGGGGGGCAGAAAGTTTTTGTTAATAAAAATATGTCTGGGGGTTTGGATGGTGGAGTGAATGGTGTTAGGAGGGAAGGAAGGGAGGTCGCAGAATCTGTTGTAAGTAAGGCTGGTTTGGGGATGGAAGATATGGAAGTGGGCGGTGGAGGGTCTTTGGTAAGTGGGGAGGGTGTGGAACCTGGTCCGGTTGCCCCCCCGGCTGTGGCAGCCCCTGTGCGCAGCTTTGCTACTGTCACAGCCGGGGTGAGTAGGCCCTCCTTGTCCTCTGGCTCTGGGGACGGCGTTTTGCAGCGGCGTCTTCTGGAAGCTCTAAAGAGAGGAGAGCACAATCAATGTAGAGGGAGGGAGGTTGATCTATCCTTTTGGATAGATAGGCATAGCATCTCAGCCTTCCGAGAGCAAAGGAGCGGGGAGACCACGTGGTCGCTCCCGACAACTGGGCAGGGTGCTCTCCGTAGGAATGTGGTCCGTCTGAGGTGGAGGGCAGTGATACATGTCCTTCAAGATCAGAAGTAGTTGAGCTCCTTCTGAAGATGGGCTTCAAGGCGACAGACATCTACGCCTTGATACATCCCTATGGGACCCCTGAGTTCGATGTCAGCTTTGTTCGGCCGGAGGGACTTGAGCTCTTCTGGTCGAACTATGAGATGGCAAAGGGCAGAGCCCAGCTGGCGAGATTTTGCCGTCCAGGCAGTGTCTCGTCAGAACAACGTGAAGAGGGTGACCGTTCTAACCCAGTAACGAGTCACTCTCGTGTATTGACATCATGGCGTGGCTCGGCCGATATGGGGAGGTGGTGGAGGTTCCCAAGAAGAACAGGGATGAACATGGCATCTGGTCTGGGGCCTGGACGTTTATGGTAAAACTTAGGCTTTTAGGAAACACAGTTACTCACATACCATCTGCCACCTTCCTTGGAAGGGATCGCATCCAGATTTTCTACCAGGGTCAGCCAAGCTCTGTCACAGATGCGGCAGCCCCACACTTCAGTGCTAACTGCACTGTACAGAAGTGCGCGCTGTGTGGGGAGATTGGCCACCTCGCTGCATCATGTGCAGAGATTAGGTGTCACCTGTGTGGTGACTTAGGTCACCCATTCAGTCGCTGCCCTCATTCCTTTGCCAATGCGGTCAATGCCCGGCGGGGAGGAAGCCGTGAGGCCAATTCTACTGGGGCAGGGGCTGGCAGAAGTGAAGGAACAGAGGGACCAGGGAAGAAAAGTAAGCAAAAGACGCCTGCCCAACTGAGGCGTCAGGAAAATCGCCGAAGGGAGAGGAGATGGGCGAATCCCGGGAACCTCAGGCAACTGGGGAAGCTGGGATGACCTCTGATCTCACCCCTGAGACTGCTGCTACTGCTGAGGCCCAAAGGGACAGTGAGCTGGATGAGGAAGTTAGGAGGATCCAGGAAGAGGAAGGTGCCATCTCCTCATTATCCCCCATGACGGGGAAGTGGGGGATGGCAAAAGCAGGGTAAAAACGTACAGGAAAAAGGGAGATTTAAGATCTTCTCCCACCCGCCAGATGCCAAAGGAAGGTACAACCAACCCCCCTCTGATTAGTCTCTCAAACCGGTTCCAAGCCATTGGTGACACCTCCCCCTCCTCGGGGGAGGGAGCCGGTGGGGAGGTTCCGGGAGTTGCGGTGACACCTGGGCCTGCGGGGGACGCCGAGCCTCCTTCTACTGGGGAAAACATGTCCTCAGGGGTGGGGGCTGGCCTGGAGTCAGAGCACAAGGACGGAGGTGAAATGGACACATCTGTTTGTTTGAAAAGGGGTAAGCCATCATCTGATGGAAAAGATGGTGGGGGCAGTGGGGGCAGTGGGAAAAGAAAGCCATCTAATTCAATCACCCATGATGGCGGCACTCACTCCGTTGACGTTGGCGTCCATTAATGTCGCCAGCATTAAGTCAGATACGGCTAGATTTGCGGCCTTTGATTTTTTCAGCCGGGTTGAAGCTGACATTTTGTTTTTGCAGGAGACCAGGCTGCCAGATTTGGCATCTGTATTTAAAGCTAAAAGGGAGTGGAGACGCGGATCCTCCTACTGGTCTCTTGCGGCCGAGCCGTATAGCGGGGTGGCAGTCCTTTTTACTGCACCGGTAGAATGCCGACGGGTTATTTAATTAGAAATGGGGAGGTGCCTGATCCTGGATGTCCTCATGAGGGGACAAGAACTTCGTCTAATTAACATCTATGGTCCCCAGTCCAAGTGGGACCATAAGTGTCTCTTCATGAGGATCAAGCCCTATCTTTTTACAAGTCGGCAGGTGGTCTTTGGAGGGGCCCCAGGATAGGGGAGGTTCCAGGGACAAGCTGACTTACGACAGCGTCTTGCTTAATAGTATAGCTAGTGAGGCTCGCCTGGTGGATGTCCACATCCGGCACACCCCAGGCCACCCAGGGTTCACCTATCATAGGGGTAGTTGTAGGTCTAGAATAGACAGGTTTTATTTAAAGTAGGAAGCCGTCTCTTCAGCCGTGTCCGCTGTGGAGGTGGAGTTCTCCGACCACTGTATGATTTTGTTTTCTCTGAATGTTACAGAGACCCCCCGAATGGGAAGGGGCTACTGGAGGCTCAATTCGTCTCTCTTGGAAGAAGCGGAGATAAGAAAGCTCTTTGAGGATTTCGTTCAGAGCCAGGTACCATTGCTGGATCTCTGCAGCAGTAAGTCTGAGTGGTGGGAGATCTTCAAGGAAAGGGTGGGGAGATTCTTCCGCCAGCTCTCGAGCCTCAGGAGTCTGAGTAAGTATCGCCTGTATCAGGGCCTGAGGAGGAAACTCGAACGTCTTGTCTCGACTCGGGGTAGCCGTGAGGAGATCTCCAGAGTGAAGTCTTTGCTTATGAGGTGTCAGTATGATAGACACGCATCTTTGGTTTTTGAGAGGGATTACGGGAAATACCGCTCGCCCGACCCTTACAGAAACTGCAGGATGTCAGTGAGTAGTAAGATTGTGTCAGGACTGATTGATAGTACGGGTTCTCTGAGAAGGTCCAGATCAGGGATCCTGGAGGTTGTCAGATCCTTTTACTCACATCTCATGGCAAGGAGGGATCTTGATCGTGATAAGATATCGGCATTCCTGACTGAAACTGTCCCTGAACCAGGGGTAGACCCCTCTCTTGACGTTTTGACGGAAATGATCAGTGAAGAGGAAGTCAGTCTGGTGATTGAGAGGCTTGCTCCCAAAAAATCACCTGGTCCAGATGGCTTAACATCTGAGTTTTATAAGACCTTTAAGGACACCTTAGTTCCCCTCTTGACTGAGGTATTAAATGAGTGTCTCTCCTCGGGTACTCTACCAAAGTCAATGAGGAGGTCGGCCCTGATCATCCTGTCAAAGGGTAAAGATCCTTTACACATTGAGAATTGGCGTCCCCTAGCGCTCCTCGGTGTGGACAGAAAGATTCTGGCAAAGGTGCTATTTAATCGGCTGGTGAAGTTTTCACCCCAGCTCCTTTCTGGGGCCCAGCATTGCTCTGTTCCCGGCCACAGTACTTTTAGTGCTGTGCTCAGTGTCTGGGAGGCCGTGGAGCAGGGCAGGGCAGGTCACTGGAAGGGGTACATGCTGTCCTTGGATCAGGCAAAAGCATTTGATCGTGTTAACCACGAGTACCTCTGGTCTGTCCTTCTGAGATATGGCCTGCCCGGGGGGGTTTGTTGATTGGCTTAAGACCTTGTATGCAGGGGCAGAGAGTTTCCCGCTTGTGAATGGTTGGATTGGCCGTCCTTTTGGGGTGGGATCTGGGGTTCGCCAGGGTTGTCCTCTGAGCCCGCTTTTGTACGTGTTCGCGATTGATCCCTTCCTTAGAGGGGTTGATCGTGGGCCGTTGGTGGGCATCGGGATGGACCGGGCGGCTCCGGAGACCACACTGAGGGTGGTGGCGTATGCTGATGACGTAAATATCTTTGTGTCTTCGAGAGGGGAGGCAGAGTGGGTACTGTCTGAGGTAGAGCACTACTCAGAGTCATCTGGGTCCAAGATCAACCGAGATAAGTGTGAGAGTCTCTGGCTGGGAGGTGGAGATCCTGGTTTTGATCTCCCGGACACCCTTCCAGAGCCCCAGGAATCTACAAAAGTCCTCGGCATTGAATTTGGCCAGGGGGATTACCCCCATCAAAATTTGGATAGCAGGCTTAAGATTGCCGCTCAGAAGGTGGACCAGTGGAAGGGTTGGTCTTTAACCCTCAGGGAAAGGGTGAACATTATCAAAACCTACCTGATCCCTTTGCTGTTGTATCTGGGCAGTGTGTGCGTCTTGCCGGAACCTTTCTGGACTAGGGTCTACAGTCTGTTTTTCCAGATGTTATGGGGAAACAGACTGAACCTTGTCAAGAGGGAGGTTACTTACCGTACGAGGAGACTAGGAGGGTTGGGTATGGTCAACCCTGTGGTGTTCCTGGTGAACACCTTTATTAAGATTAATCTCTCGAACCTCTGGAAAGAGAGGGCTCCTCCGTGGGTAGCCTCCTGTCGGGGATGGTTTCGGCCTTTCTTCCAGGAATGGGAGACAGGGGGGCAAGTGAAGGATCTCCGCACACCACATGGGCATCTCCCGGCTTATGCTGCCCTGGTTCTGAAGGTATTACGTCGGTGGGGTCTGGGGATGTGGGAAATCAGGACTCAGTCAAGGAGACTCCTTGACCAGAGGGTTCTGTTGACCCATTTCCAGAAACCTCTGGCCCTCAGGGACTGCCCAAGTCGGGATCTGAGGGTCGGATTACGGCTTTTAAATTCCAATAGGATCCCCTTGAAGTTCTTTGACTTGATTTGGCGCTGCTTCCATGGGAAACTGTGTGTGAGGGACAATCTGAAGTGTAGGAGCTCTGAGGACAGGGGGTGTCCCCGTGAGGAGTGCGGTGGTGTGCTGGAAAGCATGGACCACTTCCTGCTTCATTGTCCCTTTAACACAGAGGTTTACACCATGGTGGGGACCTCCATTGGCTGGCCTAGGCTGGTCACTCTTTCCTATGCGGAATGGGCCTATGGAGCATTCAGACACCTGGGTGGTAGGGACCTCTGCACTTTATTCCTAGTCAGCTCAGTGGTCAGGTACTACACGTGGCATGCACGGTGTTTAGTTTCGACGCAACGCAAAATCCTCCCCGTGGATGAGGTGGTTAGGAACATTCTCGGAGACCTGGTGAAGGTGTGCTCTCTGGAGTACGAGAGGCTGGGGGCGGGTAGAGCCTCTCTCCTCTGGAGGGGTTTTGCCTTTAGAGTACCCTAGCCTGTTGTCTCCCCTCCCGGTGGTGGGCTGAAGCTGACACTGTAGATTTTTGTTTTGTTTTGGTGGCTGTATGAGGACATAGGGCTTGCAGGCGCCGAACTTGGGCTTTAATGGTTGTGTGTGGCTGAAAAGCCTCATGGTGGGTGGTGAGGTTAAGGTCTACTATGTAATGTAGTTTATATGTATATTTGTATAGGTTGAGTTGTCAGGTGTAGTGTTAGGTTGGGTGGTGGGTAAATGGGGGGAGGGTTCCATGGAACATCGGGGACTTTGGGACATATAAGAAAATCCTGGGCTGGTTCATGGACGTCTGTTATCATGTACTGGGGGCATGGGTTGCGGGACCAGCTCAGGGACCAAAAAAAAAATATATATATATATATATATAAAAAAATATATAAAAAAAATATATAAAAAAAATATAAATATAAAATATATATATATATATATATATATATATATATAAATGTGTGTTGCATTGGGGTGGTGGTGGGTGGGCTTTTTGTAAGTTTAACTTCTGTATTTCTGTATTTGTTAAGTGTAGGTAGGTGCAACCGGATCAGGAAGGTTAGTACATGTACATAGATATTGTAAATATTGTATATATTGCACATAGCTGGTGTTCTGTGGCGAGTGATGGGCTGGACCGGTGCTGTCTGCACCGCGCTGAGGAGCATCATGTCCTGTATGGTTGGTTTGGTCTCTGTTTTATATATTTATTTATCTGTTTTGTTTTAAAATTTTAATAAAAGAAATACAGGATGTAACTCAGGATCAGAACAAGATAAGTAATGTATGTAAACAGTGACTCCACCAGCAGAATAGTGAGTGCAGCTCTTAAATATAATAAAGTCTGTAACTCAGGATTAGTACAAGACGACTAATATAATATGCACTTCTCAAAGCTAAAATTCAAAACATCGCAATTTACTCAGCATTGAGTATAAGCACAACATGCAGAAATACACTTATACACCATGGCATGCAATGAGGTTATCAATGGTAGTCTGAGGTATGTTCTGTCACACTGAATGCACTTGGGCAAGCAAATCATCAAGATCCGCTGCTGGCAGCTCTCTTTGCAGTTGCCGACCAGTGACGTTCCAGATTTGCTTCATGGTAGACAAGTCCAGAGATGCTGCAGGCTTATGGTATCATGGCTAGGCCACACAGGCTGCTCACAGTAGCACAAGCAACATGCAGCCTGGTATTGTCCTGTTGAAAAAGGCTCATGAGACACTATAGAGAAATGACCATATCACTGATTCCACGACCAAATCAATGTAATGCCAAGCTGAAATGAAGACTAGAGGAGTCTGGCTACCATACATCATGCCACCCCACATAATAATCCAGGGAGTTGGACTTGTGTGATGTTTCCTTGAGAATGCCTCTTCATTGCATTGCCTTCATAGTTTCCAGACCAATCTCCGGCTTTCATTTTGTCCGAGACAAATGCAGAACTTATTGCTAAAGAGGATAGACCTCTATTCAGGCCTCCTCTTTTGTCTTGCTGTTCACCATCAGAGCCTTTGAGAGTGGTGGCATGAGGTCAGTGGAACATCTGTAGTTTGACATCTGGCTCGTAGCCCAATGTCGTGCAGACTCCTTCGGTTGGTTTTTGTAGACACTGTTTGCCGCCCTAGGCTTGGGATCTGACTTCCAATTTTACTTGCAGCATAGAAGTTGGTAACTATGCTCTATTCTTCTAATCAGATGATCCATCCATACACAAGTTTGCCTCTGTGCACCTCATTCTGTCCATGTTCTTCCAACCACCAGTACATGCAACATTGAGCCATGTTGACGTACTGATCTACAAAAGTGATAAAGCAAACCCTCCCTATTCAAGGATTCTGACCCTCTCAGTTTATGACAAGTGGCAATAACGGACATGGCGAAGAAGAGGAGACATCACACAATCAGCCCACATGAATCAATCCGATTTCTGAGGTTTCATGTGGCTAAAAAACTTTGCTTTCTGGCATTTATGCACCTCCCTCTTGTCACAGATTGAAAATTTGATCATTTGAAGATCTTAGCAACATCTGCTACTTCCTTGATTTGCATAATGTCGGGATCTGTACTCGCAGTAGGTTTGGCAACGACAGATTTTCACGAAGACAGAGGTATCAAAGTCCAAACGGCGCTCTGTTTGGTCACTTCAGAATAGTAGAATAGCTTCCAAGTTATAGCGCCACTCGGAGCAGTGATGTTATAGCACTAGCAATAAATACCTGCCCATCTGGGCTCTACCTAATATACAGGTACTTCCTATCTAGAGCCCTGTTCACACCAGAGAAGATCAGGCTTTACTCAGCCTAACGGTCAGCCAGTCACCACACTGCTCAGCTCTCCAAAGTTCATTCCACCAGTCTGGCATTCTGACATCTGCTATGTTTCCCCAGTGCTGATCCCTACAGGCTTCACCTGGGATCACCTCGGGCTAGAGGAAAAACCTGTAATGGAGGGGTGTGGACTGGGAAATCCCATTACCAAACCTATCTCAGTCCAAAGAAATCCAGCCCATCTAAACTTAACGAAAGAGCTCCAGCAGACTATGCTCTGTTGAAGCAAATGCATCTTTCTGGATTTCTGCTACCTGACCCAGCTGAGGAACCTGGGTGAGATACATACTCCCTCCACTACTTTCCCATACACATTACCACAATAACCTTACGGCTTTTCCTTCTTGGTCTTGCAGTTTCAGTATTGAGGAGTGTATCTTCACAGTGACTTGAGCAGCAGAATAGTGAGTGCAGCACTGGAGTATAAAACAGGGTGTAACTCAGGATCAGTACAAAATATAGAATGTATTTACAAAGTATAGAATGTATATTTATATTCCATGTGTAAACTGACATTTGAGGATTGAGCTTTACAGACCTTATGGCAGGTCTCCTTCATGGACCAGACATCACTTTGGTAGCATTAATATTTTAAAGCTTGTTCCTTGTACAGGTTATTATAGCTTTGTACTATTTTCGGACACCGTATTCAGTGTTAGGAATAACAAATCGCGACTCGCTTCCTTACAGCCATTTCTTACTGGCCAAAACAATAGTTCTGGATGAGGTAGTTAGCACGGAGATGGAAATGTCACATATATTTTTTTCAGAAAGAGGTTACCACAAGCAACTGGTGCAATTTCATAAAAATAGGGTCCAAACTCGGGACAGGTCTCATTTATGGTCCCTTGTCACAACTAAGAAGGACACTCATAAGGTTGAATCCTTTTTATTTCTACCTTTTATTAATGCAGTAACTCTATTGGTAAAATCATCAACAAAGTAACCTTAGACATGTTCCAGAATTGAGTCCTCTTCTTAACTCCCAATGCTCTCTCAACCTTACAGATAAACTAGTTAAAACATACGTTGGTTCTACCATATCCAGGATACAGACTTACTTTGGCAGAATAAAATTAGATTGTTTTCCCAGTCTTAGCTGAGTCAATTGTTCCCTGATGCTGAAAGGGGACACTTTTACCCTACTTTTTGGTGATGTACACCACATCTGGCATTTCCTCACTTGAGCCTGCGTTATTTACTCATCTGTCCATGCAATGTTATGTATGTAGGGGATAATAAAGAGAGAACCACTGCACACTCATGGTTTATATTCAAAATAAAGTTAATTTTATTTTATTTTTTGACAAATACTCCAAAAGAGAAAAAAGGAACAATTGCCAACAAATGTTTACCTCTTCTTCAACCTACTGGTAAGCCTCCTCTGCCGGCACTGGGGCTGCTGCCCTCATTTACTGCTTGACCACTTCATTATGTGATTCCCTTAGCCACCACCACGTTATTATTTTTGTAATATTCTCCACTGCATATACTCCACCATGCACCTACCATATATTTGCCTACAACTTGCTCCACCACATAGCTTCCAACATATTGTCTCTTATGAATTGCCAACATATAACTTATTTTTTGTAGGCTTTATGATACCCCTCAAGCACCATGTTTCAACATATTATTTCCAACATAAGGTTTACTACAGCTTACCATCATGCCTCAGTACAGTATAATTGTTAGCATGTTATCTATTATATATCAACTTTACCATTATGTGCGGTCTAGACTCCTTTTGCCCCTTATATTGAAACCAATACAATATAACCGCTCCACCTAGGACTCTAGCTTTGGACATCTATTGCAGTTATAACATTGGCCACAGCCTTATCACCTTTTATACAGACCACACCTGTTATCGTATCTCCCCCCGGTTTTCCCGTTGATACATTAGTATTTATTCTCCTTCTCTATAATGGATCCATTTACCTTATCTCCAACCCCCTTCCCTTATCACTAATGTGTTCTTTTTTTCTTTTAGTGACTCTTGTGACCAAGGTCCGTCTGTGAAAAACAGTCACATTCTAATTACGGTATCCTTTTTTTCTCTTTTGGAGGATTTGTCAAAAATAAAATAAAATAAAAAACTTTATGTTGCATATAATCCTTGAGTGTGCAGTGGTTCTCTCTTTATTATTTATGTTTGGATCATATCCACTCCACCGAAGCACCTCATTACTTGGACAGTGAGTGCAGCCCAAAATTATGAATGCTGTATTGAGGTGTGTGCTATTTACGTATAGTAATTCCCTGTATGGTTGTACTTCTGGGATTGATACACATTTGTGCGAGTTATGCCCTATTAAACCATGTCAGTCCTGGACCGAGTCTCCCTTATAGTGCCTAACTGGGTAGTTTGGGACACTGTATAGGGCTGCACATTCACCCCCTTGCCTTGGTTAGGGGTCCCTGTCCCATTGACAGTGGGCAGCGACTTCTTCCGAGGGAGTACGGGTCCCCCTTCTCATGAGGTTACGAGGTGGATGACACTTGAGCTGCCGTGCTATTCTCTGTGCAACTGGTGTCTCCACCAGAGATGCCGCTGCCTGGTATTATGGGTGAGTGTCCAGCCTAATCTCACCGATCTTAGGTTATGTTACACATTCAGGTTGAATACCTGCACTGGCACAGAGAGGGGTAAGGAGTCATACACATAAACAGGCCCCTCACTAACAGTCCCCCAATGTATAATGTTAAAGTCTGTACCTGTGTATGTGAATGATCATTCAGTGGTGTAGTCCTACTGTTCTGAGTAGCGCTGCTCACACTCACTGCTCCGGCCAGCAGCTAGCGCACGTGTGGAGGAGCCTGCAGGGATCAGTCCAGGAGCATCTTCGTGTAACGTCACAGCTTTACTCTGGATGGCTCCAAGGGACAGTTTTCAATCCGACTCGTTTCTGAACCTACGGGTTCATTCGTCATATGCTACTAGCATGTGTGATCCTGCATCCACATATGTTGACATATAGTCTTATATTTAGTGAGCAGTTCACCTCAGACTTCATCCACCTGTAAGGTGGTATTGTCACGCCCGTGTGTGTGGAAGGGACACCACACCGGACGAAGGAGAGGGAACAAGGAACAAGGCCTGAAAGCAAGGGAAGAAAGAAGTACACCTCCTAGTCACAGTCCTGACTGGCTATCAGTATGAACAGACCCTAAAGGTAGGTGAGTTCATAAGCAGGAGTACCTGCTCACCCTAAAAGACCCTGGCGATAGTGACAGGACTGAGACTACCTGTTCCTCCAGAAAGGAAGGACGACCAGGAGTCCCCCTTAGGCCTACATCAAAGGGCAGGGGAAAAACAATACACAGATAAACCAAAACAAAATGCAAAAGGGAAAGGAAACCCTTAACTTTCCAGTAGCTATGGCAGCAACAGGAACTCAGCCGAGAACAAAAAACCAGACCAAAGATACCACTGAAGCTATAAACTGCACAGCATTGTGGGAGAAGCAACTATAAATAAGGAAAGTTAAATGACCACAATAGCAACACCTGGAGGTAAGAGGTGTGGCTAGTATCAGAAACAAAACAGACGTCTATTGATTCACAAGGAAACCTGTCAGGTCAAAGCACATGTTGCCATTCTCACAGATCTTCTGTCACCCACTGTCGCGGGGACGTCCATATGTCTCTGTATGTCCGAGACAGGTATGTTTTTTACTAGTGATGTTCACACTGTACAGTTTTTGAAAAGTGGTTAATCACACATATTGTGAATAATGCAAAGCATGTCCTAAAAGCCTCTCTATTTTATTGGTTGCTGTTACTTTATAATGTGCTTTGGGGGTATTGTTCCCCTTTTTTCACATATAGGATGTTTTATACATTATCACCTTTACCTTTTCACAGTGGCAAATGGTTATATCATATTTGTTATGTTTATAGTATATTTATTTCATATTGCTATGGCTAAACCCCACTTTACCAATATTCTGTTGTTGTGCGTAATTTATTAAGTGATTTATTAATATTGTGTCTAACTTTTACTATTGTAGTGGAGAAGCCATGTGGTCCCACCAATCAAATCTGAAACAGCAAGATAAAGGCAGAAATCAGAGGCAAAACAGAAATCACAAACACAGATTAAAAAAACATCCTGCATGATGTAATAAATGAATATGCAGGTGTGCATGGTTACATTTATAAAATAAAAATCACAGAAAATATTGCACTCATACAATAGATGCAAACATTATATATGAACTAAGCCCTTACTCTGATATGATAAAATCTGAGACTCTCAGCCAATATATGTTGATAAAAACACATCTGTGCCTGCCTACCAACGCCAAGGTGATCTCAGTCTGGCAGGTCCTACTCTAAACCTATCTATGCTGTTGTGCACCTACATTATGGAGAGCAGACCCTTCACATATAGCGCGCTGCTTCTAGTCACCTCTGTGTGCATTCAGCAACCAATGAGAGGAGGAGCACACACATCTATATGTACCACCCTAATCAAGGCAGCCTGTGGGATAGGCAGGGGAAAAGTGCACAAAAATGCTACTCCCAAGATAAAACAGAAGGGCATTCACACTTGGGGTGCCACTCCTTCAAGTGTACACTACAGACTGAACATATCCGGATTCCTGAATGTAGATGCCCAACAGTATAGATAGGTTTAGAGCAGGTCCTACCTGCTGGAGACCACCTTGGCACTGGTAGGCGGGCACAGTTGTGTTTTGATCAAAATATATTGGCTGAGAGTCTCTGATTTTATCATATCAGAGTGAGGGCTTAGTCGTAATATATACTGTTTGCACCTATTGTGTTAGTACATTATTTTCTGTGATTTTTCTTTCAGAATCCAGAGGCAAAGTCAGAGTCACAACACAGGTAGAGTAACTCACATACAGTGAACCTTACCAATCTGTCTTGGAGAAGAACATACAGGCAACTGCGGACAGGAGCAGGCAGTCAAAGAGGATGAAATGAGTAACTTGAGTCTGCATCTGAACAACCTCCTGTAAGTCCATTATGGACCTACTGTACAGTGCCAAACACCTAACCAGTTTCTCTGGTTTGTTTTCCCAGAGTTGACACTTCATTACCTGGCCAAATATTTGTCTTCTAAATGTAAAAGGATATATAAATATTATATATGACCCCTAAAATAAGGCCATAAAATACAACTGACATCCTTTAGGACTAGGTTCTAAGGGAGTCAGTCGTGTTCCCCACTGAGTTTTTTTACCTCCCATTATCCATCCCAACTAAACATATCATGACCTGGTTTCCTTGACACATCGTGAAGGCCACCGTATCTTTCATACTTACCATAAGGATATATGTGTTTAATCAGGACCTTGACAGGTGAAGACTGTGGAGAGAGGACAGTTTGTTCTCCCAAGTTGTTCAGTCTCGGAGACCTGTATTTACTTTGGAAGGGAATGAATAACATTGTACTGAAAAAGGAAATTAAAAAAGCAGGGTTATAATTTACAGTAGAGAGTGGAACAGATTGAAGGTTTTTATTTTTATTTTATTCCCTCTTCTGTAGCCTTGGTTCCAAACTTCCATACGTGCCACAGCTGCAACAGAACAGCACTTTTCTTACTTCTGGCAAAAACAAGAGAGCTACCTTTGCCAGGTCCAGTTTGGCTGCCAAGAACTGAGCTACTTGAAGGCGACATGGCTTAGAAAATGAGTGCCAACAGAAATCAGAAATAGCTATAACGTTCAGTTCGAGACATAGGTTTCAACATTGCTTCCCTGATGGACATCGACATCTCCACGGTCTTGCAGTTTTGAGGAATCTGTGGCTGTTTTCTTCACTATGAGATGTCTCCCATTAGCGAGCTCCGAGAAGCCAAGTCACATACTACCATGATTGCTCAATTGGTCAAATTAGGTTTTTCACTTAGGTATTAAAATTGCTTGTGCCGCAAGTCCACAGTTGAGCTGCGATGATAGAGATGTATAGTCAAGACCTGCTGAACTCATCATCTCGGGAACACCAAGTAGCACAAGGTTTATTGAAGCGGAACCCAGAAATTAGGTTATTAAAGAAATATTGAGGCAGATTTTCTGATACTAGGGCATATTTATTATTGTATTTGTACCTGTTATGTGACATAATTTGTGCCAAAATCGATTTTTCTATATTTTGCACTTAATTTTCCACCAGGCTGTCTAGTTTTTCTTGATTTTAAATTCGAGAGTTCACAGCACACATTTAGACACATTTATCAATGTTCGTTACTTGATATTGGCACAAATTTATTTTGCCAATATAAGCCACCTCAGAGCTAGTCAGAAAGGGAACACTGACAAAACATTGCTGCATATATTTCTGATGCACCAAATTTATTAACAGCTATGCGCCAGGGTGGACTGTGTCACGATGGAACTTTTTGAAGTCAGTTTTGAGTTACTGATGGTAAAACGTACATCAAATTTATCGAAAGTCACATGTTGCGTGATAAATTTGGCGCATCCTTAAGCCTAGAAATGCTATTCCAGATTTCTTACACCACCTCCTGCTTTAGTGATGTAATGACTTTTTTTCAGATTCTTTAAAAATAAGTACTGTACAATGATAAATCTGCCATTAACATACAGGTGGAGATTTATCAAAGCCCAGCGTTTTACGCCGGAGTATGCACCTTTTTATGACGAGGCACAGGCTACATTATAAAATATGCTGCCAGTCCGTCTGCCAGAATACAATCTACTGTACCCTGAGCTATTCGTAGATTCCTGTCTTCAAATTCCAGGAGCAAATGAAGATACCATACCTCCCTTTCAGAAAGTGTCAGCGCAGAAACAGAATAGCTGCATGTGACATTTAAAAAGTCACGAAAGGCATGAATTTTGAGACTTTTTATACCAGAAAAGAGGCACTTTGAGATAAACACGGAGATAATCCTCCCCGTACTGTATCTATACATGTTCACCTTCATCACACACATTTTTCTAGAGTGGTGAGAGAGGTGTAAAACAGCAAATATTAGCAAAAGTTTGGTGCAAAATGGCACTTGCACAGGAGTAGAACTTTGATATATGACACCCTAGGACACCTTAGAACTAAACTAGATGTGCCAAATTTGCCACATTGAGTCATGCTGGATGCTAAATTTGCCACATCTACATATTTTTCTAGCTTGGTTGACGCATTGTAGACGCTTTTTGAGCCAACATTTAAATGCAATGTGACACCTTTTAAGCCACTAAAAAATTACACTGAGCAATATCTTTTTCCTCTAAATAATCCTCATTTTCTAGAGAGGTGAGAGAGGTGCAGAAAGTGTCTATAACACACGGCATATGCACCCGAATTCTGTCACATTTTAATTAGTAAATTTGTTCTAATTGCAGCAAATTCATTGACTATATATGTAAAGTAGTAATGTCCCCTATTACCTAAGATGACAGAAAAACCTCTGAGTATTACAGTACGAGCAAAGCGAATGAGATAACACAAATCTCATGTACAATTTTTTCAATGTCAAAATCTGCAGCATGACAATAATGTTTGAAGTTTTAGCTGCAGATTTCACACTTTTTAATGGAAGGATGAGTTCTGCAGGAAAACCGCATCAAATTTGCACCAAAAACCTCTGTTAGACATTGCAGATTTTGGTGTGTGTGACCTAATACAGACTAATATATATAGAGAGCGATGTGCTAACCCGAATGCAGACATAAGACAAGAGGGCCTATCCTCATGATATATAAGGGCCCATTCACACGACCCTACAATTTTGAGGAATGGATATGGACCCAAAAGATGTGGAAAGAACCCCGCAAAAGATGTGGAAAGAACCCCGTGTGCTGTCCACATCCGTGCTTCCATTCTGCTGCCCGCAAAAAACATAAATAAGAGGTCCTGTTCTCGTCTGCAATTGCGGACAAGAATAGGCTATTTCTACCATAGGACAAGCTGTGTGCAGTCTGCAAAATGCGAGACCCACACGGGCCGGTATCCGTGTTTTGTGGATCCACAATTCCTCTGAAGTGAATAGAGCCGAACTGCAATACCAAACACAGCTTGCACAGGATAGCTGGTATGTTTTTCTAATCCTTGACAAATCCTTCAGATGATAAGCCCGCTTAGAATGCTGTGTCATATTCCAGAAATCTCTGAGCAGTTCCAAGGGGGTTTAATCTCTCTATAGAGCCAAATCATTCTGAAAATCCATATTGAGATCCCATACTTCACCGATAGGCCCTCACAAGTATTTATGACATATCATAAGATTTTTTGAATGGATATGCCTTTTCAAGAGGTTTTTACTAGTGTTGGGCGAGCACCGTGCTCATTGCTCTACCGAGGGTGTTGGGAAGGAGTCCCTGCTCTGACTCCATATATGGCTATAACCATATATGGAGTCAGTGCTTGTGGACACCCCTGTGTATTTAAATCTAATTTCTGAATAGTTTCTGCCGGGATTTGAACTCCCAATCTTGTACATTAGAGGCAAGGACCTTATCCACTCAGCTATGAAGCTCAAAGCTAAACTGTGTCAGAAAAACCTCATAGTAGTTTCTGATGTAGTGAGTATTCCTATTCAGCAGAAGACTTATTTTATATTTTTGTGCAGGTTAACATGTAGCTCTATAGTGTAGTGGTTAACATCCTTGCCTCTAATGAACAAGGTTGGGAGTTCAAATCCCGGCAGAAACATTTACATATATGTATATATAGCAAAAGGAAAATAGGCAGCACTCCAAAAAATAAAAGCAAAATCACTTTTATTCACCCATGTGGGCAGCGTGACGTTTCGGCTCACAACTAGAGCCTTTCTCAAGCAACAAGCAGGACAAAGTGTTACATATTTATACCCAAAAGCAAATCAGTGCATTAATTACATAATTGAGATACGTTCACAAATATAACAGTGTGTATAAGTCATATACATAAAAAATATACAAGATCATGATTATAATAAAATGACCAGTGTCCATAAACATACAAAACCACAAAATTCATAAATACATATATAAAAAGTGCAAAGTGCCTCTAATTCATAATTAACAATGCATCAAATTCACCTGTGCAAAAAAACAATGTATAATCCTACATTATTAAATTAGGATTATACATTGGGTTTTTTGACAGGTGATTTTGATGCATTGTTAATTATGAATTAGAGGCACTTTGCACTTTTAATATATGTATTTATGAATTTTGTGGTTTTGTATTTTTATGGACACTGGTCATTTTATTATAGTCATGATCTTGTATATTTTTTATGTATATGACTTATGCACGCTGTTATATTTATGAACTTATCACAATTATGTCATTAATGCACTGATTTGCTTTTGGATATAAATATTGTGGTAAGGTGCAAGGTACCGTTGTCGATGGCAGGTACGTGTCACCGAGGTTCCTGGCCTCGGTGAGGTGAGAGCCGGGTTTTTATGTGTCAGCAGCAGCTAGTGCTGCTTGACATTGTTAGTTAGTTTGGCTGCAAAGCCAATCCGGGCCGGCTCTTACTGGGAGTAGGCAAAGAGTTGGGTGGGTGCCTACTCCCCACGGTCCAGGCCGGACTTTATCCGGGCCTTTAAAAGGCAGCCTCCTCAGCAGCTGAGGGTGTGATTGTCCTGGAGCTGCTGTTAGGCTGTGGAATCATCTGAGTTTGGGAGTTCTGATCCATTCTGTGCTGTGTGGAGTTCACGCTGGAAGCAAGAGCCCAAGCAAGGAGGAGTGCAGACGGCCTGGAAGCATGAGGTCGATCGCCTTGCGGCTGGACTGACAGCCAGGTGCGAACCTGCACCTAAAACCTCCCAGGTGACTGGAACCTGTTTTTGGACTGTTTTGTTTTGCCTCATGATTTCGGATGTGTGTGATTTAACACCAAGAGACTGTTTATTGTTTATGTTGTGCAAGTGTGAATAAAACACTGATTATTGCACCTTCTGGACTCCCTTTTGCCTCTGTACTGCACCCGCACCGCTATCTACCAGAGCGACTCCCCACATTTGGTGTCGGATGCGGGCATGCGCAGTGAGGCTGGCGTGAACGCCGAATTGTTTTTGTTTTGCTGAGCACAAGTGCATGGCATATATAAAACCGGCAAAGTTGCAAACAGGAATTTCTGGCAACATGGAGGCGGCTGTGAAAGCCCTCATGGAGGCTAACGTGCAGCAGCGGGAGACCAACCAACTACTTTTACAGCACGTGATGGCGTTACAAGCTGCAGGAGCGTCCCACCACGACCATGATGCCCGGAAGCGGTCCGTGCGGCGATCCCAAAGATGACCCCTCGGACGACGTGGAGACGTATCTGGCGGTCTTTGAAAAGGTGGCCGTGAGGAGAAGTTACCCCGTGACCAGTGGGCTGAGGTGGTCGCTCCGTTCCTGGCTTCCGGACCCCAGCAGGTGTTTTTCGACTTGGCGGACGACCAAGCGGCCGATTATGACACCGTGAAAGGAGAGATCCTGGCCAGACTGGGGGTGAACGTGCTGGTCCGCGCTCAAAGAGTCCACCAGTGGGACTTTAAAACGACTGAACCCGCTAGGCCGCAGTACTACGATCTGCTGCACAGGCTGCAAAAGTGGCTGCAGCCTGATGTTCTAAGTCCGGCTGCTATGCTGGACCGTCTGCTGGCCGACATCTTTTGGAGGGCCCTGCCTTATCCCCTCCAGCACTGGGTCGGCCAGGCGTCTCCGGTATGTGCCCTGGAGATGGTCGACCTGGTGGAGCGTTACGAGGCCACCAGAAACCTGCAGGGAGTCTTGCTGGGAAGGGGTCAGTCAAACCCCGGAGGCCTCCACCCCAGTTCCGACGTCCGGCGACAGAGAGGCCTGCACGGAATGTACCCCCTGCGGATCCGCCTCCCGTGGTATGCTGGAGGTGTCAGGAGCCAGGCCACATCAGGGCCGACTGTCCGCATCGGGGTGAGCCGATGGTTGTGAACTACGGGGGTCGCCACTCCCTGTATGCACGGAAGCTGTGCGCAACTGGCACCCGTGAGGTGCAGGATAAAAACCACCTGTGTCAAGTAGAGGTGGGAGATTCCCTGGCGGTGGCCCTGCTGGACTCCGGAGTCTAGTCTCCCTGGTAAGAGCTGCCCTAGTACGGCCTGCGGAGTATACCGGCCGTAAAATTGGGGTCCTGTGCATCCACGGAGACTTAAAAGACTACCCCACTGCACTAGTGACTTTGTCCACAGCGGCTGGTAAGTGGACCCACGAGGTGGCTGTTGCTACCAAACTCCCACATGAACTGATACTTGGGAGGGACTTCCCAGGTTTCCCGGCGCTGTGGCCGGCAATAAAAGTGTCTGATGGACCCGAGACAGGGGTAACCCTAGTAGAGTGGCCTGATACCACTGGAAGGCCAGAACCCTGGGAGCCCGAGTCTGAAGGCCCAGCGGTAGGGGTGACCACTGCTCCAGCGGTAGAGGGGAGACAACCCCACTGAGGGTAATGGTGGGAGACACGGAGGACTTGCCACCGGGACCTGAGTTGGCAGACCTCAATGTCTCCGGGGAAAATTTTGGGACCGCACAACACGGGACCAAACCCTAACCAGGGCCTGGGAAAGTGTTGTAATGATTGATGGTAAACCCCAGAAACCTGGGGCTGAATTAATGTTTCCGCGATTTATTGTTCTTCAGGATATGTTGTATCGGGTGAACCAACTCCGAGGTGAGCCAGTTGAACAGTTGGTGGTGCCCACCGCATATCGCAAGCTTGTTATGGAGCTTGCCCACCAACATGTTCTTGGGGGACACTTGGGGTGGCAGAAAACCCAGGACCGCATACTGCAGCGGTTTTATTGGCCTGGTGTGTTTAAGGAGGTAGAAGAATATTGTAAATCCTGTCCGACCTGTCAGGTAAATAGCCCCCAGCCGCATTACAGAAGTCCCCTGGTCCCTCTCCCAATAATTGAGGTCCCATTCGAGCGTATTGCCATGGATCTGGTCGGACCCGTACCGAAGTCTGCTAGGGGTCACCAACATATCCTGGTGATTCTGGACTATGCTACTCGATATCCAGAGGCGGTGCCTCTGCGACATACCTCGGCTAAGCTCATTGCCAAAGAGTTAATGGAAATGTTTTCCCGTATGGGCCTGCCAAAAGAGATTCTGACCGACCAAGGGACCCCTTTTATGTCCAAAGTTATGAGGAACTGTGTAAATTATTGCGTATAAAGCAGTTACGGACGTCCGTGTACCATCCGCAAACAGACGGTCTTGTCGAGAGGTTTAACCAAACTCTAAAAATATGTTAAAAAGGGTGGTGTCTAGAGATGGGAAGGACTGGGATCTGCTTCTGCCCTATCTCATGTTCGCAGTGCGAGAGGTGCCCCAGGCCTCTACTGGGTTCTCGCCCTTCGAACTGCTTTATGGCAGACACCCTCGGGGCCTGTTGGATATCGCCAAGGAAGCGTGGGAACAGCAGCCTGTCCCCCACAAAAGTGTCATTGAGTATGTCACCCAGATGCAAGACCGGATGGAAAGGGTGTTGCCGCTGGTCCGGGAGCATATAGGAGGCAGCGCAACAAGCCCAGAGTAGGGTGTATAATCGTCAGGCTCGGGTACGGGACTTCAACCCGGGAGATCGGGTTTTGGTTCTGGTGCCCACCCTTGACAGCAAGTTCCTAGCTAGGTGGCAGGGCCCCTATGAGGTGATCGAGAAGGTAGGGAAGTAAATTACAAAGTACACCAGCCGGGGCGGCGCAAGCCGGAGCAGGTGTACCACGTGAATTTACTGAAGCCGTGGAAAGACAGGGACACGGCCGACGACAACAGCACCCGGCCAGGGCTTCTAGGTGACAAGGGTCCAGCCCCACAGTTCGAGGCCTGCGAGCGGTAGCCACGGTAAAATTGCAGACAGCCTGTCTTCCAAACAAGTTCAGGAAGTCAGGAGTTCATCAGTCGGAACACGGATGTGTTCTCGGACCTCCCTGGCCGCACGTCTCTCATCCAACATGACATCGTCACTGAGCCTCAGGCCAAAATCCGGTTAAAACCATACCGGGTACCCGAGGCTCGGCGACGGGCCATCATGGACGAAGTGCAATTAATGTTGAAGCTCGATGTCATTGAGGAGTCGAAAAGTGAGTGGGCCAGTCCCATAGTCCTAATACCCAAGCCGGATGGGACGTTGCGGTTCTGCAACGATTTTCATAAGTTAAATGAAGTGTCCAAGTTTGATGCGTATCCCATGCCCCGGGTAGACGAGCTTGTTGAGAATTTAGGGCAAGCCCGTTATTTTTCTGTGCTCGACCTCACTAAAGGGTACTGGCAGGTACCCTTAACGGAGTCGGCCAAGGAAAAAACGCTTTGTTACCCGCAGGGCCTGTATCATTACAAGGTATTACCCTTTGGCCTGCATGGCGCCCCGCCACCTTCCAAAGGTTAATGGATATTGTGCTGCGACCTCATCGTCGGTACGCCTCGGCCTACTTAGATGATGTAATCATCCACAGCACCGACTGGGAAAGCCATTTGCCCAAAGTGCAGGCGGTAGTAGATGCCCTGAGGAAAGCTGGTCTAACCGCCAATCCAAAGAAGTGTGCGATTGGGTTGGAAGAGACCAAATATCTGGGATATGTTATTGGGTGCGGAGTCATCAAGCTGCAGGTAACTAAGGTAGAGGCCATTCGTAACTGGCCCCGACCGGTCACCACCAGGCAGGTAAAGTCCTTCCTGGGAATTGTAGGGTACTACATGCGATTTGTGCCCCACTTTGCCACAATAGCAGCGCCGTTGACAGACCTGTTGAAGGGGCGAAAGTCTGGGAAGGTTAGCTGGAGTGAGAAGGCGGAGGAGGCTTTCTCTGCTCTGAAGTCGGCCCTGTGTGGGTCCCCGGTTTTGGTGACGCCCGACTTCAAGAGAGAATTTGTGGTACAGACCGATGCCTCTGAAGTGGGCCTCGGGGCTGTACTCTCTCAGGAAATCAATGGGGAGGAGCATCCCGTGGTTTTCCTGAGTCGCAAACTCACCCCAGCCGAGACCAGGTACAGTATAGTGGAGAGAGAGTGCCTGGCCATCAAGTGGGCACTAGAGTCTCTCCGCTATTATCTGCTAGGGAGAAAGTTCCGTCTGGTGACCGACCATTCCCTCTAAAGTGGATGTGCCAGGCGAAAGACAGGAATGCTCGGGTCACCAGATGGTTCTTGTCTCTGCAGAATTTCAAGTTTTCGATAGAACACAGGGCAGGCCGCTTGCAGGGTAACGCAGATGCCCTGTCCCGCGTCCACTGCCTCACATGTGTTCACCCCTCAGGGTTGAACAAAGGGGGGTATGTGGTAAGGTGCAAGGTACCGTTGTCGATGGCAGGTACGTGTCACCGAGGTTCCTGGCCTCGGTGAGGTGAGAGCCGGGTTTTTATGTGTCAGCAGCAGCTAGTGCTGCTTGACATTGTTAGTTAGTTTGGCTGCAAAGCCAATCCGGGCCGGCTCTTACTGGGAGTAGGCAAAGAGTTGGGTGGGTGCCTACTCCCCACGGTCCAGGCCGGACTTTATCCGGGCCTTTAAAGGCAGCCTCCTCAGCAGCTGAGGGTGTGATTGTCCTGGAGCTGCTGTTAGGCTGTGGAATCATCTGAGTTTGGGAGTTCTGATCCATTCTGTGCTGTGTGGAGTTCACGCTGGAAGCAAGAGCCCAAGCAAGGAGGAGTGCAGACGGCCTGGAAGCATGAGGTCGATCGCCTTGCGGCTGGACTGACAGCCAGGTGCGAACCTGCACCTAAAACCTCCCAGGTGACTGGAACCTGTTTTTGGACTGTTTTGTTTTGCCTCATGATTTCGGATGTGTGTGATTTAACACCAAGAGACTGTTTATTGTTTATGTTGTGCAAGTGTGAATAAAACACTGATTATTGCACCTTCTGGACTCCCTTTTGCCTCTGTACTGCACCCGCACCGCTATCTACCAGAGCGACTCCCCACAATATGTAACACTTTGTCCTGCTTGTTGCTTGAGAAAGGCTCTAGTTGTGAGCCTAAATGTCGCGCTGCCAACAAGGGTGAATAAAAGGTGATTTTGCTTTTATTTTTTGGAGTGCTGCCTATTATTCTTTTGCTATATTATAAGGACCTGCTCATCCTTCATGGCTTGCACCCATATACGGTGCTGCCAGATGTGTATATATATATATATATATATATATATATATATATTTATATATATATATATATATAGAAGTTTTTAGCCATAATATATTTATACATATATTATTATATATTTAGAATATATAATATATTAATATATGTAAATATATTATGGCTAAAAACATCAGTAGTAGTTTCCTACATATTATGGATTCAACATATCAGAAGTATGATAATATATATACAGTATATATATATAAATATATATATATATATATATATATATAATTTTTTTTTTTGTGATTACACATTTATTTTGTGCCGTACATTTTTTACAATTACTAAAAAAATATAAAAT
The DNA here is from genome assembly GCA_033119425.1 of Bufotes viridis. Taxonomy (NCBI): domain Eukaryota; kingdom Metazoa; phylum Chordata; class Amphibia; order Anura; family Bufonidae; genus Bufotes; species Bufotes viridis. The sequence continues at coordinate 43,662,846 of CM065592.1, read as the reverse complement.
ATATAAATTTAATTTAGCCTCTATTTCTGAATAGTTTCTGCCGGGATTTGAACTCACAACCTTGTACATTACAGCCAAGAACGTTAACCGCTACACGGCCAATCACTTAAAAAAAATGAGACTTCTGCTGCATAGGAATACTTACTACTTTTTTTGTAACTTACTATGCAGCTCTATAGTGAAGTGGTTAAGGTTCTTGGCTTTAATGTACAGGTATTGAGTTCAAATCCCGGCAGAAACTTTTAAGAAATAGAGGCTAAATTTGATTTAAATACACTGACTCGAGCATCGCGCATGAGCACACACGGTATTCGGCCGAGCATAGCGTTGCTCGAGCCGAACTGATGTTCGGCCAAGCATGCTCGCCCAACACTAGTTTTTACATGAAGATAACCCCTTTAACAATTGACACCATCTTCAGAAATGTCCTCCTTGCTGGGGAAGGCTGTTGTTTCCTGCTTAAGGACATGCCTAGTATGAAATGCGCTGATGTGCTTGCCAGGGGGAGAATGGCGAGTTGTATGAATTACTCCACATTTTGTTGATATGATATAATGAAATATATTTTATATAGTGAATAATAATAAAAATGAAATATATTTTACTACATCGTGTATTTCTGATGCAGGCCTTTGTGTCTCCGTGTTTACAGACTACAAACAAACATCATATGTAGTCTGACCCTACTGTCAGGTGTTACTTCACTCTCTTGGCCCCCTATCGTCTGGCTAACCTACAGTCTTTTCCATTACCTGATTCTATAACAAACCTAATAGAGGCATAAAAATTTTCAGGAACCATTTGCTCATGGCCAGTGGTAAAGAATCAGAAGATAAATGGACAAGTAAACCTGATCATCCACAGTTGGGTCTTTAACTTTTGGGTAAGTCAATTCTAAGTGTTGAACGCTATGGTTCTCTGTCCGTGGTGCTGAACTTAGTAAAATCTATAACATTTTTCTGTTGATTCTAATAATGATTTGATGGTATAGAGAGGGAGAAGATCCCACAGCCTATAATGGGTCTTCCAGGAGTATAATATTAATAGATATCTTCATAATAGGTGATCAATACAACATTGGTTGGAGTCCAACTCCCAGCACCACCACCAATCAGCTATTTGAAGAGGCTGTGGCGCCTCGGGAGCACTGCAGCCTACCCACTACATACCAAGCACAGCGCCGTATATTGTATAGTGGCTTTGCTTGGTATTGCACCCCAGACCCATTCTCTTTTTCACAGGGTACTCTCTCGATCCATTTGCTTTTCTGGCAGCTTTTAGTCTCAGGGATGAAGGTTCCCCAGACTAAGCCTAGTTTTCAGCAGCTCTCATATATATGTCCTCCCTCTAGGCCTGCTCAGCAAAAGACTCATAAACAGGGGGTGGGGCTAGTCCATCACCCTGGAAACTGCACCAAGGAGCTGCCAGCTAACTATTTGCAGCCTATACATAACCATCTGGGATACACAGCGCACAAGAAAAATAATAGTTTAACTATTTAGTACTTTGACAATAAATCACAATATTAACTCTTTAGCAGTAATCCACTGGGTCATCACAATTGCAGACGGTACCAGGAGTTTGACCCCCACTGATCAGATATTGATGAACCATCCAGAAAATAGGTAATCAATATTGAACTCCCAGAAAACCCCTTTAATATCCTATCTAGAATACGGTGCTGAACCCTTTCTACACCACTATGGTTGATCCCATAATCTGCAGGCTAACTACTGGTCAACTACTGCGTTAACTACTGGTAAGTTTGGCCCAGATATTTACACTACTACATAGACTAAACAGGTAAGTGCATTGCACTGGCTGGTATTTCTTGGTCCCACTCTGATACTAAAACTGTGCCATATGTATATGATGTGGAATGTTTTTAGCACTTTTTTTCCCCTCCACTTAATTCTGTTGGGATCAACAAAGAAAATCAAATGCAGATTATTTAATCTATTTTTAATAAATACAGAATGAGGAAGCCTGGTAGAGCATAATGACAGTTATTTCCCATTGCTTATATAGTGCCAGTATATTTGACAAGGATGTACAGACATAATATTCTCATCAGTCGCTGTCCTCAGTGGGGACCCTCGCCATCCAGATTGTTAGAGTATGCACAGGTAATCACTACTGTTGGGCGCGACTATTCGATTTGCAAATTTTAATCTCGAATATCTCAACTTCAAGAATTCGCGAAGATTTAGAATATGGTGCTATATATTCGTATTTTTTTCCCCATGATCCCTCACTGCTTCTTGCTTGTGGGCCAATAAGAATGCTGCAATATCTTTGTCTGAGCTTAGCAACATCCCTAGCAACCAATAGGAAAGTTTCCTACCCCTGCAGCCATTTTCTATAGTTTTTTGCAGTTCTGAGAGAGACAGCAGTGTTATTGCTGTGCTCTGTGCTTTCCTGTGTCACATTACATTAGATAGTTAGTTATCGTCTATATATAATACAGATAGTTAGTGGGAGATGGTCAGTGTAGGTTAGATAGTGATATAGTGTAGCTGATAGGTTCCAGTGCAGGGTGTTAGGTAGTGTGATAGGTTCTGTTGTCCATACATTCATGCTACATACATAGTGCTGTGATGTCACAAGTTCACAACAATACTTAGTGCACCAATCACTTATATGTAGTCAGACTTGCTAAAATGTGAAGTTGCACGTATTGCGCAAAAATATGCATATCACTAATTGCCAATTTGCGCAATCGCAAATATATTGGAGCACTCTATCTGCATATAAAGCTATTGTAATGTTCTGCTGTACCAACCATTTTCTCCAGTCTCAGGAAACCTGAAAAATGTAGCAGAAGTGGCCCATGTCTGTATTGCAAGGCGCATTATGCGAATATTACATTGCTGATTTTGGCAATCAAGAAAATAATCGCTAATTCTCGAATTCGCGAATTTATGATGAATATTCGCCCAATATTCACAAAATATCCCGAATTCGAATAGTGCCCCTGCCACTCATCACTAGTAATCACTGCAGGAGTCTGGGTGTAACCCACAGCTGGGGTATTGCTGGCATGCAGGGGCAGATTGGCCACAGACCCTACAGGGAAATGTCCTGGTGCGCCAATGGCCAAGGGGGCCACCCAAGTCCTCCTATCTGCCGCTGACTGGATGCATAATGAGCTCTAAACAGCAATTAACGCTGTGAGAATCAGGTACTCATGTACGCAGCCAGCGGCTGCACTTACCCTCTTGAATTCAACTGCTGTGGCCCTCACCTCTAAAGCTCCCTGATCCACAGACAACTAGAGGAGGAGGACAGAAGATGGTAGCTATTGATGGCCACCACAGAAGGCCAGCTTTTGGGGAAGTATATTGTGCTACACTGTGTTATTTGGCTCTGCTGGGATGGTATTTTGCACTATGGTATTGTTGACCCCACCTACTTGTGTTGCCCCACCATCTGTTAATTTGGACCTGCCTACAACATAGGGCTTCTTTTATTTTTAATTTTTTTGAGGGGCACTTTAAGTTCTTAGTTCGCCCCTGCTGGCATGGCCAGGTACGGACTATAGGGGGCCATTTTAACTACTGGGGGGGACTTTAGGGGACCATTTTAACTACTGGGGAAACTATAGTGGACCATTTCAACTACTGGGGAAACTAAATTGGAGGCATTTAAGTTACTGGGTGCATTATAATTACTTGGAGCACTATATGGGAGCACTCTAACTACTGGGAGCAATACAGAGGGGCCTTATCACTTTTTGGGAGCACTATGGGGGACTTTATCAATACTGGGGACACCATGAGAGCAATTTTACTTCTGGGTCACTATGGGGGGGGGGGGGTCATAACTGTTACTATGGGAGGCTTTATTACCACTGGAGGCACAATGATGAACATTCTTTCTATTATGGGGCATTATTACTACTATTCAGGGTACTATTGGGGATTTTATCATTATTTGGCACAATATGGAGGACACTACTGCTAATGGGTACTTTCGGGGAGCATTATCTCTATTAGGGCACTCTGGGAGAGTATTATTAGTGTTAGTGGTACTTTGGGGAGCACTATTAGTATGGGGGGACTATCCGTATGGCATTGTTATTGCTGCAGTATAGTGTTTGGAGGCATTTGGGAACACAGCAGGCACAGTATTGGGGTAGCAGCAGGATAACAATGTTGGGGCAGGAGGAGGATGATAGAAAAGGGAGAAAGTTAAGATGTCTGTGTGGTAACTCTGCAAAGAGAAGATGAAAGAAATCATTATGACGGTCTGGTGTGAATGGAGAAGATGAGGAAGGAGAACATCTACATCAGAGGAGACATCATTGGATGGAAGAGGTATGTGTGCTGTGTTCTTCTGTATTGTAGTAGTGAATGTAATGTCCATCTAAATATGTCTTTAATGTTTGGGGGGGGGGGGGGGGGTGATTGGAGCAGCAATTTGGTACATATGCATTGTGGATGCATGTTATACGCACCGCTTTCTCCAGCACCATTTCCTGGGGCTCTGGTCAGTTCCCTCCTGCGGCTGCTTGTTTGCAGTGGGAACTTACTGGTATATGGCATGTTACCACTGCAGCCAATCACCTGTCAGTGACTGGCTGCAGTGGTCACATGCCATACCCATGCACATCACTGACACTGTACTGGCTGGTTATATACCTGTCAGTCTTTGTTTACACGGCCACAGCAATGATGCCAGAAAGTCCAGCACATCACATGCATCATCACTGCAGCAATAGAAATAAAGCACTCAGACTAGGGATGTAACTGATAAGAATTGTGGATTTTAACTATTGGACAACCCCTTTATTTCTGGAGTATTTGTGATTAAGGGGAATTCTGTTTAAGACGTGGAATGGGGGCTTGGTCAGTAAAAAGAGGCGGGGCGTATGTCCATAAAAACTTTAGGCTGTCAGTGATTATTGGTTAAGTTGTCCAGAATAATTTAAAAGGAAGGTTGGCAACCCTGACCTTGGGCCACATTCAATTTGCCATGACACCTTACATAGATGTTTCCATGCCACCTTACATAGATGCACCACTAAGTGGAAATTAGCCCCTTAGTTGTTGCCCCCCTTCCCCCCAGCAACTGCTGCCGGCTCCCCATGCCCATTGAAATGGAAAAGCCAAACACCGGGCCGCATCCAGAGGGAGTTGTGCACAACTCTGGTGAAGGTGTATGAGGGTCTTCACTGTCACTGTGCACAAGCTTCTCCCTTCTGCTCTGGGTGGCCAAAGCCCCATCCAAAAGTGGCAATCATGAAAAAACTCAGGTTTTGGGATGTTGGTGTCAACAGAAGGACTTATTGATAAATACAAATAAAATTAATATAGCTGTGCAACGCGTTTGGAAGCGATATACTTCCTTCTTCAGGCAGGGAACAAGGGGAGAAAGTGCCGTGTCCCACTCAGTGATGGTCGTGGGCACTTTAAACTTTTGAACTGTCATATTAATGTATGCCAGATACACTGCCACCTGCTGGTAAACCAGGCACAGTGCATAAGATATAATACATAACAGTTACATTACACTTAATGAACAGACCTGGAAACAGAAGGCATGGTGGTGTCACACATGGATTAGGCATTTAAGATAGTAGCAGGTTGTAGGAATGGTAGTGCCCACTATGGGGTACTACATTTATGTCCCTGTCTAAAGATTTTTTGTAAACGTCCAAGAACCTCCTCAATCCTCACAAAATATGCCAACAGTAACACAGTAAAGAGGGGTAGTTGGGGAGGAAGGAGATGAAGCTGAAGTTTCTTGAATTTTCTGTGCAAGAGCAAGAAGGGAAGAAGGGAGAGGAGCAGCAGCGGGAGCAAAATACATCCCTGGTTCAGAGCAGACACTTCCCACCAGCAAGACCCAACCACTCAGAAGACATTGAGGTAGAAAAGGATATTTTATTTCTCTGAGACACAAAACAACAAAAGACACTTGAACATAAAGGGTTAAACTACTTGGATTTTTATATTGCCATCTATAAATGAAGATATGTTAATGTAATACATTAGATTTGACTGCAAAGGAAATAACACAAAAAAAAATCCCTAAATGGTCAAATATTTACAAAACCTAAAAATTTCATTGCTTGCTGTAAATTTTTAAAGTGCACCATCAGCCAATTCCTGGAATATTCCCCTTTTCCTTCTGCTGCAGGAGTATAAAACGAGAAGTTTGTGGAAGTTTATTTTGGGGAATTCTATGGAAATATCCGTACGGACAAGAGCCCGTCGGATTGATTTAGTGCAGAATTCCACATATATCATTACTTCAGGGAGCAGCTGAATGTTGAGATTGGAAGGCCGCGTGCAGAATACAGTAGCTCAATTCTAATTCAATGTTAATAAAAATAAACATGTTGACCACAAGAGGTAGAGCCCATCTTTCTCTTGCCAGGGGTAGCCGCATTGGCATTGGTGTAGGGCGCCCTTTAAAGGGAATCCGTCACCACGAAATTCACGGTTAAAGCAGGCACAATGCCTTGTACGACTAGCTCAGTTGAATGTAATGAAACCTTTCACTTTTGTAATATGCTGCTTCATTCTGGAGAATAAGTACATTTAACCCATATGCAAATGAGCAGTTAAGTGCACTGAGGGCACATCCAAGCCCTGTGGGCACCTTTGCTCCTCCTGCTTTCTCTGCCAGTCCCTGATTCTCCTTGATTGACAGGACCAGGTTCCTACATAGTCATTTCACCTGGTCCTGTAGGTCAGGAAGTAGAGGGAGGGGCAAGAGTGCACAAAGCGGCTTGGATCTGCCCCCAGTGCACTTAACTGCTCATTTGCATATGGGATAAAAGTATTTTTTCTCTAGAATGAAGCAGGTTGATCACCAATTGAAAGGTATCATTACATTTAGCTGATCTAGCCCTACACAGCATGGTGCTTGGTATAGCAGTGAATTTTCTGCTGACAGACTCCAGACTGTGTGCAGTTTATAGAATTTGTACAGCATATGTCTGTAAAAGCAGCTACCTGAATAACTCATCATTTATCTATTGCCTCTCTTCCGACTCCACCATTAAAATGCAGGGAGTGTGTAGAGAAGCGGTGTGCAGAGAAGCACTGTGAACAGAAGCAGTGTGCAGAGAAGCAGTGTGCAGAGAAGCACTGTGAAGAGAAGCAGTGTGCAGAAAAGCAGTGTGCAGAGAAGCACTGTGAAGAGAAGCAGTGTGCAGAGAAACAGTGTGCAGAGAAGCACTGTGAAGAGAAGCAGTGTGCAGAGAAGCAGTGTGTAGAGAAGCGGTGTCCAAAGAAGCAGTGTGTAGAGAAGTGGTGTGCAGAGAAGCACTGTGAAGAGAAGCAGTGTGCAGAGAAGCAGTGTGCAGAGAAGCAGTGTGCAGATTCAGGTACATCACAAGTACAGCAATCTCTTTGCTGATGGATACAGACCTCCCAAGTGTCCCTTTTTAAGAGGGGCAGTCCCTCTTTTTGACCCAAGTCCCTCTCTGTCCCTATTTGTTCCTTAAATGTCTCTCTTTTTCACATACCGTAGGAGATAAATGTGTATTAATAAAATAACTAAACTGTTCCTTACTAAACTATCTGTATGGGTTCTACCTTTATATTAGACCTCAACCTTATTGTTTGGTGCAATTTGCACCTTAAAGTATCTACTGTATATCCAGATGATTTATATGCTAATATTTAATGGGATATTGAGGCGCAAGAAAAGAAAAATCTCCCAGGGGCTGCACATGCTGTAATAAAACATAAAATAACTTATACTTACCTCACCTATCCCCAGCTGTTGTAGTTCTTATGGGGTTAGATCCCTGCTATCCTCACTTCCTCAACTAGAAATGGCTGTGAATGCTGCTCAGCCAATCACTGACTTCAGCAATGACCCGTCTAAGCCAGTGATTGGATCTTTCATAAAATGAGCTGTAAGTGTCCCTCTTTGACCATACAAAAATTTGGGTGGTATGTGGATATAGCATTTTAGCAAAGAAGCCTTGTATTTGAGGGTGATAGTCCAGCCAATTGTAGGGGTGCATGCAGTCTTGTTGGGCAGGGACGGATTGGCCATAGACCTTGCATGGAAATTTCCCAGTGAGCCGATGCTCAAGGTGTCGTCTGAGCCCTCCTCACGGCCGACCACTGGGGATGCATTTTTTGCTGATGGAGGCAGTATTTTGTGATGGACTGTGGTATTTGGCTCTGTTGGGGTGGTGTAGTGTGCCGCAATATGGTATTGCTGGCTTTCCTACTTGTGTTGGCCCTGCCTTACATCATTTTGGACCCAACTACAAAACGGGGCAACTTTTAGTATTTTTTCCAGGGCCACTTTAAGTTCTCTACTTGCCCCTGTTGGTGAGGTACAATTCTTTTTTTTTTTTTTAATTCTTTATTTATGTAAAGACATAGAATAGACAGCACATTTTGCATTTGAGTACACAAAACATATCTTCAAAAAACAGTGTACCATAATAAAGTAATAAGCATGATAAGCTGTACAACAAATTAAAAGGAAATTCGTCATGTGTGACAAAATACCCCTTTACTAATAACATCTAGGTCTTTGATAGGGATGAAGGCCTGGCCGCTTAAACTAGATCGGCCAAGTTGGAACACAATTCCAAACCAATAAACCTCGAGTAGGCACAGTCGCCAACTGAAAATTAACTCGGCTCAACATTTCCCAAGCAGGTAAGGGTCAGCGGAACCATACTCAAGTAAAACACTCAGGACACACAAAGGAATGGACACTCAAGAGACACAAATGGAGTGGGGGGAAGAGCGCAGAACCATAATCCTCTCATACAGACAATAAACTTCGGTACTCCTGTGAGTCCTGGAATGAAAACCATGCGGCCCATGCATCAAGAAACTTTTTATGCCTCTCCCGTGATTGCGAGGTAAGTTCCTCCATACTCCGGATCTCCTCCACTTTTTGGATCCAAGTACTAATCACCGGAGGTGAAGAGGATTTCCACCTCGCAGGACTGCAAGGCCTAGCTGCTATCACCATGGAGCACAGACAAGATTTTTGGAGCACACTCATTGGAAGATCAGATAGGAACAAAAGGAATAAGCCAGGCGTGTAAGGTATCGTAAACTGAAAAATTGTGGATAGCGCCTTGTGGATTGATTGCCAGAAGTGAGCACGTTTAGGGCAATCCCAGAATATATGCAACAACGAACCTGGAGCTGAGTCACAGCGCCAACAGAGAAGCGAGGCGGATGGGACCATTTTCTGTAATCTAGTCGGGACATAATACCATCTGGACATTATTTTGTAACCCGCTTCCTGGAACCTACTCGCTATGGATGACTTGTATAGAAGGGAAAAAAGTTTTGGCCACTGGTCAGGGGGGATGTCTACTCCCAGGTCTTGGGACCATTTCGTCACATACGGAGGCAAGTAATCCTGTCTAGGAGTTACCAGAGACTGGTAACATTCAGATAGGGAATGACGGTACAAACCCAACCCGATACATGCTTTCTCAAAGGTGAGAGTCCTGTCAAATCCTGTCGAGGCTGGGAGAGAGGAAAGAAAGTGGGCCAATTGTCTGGATCTCCAGGAACCCATGGGGCAAGGGTCCGTCAACTTCAGTAATTCGTCATATGTAAGCCATCTGCCTGAGGTTCTGAAAAATGGGGCTCGAAAACGTTCGTTCACCCGCCACCGCTGAAATGGACCGCTCCTCCAAATGGCTGGAAAGGTAGGATTGCCCAATATGGGAAACAATGGAGAAGGGGGAGGTGAGATCTGGGGACTGTCTCTGATTTTGCCAAATTGAACAATGGTAGGACCTATTGTAGGATGACTGGAAAGCGCTGAGGGAATTTTCACATCTGCCCAGGGTAGGGAGTCTAAAGGGGCATCCGAACATATTTGTTCAATGGATACCCACTGCTTGAACTTTATATGTCGACACCATTCCACTATCCTTTGAAGCATGGATGCCGAGTAATATTTACGTAAGTCGGGAACCCCTAACCCTCCCTTGTCCCTGGGAATATGTAAGAGGGTTCTAGCCAGTCTCGGGCTTCCCTTGGCCCAGATAAATCTGAATAAGTCACCGTGAATCTTATTGAAAAAGTTAAGGGGGAGCTTAATGTGAAGGGTCTGAAAAAGGTATAATACCCTCGGGAGAACATTCATTTTAAAAATGGCCCATCTCCCAAACCATGTGTGCAGACCCTTTGACCATCTCCTAAGGTCATCCCTGATTCGTTCTCGGAGAGGGACATAATTCTGCTGGTACAGTTCCTATAGATCCGAGGGGACATACGTGCCTAGATATTTCAATGCTCCAGTAGCCCACTTGAACGGGAAGGAAGCGGTTAAGTCAGACACAAGAGAACCGTGCAGTGAGATATTCAGGGCCTCAGATTTCTGAAAGTTAATCTTCAGATTTGATAAGTGTTGGAAGGCTTGAAACTCCTTCATCAAATTCAGAAAAGAGATCCTAGGATTAGTAAGCGTGAACATTAAATCGTCCGCATATGCTGCTATCTTAAATTCTGTGTCCTCAACCAAGAGGCCCGAATATTCAGGTTCTGTCTGATAGACCTCAATAGAGGCTCTAGAGTAAGAACGAAAATCAGAGGGGGGAGGGGGCACGCTTGACGGGTCCGATTCCGTACGGCAAAAGACGAGGAGAACACACCATTTACCTTCGTAGCAGCTGATGGGGACTCATAGAGAGCTTTGATCCATGCTAAGACGGGGCCGGAAAGGCCAATGTATCGCAACACCGCAAACATCCAAGGCCACCCCACCCTGTCAAAGGCCTTTTCAGCATCCGTAGACAAAAGACAGAGTGGGGTGTCTCGGGTTCTAGCCAGATGGATCAAGTTAATTACCTTTGTGGTGTTGTCCCTCGCCTCCCTGGACGGAATGAAACCCACCTGGTCATTATGTATGAGGTCAGATAGCAACGGGACTAGCCGTGTGGCCATTATTTTAATGAACATTTTAATGTCCACGTTCAGCAAGGAAATGGGGCGGTAATTGCCACAGAGAGTGGGGTCCCTTCCCTCTTTGTGTATTACAGTGATATGTGCATGTGACATATCTGCAGGGAGGGAACGGCCTGTGCTGAGTACATTCAGTGCTTTTGCTAGAGGGACCTGAAGGAGAGGCAGAAATCTTTTGTAATAAGAGGCTGGAAGCCCATCCGGGCCAGGGTCCTTACTAGGTTGCATAGATTTTAAAGCCTCAGCTAAGTCCTCCACAGAGATCGGTCTGTCTAGCTCTTGGAGGGTATCTATAGGTATCTTAGGCATGCCTGAGTCAACTACAGTTATGTTCAAAATGATTCAACCCCCACTGAAATTGAGTGTTTTGGCCAGTTTGACATTGATTTTGATCATTTCACTCATCTTGTTTACAGTTAAATGAAAGAGGCACTTGTAAGTCAGACAAATATAACATAACATTTATAATGAAATAACGACAAATGTCTTTTCTGTACTCACATCATTATCAGTTTTATTCAACCCCCAAGTGACATTCAATCTTAGTACTTAGTACAACATCCTTTTCCAGTTATAACAGCTTTTAAACGTGAAGCATAGCTTGACACAAGTGTCTTGCAGCGATCTACGGGTATCTTCGCCCATTGTTAATGGACAAAAGCCTCCAGTTCAGTCACATTCTTAGGCTTGCACGCTGCAACTGCTTTCTTTAAGTCCCACTAGAGGTTCTGAATCGGATTTAAGTCTGGTGACTGCGATGGCCACTTCAAAATGTTCCAGCCTTTAATCTGCAACCATGCTCTAGTGGACTTGGAGGTATGCTTGGGATCATTGTCCTGTTGAAAGGTCCAACGTCTCCCAAGCCTCAGGTTTGTGACGGACTGCATCACATTTTCATCCAATATCTCCTGGTACTGAAGAGAATTCATGGTACCTTGCACACGCTGAAGCTTCCCTGTACCTGTAGAAGCAAAACAGCCCCAAAGCATGATTGACCCCCCACCATGCTTCACAGTAGGCAAGGTGTTCTTTTCTTCATAGGCCTTGTTCTTCCTCCTCCAAACATAGCGTTGATCCATGAGCCCACACAGTTCTAATTTTGTTTCATCAGTCCACAGAGCACTATCCCAAAACTTTTGTGGTTTGTCCACATGACTGTTGGCATACTGCAGTCGACTCTTCTTATTCTTTGGAGACAGCAAGGGGGTGCGTCTGGGAGTTCTGGCATGGAGGCCTTCATTACGCAGTGTCCGCCTTATTGTCTGAGCTGAAACTTCAGTACCCGCATCTGACAAATCTTTTTGCAGTTCCTCAGCAGTCGCACGGGGACTTTTCTCCACTTTGCGCTTCAGGTAGCACACAGCAGTCGAAGTCAGCATCTTCTTTCTGTCACGACCAGGTAGCGTTTCAACAGTGCCCTTTGCCTTGAATTTGCGAATGATGCTTCCTATGGTGTCTCTTGGTATGTTTAACATCTTTGCAATCTTCTTATAGCCATTGCCCTTCCTGTGAAGAGGAATCACCTCTTCTCTTGTCTTTCTGGACCATTCTCTTGACTTCACCATGTTTGTAAACTCACGAGTAAATGTCTAGAAGGAGCTGAGTATCACAGTCATTTTAACCCCTTAAGGACCGGGCTCATTTTCACCTTAGGACCAGGCCATTTTTTGCAAATCTGACCAGTGTCACTTTATGTGGTGATAACTTTAAAACGCTTTTTCTTATCCAGCCATTCTGAGATTGTTTTTTCGTCACATATTGTACTTCATGACACTGGTAAAATTAAGTCGAAAAATGTCATTTTTATTTATAAAAAAATATCAAATTTACCAAAAATTTGGAAAAATTTGCAATTTTCCAAGTTTCAATTTCTCTACTTCTATAATACATAGTAATACCGCCCAAAAAGTTATTGATTTACATTCCCCATATGTCTACTTCATGTATCGATCATTTTGGGAATGCCATTTTATTTTTGGGGACGTTACAAGGCTTAGAAGTTTAGAAGCAAATCTTGAAATTTTTCAGAAATTTTCAAAAACCCACTTTTTAGGGACCAGTTCAGGTCTGAAGTCACTTTGTGAGGCTTACATAATAGAAACCATCCAAAAATGACCCCATTCTAGAAACTACACCCCTCAAGGTATTCAAAACTGATTTTACAAACGTCATTAACCCTTTAGGTTTTCCACAAGAGTTAATGGCAAATGGAGATAAAATTTCAGAATTTCGATTTTTGGAAAATTTTCCGTTTGAATCCATTTTTCCAGTAACAAAGCAAGGGTTAACAGCCAAACAAAACTCAATTTTTATTGCCCCGATTCTGTAGTTTTCAGAAACACCCCATATGTGGGCGTAAACTGCTGTATGGCCAAACGGCAGGGCACAGAAGGAAGGGAACGCCATATGGTTTTTGGAAGGCGGATTTTGCTGGACTGGATTTTTGACACCATGTCCCATTTGAAGCCCCCGATGCACCCCTAGAGTAGAATCTCCAAAAAGTGACTCCATCTAAGAAACTACACCCCTCAAGGTATTCAAAACTGATTTTACAAACTTTGTTAACCCTTTAGGTGTTCCACAAGAGTTATTGGCAAATGGAGATGAAATTTCGGAATTTCTATTTTTGTTACCTTGCCTCAAAAAAGTGTAATATAGAGCAACCAAAAATCATATTTACCCTAAAATAATACAAACAAAACTGCCACCTTATCCCGTACTTTCCAAAATGGGGTCACTTTTTGGAGTTTCTACTGTAGGGGTGCATCAGGGGGCTTCAAATGGGACATGGTGTCAAATAACCAGTCCAGCAAAATCTGCCTTCCAAAAACCATATGGCGTTCCCTTCCTTCTACGCCCTGCCGTTTGGCCATACAGCAGTTTACGACCACATATGGGGTGTTTCTGCAAACTAGAGAATCGGGGCAATATATATTGAGTTTTGTTTGGCTGTTAACCCTTGCTTTGTTACTGGAAAAATTGATTAAAATGGAAAATTTGCAAAAAAATAGCTATTTTCGGACCGTTTTTATTTTTGTTATTTACATCGTTGAACTGACAGGTTAGATTGTGTGCTATTTCTATAGAGCAGGTTGCTACGGATGCGGCAATACCAAATATGGCTACTTTTTGGGGGTTTTGTTTCAGTTTTACATAATACAGCATTTTTGAAAAAAATGATATTTTAGTGTCTTCACATTCTGAAAGCCATATATTTTTTTATTTTTTGGGCGACTGTCTTATGTAGGGGCTCATTTTTTGCGGGATGAGATGGCGGTTTGATTGGAACTATCTTGGGGTGCATATGACATTTTGGTCGCCTGCTATTACACTTTTGTGATGTAAGGTGACAAAAATGGCTCTTGACACCGTATTTATTATTTTTTTGTTGTGTTCACCTGAGGGTTTTGGTCATGTGTTATTTTTATAGAGCAGGTTGCGACGGACGCGCCGATACCAAATATGTATACTTTTTATTTATTTATTTAAGTTTTACACAATATTATCATTTTTAAAACAAAACAAATCATGTTTTAGTGTCTCCATAGTCTGAGAGCCCTATTTTTTTTTTTTTTGGGGGTGATTGTCCTATGTGGGGTATCATTTTTGCGGGATGAGATGACGGTTTGATTGGCACTATTTTTGGGTGCATATAACTTTTTGATCGCTTGCTATTACAGTTTTTGAGATGTGAGGTGACAAAAATGTTTTTTTACATTGTTTTTATTTTATTTTTTAACAGTATTTACCTGAGGGGTTAGATAATGTGATATTTTTATAGAGCAGGTTTTTACAGACGCGCGATACATAATATGTATACTTTTTATTTATTTATTTTACTTTAACACAATAATAGCATTTTAGAAAAAAATAATTATGTTTTAGTGTCTCCATAGTCTGAGAGCCATATTTTTTTATTTTTTGGGCGATTGTCCTATATAAGGACTCATTTTTTGCGGGATGAGATGGCGGTTTTATTGGTACTATTTTGGGAGGCATACGCCTTTTTGATCACTTGGTATTACACTTTTTGTGATGCAAGGTGACAAAAAATGGCTTTTTTACACCATTTTTTTGTGTTTTTTTTACGGTATTTGCGTGAGGGGTTAGGTCACGTGATATTTCTATAGAGGAGATTTTTACGGATGCGGCGATACCTAATATGTGTAGTGTATTTGTTTTTTTTTATTTTTATTCAGTGATATGTATTTTCTTATTTTATTTTTTCACTTTTTGACATTTTTTGACCCAGACCCACTTGGTTCTTGTAGATCCAGTGGATCTGGTGTCTATATAATACAGAACAGTACACTATATAGTGTACTGCACTGTATTTTTACTTTCACAGTCTGGTCAGACTTCTGCCTTTAGCAGAAGTCTGACCAGAGACTACATACCATGGCAAGCAGGGCGCTTCTGAAAGCGTCCTGCTGCCATGGTAGCTCATCACCCGCTGCCATTACAGAGCAGCGGGTGATGGAAGAAAGGTGAGCTCCCTCCTCTGCTATCCTATCCCGTCGGGGGCTGCAAGGTACGGCAGCCCCCGATGGGAGAGGGAGGAGCTCCCTCCATGTTAACACCTTCTATACCGCGGTCCGTACGGACCGCGGTATAGAAGGAGTTAAACTGCTGACATCTGCAGCACAGATGTCAGCAGTTTATAGCAGGGGGTCAGCAATGTGCTGACCCCCTGCTATACCCACTAGACACCAGGGAAATCGATTGAAAGGAGGCGGGCGGGGGATCGCAATTGCCCGCCGCCCACCCGCAGCACCGCCCGCAATCCCCCTGCACCGCCCGGAGGACACTAATATGGCGTGGTGCAGGGGGTTAAAATTTACACTTTGGGGCATATTTTAGTCTCTGATCCCGCGGTCACAGACCGCGGGATCAGAGACTACAGATAGCGCAGCAAACCGCAGGTCTGAATTGACCTGCGGTTTGCTGCGATCGCTGACATGGGGGTCACAGGACCCCCTGGGCATTGTGCCAAGGTGCCTGCTGATTGATTTCAGCAGGCATCTTGTTCCGATCACCGCCACGTGCGCATCGGTGATCGGATATTCACAGGGCGTACATGTACGCCCTTGGTCCTTAAGTACCAGGACGCAAGGGCGTACATGTACGCCCTTCGTCCTTAAGGGGTTAAATATGCCTAATTGGTGCATATTATGATTGATTTCTGCTCCTTGACATCCACAGGGGTTTTCAATACCTGATCGAAAACACTTGAATGAACCTCTGGTCTTAAGAGTGGTCGTCTTTAAGGGGTTGAATAATTGTGTCAATGAAGAAATCACAAAAAAAAACATTTAATACTGTATTACAAAAACAATTGATGTCATTTTAGTTGCATTTGGTTCTTTAAAAAGCCCTTGTAAGATTTCATTCTGAACACAATTACAAATGTACAATAATTTACCTAAAACCCTTTACTGTAGGTGCATCTTATACAGTGAAAAATATTTCCTGTAGCTAAATACCTTTATTCATTTAAATGGAGATGTAATCCACACAGAAATCCGCAACATAATTCACAAACAAATACCCATCCATCTCAGTGGAAAAACGCAAATTTGCAACATTAAACAGAACTTTTTGAACATAAACTGGGGCCTCCTAAAGTATTATAAAACATAAATTTTACTTAGACATTTAAAAATTTCAAATAAAGTCATCATGCGTGCTTAAAGATCATCAGGGGTTAACTGTCAGGTCTAGGTCGAGATAACAGCGGCTAATTGGGGGTCAATGCACAACAGTAGTCTCTGTGGCGGCTAGTGATATCATAGACGGCACTATTGGCTGCTAGCCTGAGTATGCTTACCTTATTGAACCCTAATCTAGTGAAGGGAAGCACCTCAAATTGGCTTTAGTCGGAGCACCCGCCCTGAGAAGAGCAACCCCCAGCCAGCTGGAACCTCGGACCTGCTCTAAGGAACCCTAATGACATCTGAGCCCTATTTCATCCAATCCGCAACATAATTCACAAACAAATACCTATCCATCGCAGTGGAAAAACGGAGCATAATTCGCAACAAAAAAACTGAACTTTGTAAAGTGTGATTGGGTCACTGTAACTAGTGGGGTACCTCAGGGGTCAGTATTGGGCCCTATCCTCTTCAATATATTTATTAATGATCTTGTAGAAGGCTTGCACAGTAATATATCAATTTTTGCAGATGACACTAAACTGTGTAAAGTAATTAACACTGAAGAGGACAATATACTGCTACAGATATATCTGGATAGATTGGAGGCTTGGGCAGAGAAATGGCAGATGAGGTTTAACACTGACAAATTTAAGGTTATGCACATGGGAAGGAATAATGCAAGTCACCCGTACATACTAAATGGTAAAACACTCGGTAACACTAACATGGAAAAGGACCTAGGAATTTTGGTGAACAGCAAACTAAGCTGTAGAAACCAGCGTCAGGCAGCTACTACCAAGGCCAATAAGATAATGGGTTGCATCAAAAGGGGCATAGATGCCCGTGATGAGAACATAGTCCTACCACTTTACAAATCACTAGTCAGACCACACATGGAGTACAGTGTACAGTTCTGGGCTCCTGTGAACAAGGCAGACATAGCAGAGCTGGAGAGGTTTCAGAGGAGGGCAGCTAAAGTAATAACTGGAATGGGGCAACTACAGTACCCTGAAAGATTATCAAAATTAGGGTTATTCACTTTAGAAAAAAGATGACTGAGGGAGATCTAATAACTATGTATAAATATATCAGGGGTCAGTACAGAGATCTCTCCCATCATCTATTTATCCCCAGGACTGTGACTGTGACAAGGGGACATCCCCTGCGTCTGGAGGAAAGAAGGTTTGTACACAAACATAGAAGAGGATTCTTCACTGTAAGAGCAGTGATACTATGGAGCTCTCTGCCTGAGGAGGTGGTGATGGTGAGTACAATAAAGGAATTCAAGAGAGGCCTGGTTGTATTTCTGGAGTGTAATAATATTACAGGCTATAGCTACTAGAGAGGGGTCGTTGATCCAGGGAGTTATTCTGATTGCCTGATTGGAGTTGGGAAGTGCGGGAAATTGGCTTCTGCCTCACAGGGTTTTTGCCTTCCTCTGGATCAACTTGTAGGAAACAGGCCGAACTGGATGGACAAATATCTTTTTTCGGTCTCATATACTATGTTACTATGTTACTACTATGTGCACCTGTGGATTTTGTTGTGAAAAATTCAGGATCAACCCTAGTTAATGCCGCTGATAACAATACCTCTATTATGAAAGTCTGATTAGCCATTCTGGAAATATCTTGGTTTGAATCCATATGCAGATAAGGCATCCTCATTGTGTCATTGCCAGGTTCAAGTGGAAGGTGATGTCATAGCTGCATGCACAGCAAACCTCTCGGCTCATGCGCTGGATTAGGGCCAGGATTCCTCATTGTTCTGTTGCCTGGCCGTGTCACTTGGGGGAATGGGGGTGTCCCAAAGTCCAGAAAGCGGAGTAGCTGTGGTGCACCAAATGGCTAGGGCCTACCACTCAGAGCACTGAAGGTCTAATTTGCATATTCAAACTAAGATATTACCAGTATGGCTGACCGAATAGCTCTCATACAGTATTGCAGGGTGCCTGATTTAATAGGGTTACTCCTGCTGATAGGTACTCTTTAGCTCATTGGGAGCTTTGAGAGTATCATGCCAAACAGCTAGAACAGTTCAATGCCAGCCCTCTATCACCACGCTTCTGTGGTGATTACATTCAGAGGATGACCCCCCTCTATAATGTCCAATGGAGAACATGGTAAGGGGTTGTCTTCACGAGAGAACCCCTTTTACTGGAAAGAAAAGGTCAAAATAAGGGGACAATTGGGTTATCTAAAAGGGTTGTACAACATTACAATGCTACAGCATCCCAACTGGACCGTATTAATTAGGAGATGCGGAAGGTTAATAATGCACTGACATCATAATCATGGGCGATGACATCATATTTCCTGGCTTGTGATGTTATTGTTATGTAAGTGTTGGGATCAGGGAGAAGGCATCTTAGGACATTTGTGCAATATCTCTTTCACTTGGGCCTTCTAAAAGCCTACCTGAAGACATCTTAGGACATTTATCCTTGATGCTATATTAAGCCTCCACAGTAGAGTCAGAGAAGGTCCTCTATGGTCCTCTTTCTGGAATTTACCATCAAGCTACTTTTGCATTCACATTTCTGCCTGAAGAGATTTTGTAACAAAGCTTAAATACCATGTGGCACATAGTAGCTGGAGCTATTTATGGAAAGTCAGATTTCCTCACACAAGTCCATTCAGTAAGACGAGTAGTGGCTAAATGCTCACTTGGGTATGGTGGTTTCAGATGCCGTTCCTTGTGCCTCAACCCTGCATTCTTATAATTGAACACCTGACAAACCACAGCTATGTGAAGCCTCCAGAGCCTCGTTCTTATGTAGTATAGAAGTCCGAGATGCCGGAAGGTGACACAACCAAGAGTCTAATTTCTTGAATTTGTCACCTTTTCCATCTTATTGATAAGACCTCTAGAATGACTCACTTGTTTCTTCAGAGGTGAGTTTTTAAGAGAAACCAGGAAAACTTAAAAATACAGGAAACCTTAAAAATGCATATCCCAGTAAATACATGTTATTATTACTAATGTTGAGCGAATCAGGTTTAGATTTCTCTATCCCAACCTGATTTGTTCGAAAACTTTGTTCACTATATCTCCTCCATAGTGTACTAAAATGTATGGGCTCCGCTGAGGCCTTGAAAATCTTGCTGCAAATAACGCAAGACTTGCTTCGTCTCGTGTCTAAGACGTTATACTTTGGTTATGCGCATAAATTACCGTTTCAAAATCCAATGCTGAACTCAACTTCGTTAATAAGAGTATTTTATTTACTTTATACGGCAAGACTTTCAAGGCCTCAGTGGAGCCTATATGAATAGAGCAATCTGAACCTGATTCGCTCAATTCTAATTTTGACCACCCGCTTATATCCAGAGTAACCACCGTCTGCAGCAGCAAGACGGACTGGGAGTGACTCAATTAGGTCCCGGTAGGTTGTTACAGGTATGTGGAGCCATGCTAACTGCAGTGCATCCCACAGCTGCTGGAGGGGGCGTGGAGGAGGATCCACAGAGGGGACATGACCATCGAGGTGGTCCCACAGATGCTCAATTGGGTTCAAGTCTAGGGAATTAGGGGGCAGTGTAGTATTGGAAGTCTTGGTCAGGCTCTTCAACCAATGTCAGACATTTCTAGCTGTGTGACATGTCGCATTGTCTTGCTGGAAGATCATATCCCCCCAGGGAAGACAATCAGTATGTATGGGTGGACGTTATCTCCAAAGATGGATTTAATCAGTTGAGATGGCCTTCTACATGGATGAGTTGCAGAGAATGCCAGGAAAACATCCCCCAGACCATAACGCTGCCCCCACCAGCTTGTGTTCTTCCAGTAATGGTTGAAGGGTGTTTGTTCTCTGATGTTTCTAGTCTGACAGTCCATCCGTTTGTTGAATAAGAAAACATGACTTGGAGAAGACGACCATTTGCCAATTAGCGGAGTCCAATTCTGATACTGCTTTGAAAATTGAAGCCTTTTCTACCAATGTACCTTCATTAGCAGAGGTACAGAGACTGTCTGTCTGCTTCTGAGCCCCATACACTGTAGGGTTCACTGAACTGTAGTTTTAGACACACGTTTGGTGGCCCCTGGTTCATTTTGGCGGTGAGCTGCTCCTCTGTAGTGAGTCGGTCTGCCCACACGCACCTCTGTAGCCGATGTTCACCTCACATATCAGTGGCACGTGGCGCTTCACAGTCTCCATGTCGCTTATTCACAATGGTGCCCTTTGTCCACTCACCATACACTTTCATCACAGCACCAGAGAACATTTCGCACTGCACAGTTTCAGGAATACTGCCACCCTTCATCAAAAAGTCACTAATTGTCCCTTTTTGCAACTCTAATAAATCACCAAAAGTCACTGAAAATCTGATAATGGAAAGACCTTGCAAAAGTCAGAACACCTATCACTGAGGGCAATTGTCTTAAAATATAACTTTTATTCACTTATACTAAAAAATGCCAACCACGGATTCAAAGAGATCCTTTACCATGCATATAGAACCATCACTTGCATAAAGTATAGGCTGAGACAGTGAAATATATTACCAGAAAACAGTTGGGATAGATATCGAATAGAACTGTCCCTTCATTGATCCCTTACACTTCTCAGCCCAGGGACACACCTTAATGGTAGGTGTTCCCTGTCCTCGTACCTAGGACTATTATGTCCTTACACTGTCCCTTACCTATACTTGGACACAAAGAAACTAACTAAGGTGTATTCCCGACGCGTTTCCCCCCAAAGGATAAACTGAGGGTTCCTCAGGGGATTAGTACACTATAGACACTTTGTGCATACAAAAATATGCACTATACACATATGGTACATATAAAGACAAGATCCAAAACAGCCAAAGATAAATAAGTATGTGTAGCAACCCCTAGAGCACAAAATTAAGGGTGATCATTGCCACAAGAGTGATAACAACCAGTCCAACAAAAACAACATCTATAGGGCTAAAGATTAACAAGAGAGTATATCATCAGCATCACATATTGACATGTCAGTACCTGTATAAAAGATGCAGGTTTTACGAGTGTGATGTGAACTCATATTCAGTTAGTTATAATGTTAATGCATACGAATATACAGACCACAATAGATGCGTTAAAGGGAATAATTGCTGCTTGCATACCAGGCTGCCGGAACCAGTGAAAAGATACTCACAAACCCGTTAACTTGGATCATGTCAGCTGTGTATAGTGCATATTTTTGCATGCACAAAGTGTCTATAGTGTACTAATCCCCTGAGGAACCCTCAGTTTATCCTTTGAGGGAGAGCGTCGGGAATACACCTTAGTTAGTTTCTTTGTGTCCAAGTATAGGTAAGGGACAGTGTAAGGACATAATAGTCCTAGGTACGAGGACAGGGAACACCTACCATTAAGGTGTGTCCCTGGGCTGAGAAGTGTAAGGGATCAATGAAGGGACAGTTCTATTCGATATCTATCCCTACTGTTTCCCGGTAATATTTTTCACTGTCTCAGCCTATACTTTATGCAAGTGATGGCTCTATATGTTTGGTAAAGGATCTCTTTGGATCCGTGGTTGGCATTTTTTAGTATTATTGAATAAAAGTTATGTATTAAGACAATTGCCCTCATTGATAGGGGTCCAATAAATCGCCCCTTTTACTATGACAGCAACGAGGGGTATGTGTGCAGACAGCCTATCGCATACCTTATATACCCACCGAGCCAGCTCACCACACAACTTCCTTCATGAGCTACACTCTGCCGACGTCGAAAGTAGGAAGTGGTCAGAATAATGGGGCTCAACCGTGTTGGTTCTTCTTTATACAAAGTGACAGCAGACAAAAGAAAGGCATTTTTTAATCTACAGAGTATTTCAAGTTGGGTAAACTGGATGGATGGAGGGGCTGACGTTAAGAGTGCATCTGTCAGCAAGATCAACCCTAGTAAACCAGACACACTGCATGGTAGGATTGGTCATGTTAAGTGCAATGACATCCCTGTAACAATCGACAGTGTCGTTCAAAATTGGATGCCTGGCCCTGAAATGTCGCTGATGCATCTTCGCCCCTCTAGCAACTCAAAACACTGCCACTACATCTGGGCTGGAGTAACCTTCAAGAGCAACATGGGAGCAGCAACACTGCTCATATCTTTTCCACTGGGGCCATGCCAGCCTTTCTTGTTGTGGCAGCAGCAACGCCCCACTCAGTTCTTCAGTAGGAAAATCCTCAAATAACCTCAAATTCCATCACTTTGGGACTGGTATATGCGGACCGTGGAAGCACCAAATTTTCAACATACCTCACAGTGTCTCAAAATGTGTGGACAGAAAAGAGAGATGGAAAGAGAAAAATAGAAATTGTTTGCAGACGTGTCATATTTTCAAAATTTGCCAAAAAGTTGTTAGAACACATTTTGATCAAACTTTGTCACTTTCTACTTTACAACAGCCCCCTAAAAAGGAGTCTTTCAGCACTTTTTGTCCACACAGAACTGTTGACAGTACTAGGAAAAACATACCTTTTGAGCAGTTTTCTTATTAAGGAGTAGTGTAAATATGACCTTTTATTCTGCCTAGCCCTGCAATGCTCCTTGTTTAAAGCGGTAATACGAGAATTGTTTTTAATTTCATCTATTGCATTTATGATGATTAAAATGTCCCTACCAGGCCAGCACTGCGCTCCCCGGTCTAACTATGTAACTGTCTCCAGTGCACTTACAGGAGCAGTGCTTGACAGAATAAAACTTAATATTCACACTACTCCTGAACATAAAAGCTCCACAAAAGATATGTTTTTCTTGTTCTCCCAAGTCCTTACCTAGTACTGTCAAAAGTTTTGTATTGACTGACTCCCTTTAAAGAAGGTGCCTGCTGCCTGGCTAAACCTCCCTACTAGACTACATTCCACAGCACCAGAACAACAGAGACCACCTTGGTACCATACATCACCATAACCAATCTAAAAGGTGCCCTCCCCATACGGTCTCAGTCTAAAAATTAAGACCAATATGAGCAAGCTGTTATGCCTAGTGCAGGGGAAAGAGCATGACCCAGGGACCATAAATATCCCACAGAGAGATCCTCTGGGGCCAAGTAGTAGGGATAACACAGTGTACCACATTATCAGTTGTAGCAGGGTTGTATTAGGGGATTGTTATTTATGCAGTTCCCTGATACATTAAGAGCGGCTCCAAACCCAAGCTGAAATTTGCATCTTTGTCCTATGACATCCTCCTCAGAGGCGTAGCTATAGGTGGTGCAAGGCTAACATTTATAAGGACAGATATACCATATGTGACAACGTGTGCCGAGGCACAGGTTTCGAGTAGATCAGGGGGTTGATGACCATAAAAGAAGTTTCCTGGCATTACTGGCAAAATCGTGCCACTTTTTTGTCCATATCTGGCCACTGTAATGCGTGTCCATACCCTAACTGGTGGAGGTTCACATGGCAAAATTAGCAGGTAAAAACAGGCGTAAATGCTTCCAAATAAAGTCGGAGACGCCCCTTGCTAATCAATGTATTTTACCCCTTTTCCATTGACTTCTATAGAAAACCACAATCAAATTTGCTTCAAAGAAGTAACATGCCAGGGAAGCTGTAGATAGCATTTTAGATTTCACATTACACAGCTGAAAACACAGCAGCTGAATCATCAACAGATTTTGCTATGTGAACATAGCCTTAGAGAGGCATGATGGAGTCCTCTGTGCTGAGCTATTGAAGAGAAAGGGGCCATTATGGTGTTGTAGCACAGGAGCTCTTTGTAGACAATGTCCACCACTGAGGGGCCTAGAGGCCAGTCTGTCACAGAAGAATTAAAGGTTATGGACACCTTCGGGGGCATTTTTTTTTCAATTACTGCAGCTCTCTGTATTTTGTAGCTCTTATATCTGAACTTCTGACAGCTCATAAACACTCATTTAGGCTAAATTCTTATTGAAATGATAAGAATGTAGCTACTATATCATCATTGTTTATAAGCTGTTAGGAAAGTAGAAATAAGGGCAACAAATCGAGCCCTCAGGGCAGCGCTCGGACGGATTCCCTGTGAAGCAGAAAGCAACAGCCTGCAGATGCACTGAAAGTGAAAGTTGTAGAGAATTTTAAATAAAAAAGATCAATTGAAAAAATGATTTTAGCCCAAAATGAGCACAGTAAAATAATAAAAAATAGCCCTCTCACCCCCCAAAAAAAAATCAGTAAAAAAAAATGGTTGTCCACAACCTTTAATGAATAAAATATTATAAGTGGTACATGGCAGGAGGGAGTCGTGTTACAGATTGGGGGCTTAAAGGTTTTTTTCAGGATTTATGGTCTCTCTGTTCTTCTGGCAGTCAGCTGTTGAGGGTTAAAGGGGTGGTCTCACTTCAGTAAGTGGCATTTATCATGTAGAGGAAGTTAATACAAGCCACTTACTAATGTACTGTGATCGTCCATATTGCTTCCTTTGCTGGCTGGATTCATTTTTCCATCATATTATACACTGCTCGTTTCCATGGTTACGACCACCCTGCAATCCATCAGTGGTGGTCGTGCTTGCACACCATAGGAAAAAGTGTCGGCCTCTCTGGTGGCCGGGACCGTAGAAGCTCACATAGGGTAGTGCTTTTTCCTATATTGTGCAAGCACGACCACCACTGATGGATTGCAGGGTGGTTTGTAACCATGGAAACGAGCAGTGTATAATGTGATGGAAAAATGAATCCAGCCACCAAAGGAAGCTATATGCAGAATCACAATACATTAGTAAGTACCTTGTATTAACTTTCTCTACATGATAAATGCCACTTACTGAAGTGAGACAATCCCTTTAAGGCCAGAAATAGACATCGAAACTACACAGGTCCATCAATTGTGTTGTGGACAGAGTTGGTTACTGCAGCACTTCATTCACAACAGCGCTGCAGTAACCACTACATGGTGGACGGAACTGTTTAGGTCTGATGCCAGGGCTTCTGTGTCGGACCCCGGCAGTTCAGAAATCGATGGTCTATCTATCCTAAGGAAAGGCTATCAAATTCCTGGAGGTTCCCTTTAAAGTTCTGTCTGTGTTCTTCGCTTTGTTGCTATTTTCCCTAAAATCAGTTTTCTTTCTTTTTTATTCTATTTGAGTTAAAAATAGTTTTTGGGGATATTTATAGTTCTTTAGGTGTTTTGGATTAAGGAACGGAGATGGATCCTCAAGGCGGAACTTTAGAAGTAATGAAAACCTGACGAATTCTCTCTGCAGCTTTATTTGTCTTGAACATAACAATTTAAGTCGGGGGCCTAGAAAAAAAATTTGCCAAACAAAAACAATCCTTTGTGTGTACCGTGGCTGCGAACGTTGGCTCCGCAATAATAATAAAAAAATCCACGACGGGAAAATAAAAGTCAAACATATTGTACACTGCTCATCCAAAAATCTCACTCGGCATCTAAATTTAGTCTATTTGTGGACACAATGTTATTATTTGCTCAAAAAGTTATTTTTGTTTTGGAATTTTTTTATATTTCCGTCACATTTTTTTTTCTTTTTAAAAAAGAGGCAAGGGCAATGACCTGCCAGTGTTAGTGCTGAACTCAGCAGAAACCGAAACAGTTAAAGGAGCCGAAACATTAATTAGCAAAAATATGTATCAAAGATTTTTGTCTGCGAAGAAACCCCAGGGAAGAATCACGTCTCTGACTGACGCCCACCGCAGACGAATGTTTCTGGGGGTTGATTGATTAACGAGGGGGGAGGAGGAGGTGTGAATTTGTTTTGGATTCCGGTGGATTTGAAGAAGGTTTGGCACAGTCCTAGTGTTTCATCAGCTCAGACCTAAGGAGGCAGTTTTTAGATCTCCAAACGGTGACCACCTACAGACGCCCTCAGTGAGGTGGGTCCAGGTAAAAGAGGAAGCAGCTCTTGGAATGAGAGCTCATTTTAGACACGGGGTATTAATGTAATATGAAATTAAGCAATTATCTGCAACCCTGCAAATAAACAGAATGTTTTGTAAAAATTGCATATTTTCAATTAAAGTGGACCCATCACTAGTGTTGAGTGAACTTGTGTTTTAAGTTCTGCTTTCAAAGTTCAGGTTCGGGTTATCGAAGAATCCCTTTATGGATTCCGCTACCACGGACTATAATGGAATTTGGAATCCATAACGGGATTTTTCAATAACCTGAACTTTGGACGCAGAACTTAAAACACAAGTTTGCTCAACGCTACCCATCACCCCTCTTGACATGTCATGGTAACTGCTTGTATTCCCCATGCAATAACAATTCTGGAGCATCTTTTCATATAACTGTATGTTGTACCATCCCTCTGTTATTCCACCCTACGACTGGTAACACCCATCTGGACCTTTCTTGCAGACTGCTTGCATTCCATTCATAAATTCCTAATAGGAATAATAAAGGAACAACACAACATAGGGTTATACGAAAAGATACTCCAGTAAGATGGAATAAAGGAATTATCTGTAACCCTGCATATAAACAAAATGCTTTCATTGTAAATTTATTTCAAAGTTGCATACTTTTATTTAGAGAGGACCCATCCCCTCTCCTGACATGGTAACTGCTTCTAGTCCTCATGTAATAACAATTGTCGGGCATCTAATCATACATCTAATCATACAACTGTAGGTTGTGTTTATTCCTTCTGGAAGTTTCTGAATGATTTATCAGTAGTCTGCAATAAAGGTCCATCTAGGTGTTACCAGTTGGAGGAAGCTGGCGTGCCCTGCACAGTCGGACCCTGCCAACGATTGGATAGTGTCAGAATGTGCAAGGATGACTGGTAACACCCAACTGGACCTTTATTGCAGACTACTTGCAATCCATTAAGAAACTTCTAAAATTATTACAGATGGTACAGTAGTCCTTCTAGTAGTATAACAGAGGAATGGCCCAATATAGTTTTGTAGGTAAATATTCAGTATAGCTAGTAAGTTACCATATTGAGTGACATCCCTGCTTAGGAGTCCAGCAGGCAGTCTAAAAGGTTTAGAATAGGTTGTGATAGAACACGCAGATGACAGGCGTCGCTCTTAGGATCACTGCACACTTCACTTCTTTAGGCAGTTTCGGGGCCAAAACTGACCAAATAACTCAAGTGTGAACTCAGCCTTACAGATCGATGTTAACATCAGGTATAAAGAACCGGGCAGAGGCCCAAGATCCTACTATAGAGTGAAAGAGCGTACCTCTTTTACACCGTCATCTGCTGATTCCACATAGATGTCTACAGAACATGTTCTATTAAACGCTTATACAAGTAGAGCCCCCCGACAGAGTGGAGAGGGTGTCAGCAGTAAGTTTGTGTTGACATAACATTTTTTTTTTCCCTTTTTCTGATCCATCAGAAGAACAACTGCAGCGACCCGGACCGCAGGGGCAATATGTGGGTTATGGTGGGCCGATGGCTGTAGTAGTTTACTCACAGTTCTGTAGAGCTCCCTGGGTCGGCGTGCAGTGAATGCAAGGACAGCACTGGGTTCCTTCGAGGCACACTCTGTTGTCCAGGGACTTGCGCCAAATGGTGGTTGAGGTGCCCTTGGTGGAATGGGTTTTCAAGGTGCCGTGGAGGCAGGGTCTTTGGTGTTCGTGACGTCAGCACCGGTAGGTGCAATGAGAGATAGTGACGAATAAGGAGAGAGTCAGAAGTTAAACAAACTGGAACTTTACTTGAATAATTGCGTTGAGGCAGTTATCATCCAGTAGTAGTGCGTTGGTATACAATAAGATGGCTGAGCTGCAAATCCCGATAACAGGCTCGGTAGGGTTGGTTCCAACAGGTGTAGGTTTGGCTGGTGTGTGAAAGGTACTTTCTTTAGCTGTGGCTTTCCTCCAATAACCCAGACTTCTGGTACCTGGATCTTGATCAGAACTTTGCAACCAACAGAGCAGTCTCCCTAGCGGCAGGCATCAGTCTTCTGCTCCATTCTTTGGACAGGTTGCTTTAATACACAAAGGTCCACTTTGTCCCTGGCTGGACAGCGGTGCCAAAAAAGGACAAGAAAAAATATATATAATATATATATACACCTCAGGAGGGCGCCAATTTTAAGTTACTCCCAGTAAAACTGCAAAGGTAGAACCAGCAAACCGCTGGTATATCGTTGAAAAAGTTGCTGGGTCAGCAACTTTTTCAACGATATACCAGCGGTTTGCTGGTTCTACCTTTGCAGTTTTACTGGGAGTAACTTAAAATTGGCGCCCTCCTGAGGTGTATATATATTAAATATATTTTTTCTTGTCCTTTTTTGGTCCTTTATTGACACCCACAGAGGATTCACTCCCCTTTGGGTTATCCCTCGGCAGCCTCTTTATTGCTCCCAGCGGCTCTGTTACTTCGTCACCTTCCCTTAATTTCATACGTGTCCTCCTTTGGCGCCCCAACTGTTAAACCCAGTCACCTGACCTCACAGTCAACAAGACCTGTGTTTAACCCTCTATTTTTTATCCTATTCTACTGGACAGTGGTGCTACAGAAAAGATCCAGTAACCTTGGCCTTGATTCTCTCTCTATATTGCTCTACTGGAGAGTGCCCAGGTGGCACACATGAGCAGCTACATGCTTCACTCCTCTCCTTCACTAAACTATCATCTCACTTCCTGTGACTGACCTATTCTATATATATGCTATGTCATAATAATGGTGACTGAAGGGTGCAGGTGACCAGCCTGTTGTAAGGAATTTGCAGCTATTACAGACAAAAGTGACACTAGCATGACATGACATTATAAAAGGTTTAGGGGCCCACTTCTAGCACAGAGTGGGACACTGCACAACCCCAACAAAACAAATCCTGTCTTATGAGCATCCACATTCACTCGGTCAGTATTTGGTAAGTAATCCATCAGTATTGGTAAGGCCAAAAAAAAAACATAGTGGGTCCAAAACAAAAATGATACCTGATGGGAATATTTGCATGCATTTTGTGTTTTGTACCCTCTCCTGCTTTTGGCTACCAATTCATGAGCAAATCCTGATGAAAAATACTGACTGTGTGATACAGGCCTTACAGATGTGCAAAGACAGGATATGTTGTGTTTTTCATTTTTCTGTCCTTCTGACAGATCAGAAGAAGGGTAAAATAAATGGTGATGTCAACAAGGCCAAACAGGGACATTAGTGGCCCCATCACAGAATGGTGAGGGTGGCAACAGCATGAGGAGTCAACGTAGTGGGTTATACCTGTTTGTGCTTGAATTGCAAATAGATACAATGTCTCTATACTAGGTTATTGCTCATGTAGCGATCCCCAGAATTAAGAGGATCGCTTAGAGACAAACTATTTGGTACAACAATATACCACAGGGAGTGTTGGATCGCTGGCAACATTAACATGAGCAGCGATGCATAAGCTGTGCATAGATCGCAACAAGGTCTGCACGGCACACTACAGCACATTAGTACAAGGCTGATAATCAGTAAATAGAGTGCCAGTTTACAACAGCAGTCCAAATTGGTGGCAATCGATAAGTGCACTTCAGTACAAGGTTGCACAATACACTAAAGGCTTCTGAGATTAAAGAGGCTGCACATTATAGGGACTGCTGATTGTTTAGAAAGATCCATTCATGTAGTGGTATTGAGCCCCAAAATGATAAGGGCATAACTGTGTTATTAAAAGAGACAAAATAACATGATCAAAAAAATCTAAATAGGTTTGACCAGGTAAAAAACAAAGAGAACCAACCAATCACGCACACAATCCCTGCCAGACTAGCAGATCCCACAATAGTCATACACATTTTCCAAGGCCCTGAATAATGGCATATATTGTGCCTATCCCAGTGACCAGCTGATAATTTTAATACTTTCTTTTGCTTCGGGCACCTACTAGTGTTTAAACAAGTTATTTAATGAAGGTTACGTTTTAACAAAGTCAAAATGTCCTGGCCCCTAGTGGGATTTTTTCTTGGTCATTGACCATTGTGTTCGTCTATCATTATTATCCCTAGGACTAGACCCAAAAGAACAATTAGGTTTTTTATTTGCTCCTCAGCGTAGCACAGTTAATGGAATCCAAGTTAACCGCCTAGTGACCACCAATACATCTTTTTACAGCAGTCACTAAGGGGCCCTAGGCTGGGCCGCTGCTTTTTCACGGCGTGTCTAAGAGCTGCACGGGTCCTCCGTACAGCAGCGAGAAGAGGCTCAGCTCTTACATAAGAGCCACACTCCTGCTCTAACAGCCCAGACTGGTAGGAGTGCCAATTCGGACTATTTAACCCCTTACATGCCATGGGCAATGGCGCCTGCCGCATGTAAGTGGCGACAGAGGAAGCGGACTCCTTCTGTCTCCCATCAGCACCCAGCAAATGCGATCGCGTGGTGCCGATGTGTGTATAGTCAGGCTGGGACCTGGTGTAGGCCCCAAGCCTGCCTTAAGTGTTCTCCAGCATGGTTCACCTCTCTGGTCAATGTCAGTATAGCACTGACATTAAAATTCAATGCATTCTAGGGATAGTGCATTGTATTTTAGAAGCAATCAAAAGATTGCCCATTAAAGTCCCCTTGTGAGACTATAAAATTCCAATAAAAAAATATGCTTTTTTCCATTGAATGAATCAGAAAGTTATGTGTACCCCAAAATGGCAGCATTAAAAACTACAACTTGTCCTGCACAAAAAAACAAGCCCTCATACTGCTACAAGGATGGAAAATGAAAAAGTTATGGCTCTTGGAAGGCGACAATGAAAAAAGAAGAAAAACACTTGGTCCGTAAAGCCCAACACAGGCTGGTCACTAAGTGGTTAACAGTCACTTGGCTGACGATGCAGCACATAATAAAAAAACATGAAAATAAATACCTGCCTGTCTGGGCTCTATCTCACCTATAGAGTGCAGTTCACATAGGGGGAATCAGGCTCTGACAGCTAGCAGGTCAGCTAGCTTCCAAGGCTTTCTGACCCAGACTGACAGTCTGAAGTCTCTTTTCATTCCCCAGTAATGATCCTCAGCAGTCACACATGAGATCAGCTCAGGCTAGAGGAAATAGCCATGCTGGAAGGATGTGGGATCCAACTGCCAAACCTACCTACCAGTCCAAACAATCCAACCCAGAATAGAACGGTGCCAAGCCTGTCTCAGCAAACTACACTTTGTTGAAACCACTGCATCTTTCTAAATTTCATTTACCCACCCAGCTGAGGATTCTGGGGGAAATATACACCTCTTCCAGCACTTTACTGTACACCTTACCACAATGGGCAGATTTGAAAAGAAAAGTATTTGATACCATTAAATACTAGAAGAAATATTATTTCTGTGGCCACTAGAGGGAGCTCACTACATGCTGAGTTACCAAATTTGCAAAGTTGAATAGGAGCTGTATAAAGCCCTGTGCAGTGAGCTCCCTCTAGGGGCAGCTACAGGCAGACAGAAATTTATCATGTGATCAAATGACTGTGTAAAGGAAAACAGGAGATTAGAGCTTAGTATCAGAGCCTGACTATAATAATTGTCCTGGACCTTTTAAGATTATATCAAATGAACTTACACTTTACTGCACTAGAACACCACTATTCTTTAATCATCCCAAACCATATGATAATAAACTATATGATTTATATATACACCCCTCAACATTCAAATTGCAACACTGTGAAGGACAAGTCATAAGGTGGCATGTGGGAAGCACATAAAAGCCAGATTCAAAGCAAAGTTTTTTAGTTACATAAAACCTCAAAAATCAGATCAAGTCAAGTGGGATGATTATGCAATGCCTCTTGTTCATAGATGTGCCAGTTATCGCCACTTGTGGCAAACTGAGAGGAACAGAATCCTTGAACTGAGAGACCTTGGTTTATCCCTCCAGCAGATCGCTACATGCCTAGGTTGAGATGTCAACACTGGTCTATATTGTGTGTCCCAGCAGTTGGAAGAACAACGACGAACTGGAATGACAGCAAGTGCTGCACAGAGACGAACCTCTGCATGGCCAGAACTTCTGATTAGAAGAATGACGAGTAGTGATCAATTCTGTATTGCAGGTGAAATCGGGAATCACATCCCAAGCCTAAGGCGGCAAACACAAACCATCAAAAGACATTTGAACAACATTGAGCTATGAGCCAGATGTACAGCTACAGGTGTCTGATGCACTGACCTCAAGCAACCGCTATCAAAGGCTATCAAGGTGCCCATGAAGATTCCAATGGAGGCTCAAACGGAAGTCTATTCTCTTCAGTGATGAGTCCCACTTTTGACTTGGATGCAATTACAGTCAAATATTATTTCTGGAGATCACATGGGCAACACTATTAAGAGGCTTTTACAATAAAACATCACACCAGTCCTACTCCCATTGGGCACATCGGAGATGTCATTGGTTGGCAATTGCAAAGGGAGCTGCCAGCAGGAGATCTTGATGATTTGTGTGCCCAAGTGCATTCAACGTGGCAGAACATTCCTTAGACAACCATTAATAACCTCACTGATAGCATGCCAAGGTGTGTAAAAGCATGTATTTCTGTGTGTGGTGCTCATACTCAATACTGAATAAAATGAGATGTTTTAAATATTTTTGTTCAATTTTTTCATTATTTGCTTATTATTAATATGTCTATTGAATCAGTAATTTCCATAATGCCATGACTTTTTGTTCTTGGTGTTGCAGTTTTAATCTTGAGTGTATGTATGTATAAATTATATTATATTAAAGGGGGTATCCTAAAATCAACACTTACCACATATCTAGGTTCCCCCCACTCTAATAGAGCAGTGATCGCACATGTGCTCTGCCTCTCTAAAATTATTTCTGAGGACTCTCATTGCACCCCTAAGCTCTACCCTGTTGCACCAATAGGTTCCACCTGCCTTATTTCAAAATAATTCGAAAGATTTGAGAATGAATAAGCTTATGCAGGCTAATTCGAAAGATTTGAGAATGAATAAGCTTATGCAGGCTAAGTGAATAAATATATTTACTAAGTGTGATTAAATATAAAATAAGATAACACAGACAAATCACATACTGAATAATAGAAAGTAAATATATTACTAGCCTAAATTAAATGGGGTGAGACTCTGTCAATCATGCTATAACATATGTTTGTCTGCCATGTTATAACACATGACCGAAACCCCAGGGTGTACAAGAGATAGGGCAAATCAATACTTACATTCTACCTAGGATGAAGTTTCAGGTGGAGTCCCCCGAATGTATGTGTGCCACATAGTTTAAACCTTTTAGCCTTTCCACCAGTGTGCAGCACGCATGTCTCTGAGATCACTCAGGTATGTGGTCTTATAAGCATAGTGGGGGATGAGTAATAGTTTACAAGGCATATCATTACACGGAATAGTAAAAATAACGGGAAACAGAATTAAAGGGGACAGAACCAATCAGTACTTAAAAAATACCCTTACAATACAGCTTCACTCTCAACGTAAGCAGTGTAGCCTGGGAACCTCTGCTACTGCTGTAAAGCTGGCAAGGGCACCCTGTGGTCCCTTGTGCAACGAAACCGCTGCACAGGCAGTATGTCTGCCCCTTTCATTATTCAAATTTTTAGCCAACTGCTTGTGGACAGCAGGGGGCCCCAAGCATCTCCTTGGTTTGTGTGGTGGTAAAGTCAACCTCTGTTGACCCCCTTGAAGTATTAAAACTTGAGCCTAGACCCTCAGCCAGAGTAGATATTATGACATAATTACCTTAGCGCACCACGGATATCAATATTCACCCCTTCATCACCGTAGGTATTAATTGTTAAACCCCTCTAGACCACCAGGACTATGACAAGTATACGATTACCAAGCCCTAAACCACAAATGAAATGTATGTTGCAACAGACATGGAAGTAGGGGAATTTTGTCTTCTCTAACTCACTGACATATTTGGTAATGCTCCCTTAAATTTGGGTTTTCGCATATCATTGTGTGTGGTCAGCCTTAGACAGGGCTCTTCCTCCAGGCATTATGAATCTACAAGGTGAATATTATAACTTCTATTCTGCAAAAAGAACATGTGACGAAGAGATCAGCTCTCCGTAAGTATTTGAACAGAAATTCAATTCCGAAATCTCAAATGCAATCGGATCTTTACACACAATTACTGGGACAATGAGCACAATTAAACAATGATTTCAGCAACATTGGGAGACCAAATGAGGGTTCGGGTTACAGGAGAATAAGCACAAAATCTTCTTTCTATATGATCGGCATTATAATCAAGTTGACTCCGCTTCTGTTTTCTATCAGGCCGATGATTGAAATTTTCCTGCTCTAATGATACTTGTATGTGTTGGCCAAAAGAAAATTTGATAAGTAAAAAGCTTAAGTGCTTTGCTGTGCATCGCAATCTGGAGCTCGGAGCCAGAAAACAGAGCAGGGGAGAAGACAAGGAAAATGAAATGCTGTGATTTAAGGTGGAAATTTGGCAGCCAGTGGCCTCATGTGCCATCGGGATATTCCCCTTAAAGGAACAGTAATCTGCCTAATGTCTAATATATAGATTACATTTCAAAAGGGTCTTTTGGCTATAGATATTGATGATCGATCCTCAGGATGAGTGGTCAATATCTGATCGATGGAGATCCGACATCCAGCACCCCATTATCTGCCGTTTCGGGCAGCTGTGGCCTTAGAAAGTATACAGTATACTAAGCAGAAGCAGACAGGTCCGTACACTACTTAGTTTCTTGTGCCTGCGTAGTGCAGCGCAGTTCCCATTAACCTGAATAGCTGAGCTGCAGTATCCCGACATGGCCACTACATAGTGTATGGCGCTGTCTGCTTCCAGCTCTGTACACTGTATAGTTTTCTGCTGCCGTGGCTGGCCGAAACAGCTGCTTAGGGTGAAGTGTGGAGGTGCTGGATGTTGAACCCCTGCCAATCTGATATCTGATATTGTTGACCTGTCTTGAGGATAGGTTGTAAATATCTGTAGCTACAACAAGCCCTTTAAACAGAGACTGTAATGTACTATCTAAGAGATACATGAATTAGTATGTGCACACCCAAAATCAAGAGAAATGGAGGAAAGCAAAAAGCGTATATATTAAAAAAAACAAAAAAATGACGTGGATGAATCTCGCTAGCATCGCTATGTTTCTATGTTTCTATGATTTGCTCGACGGGGAGATGCAGCAGCGGCCGTATGGGCATCAGGAGTAACGAGGGTGCCGGGGACCAGGTTAAGTATTACCTATATGAGGGGCCCGGGTCATTAGGGGGAACATTATAGAAGTTGTATAACCTCTTTAACAAACACATATGAAATTTAAAAAAGCATGCTTTTCTACAGGTTTCTAAAAGCCCAAAATTACTAAATTTAATTGGTTTTTATGTTTTACTACTTCTGCACAAAAAAATAAGCTCATACATTTTTTGATAATTTTTTATTATGTTTTTTTCTTTTTTTGTGAGGGAGAAATGAACAAAAAAACAGCAATTTTAGCATTGCATTTCTTTTTTTTTTCTGTGCCATGTGGAATAAACAATTTAGAGACAATGATTATAGAAATAGCTGTGAAACAGGAAGTGATTCAGTGTGTGGCTTGGTCCCCACTAGGTGCCTAGGAGACCTGTGAGCTTGGGTTGAAGACGGGAGACCCCAGGGAACCAGCCTGGTGAAATGATTGGCTCAAAAGTAGTTCAGCAGTAGTTATGTGACCTCACACTGCTTCTCTCACACACTTAGTTTAATAAATGTTTGGCAGGTTACTTGGAAAGAGTCACGGCAGGTTTTGGGGGAGCAATCTAGGTAGTTGTTCAGGACTTGAGACCCCCAAGAGAAACCAACATTTACCAATGATCCTTCCTTTCTACATTCTGCACCTAAAGATCTCCTGTCATCTACTCTATGGTAAGGGTTTACAGTTTTGCTGGTTTCATTTTATTCCTCTAATACACAAAATCTTCTAATCCTGGTTAAATAAATTAAAAAATATAAATGCTAAAAAATATTATACTAATAATCATATAATATATAATACAGTAACATGCTTTGTATTTTATTACGGCAGCAGCATCATTTGACACTAGGGGGCACCATAGATTTACAACTGCTTTGTAGCATGTAAATCACAGTATTTGTTACATTTTCAGACAAATTTTAGAAGCCAGTGATTTCCTAAATTTCCTACAACCAGGCTTGCTTAATGAAAAATAACCAATATATAGTTAAATGGATATATCACCCAACAGTGAAAGTCTATCTATCTATCTATCTATCTGTCTGTCTGTCTGTCTGTCTATCTATCTATCTATCTATCTATCTATCTTGTACAGTACCTATCTATTACCTATGTGTTTATTTCATATCTAGAGATGAGCAAATTAGTTCTAATCAAATTACCCAAATTTAAAAAAAATTGAGTTGCATATAAATACAATTTTTTTAGTCTAATCGTCCCTTCCTTCTTTCCTTCCTCTTTCCCCCCTTACATCTATCAATCAGTTTATCTATTTTATAGAAAAGTTGCCATATTGGATCATGGAAAAAAAAATCATTAGAGCCCTTAAGACAACTAATGTAGTTTGAGTCCCATAAAAATGATTAGGATCAATTATTATGTCTTGTTTTAACTGGGTGGAAATGTCTCTTGTTCTGCTTCAGTAGAGGTAGCATTCTTAGCTACATTACTTTCAATGGATCTGGAAAGTAATGGGCAGTATGATGGATGATGATGAATGCTTTCTGTATGACCAGATAATAGAGTTCTGTCCATCCCAATAAGCAACCAGGCATAAGGTAGGGACTGTTCCCCTTGTTGTCCACTTAGATCCTTCTGCAGGAAAAAAGTGGATGATGGGTGAAGTTAGTAAGAACAACACCTTTTATTCTTCCTACTTTGGTAGAGCTAGCCAGAAGCGCCCTCTGGTCAATAAACTAGACTAATAATCTGACATTTTTTTTAGGTCTAATGATATAATATACATGGTAAATTATATTGAGAGACTTTTCCATGCAAGTGTTGGGTCATCGGTGAGTGTCTAAACTATAAAGGATACAATTAAAGTAGACTGAATGGCACTTCCACCGAAGTATAAATGGTGCTGCGTGAAGGGGCTGTTATGCCCCAAAGTAGATCTGTATAAATTCCACGGCACACACGATGCGTAAATAAGCAAGGATTTGTTTTATTTAGAGCCACCATCAAATTTGCAGGACATCATAGACACATTAAAGGGCCAACGTTTCGGTCCGCCCGGGACCTTGGTCACGGCCTGTCAAAGTATAGATATATCACACATTATAGCTCAACAGTAAAGTAAATCAAAAAGTATCAAACACAAAATTTCATCTAATTAGGTATAATACATACAAAGTTATAGAATTAATCCGGAATGTCTCATGTGGTTAAATATCACCACAAAAATACATATGTGAAGACCATAACATGGGACAGGTAAGCATATAAAAATACCATTTATCTTTAATTAGACTAGTCATCCGTTAACAAAACATAATAATAATACAAAGTCTGGGCCCAAAATACAGGTAGCAAGCGGCTAGTCCTTTAACATACACTGGTGCAAGTCTCATAAGACATAATATAGTAAGGCACAATATAGCCCATAGAGTTACGGACAGCCAAGGACGATAAACATGTACATAGAACAAAGAGACGTCATATGACACCAACAGATGTATGGCGCACAGTAATGAACATACCTCGTAGTAGATGATAGATGCTCGTTGGTGGCGTGGTGGAAGGTAAGTTGCGGGCGTCATTTTAAATAATGCCGGCGAGAGTACATGTGGGCGGCTGACAAATGACGTCAGTGTGGGCGTCACTTACCAGTAATGTTCATTACTGTGCGCCATACATCTGTTGGTGTCATATGACGTCTCTTTGTTCTATGTACATGTTTATCGTCCTTGGCTGTCCGTAACTCTATGGGCTATATTGTGCCTTACTATATTATGTCTTATGAGACTTGCACCAGTGTATGTTAAAGGACTAGCCGCTTGCTACCTGTATTTTGGGCCCAGACTTTGTATTATTATTATGTTTTGTTAACGGATGACTAGTCTAATTAAAGATAAATGGTATTTTTATATGCTTACCTGTCCCATGTTATGGTCTTCACATATGTATTTTTGTGGTGATATTTAACCACATGAGACATTCCGGATTAATTCTATAACTTTGTATGTATTATACCTAATTAGATGAAATTTTGTGTTTGATACTTTTTGATTTACTTTACTGTTGAGCTATAATGTGTGATATATCTATACTTTGACAGGCCGTGACCAAGGTCCCGGGCGGACCGAAACGTTGGCCCTTTAATGTGTCTATGATGTCCTGCAAATTTGATGGTGGCTCTAAATAAAACAAATCCTTGCTTATTTACGCATCGTGTGTGCCGTGGAATTTATACAGATAAACTATAAAGGAATCCAATGGGTTTTCGGCAAAAATCAAGACTTTCTGCCTGTCAAAAACAGCTTTGTTTGGCTGGTGTCTGGCAGATGACACTAAACTGTGTAAAGTAATTAACACGGAAGAGGAGAGTTTTCTGCTACAGAGGGAACTGGATAGATTGGAGGCTTGGGCAGAAAAGTGGCAGATGAGGTTTAATGCTGACAAATGTAAAGTTATGCACATGGGAAGGAATAATGCAAGTCACCTGTACATATTAAATGGTAAAACACTCGGTAACACTGACATGGAAAAGGATCTAGGAATTTTAATAAACAGCAAATTAAGCTGCAAAAACCAGTGTCAGGCAGCTACTGCCAAGGACAATAAGATAATGGGTTGCATCAAAAGGGGCATAGATGCCCGTGATGAGAACATAGTCCTACCACTTTACAAATCGCTAGTCAGACCACATATGGAGTACTGTGTACAGTTCTGAGCTCCTGTGAACAAGGCAGACATAGAAAGCTGGAGAGGGTTCAGAGGAGGGCAACTAAAGTAATAACTGGAATGGGGGGACTACAGTACCCTGAAAGGTTATCAAAATTAGGGTTATTTACTTTAGAAAAAAGACGACTGAGGGGAGATCTAATAACTATGTATAAATATATCAGGGGTCAGTACAGAGATCTCTCCCATCATCTATTTATCCCCAGGACTGTCACTGTGACGAGGGGACATCCAAGGTTTGTACACAAACATAGAAAAGGATTCTTTACGGTAAGAGCAGTGAGACTATGAAACTCTCTGCCTGAGGAGGTGGTGATGGTGAGTACAATAAAGGAATTCAAGAGGGGACTGGATTTATTTCTGGAGTGTAGTAATATTACAAGATATTGTTACTAGAGATGGGTCGTTGATCCAGGGAGTTATTCTGATTGCCTGATTGGAGTCGGGAAGGATTTTCCCCCTTAAGTGGGGAAAATTAGCTTTTGCCTCACAGGGGTTTTTTGCCTTCCTCTGGATCAACTTGTAGGAAACAGGCCGAACTGGATGGAAGGATGTCTTTTTTCAGTCTTATATACTATGTTACTTTGTTACTATGTATGCTGAATACTGCAACTCCAGTACTCCGCTCTTATGCTGCAGAAGACTACTGTATTTACCTGTAGTAGATGCAAACCTAACATTACATGGTGTCCAGCTCATCAAAAACCATAAACACCTATCTGTAGATAGCACTGAGGGGCACAAACCATGAAACATTGCTGTCTACAAGTGGGCGTCTCTTGCTTGGCCAGTATGAATTAATTTGCATTCTTTTTCCCCATGGAGCATTACCTGAAAAATAAGTCTCTATACATCCATTGTATCTCTTCAAGACTTCACATACAAAACCCAGCTCTGTGCTGGTGAAGGGTCAAAAACCCCAAAACACTACTGTCTACAGATGGATCTCTCTGGCATGGCTGGTATGAGTTAATGTGCCTACTTTTTCCCATGAAGCTATGCCTGAAAAATAAGTCTCTATACATCTGTTGTTCCTCTTCAATCATAAACAGTAGCCCCTTCTGTGAGCTACATCTAAGACATATCATCCAGTACCCAGATCTATAGGTGAGGTCTAAGATGAGTGACTCTGGCTTGGCTTGTCTAAGTTTATTTGCATGATGCCCATCAATCAATGGATTTTAATCAATAGATTGTCCAAGTAAGACATGGACAAGCTTGGTAATTGCAGAGAAATGATGAATAAGCCATCCACTCATAATAATGTATTTCAAAAGTGGGGCTTTTAAACCAGACAAACTTTTTAGGGTGATGTGTAGATAACTAAACAAAATCACAGAATAAAATTGTATAAATATCAAGAGATGTTCAAAATCCCAAATGTTGTTGCGCATTTCTACCCGGGGGAGCAGATCCTGCACATGTGATCCGTTGCTAACAACAATCCCCAACAAAAAAGGATACAATGGAGGATGCCGGCAGCAGACCACATGTACCACAAAAATATCCTACACAGGACTTAAAAGCAGAAAATGCTCAAAACCCCATATGTAGAGATGAGCGAACATTTAAAAAAAGTCCGTTGTTCGGGGTTCGGGTGGTGGTTAATTGCGCATCCCGTTATGGATTCCACAATAGCGCATATGGAATCCATAAGGGGCGGCTGCCACCAACCCGAACTGTAGAACAGCTGAAGGACCTGGCGTGACGTCACTGTCATGTGATCAGTGCAGGGCGTGGCTCAGCACGGGATCAAATCCCGTGCTGAGCCACGCCCCCTGCACTGATCACATGACAGTGACGTCACGCCAGGTCCTTCAGCTGTTCTACAGTTCGGGTTGGTGGCAGCCGCCCCTTATGGATTCCATATGCGCTATTGTGGAATCCATAACGGGATGCGCAATTAACCACCACCCGAACCCCGAACAACGGACTTTTTTTAAATGTTCGCTCATCTCTACCCATATGCTGTTGTGCATTTCTAACCGGGGGAGCAAATCCTGCACATGTGGTCTGTTGCTAACAGCAATGCCCAGCAAAAAATGCATACAATGTAGGATGCCCGCAACAGACCACATGTAGAACAAATGTGCGGATGGGGTTATAAAAAAAAAAAATAACAGATTTTTTAGATTGGTGCACTTCAATGGTAAATGCAATTGAAAATATATGGCTAAACCCTCACGCTGATATTAAAACAATACTTTCGCCAATACATTCTTACATCAAGAACATACCGGAGCCCGCGCACCCCGTCAAGGTCTCTCAAAATGGCACGGGACCTAACGCTAACCTACCTATGCCGTATGGACAGTTTATAATAGGTGCAAGTCTGACACACAGCCAGCAGCTTCTAGTTACCTCCAGCATGAAATCACACATACAATGGGAGGAGGGAGGAGGCTGTGAGCCCCGCCTATAACTGGCTCATGTGATGTAGGTGCACCTGAATGTTACCCATAGATAAAATCAAGGCACATTCAAACCTGAGGTTGCCCTACCTCCAGGCATACATATACAAACAAAATCACAGAATAAAATTTTCTAAATGGCAAGAGATGCTCAAAACCCCAAATGCTGTTGCGCATTTCTACCCGGGGAGCAAATCCTGCCCATGTGATCCGTTGCTAACAGCCATCCCCAGCAAAAATGCATACAATGTAGGATGCCTGCAACAGACCACATGTAGAACAAATGTGCGGATGGGGTTATAAAAAAAAAAATAACAGATTTTTAGATTGGTGCACTTCAATGGTAAATGCAATTGAAAATATATGGCTAAACCCTCACGCTGATATTAAAACAATACTTTCGCCAATACATTCTTACATCAAGAACATACCGGAGCCCGCGCACCCGTCAAGGTCTCTCAAAATGGCACGGGACCTAACGCTAACCTACCTATGCCGTATGGACAGTTTATAATAGGTGCAAGTCTGACACACAGCCAGCAGCTTCTAGTTACCTCCAGCATGAAATCACACATACAATGGGAGGAGGGAGGAGGCTGTGAGCCCCGCCTATAACTGGCTCATGTGATGTAGGTGCACCTGAATGTTACCCATAGATAAAATCAAGGCACATTCAAACCTGAGGTTGCCCTACCTCCAGGCATACATATACAAACAAAATCACAGAATAAAATTTTCTAAATGGCAAGAGATGCTCAAAACCCCAAATGCTGTTGCGCATTTCTACCCGGGGGAGCAAATCCTGCCCATGTGATCCGTTGCTAACAGCCATCCCCAGCAAAAATGCATACAATGTAGGATGCCTGCAACAGACCACATGTAAGACAAATATGCAGATGGGGTTATAAAACAAAAATGTTCTTGATATAAGAATATATTGGCGAACTGTCTCATTTTAATATCAGCGTGAGGGTTTAGCCATATATTTCAATTGCATTTACCATTGTAGTGCACCAATCTAAAAAAATCTGTGATTTTGATGTGTAGATAACCCATGGTAAAGGTGTAACTAGTAGTAATCATGTCTCATCTCATGATGTCATCTTCCAGTTTGGATGTCCATGGTATCAACCAATTTGGGAGATCCAAACTTTTTATTCCAATACAAACAAATTAATTAAAAAGGCAAGTGGCAACCTTCTAAAGATAACCGCATTTTGGGTTTTGG
Source organism: Bufotes viridis (assembly GCA_033119425.1). Taxonomy (NCBI): domain Eukaryota; kingdom Metazoa; phylum Chordata; class Amphibia; order Anura; family Bufonidae; genus Bufotes; species Bufotes viridis. The sequence goes on along the minus strand of CM065592.1, from coordinate 43,619,889 downwards.
CTTAGTATATTGTCTCTTTGTCTCTTCGTGATATACAAGCCAACAGAAGTGAACTCCTGGTGTAAGGCTGTATAAACAAGCTTATAATGGTATGATTAGAAAAACCAAGCAGAAGCTGACTCGCTGCTTCTATAAGTGTGAGAGTCAGGACAGGAGGAAATGTGTCGTAAATGTCTGGCCAGTAGTCATGAATCATTTCAGAGTATTGTAAAGATATTAGATATGTCTTCAAAATAATAGACATTAGGAAAAGAGATTTTGATAACTCACCACTGATTTTAGCAGATTTTCCATACATTACACATACAGTATACACCCTGTATTATGTACCAATAGAACATCTATTTCATTTAATGTTTGTGTGTGTCGTTAAAAGATATCGACAGTATCCACTATAACAGAGACATCTACAGTACCCTGCCCCTTTAACAGTGATCTCCACAGCAGCCTGCCCCTTAACAGTAACATCCACAGCTCCCTCCCCTTTATAAGTGAACTCCACTGTACCGCATCTCGTTAACAGTGATTTCCACAATAACCCACCCCCTTAACAGTGACCTCCACAGCACTCCGCCCCTTAACACTGACCTCTATAGTGGACCGTCCCCTTAACTTTGACCTCCACCGTTCCCTGCCCCCTTAACAAAGACGTATACAGCGCCCTTCCCTTTAACAGTGACCTCCACAGCATCCTGCCCCATTAACAGTGACTTCCACAGCATACTGCCCCCTTAATAGCGACCTCTACACCAGCCCGCCCCTTTAACAGTGACCTCCACAGCGGCCGCCCCTTTATTAGTGACCTCTACAGTACCCCATCTCCTTAATAGTGATTTCCACAACACCCCCTTAACAGTGGCCTCTACAGCAATCTTCCCCTTAAAACTGACCTCCATAGCAGACCGCCCCCTTAACTGTGACCTCCACAGCAGGCTGCCCCTAGGTTGTCCAGAGGTCTGGTTTTAGGCCGGAAAGTCTGGCTTTCAGACTCCCTGTCCCTCGTCGAACACAGGGCCTGGACGGACACAGGGATGTACTTTTGAACAGCTCACTCTCAGACAGCAGCACTGTGCTGTCTGAGCGTGAGCTGCAGGGAGAAAGTCGAACCTCCCTCCCACCACTGCAGCTGACAGAAGTTGATTTTTAACCTTAATTTTTTCAATCCCCGTTGGCTGCTGGGCGTGACCTAACAGGGTCAGGGCGTAGCTTAGCAGGACCTGGGGGCAGGGTTTTTATGTCCATCTTTTGAGGGTGGCGTGAATGGCTACCCTACCTGCCCCCTGAACTGTGACCTCCACAGCACTCCGCTCCCTTAACAGTGTCATCCACCGCGCCCTGCCCCTTTAAGGTGACCTACAGCAGTGAAGAAAAATGGCTGGGTTGTTATGGAAACCTGGTGTAAAACTGTGTGTATGTGGAGACTAAGGGCCTGCGAGCTTAATGATAAGGGTCATGTGACCAGGCTTCTATTGCTAATGCATTTTTAGGGAATATCTCAGGAACGGTATGTGCTAGAGAGCTGAGACTCAGTCTAAAACCTCCCCGGACACCTGATGTACCTGTGTGCCAGATTTCGTGATTGTAAATGCAACGGTGCAGATTCCTTTAGCGGACATAAATACACACACACACATACATACACTCAGCTTTATATATTATATAGCATGACTTTACCTCATTGGGAGATGAGTTAGGCCCTTTCTACAACACATTTACAGCGGGCGGCCCCCCAGGGGCGATCAGGTCCCAGTGTTTAGAAATGCCAAGTGCTATCTGCAGTTGTCGGGCACACGGCAAGGAGTCAGTTAAAGTACATGTTTTTCGTGACGCCAGTTGCAGTGAAGCAACAAGGGCACAGGGCCCATTTTAGTGATGTAGTATATGTTACCTAGGTGTAGGAATGCTAGAGTGGTGTAGGGTAGCCTATAATGTCCCTTAAAGGGGTTGTCTCATCATAGACAATGCGGGATATCGCTAGGATATGCCCCCATTGTCTTATAGGTGCAGGTCCCACCGCCGGGACGCGCACCTATATAGAGAACGGAGCCCCGCAAGGTGGTGGCTGGAGGACTCTGGTCTGGCCACCACCAAGCCGGCTCCCCATAGAATTGAATGGGAGCATACCGCGCATGCGCTCCCATTCATTTCTGTGGGGCCAACGGAAATAGCCGAGCCAGTGCTCGGCTATTTTCGCCGTCTTTATATAAAATGAATAGAGGGAGGCTGCGCATGCGCAGTGCGACCTCCTTCAATTGCGGAGCTCCGTTCTCGATATAGGTGCAGGTCCCAGCGGTGGGACCAACACCTATAAGACAATGGGGGCGATTTGAAGAAATAATTGAGTCCAGACCTTGAGATGAAGTTCGATAACAGCTTTACTTGAATAAACGTTTCTCCAAACGGTTTACAGACTTTTCTTGGTTCCAGCAGGCGTTAGCATTAACTGTGGCAGGCAAACTCTTCTCTGCTACATCTGTTGCTCTCTGACTCGGCTGCGCTGACATGGTAGCTGTATAACTTAGCTTCCTCTGGATGCTGCAACTTCTCTCTGTAGTCTGACTCTAAACTGGTCCAAGGAACTTAACACCTGGCTTCAGAGGCTTAAGCTGTGGCCTCCACATGCAGCAGAGCTGAAGGTGCTCTAGCTGGCCTAGACAGGGCTCATCCAACAGGGACATGCACCTACTGCACATCTAACCCCTAGGAGTGGGTAAACTAAACTGAACTCCACCCTAGCTGCAGGAAGTGGGACTCGCCCACTCCTCCACAGAGGGGGGTGTTAGAATGGAATGGAAAGCTCCATTCTACGTGACTGTAGCTCTGCCGTGTTTGTTTCCACCTGCTGGTGAACCAGGCACATTACATTTGAACACAACAGTTGCAAAATAGGAAATGCACATTATACAAGACCTGGAAATAAATACATAGGATGACACTATATTAGCCCATTAAAGATAGTAGCAGGGTGCAGAAGTGGTAGTGCCACTCTGGGGTGTTACATATGTATCCCTAATAGTTTTGTGTCAGGGTGCTCCTACCTGCATACTGTTATTTCCGAGGTTAGGCTTTATAGCAACAAAGGAGTTGTAGTTGGTGGAGTAAGTAGAGTCCAGACTTGGTAAAGTTTAACAGTTATTACTTTAATAAACTTGCAATAAATATGTGTCATCCAAACAATACTTGATCTTTCTCTTGGCTCCAGCAGGCTAAGAGTAAACTGGCAGGTAAACTTGAATGCCCTGCTTTCTCTCTGCTGCGCTATTGTCTGTCTTCAGTCTGGTTCCTATCACTTTCAATTACTGTTTCTTATGACAGTGAGGTATCCTGCCACCCATTTTGCTGAGTAGGGTGTCTTCGGCACCATTTTCCCTCTGTGAGGTCTTTTTTTATATCAGGAATGGGCTGCTCTCTGAGCTACTTTCCAAAAGCTCTGCAGCAGTGAGGGAAAAATGCTCCCTCACCCCTCACTTGGTAGGAAGCAGGACTAGCCCACTACTGCCCAAAAAGGAGGGAGAATGGAATGGTAAGTTCCATTCTAACTAAATATCTCTGCCAGGTACACTGCCACCTGCTGGTAAAACGGGCACAATGCTTGAAATACAATACATAACAATTACATAGCACCTAATGAACACATTTGAAAACAGAAGGCATAGTGGTGTCACACACTGGTTAGGCATTTAAGACAGTAGTAGGTTATAGGGGTGGTAGCTCCGGCTCTGGGGTACTACACATTAGGGAGATCCAATTTTCTGTACATAATTTCACCATTTTCTTTTGATGAGAGCTGATACTACTTTTCATCAAGGAAGCTGTCTAGAAGAGTACTTCTTCCATGTGTGATGTGAAAGGTTCCTAACCAGGTTGGATTCTCACTCTCTTTTTCAGAAAAGCATTTCCAGCTTTGACAGTCTTATAGTACCTTAGAAACACAGGGGGAGATCTATCAAACTGGTGTAAAGTAGAACTGGCTTAATTGCCTATAGCAACCAGATTCCATCTTTAATTTTTTACAACTCATTTAGAAAATGAGAGGTGGTATTTGATTAGTTGCTATGGGAAACTAAGCCAGTTCTACTTTACACTAGTTTGATAGATCTCCCACAAAGTTCTTTCACTATCTAAAAAATCTTCTGATTCTTTATTTCTTGACCTTGACTAACTTGACATTGTTAGTTAGTACCTCCTCGTTCTGTGATTGCCTCCTCTTCTTCTCTGTACTGAACATTTTGTTAATATTTTGTCCAATACTCTGGAGGAGTACAATCTAGTTAGTGCATATCACTTGAATACATCTTGATTGAACTAGAATTTCCAGTAATTCCACTTTCCACATGCTAAATTTGCAGAATTTGCGGAAAGATTATGAGAGTTCTGAGGTTTAAAATTTGCAGCAAACTCAACTTTACTGTACATATTGTAGGAAAGCGCAAGGATCCGTCATTGACGGAAGATATGTGTCACCGAGGTTCCTGGCCTCGGTGAGGTAAGAGCCTGTTTTGTGTGTCAGCAGCAGATAGTGCTGTTTGACAACTTGATAGTATGGCTGTAAAGCCGATCCGGGCCGGCTCTTACTGGGAGTAGTCAAAGTGTTGGGTGGGTGACTACATCCCACGCTCCAGGCCAGGTTTTGGCATTGGCTTTGAAAGGCAGCCAGCACTAACAGCTGGGTGGATTATCCTCCATCTGCCAGTAGTGACGCTGTGGAGCTCTCAGTGCTGGGAGTGGAAGTCCGCAAGCAGGCGTACAGACTGCATGGAAGCCTGCACCTAGACTTTTCTGTGGCTGAGCTGTAAGCCGGGTGTGAACTAACACCTAAATCCTACAGGTGAACATTTCCTGTGTTTTTGTTTTGCTGTGTGTGAACAAGCACCAGGACTGTGATTTTGCTGTGTGTGAACAAGCACCAAGACTGTGATTTTGCTGAGTGTGAATAAAACACTACTGCTTGATTCAAGAACTGTGTACTTTGCCTCTATACTGCGTCCGCAAGCCTGTCTGCCAGAGCGATTCCCCACAATATATACATGTTCATCTCTATAGGAGGGAACAATACAGTTCAAACATTGCAATAACATACTCACACTGCCCATACGCTTGATGGTTGTAATCTCTCAGTCTGAGGGTACAAACTCATAACGGTTACAGTTTATAAAAAGCATATCACTTGAGGGTTACTACTTAGAAGTAACAGTCCTTTAAATATATACAATTTCTTAGTCCCAAAGGGCACTTCCCTCGTCCAGGAGTGATACTAAAAGCCTCTCCAGGACTGAAGTGTTTTATCTTGGAGTCTGTCTCTTGCCACTTGGGGAGAAAGCATACAATACCCACCATTCTGAGTCAGGTGTCCCTTGCAGCTATAGTATAAGCCAGGGCATAGGCTCCTCCTCAGGCTCAATAGCACCTAACCTTGTTCTACACAGTTTCTTCACTTTGCATTTTGGTGGGAGGATGACTTCTTCTATGCCCATGCTCCATATCTGCATTTGCATTTACATCTTCTGCAGATGTCTTATCTGCAGATCCCCTCCTACAGAAGAGAGAAACACTCTTTCCCTACACATACAGAACCCTGGAAGCTCTTTGACCCTTCAGACACTTCACTCCCCAGGCATGTAGGAAGGGAGACTCCCTCTTTTCCCATGCTCTGTGGGCCATACTCTTTTCTCCACAGTTATGGTGGCTGCCGCTCCTTGACTCAAGCCAAGGTTCCATTAATTGTCTAAACCTATTCTTTGCACACCACCAGTGTAGGAGGTGCATGCTGCTTCCACCATTTTCTCGAATGCACTAGCATTGCCTGAAAGACTTCCTACACCATCTGATGATCTCCAAAAAGAGAAACCATACCACTCAGAGCCAGACAGCATCTTGAAATTGTGAAGGCAACAAGTGAAAGTATAACCTCTTTCAAATATTTAGTTAATATGTAAAGTTTTTTTTATTTTTTAATCAGGATGGGCTTGTCTCTTCCTCAAGGCCCGTCTGTCCTGTCAACACAAATCTTGTTACGGTGCCAGTCAAGACGAGGCCGATACAATAATGCAGCCTGTGTTCTATGACATTGCAAGTGCTGTTCATAAGAACAAGAGCATAGACAGATTATCAGTGAAAAGATCTGTCTATTTTTCAATCCCAAATGCTTAGAACCCGCATAGAGTGCCAAAGCAAATCAGAAACACTGGCCGGGGGGAAAGTTTCACTCTCCATTTTTTATGGAGCTAATACTAATAACTTAAGAAAAACTGAGAACTTACTTCTAAAAAACAGAGATATATATTTTTTTATCAGCAACATTTTGTCCAAACAAAATCTTTCAAACGGCATGTAAATAGATGCAGTCGGGAAAATGGTCAAAAATATTTTAATGAAAGCATAACAACGTAATCAGTTGAATCAGAAAAAAAAAAAGAAACGGAATAAAATAAAAAGACCTGTTCATAGGATTTTCCAAATAGAAAGTCTATGGAAAAAAGTGCTGGAAAGGCTGATGTCCCCCAAGAACACATTCCTAAGGCGGAGCAAACCAGTTAACGACTTGATTTCTGACAACCTAATAAAATACAGACAGGGCCAGCGTCAACAGATCTTGGGCAAGGCATAACCTTGTCTGGAACACATGGGTCCTCAGGTCAGAATTTTTTTCTGGAAAGATAGATCTTAAAGGAGGTTAACAGATGCCAGTCACACATGTTTCATTGCTTAAAGCCTCAGCACGACCCATAGGGTCATATATACATTTTCACTGGAGGCTTCTGATATGGCTTATGTTGAGGAGGTCATGTTACGTCAGGCTTCTTCAAACCGTTGCTCAATGTTTTTTACAGGCAATATGTTTGGCAAAGCCTCCATTCTCTTTGGCTCAGTGTTTACTAAAGCTACCTCTTCCTACTTTCATGCCATAGGATACTGTTAACCAATTATTTTTGTATTGTACTAGGAATTTTTAAAAATGGGGCTAAAATAAATGATTAAGATAACACCTTCCAGTTGCAACCAGTTTTTTCCCCCTGACTTCCAAGAGCCGTAACATTTTTACTTTTATGTCAAGATAAGCATATAAGGGCTTGTTTTGTTTTTCATAAAAAGCGAGTTTTTGACTGGCGCCATTTAATGTTCTAAATAATGTATTGAGAAATAGTAAAAAAAAATTCTGCCACAGTTTTTTGGGGATTTCTTTCTACATTGTTCTCTGTGCGCTAAAACTAACATGTTAACATTACTCTGCAGGTCAGCATGTTTAGGGATATACCAAATTCATATTGTGTTAGTTGTGTTTCCCTACTTAATATTGTTAGACATTTTCAAAATTACTTTTCTTTACAAAAATATGCAGATTTTCTTTCTGTTCCCATTTTCTGATGTCCATATTTTTCCCCCAACAAGTTGCAGAAGCTGTGTAAGGCTTATCGTTTGCAGAATGAATTGCAGTTGTTTCAAGTATCACGCTGGGGTACATTCGACATTTTGATCATTTTTTTATTCCATTTTTTTTACATTTTTAATTTTTCCCACTTGGGGACTTGAACATAGTACAGCCATTTAGTAAAGTGGCAAGGAGTGCTAAAAGTCTCAAAAATGAACAAATGTATTTATTGTCCTTTTTTGCAGCTTTTTCTTTTTAAAAACATTTTATCAAATATTTTTTTTATTCTCTTCACGGGACAATAACTATTATACATTGATTTTTAAAAAAAATTAATATGGTATGATGTTACTTTTTTGTTATATTTTAGCATTTTTGTGAGTAAAACTCAGCTGATTTGAAAGGTTTATATTTTAGACTTTATACCTTACTGCCCATAGGCAACATAACACAGTGATGAAGATGATTACTATTATTATTTATTAGGGCATCTGTCAGCAGATTTGTACCCATGAAACTGGCATCCGGTGAATTCTGTGGCCTCCTCACAGCATACAGTACTAAGCACAGCACCGTAATTGTATAGTGGTTGTGCTAGTACTGCAATACACGGCATATTAAACCACTGGACATCACCGTCGTTGCCTTAATAACAGCATATTGTTGGCTGCTTATTGTGATGTCCTCAGCACTTCAGCAGCAACTGATATATAGGGTACAATCAATTAAAAGAAGTTATACAGGATTAGAAAAATACTTTATTATATCATTCAGAATGGAAAGAGAAGGGTCATTTGGTATTTCCTTCAGTTAGCCAAGACAGACAGTGGCTACAAAGAGGGTTTGTCACTCTGGAGGACCCAGTACTATATGGACAGGTCATTGAGGTCAATAGCCACCATGTAATGCTTAATTTCCCCTGTGGGGGTGCTAGAGGGTAAGTGAACACTTATTGTAAGGTTTTCTCAAAGATTACAACTGATCACTGGGGGTCTCAACAAATGGACACACAAGAATCACACTATCTTCTATCAAAAAAAGGGATCCCCACCAGTCATGAAAATGGGTGACCTATTCAAAGTCTATGGAACAACTGGAAATAGCTGAGCACCCTGATCAAACATATCCATCAATTCCAAAGAGAAGAATATAAAGGTGGGGCAGATGCCTTACCAGTACTCCATTCAAATAGGAGACACGGCTCCCCTGTTCTCGTGATGACCTGGTGTCCCAGGGGTCAGACCCCAACCAATCTTACAGCGAACACTTATCCAGAGGATAGGGGATAACTTGTTCTAACTGGAATACCCCTTTAACTCCTAGGAAGATAATAATCGTAATAATATATAAAGCACATAACTTACGTTTAAGAAAAATTATTAATATTGACAGGACCTCCTTGAAGAATCTGTCTCTGGCTTTAATACAGACAGACACTAGGATTTATTTATACAGCAGTGCCAGCTCATTCAGTGCAGGGTGTGATAGCAGCGCCTTAGTATAAACTGACAGCAAGCAGGGGAATGATTTTGATAGTTTCATGTTGGAATATAAATCCTAGCCATATGTGTCCTGGCAAGTGATATGTTAAATGTGGAACAGTTCACAGAAAGTCTAGTGATCTACTGGCACATAGAGTGGTGACTTCCACTGTGTATTAGGTAGTATTTTATTGTGTATTTGTTGTTTTATATCGTACAGAGACACAGAGCCGGATTAGTTATATATCCTACAGGGTTCTGGAGGGTTCTAATGTAAGTGTAACTGCTGAGACAATGCTTCTCACTCTGCCTCTCATCTCCCTGCATCTGCTGTCTAAAAGACAAACTATTGCCCATTGCAACCAATCACAGCACAGCTTTCATTTTATTTCAACACTTCTCAATATGCTTCTCCCTGTGTGTTGTCAGAAAATAAGGTCCTTTGTGATTCAGAATGGTAATCTCCTCACATGTGCTGTCTAAAAGACAAACTGTTTGTCGCCCATAGCAACCAACTATGGAACATGCATTTTGTACCCTAAAGTAACTGTAGCTTCTGAGGCACTGCATTGTGCCTCTCATCTCCTCTGCGTTTCAGTCTGCCTCTCATCCCCCTGCATGTGCTGTCTACATGACAAATTGTTTGTTTCCCATAGCAACCAATCATAGCACAGCTTTCATTTTTGCCCATAGCAACCAATCACAGCACATCTTTCATTTTATTTCAGCACTTCTAAATCTACCTCTCCCTTGTGATTTAGAGTGGTAACCTCCCTACATGAGCTGTCTATAAGCAAAACTGTTTGTTGCCCATATCCACCAATGAGGCAGCATGCATTTTATACACTAATGTAACTATGGCTGCTGAGGCACTGCTTTTCACTCTGCCTCTCATCTCCTCTGCATTTCAATCGGTCTCTCATCTCCCTGCATGTGCTGTCTAAAAGACAAACTGCTTGTTGCTCATAGAAACCAATCACAGTATAGCTTTTATTTCACATCTTTCTTTTTACTACAGTGCTCCTTACAATACAGTAGACCCATGTTTACCAAGCTGTGGCTCTCCAGCCACTACAACTCCCATCATGTAGTGGCAATAATATTGACATTCTATTAGCCGTAACTGGAATGCCCCCATATTGATTTGATAATGGTTCTGGCCATTGCTTGACCCATATCCACAAATGTTCAGAAGAGCTGAGCCAGTGCCATGATGTCTCTTTTTCTAAACACCTGCATAAAATGCAAGGATGGAAAAAAATGCTGCCTGTTTTTCTTCAGTAGAAGAGACAACCAGGTGTTTTCACATCAGTCACCAAGCAGAACCAGCTTCAGATCACCTTGGCCAAATTACACTTTGAAAGGGTGTCAGGTATCCAAATTCAATTCTAGGTGCCAAGCCAAGCAAAAAGGGGGTCAAGAAAAATGGAAGGAAAAAGAAAATCCTAACTAAGTGTAAAGAAAAAGTAAGTTGTTCCAACTTGGCTGCCTTCTGATAAAATAATTAGCTAAGCAGTGTATGAAAACAGGTAAGACTGTTCTGCATTGCTGAGGGAGTTGGCAGGGTGTAATGTTCCTGGCCTTGCCCTGGAATTTACATGTGTAATGAAGTCCTAGGGCACGCAGAGGGAATTGTATCCCGGTGACCTAATGCAACCCGGCAGGTTAACGACAAGTATTAAAATAGCATGACCCCTTATTACCCCCGTCCTGCTGTTATTAGAAAAGCAAAACAACATCATATGAGAGTCATTATCTAGGATGTTGCTAGGGTCAAGTCCCAAGGCATATGTCCCAAAATGATACTGCCGACAACATAGGTATAACACAGCTCTCAGGACACAAGAGGCTTAAATACACTGGCTCATCAATACACTGCAAGATAGAGAATTTCAACATTGTGGGGCCTAGAACCCATATCTATACAATCTACATCAGCACCGAAATAATTTACCTTGTCATACCCACTAATGTATACATATAATAGCAGGTCTCTGAATAACACAGTCATAAGGTCCCAAAATAATACCGCTACATAAGCAACAAACACTGTAACATTTCCATACCATGGCCACATACATCCAGCACATTTTGCTAAGTAACAGTGACGTACTCTACCACAAAATTTTAAAATAGCGAACTGTATAAAGTAAGGATTAAAGGGGTTGTCTCACTTCAGCATATGACATTTATCATTAGTGTCGAGAGACTCGAAGTTCTATTTTCCGCAAAGCCGAACTTCCTTGTGCTTCGTGGTAACAAATGCATTTTCCCTGAAATGGTGGTAAAAACAAAAAAAAAAAAATCATACTCACCTTATCCATTTGCGCGCGAAGAGGGCGCCTTTGGCCATCTTGATTGACGATACCACACAAAATCTCGCGCATGAGTCACTGTGCGAGATTTCGCATGGTGTCTTCGATCAAGATGGCCGCGGTGGCTTCTACATGATCAAATGCATAAGGTGAGTATTTTTTGGTTGTTACCGGATTAACCCCTAAAGCCCTCAATTTTAATTTCAGATGCCGCTTTTAGCGATGAACGCGGCATCTGAGTGGTTTCATGATGGGGGGGGGGGAGGGTTGCGCCATCACCATTCATTGTGCCAGCTAAATACAAAGAAATGTGCTTCGTGACAAAGTAATTTGTCATTAAGCGAATTTCTTTGTGAAATTTGGCAAAGCAGCCGAATCGAATTTTCGATAACTTCACTCATCTCTATTTATCATGTAGAGAAAATTAACACAAGACACTTACTAATGTATTGTAATTGTCCATATTGCCGCCTTTGCTTGTGTGACTTATTTTTGTATCACATTATACACTGCTCGTTTCCATGGTTACGACTAAAGATAGGCGAATCGAAGTTGACGAAGTAGAATTCGATCCGAATTTCAGGAAAAATTTGATTCACACCAAAGCCGAATTTCCTTTGTGGTAAGGAAATGCTTTTTGTCCTAAAATGGCTGCTGCACATTGCCATGTATTAGTGCTGAAATAAAAATATATTCACCGTTCTGCGTTGCACTTATCTGTTAAAAAGCCTTTTGTGTTGTGTAAAAGTGGAAAAAAATTAGGGCCTAATTGCCATTCTGTGGTGCAGTGATATATTCTAAAGCCCAGTTTGCCGTGTATTAGTGGCGAAATAAAAATATATTCGCCGTTCATTGTTGCACTTATCTGTTAAAAAGCCTTTCTTGTTGTCTAAAAGTAGAAAAAAATTAGGGCATATTAGCCATTCTGCGGTGCAGTGATATATTAAAAAGCCCAGTTTGTCGTGTATTAGTGGTGAAATAAAAATATATTCGCCATTCAGCGTTGCACTTATCTGTTGAAAAGCCTTTTGTGTTGTGGTAAAGTAGAAAAAAATAGGGCTCAATTGCCGTTCTGCTGTGCAGTGATATATTCTAAAGCCCTGTTTGCTGTGTATTGGTGGCAAAAAAAGAAATATTTGACCTAACATTTGATTATTTGATCTAACAGTATGTCAGACAGAGAAGTGCCAGGCCCTGCACAGGGGAGTGGCAGAGGCCTAAATGTTTCTGGCGCAGGCAGAGGTCGCAGCAGAGTAAGGGGAGGTGGCAGCAGGGGTCGCAGCGAGAGGCCTTAGGTGTTTTCTAGCAGTCGTGTCTTGACCAGCAACCCAGCAGTTCTTGAATGGTTAACTCCGTCACCCACTTCTTCCCAAGTGACATCAGAGACCCCCAGCCAAGAATCGGGGGGTTTCTCTGAAACGACTCTTAGTTGGCAGAGCCCGGGAGCAGGCCCTGTGCCCCCACCTGTCCTGAACCTTTCTTGTCATTTTCAGTTCCCTCAGTAGGAGAAGTATTATATTCTCTTGGCTTGGCTACACTTGGCGAGGACAAGCTACTAGAGGACAGTCAGCAGCTACTGCCCAACCAAGATCTGGAGAAGACATCCGCCGCTTACTTCACTAGGCGGGCAAGTAGTGATGAGGAGAGTGGTGTGAGAGCTGGTGTTGCGCGGGGTCAGGCTCCTGACCCAGAGACCATTGAGGAGGACATCAGTGACGTGCAGACAGTACTCGATGATGATGTTCAGGAGCCTACCTGACCGAGAAGTAGCAGTGCATGGGCTCAAAGAGGCAGCGGCAGTAGCAGTCAGTCAGTGCATAGTCTTGTTGGTAAAATCACCTATTCGGCAGTGTGGCAGTTTTTTATTAAGCTGCCGGAGGAGGTGAACATGGCCATATGTAGGATATGTGGGCAGAAAGTGAAGCGTGGCCAGGGTGCCAATGTTGGCACAACAGCCCTGCGTCAACATATGCAGCATGACCATAAAGTGGCCTGGGACAACCATGTCTCTGATGTGTTGGTCCAGCCTGCCGCAGCAACCGTTGCATCACCCAGGGGCACGCACCTGGTTTTAGACAGTTAAGGCTCCACCACTTCAGCCGAAGGGAGCTATCTGTCCTTCCCATCATCTGCTGGTCCTGATGCTCCTGCTCCTTCTACTCCTCATCAGTCATTCTGTCAGCAATCTATCACCGAAGCGATTGCCAAGAGACAACAGTATGCGTGCACTCATCCAACGGCACAGGAGCTGAACGTGCTCCTGTCCAAGTTGCTGGTGCTGCGGTCCCTCCCTTTCTACATAGTTCTACACCTTTCAGAGAACTGATGGCTTGTGCCGAGCCGAGGTGGTGAGTCCCAAACCGTCATTTCTTTGCCAAAAAAGCAGTACCAGCCCTGCATACACATGTAGAACAGAAGGTGGGCCAGTCCTTCAGCCTGTCGGTGTCTGCCAAAGTGCACAGCAGCGCCATCTTGTGGAGCTATAAATACGGTCAGGGACAATACATGTCCTTTACAGCCCACTGGGTGAAAATGGTTCCTGCACAGCCACACCAGCAACTTGGCCAGGTGACGCAGCTTCCGCCTCAACGTTGCCACGCTGTTGGTCCTGCGACAATGTCCGCCTCTGCCTTCTCATCCCCCTCCGCCTCTGCCTCCTCATCCCCCACCTCAGCCTCCACTGCAGGGACAATTTACAGTGCCTCTACAGCATACCACATATGCAGGGCATGGCTGTTTGTCTGGGTGAATGGAGTCACACAGGGGAGGAACTTCTATGTGTGATTCATCAAGAAATTGAATCCTGGCTTTGTCCGCGACAACTCAAAATCTGAACCATTGTGACCGACAATGGGAAGAACATGGTGTCGGCGCTGCATTAAGGACGACTGAGCCATGCCCCCTGCATGGCACACATGTTCAATCTGGTTGTCAAGCGGTTCCTGACGTTTTCCACCCATCAGCAAGACATCCTAAAAATGGCCAGAAAACTTTGCATGCACTTCAGCCACTTGTACACTGCAAAGCCTCCTTGAGCTGCAGCGGCAGACCGGCATCCCCCAACATAGGCTGATATGCGACGTTTCCACCCGTTCGAATTCGACCCTTCCATATGTTGGACCGACTATACAAGAAAGGCCATAAACGATTTCTTGATGATCCAAGCGGACAGGAGTACTCCCCTGTCTAAGCTCGTTGTCAGCCAGTAGCAGCTCATGCGTGACACCTGCCGTTTGCTCAGGCCCTTTGAGGAGGCCACGTTATTTGTCAGTCGCCAGGACTACGGGATAAACAATTTCATTCCACTGCTTCATGTCCTGGAACAGATGCTGGTAAATCTGGCTGGTCGGGGGACTGGAAGCGGTGCGCCTAAATCTCACGGCCACATGAGCCTTGTTGGGGCTGAACTGTTGGAGGAGGAGGACAACTGGAGCACAAGCAATGAGTAGTGAAATGGGTGGTTTTTCTACACAGGTGACAGGAAAGGAGGAGCAGGAGCAGCCAGAGGAGCTACAGGGCGAGGAAGAGGAGGCGGAGGACCCAGGCACACCGTGGCGGTATGCAGTGGAGATGGAGACAGGGAGTCCACTTGCACAAATGGCCCGATGCATGCTCACTTGCTTGCGTAGTGACAGCCAAATTGTCACCATTTGGCAGAGGGGTCACTTCTGGCTCTCCACCTTGCTGGACCTTCGTTACCGGTCCAAAATGGGGGCCATTTTTACACCTGCTGAAAGGGAGGAAAAAATGAACTACTAGAGATATCCTATGTAGTCAGTTGGCCGCTACCTATCTGCGCCATCGTCCATCCTCTCGCAGGTCTGACCGGGGGGGCCCTCTGCACTCACGTTCCATTGCCATGGCTGCTGGGGAGGGATGGGGTGGCAGAAGCAGTACCAGCTCTATCAGCAGCAGTCTGAGTCTAGAGTCGCTGATGAGCAGCTTTCTTCACCCGCCTAGTGAAGAAAGTACTCAGCAGCAGCTAAACCTAGAGCAGGACCTGAACCAGCAGGTGGTTGCATACTTGGACAGAACCCTGCCACCCCACATTGAAGATCCGCTGGACTACTGGGCAGCCAAACTGGATTTATGGCCACAACTGGCATAGTTTGCCCTGGAAAAGCTGCCCTGCCCATCCAGTAGTGTGGCATCAGAGCGGGTGTTTAATGTGGCGGGGGCCATAGTTACCCCAAGAAGAACTCACCTGTCCCCCCAAAATGTGGAGAGACTGACATTTGTCAAGATAAATCAGGCGTGTATCAGCCAGGATTTCCACCCACCAATAGAGATGGCCCGAACTATTCGCCGGCGAACAGTTCCCGGCGAACATAGCTTGTTCGCGTTCGCCTCTGCCGGGCGAACATATGCGATGTTCGGTCCGCCCCCTATACATCATCATTGAGCAAACTTTGACCCTGTACCTCACAGTCAGCAGACACATTCCAGCCAATCAGCAGCATACCCTCCCTCCCAGACCCTCCCACCTCCTGAACAGCATCCATTTTAGATTCATTCTGAAGCTGCAGTCTTAGTGAGAGGAGGGAGAGTGTAGTAGCTGCTGATTTAATTGGGAAATCGATAGCTAGGCTAGTGAATTCAGTGTCCACTCCAGTCCTGAAAGACTCATCTGATCTCTGCTGTAAGGACAGCGCCCTGACAGCACCCCAAAAGCCCTTATTAGGGCTGCAACATTAGTCTGCTTTTTTTTCCTTTATATACATATTGCAGTTGCATGGCCTGCCTGTGTGTGAGGAGCTGCAGGCCCACAGACTGTAGTGTGCCCACTGCCAGTGCCCACCCCTGTCATCCCGTGTGGTACAGGACTTTGCATCAAAAAAAGGCATTTAATTTTTACACTTTAATCTAAGGTTAGTTGCCTGCCAGTGTGTGTCAGGCTGACTTCCACTGACTGTAGTGTGCCCACTGCCAGTGCCTACCACTCATACCGGCTGGCAGAGGACTTTGCATCAAAAAGGCATTTCATTTTTACACTTTAGTGTAATTTCAGCTGCTTGCCTGCTGCTAGTGTGTGTCAGGCCGACTTCCACTGACTGTAGTGTGCCCACTGCCAGTGCCCATCCCTGTCATCCCATGTGGCACAGGACTTTGCATCAAAAAAAGTCATTTAATTTTTACACTTTAATCTAAGTTTAGATGCCTGCCAGTGTGTGTCAGGCTGACTTCCAGTGACTGTAGTGTGCCCACTGCCAGTGCCCACCCCTGTCATCCCATGTGGCACAGGACTTTGCATCAAAAAAGGCATTTAAATTTTACACTTTAATCTAAGTTTAGTTGCCTGCCAGTGTGTGTCAGGCTGACTTCCAGTGACTGTAGTGTGCCCACTGCCAGTGCCTACCACTCATACCTGCTGGCAGAGGACTTTGCATCAAAATAGGCATTTAATTTTTACACTTTAGTGTAATTTCAGCTGCTTGCCTGCTGCTAGTGTGTGTCAGGCCGACTTCCACTGACTGTAGTGTGCCCACTGCCAGTGCCCACCCCTGTCATCCCGTGTGGCACAGGACTTTGCATCAAAAAAGGCATTTAATTTTTACACTTTAATCTAAGGTTAGTTGCCTGCCAGTGTGTCAGGCTGACTTCCAGTGACTGTAGTGTGCCCACTGCCAGTGCCTACCACTCATACCGGCTGGCAGAGGACTTTGCATCAAAATAGGCATTTAAATTTTACACTTTAATCTAAGTTTAGTTGCCTGCCAGTGTGTGTCAGGCTGACTTCCAGTGACTGTAGTGTGCCCACTGCCAGTGCCTACCACTCATACCTGCTGGCAGAGGACTTTGCATCAAAATAGGCATTTAATTTTTACACTTTAGTGTAATTTCAGCTGCTTGCCTGCTGCTAGTGTGTGTCAGGCCGACTTCCACTGACTGTAGTGTGCCCACTGCCAGTGCCCACCCCTGTCATCCCGTGTGGCACAGGACTTTGCATCAAAAAAGGCATTTAATTTTTACACTTTAATCTAAGGTTAGTTGCCTGCCAGTGTGTCAGGCTGACTTCCAGTGACTGTAGTGTGCCCACTGCCAGTGCCTACCACTCATACCGGCTGGCAGAGGACTTTGCATCAAAATAGGCATTTAATTTTTACACTTTAATCTAAGGTTAGTTGCCTGCCAGTGTGTGTCAGGCTGACTTCCAGTGACTGTAGTGTGCCCACTGCCAGTGCCTACCACTCATACCGGCTGGCACAGGACTTTGCATAAAAAAGGCATTTAATTTTTACACATTAGTCTAATTTCAGTTGCTTGCCTGCTGCCAGTGCGTGTCAGGCCCACTTCCACTGACTGTAGTGTGCCCACTGCCAGTGCCAACCACTGATACCGGGTGGCACAGTAGCTTGCCGATAAATAAGGCATTTCATTTTTACACATTAGTCTAATTTCAGTTGCTTGCCTCCTGCCAGTGTGTGTCAGGCCCACCTCCACAGACTGTAGTGTGCCCACTGCCAGTGCCAACCACTGATACCGGGTGGCACAGTAGCTTGCCGATAAATAAGGCACTTCATTTTTACGCATTAGTCTAATTTCAGTTGCTTCCCTCCTGCCAGTGTGTGTCAGGCCCACCTCCACAGACTGTAGTGTGCCCACTGCAAGTGCCAACCACTGATAACGGGTGGCACAGTAGCTTGACGATAAATAAGGCATTTCATTTTTACACATTAGTCTAATTTCAGTTGCTTGCCTGCTGCCAGTGTGTGTCAGGCCCACTTCCACAGACTGTAGTGTGCCCACTGCCAGTGCCCACCACTGATACAGGGTGGCACAGTACCACTTATCGAAAAAAAAATGACAGGCAGAGGCAGGCCACCCCGCAGGGGCCGTCGTGGTCGTGGTGCTGTGATTTCCACTGTCCCTGGAATAATGCCTAGTGTTCAGAGGCCATGTACCCTGAACCCGAAAAATTCTGAGGACGTAGTTGACTGGCTTAGACAGGACACCCAATCTTCAACAGCTTCCGCTAAGAACCTTGACGCACCATCTTCCTCCAGCTCAGCTTTGGTCACCTGCTCTCAAGTTACCACGCACCCGCCCGCCGCTGATAGGAATAGTACTAGTTAAGAGACCACTCATATAGGGTGTCACTGCACATTGCTCTGTGCACGCGCAGTGCCCCAATTTGGGAGTATGAGGACCGACCAAGCTGCTTTTTCCATCTCCCGGTTCCTGAAATCAATTCAGTTTGGTGTATGAGAGTTTGGTCTGTCATTGTGAAGGCAGTCGAAGGTACCCGGCCTAAATTTTTTTCACAAAAGGCAATCCTTGATATGGGATGTAACAGGGATTAAACTGATGAGAATAGTACTACAGAAAATACCACTCATATCGAGTGTGACAGTAAATTGCACGGCGCAGACGCAGTCACCGTGGATTAAAACAGAGTGGGGGGAGCCAGCGTTTTTTTAACCATCTCCCCGTTCGAAAAATCTATTCAATAAATGGCCCCCAGATTGGGAACGTTAGAGGGATTAAACTGATGAGAATAGTACTACAGAAAATACCACTCATATCGGGTGTGAGAGTAAATTGCACGGTGCAGAAGCAGTGACCGTGGATTAAAACAAAGGGGAGGGAGCCAGCGTTTTTTAACCATCTCCCGTTCGAAAAATCAATTCAATTGACCTTCGGGGACCCTTGGTGTTGTACGTGGCTGGGTGGAGGAAGAAACCTTCAATGACATCACCGGACGTGGCTAGCTTGGTATCCAACCTTGTGCAAATGGGGAGTTTGCGGTTGTGCAAATGGACTGTTTGCGGTGCATTAAAAGAGGAGTTTGGTCTGTCAATGTCTGAGAATCGGGCGTAACCCTTACACTACCTGATCGATACAACATCATACCTGATCGTATACACACACTGGATGTTTTAAAGCATGTTATTCCAAACAATTTAGGAATGTTACGTGATTTATGCCCTTTATGGATTAAAACCCGACTCTGCGTCCACTACGTAATTTTCCATGGGAGTTTTGCCATGGATCCCCCTCCGGCATGCCACAGTCCAGGTGTTAGTCCCCTTGAAACAACTTTTCCATCACTATTGTGGCCAGAAAGAGTCCCTTTGGTTTTTAAAATTCGCCTGTCTATTGAAGTCTATGGCGGTTCGCCCGGTTCGCCTGTTCGCGAACATTTGCGGAAGTTCGCGTTCGCTGTTCGCGAACTGAAAATTTTATGTTCGCGACATCACTACCCACCAATGCCTGATGCATCAGACTAGATCATCCATGGTGCCACAACAACACTTTGACAAAAGAGACCGGTTTCTTCTGGCTACCTGCGGCAGCTACTATTCTGATGCTGCCTGCCACCTGTCTGATGCCACACATCTGGTGCCAAGTGCTCTTTCTTTTACCTACTATCTTCAGTGAGTAATGGTATTGCCACCTACCTCCACACCATGTCACCTTGCCACTATGTGGCCTCCTGATGCTTCTGCCACCTCCATACTCTGTCATTGTGCCACTCTGTGGCCTCCTGATGCTGCTGCCACCTCCACACTATGTCACCTTGCCACTCTGTGGCCTCCTGATGCTGCTGCCACCTCCATACTATGTCACCTTGCCACTTTGTGGTCTCCTCATGCTGCTGTCATCACCTCCACACTATGTCACCTTGCCACTCTGTGGTCTCCTTATGCTGCTGCCACCTCCACACTATGTCACCTTGCCACTCTGTCGCCTCCTCAAGCTGCTTCCACCTCCACACTATGTCACCTTGCCACTCTGTGGCCTCCTGATGCTACCGCCACCTCCACGCTGTCATTGTGCCACTCTGTGGCCTCCTCTTGATGCTGCTGCTTCCGCCACCTCCACACTCTGTCATTGTTCCACTCTGTGGCCTCCTGATGCTGCTTCCACCTCCACACTATGTCACCTTGCCACTCTGTGGCCTCCTGATGCTGCTGCCACCTCCACACTATGTCACCTTGCCACTCTGTGGTCTCCTCATGCTGCCGCTGCCTCCACACTCTGTCATTGTGCCACTTTGTAGCCTCCTCATGCTGCTGACACCTCCACACTATGCCACCTTGCCCTTTTATGGCTATCTCATGCTGCTGCCATCTCCACAGTCTGTCACCGGGTCACTCTGTGGTCTCTTCATGCTCCTGCCACCTCCACACTATGTCACCTTACTACTCTGTGGCCTCCTCATGCTACTTCCACCTCCACACTATGTCACCTTGCCACTCCGTGGCCTCCTGATGCTGCCGCCACCTCCACACTGTCATTGTGCCACTCTGTGGCCTCCTCCTGATGCTGCTGCTGCCACCTCCCCACTCTGTCATTGTGCCACTCTGTGGCCTCCTCATGCTGCTGCCAACTCCACACTATGTCACCTTGCCACTTTGTGGCTTTCTGTAGACATCTATTTGGAATCAGCTGATGACGGTGTAAAAGGAGTGCACTTCTTCTTGACACTAACATTGACCTGTAAGGCTGAGTTCACACTTGAGGTATTTGGTCAGTTTTGGCCCCATGACTGCCCAAATAAGTGAAGTGTGCAGTGATTCTAAGAGTGACACCTGTCATCTGCATGTTATACGGACTTACATTATTATTTCACTACCAGAGCAGACTCCCTATGCGTGTTACTGCAAGGCACAGTGTTCTACACCCGTTTTTTAACGCAATTCGCCACAAATAAATTCGGACCGAACCAAATTTTTGCCCAAAAAATTCGGCAAACCGTCTAATCGAATTTCTGAAAAATTAGCTCATCTCTAGTTATGACTACCTTGTAATCCATCAGCGGTGGCCATGCTTGCACACTATAGGAAAAAGCCCAGACCTCTCTGGTGGAAAGGAGCAGTGTATAATGTAATGGAAAAATGAACGAAGCCAGTAAAGCAAGCAATATGGACAATCACAATACATTAGTAAGTGCCTTGTATTAACTTTTTCTACATGATAAATGGCATTTGCAGTAGTGAGACAACCCCTTTAAGCCTTACTTTTTACAGTTCGTTATTCTAAAATTTTGTGGTAGAGTATGTTAATGTTTTCCAGCAAAATGTGCTGGCCGTATGTGGCCATGGTATGGAAATATTACAGTATTTGTTCCTTATATAGCGCTATTTTTGTGGGGCCTTATGACTGTTATTCAGAGATCTGCTATTATATGTATACATTATATACTTGAATGGGTCTGAGCTGCGGTGAACTGTAATACCAGGTACAACGCTGTGCTTGATAAAAAAAAAATAAGGAGGGAAGGGTGTCCTTGGTAGTGTACCATGCACCTTTAAATGAATTTTCAAGGAGTAGAGTATTGATGACTTGTCCTCAGCTATTTGACGAGGCCACGGTGCTCGCCGACTTGCTCGCCAGTGATTTCACATGGCTTCGGCTCAGCTCAGTCCCATTCAAGTGAACGGAGCTGAGCTTTAATACCAAGTATAGCTACTATACAAAGTACGATACTGTGTTTGGTACACCGCAGACTCTTTGAACAGCTGATTGGGGGTGGTGCCAGGTGTAGGAACTGTACCAATCAGCGCCTTTGCTGGCGGCTTTTAGGTACAGCGTCCACACCAAAATTCAGCCAAGAAAAAATTCCTTTGTGAACGGACCTTAGGCTGCTTTCACACTTTCACCAGGCATATTTGTCAAACATATCCTTAGGTCCCTATTTCGCCAACAGATACCAAAAAAGTATCACTATGATCTCTGCCAGGCTGCTACATATTGGTATACCTTTTTTTTGGCTAAACGTAGCCTGCACACATAAAAAAAAAAAAAAGTTTACCACTTGGAGTTTTTATTTTCACTTTATTTTAACATGAGAATCTGTGGGCAATGTAGGCCACCCTGTGCCTATACGGTGGCATACATCAGAGGCATCTATTGTAGGTATACACCTGGGACCCTTCCCAACTTATACCTCTAATATTCAGTGCAAACACAGACTGAGTGGGCCATAGCTCAAAAACTTTCCAGGTCATAAGTGTCAGCTAGCGTACTGGTTTGTTAGCAGAAAACCAGCAGAATTCAGAGTTCTGCTTTGGATGCACTGTACATGGCGTATACCTGTACAATGCTATAACTCAGGATCAGTACAAGTAAAGCAAAGCATTTGCAAAATGACTTAACCTTGTGCCTAGAATTCAGAGTGGAAATGTTGGAAAATGTTGTTCAAGGCCGAGGTTTCCCTTTAAGTATAAAAACACCTGTAAAAAAAAAAGATACAGAAGAGACAAGATTTCCCAGAGTCTTGATATCGGCAAATGTCTTTTTACATTAAGTTCTGTAAATTTCATGCAACAGTTTAATTCACTTTGTGTAATGTCTGAATGTGACCTATAAGCCATAAATTTCTGGCTATAGGATCCCGAACTGGAAGAATAAAGCACTTAAGGGATTGCGGGGAGGTCTCAAAACATTAAAATGATTGGTGACCAAATGTTTAATGAAAAGACGTAACTCAATAGGAAGAATCCAACTGCGGAGAGAAGACATAAAGTACTCTACAGGTCTACTCCTGCCAGCACTGACTTACATACATATGTGTTCACATACATGATGCCTATTATAGGCAGGGGGTAAAGGAATTTTTTTTGTGAACGTATGGGGATTGGATGGTGGAGGGTGAAATAAAGGGTAAAATACCCTTTGGACTGCTGCAGGCCAAATTATTTGGGGAGATCACGAGCGGCACATGCACCAGTCGCACAGCCATTCCTGGAAGGTTGCGATGCCAACCAGACAAGCCTTGGATGGTCGGTGTTTCGGAGAGATGGCATTTCAGCATCCAATCAGAGGGCCAGATGGAGGATTTAAAGGCTATGTGCACCTTCGGGGGCAATTTTTTTTATGATTGCATTTTACTCATTTTGGGCTAGAAATCTTTTTTTTTCAGTTGGTCTTTATTAAAAAATATTGAGCCATTCTGTCGCAAAGGGTTAACTGTTTGTCTAGCTGTTTCAATTGTACTCTTTACTTCCACTTTGTGCCAGTCATCTAATAACCCTTGTCTCTAATTTACTAAGAAGTCATAAACACTTATTTAAGACACAGTCCTATCAGTAAGATGAGAACCGAGCTATAATGAGCGTTTATAAGGTGAGAGATCAGGGATAAGGAGCCGTCAGCTCATGGGTGACAGAACAGAGAGAAAATTCAGATACTGCTAGTAGAGCATCTCAGCTCTTTACAGAGAAAAGGACTCCATATTTTTAATAAAGACCAATTGAAAAAAATATTTTAGCTTAAAATGAGTACAATGCAATAATTTAAAAAAAGCCCCTAAAGGTGTTCATAGCCTTTAAATAAGGCATTGAACCTGATCCAGAGTGCTCTAGACATCAAACAGAGCCAAAAGTTCAAGTTCCAACAAGACAATGACCCTAAGCACACAACTTAGACAACACAAGTGTGGCCTAGGGACAACTCTGTTAATGTCCTTCAGTGGTCCATTCAGAGTCCTCCAATCAAACATCTCTGGAGAGACCTGAAAATGGCTGTCCACTGACGGTCACCATTCAACCTGACAGAGCTTGAGCAAATCTGCAGAGAAGAACAATCCCCAAATCTAAGTGTGCAAACATAGTGGCATTATTCCCATAAAGTCCTGAGTAATGTCAATGCAAGATTTTAGTTTTTCATTTTCAAAAAATTTGTAAAGATTTCAAACATTCTATTTTCACATTCTCGTTATCGGTGCAGATTTATTTTTGCACAAGACCACAACATAACAAAATGTGAAAAATGTGAAAGGTCCAGAAGATTTTACGCATACACTGTATGTTCCCTCAATAATAATTTTGAAACAAAAAATTGGGCAATTTTTTAGGTCACAAAAATGGGCTACACATTTCATAGGTTTGATCGATCAACGATCAACAACAACTGTGTCTTCTCATGGGTTCTCAGATTCTTTGCTGTTTAATGTCATCTATGTGAGACCCTAAAAATGTAATCCTGACCCTGGCTAATGTTTCTGGCTCCTGTTTTTTCTGTTAAACAGGCAGGTGCCTGCTCCCAGTCTATGTCAGGTTTCCACTGGCCAATGCATTTTCAGTCTTTTGTATGCTGCCTGTTGCCAGTGTGTGCCTCTTGTCTGCTACCGGTCCTTGGTTTGTTGTCTGTTGCAAATCTCTGGGCCCAGATCGAGTCTCTACTACTGCATGCAGCAATATTTTTTCCATCAAATGTGATGGAATCTAAAATAGAGCCTCAGACGAAGACTTGAACTCAGCTTAACCTGAAATACGAGAGTAAAGGGACTGTGCATAACTTGCCTTAATTAATGGAGACCAAAAGCTAGCCATTCTGGCAAGGATTCTCAACAAGTTTTTTTTTTTTAATTTATGAAGTGCCAAGCAACATTTAAAAAAAAATTGTGACACATGCCATCAATATTACCATCATTATAACAAAAACTAAAATTCAGTATGTTCAACACAGTAAATTCTAGACCATGCTGCCAACAAAATGTATCACAGTACAACACACAAAGACCCAAATAGATTTTGTTTCCTTACTGTGCAGGGAGATTTGGCAATGGCCTCCTCTGCACTACAGATATGCATGGCTTGTTTCTCTGACTAAACAGGAAAGATTGAAGGAAAACTGCACATACAGCTTTTTTATTTTAAAGGAAACATTTCCATTATTTTGTGCGTTTTGCCATAATAAGACTAAAAAGCCATCGTCTACAAAATCGTTAATTATAGTTTTCAAATTTCTTTTCGTTTGATGATTCTCAGTAAGTTGGATTTGATGAATGAGCTTGGCGACCTCAAGTCCACAACTCCCAAACATCAGTCATCACATCCAAGGCAAACAGAAACCGAGACACCAAATGTAAGAAAAATAAGTCAATCTGCAGAATGTTTTTGTATTAAAAGAGCCATTCTACATGAAATAAAAGAATAGAGTATCTTCTGAACCTAGACATTATTGTATACGGCACCTAATACCCACAACTCTGCCACATAAGTATGGTTAAAGGGGCTATCATGAAGACAACCCCTGTCCATTCAATCCATTAGGACATAAGGATGGCACAGAGGAGGGTCGCTTTGGGGATTTTGGCAAAAAGGTGGAGTAACAGAAGTAACAGCTAATAATATGGACTTCGGCAACTGGAAACTGAGGTCTTCAAGCGCTGGAGGAAGATACATCAAGCCTAGGAGAAGTTTGGTGGCTTGCCCACTTGCAATGGCATTGATTGCAAGCTCCAAAAAATTTCTTAAAATGGAGAGACTTTCAGTGAGAGACTTGTTATTAAACAGTTGATTTGCATTATTATCACCACTAGCATGGACAGCAGCTAGATGGACTGGGAGTGACTCTATAAGATCCTGGTAGGTTATCACAAGTATCAGAAGCCATGCTGACTACAGTGCATCGCACAGCTAATGGAGGTTGCATGGGGGAGGATCCCCAGAGCGAACATGACTATGGTGGTCCCACAGATGCTCAATTGGGTTCAAGTCTGGGGAATTAGAGGGCCAGGATAGTACTTGAAAGTCTTGGTCATGCTATTCCAAACAATGTGGAACATTTCTAGCCATGTGACATGTCGCATCAGTTCAGAGTGCCTTCCACATGGATGAGTGGGCCCAGAGAATGTCATAAAAACATAACCCAGACCAGTACGCTGCCACCATCCAATGAAGCTGAAATTGTGACTCATTGCAGAAGACAACCCTTTGCCGATGCAACTATATTAGCAGAGGTGCAATGACCATCTGTCTGCTTTGGAACCCCATATGCAGTAGAGTTCAGTGAGCTGTTGTTTTATACATGTCTGGTAGATCCCTGGTTCATTTTGGTGGTGAGCTGCTCCACTGTAGCATGTCCATTCTCCCTTGTGAACCTTTAGAGCCGAAGCTTACAACTTACATTAATGGCACGTGGTGCTCGCCAGTTTCCACATCGCTTATGCAATGGTGCTATTTGACCAGTCACCATACACTTTCACCACAGCAGCACATGAACGGTTCCCAAACCATACAGTTTCAGAAGTACTGCCACCCTTGGCCTGAAAGCCAATAAAAAAAAATTTTTACACTTCTGATAGCTCACAACACATGATTTCCTTCATGAGCTAGACACTGCCGACGTCGAAAATAGGAAGTGGTCATCATAATGTGAATCGACTGTTTATATTCTATGAGATGGCCAGATAATACTGGAGTTAGAAAAAGTACAGAGGAGAGCAACTAAACTCATAAAGGGCCTGGAAGATCTTAGTTATGAGCAAAGATTAAGTGAACTGAATTTGTTTAGCCTTGAAAAAAGGCGTCTAAGGGGGGACATGATTATCCTGTACAAATATTTAAACGGAGCTAATCTGTGTTAGGCCCCAAAAAACACTTGCGTTGTATGGATCCGGCGTGCACTTCCGTCCCGCCGGATCGGTCACAACGCATGACAACTGAAAGCATTTGTAGACGGATCCGGATTGCGGATCCATCTACAAATGCATTGCAAGTGCAGATCCGTCTCTCCGTTTGCCATGCGGAGAGACGTATCAGTCTTGTATTTTTTTCACTGTTTTAAAGGTCTGCGCATGCGCACACCTGAAGGACGGATCCGTCCTCCAGTCTTTTTTTAATGCCGGATCAGGCCCCAGTGTAAGTCACTGGGACTTAAGGCCTGATCAGGCGTTTAGTCATGTGTTCAGGCTTTTCAGGACGGAGATGAAAAGCATCATGCGGTTTTATCTCCGTCCTGAAAAGTCAAAAAGACTGAGCTGAAGACATCCTGATGCATCCTGAACGGATTTCTCTCCATTCAGAATGCATTGGGATAATCCTGATCAGTATCTTTCCGTCCTAGAGCCCCGAGGACGGAACTCTAGGACGGAAAGTAAAAACGCTAGTGTAAAAGCACCCTTAAACCCCTCAAAAAAATAAGGGGCCACTCCCTACGACTAGAGGAAAAAAGATTCAGTCATAAGAGGCGACAAGCATTCTTTACAGTAAGATCTGTGAATTTCTGGAATATTCTGCCGTAGGAGCTGGTCACAGCAAATACAGGAGATGGCTTCAAAAAAAGTTTAGATGAATTTTTAATTCAAAATAACATTGAGGTTTATGACAATGTATAGAAATCTTGTTCTACAGACCCTTTCTCTTTGGCCCAACCCCTTTTTAAAAGGAAGATGGACATTGATCCAGGGATCGATATAGCAGGATTACAGGTTGGACCTGATGGACTTTTGTCTTTTTCCGACCTTAACATCTATGTAACTATAAATATGCGTATGAAGGGCACCCTATATAGGTCAATCCGGATCAACAGATACTATAAAAATCCCAATTTAATATCTCATAAAATGAAATCCACATAAAACACATTCATTAATTCTCATACAAGCCCGCGCTAATAAGCAGCATCTAATAAGCAGCATCTAGAAATTAGCAGCAATAAGTATCCCATACAATGTAACACTATATGCACAGCAATCTGTAACACAGTCTAACTGAGCCGCGGCAATATCAAGTCACTTTTGGCAACCGAAAAAAAGCCCTTGCGTGGGCCTCTAGTGTGTAAAAGTTCCAATATAGGTACTCAGTGCCACAGTGGTAAGGAACCTTAGCAATAATGATGTTACTAGGTTGTTTTTGCGATAATGATGTCCTCAGCAATAGTTCCAATAAAAACACTCCAATCTAGGTGCTTTTTGCCAATGTCCGCAATATCTGGTTCTGCTCAATGTGATACACCCCCTCTCACCCGTTACAACAATATACTGCAGCTCCGTGTATCAAACAACTTCTGTGGCATATGTCCTTAGCTGACAAACATGGATAACATAGTGTACTTTACTATTCTTCACTCCCGACACTGTCAGCTCCTTTCTGTGATGCTGTTCCCAGCGTCCATGCTCTTGTGGCATCTCCGCTCCCTCTGTGACTCTGGTCGTTGCGTGGCGTCCCACGTGACCTGCGGGGAGTACGCAGAGATATGCTGTTCGGTATACTGACTATCCGATTCTCGAGGGAACACTGCAGGGTCTTAGAGTCCACTCTGCGGTAATCATAGACTGTATCCGAACATTTGATAGATCCCAATAATTTAATAAGGGTTACTCCAAGCTACTGACTCACTGTGCTTGCTCCCCAAGCAGTCAGTAGCTTGGAGTAACTCTTATAAGTAACCTTGTATGAGAATTAATGAATGTGTTTTATGTGGATTTCATTTTATGAGATATTAAATTGGGATTTTTATAGTATCTGTTGATCCGGATTGACCTATATAGAGTGCCCTTCATACGCATATTTATTTTATTATTTGGTTAAGCCGAGGGTAGGCTTATTTGAAGTGTGCACCAGGGTCCATAACAGTGAGTGGGGTGAGCCGCCGATCACTTTGCAACTATGTAACTATGCAACTAGGACATCTCACAATACTTCTTCCTAAAAATAATCAATGGAAGTCAAGAGAACATGATCAGAATTCCTACACAGCAGTCGCATGGGTAATATAATTGAATGCTTACTAGTGTCCCTTATCACAGAGGATGACATTATGATATGTTCTATCATTAGCTATCTCTCTGTATATACACAGAGAGAATGCTATCAATCACTGATAACACTTCCTCCATGTACAACTGTCAGTGACTGACAGCTATCTCTGTATACACACTTACACAGAGAATGCTATGAATCACTGATAACACCTACCTTTGTACAGCTATCGGTGACTGACCGCTATCTCTGTATACACACTTACACAGAAGATGCTATCAATCACTGATAACACGTGTATAACTATGAGCTACTGACAGCTTTATCTGTATACACACGTACACAGAAAATACTATTAATCACTGATAACACCTCCCCATGTAGAACTATGTACAACTATTATAAACTGACAGCTATCTCTGTATACACACTTACACAGGGACTGCTATCAATCACTGATAACACCTCCCCTGTGTACAGCTGTCAGTAACTGACAGCTATATCTGTATACACACTTACACAGGGAATGCTATCAATCACTGATAACACCTACCTGTGTACAGCTACCAGTGACTGACAGCTATCTATGTATACAAACTTACACAGAGAATGCCATCAATCACTGGTAACACCTCCCCTGTGTACAGCTACCAGTGACTGACAGCAATCTCTGTATGCACACTTACACAGGGAATGCTATCAATCACTGATAACATCTACCCTGTGTACCGATATCAGTGACTGACAGCTATCTCTGTATACACACTTAGGCCTCATGCACACGACCATTGTTTGATTCCGTGTCCGTTGCTCCGTTTTTCGTGATTTTCTGTGGACCCATTGGTTTTCAATGGGTCCGTGGAAACCTCGGCAAATGCACCGTTTGTCCTCCGCGTCCGTGGTCCGTGATTCCAGTCCGTCAAAAAAATATAACCTGTCCTATTCTTGTCCGTGAAAAACGGTTCACGGACCCATTCAAGTCAATGGGTCTGTAAAAAATGCGGATGGCCATCCGTGTGTCATCCGCGTTCCGTGTCCGTTTTTTTTGCGGAACCCTTGGCAGGCACTTGGGAAACATTGTCAGCCTGTCTTTTGGTAAAATCTTTTGGGTCATGTCCGCTAAAAAAAACGGAAGACACACGGAAACACAACGGAAGGCAAAAACGGACACGGATCACTGAACAACGGAACCCCTTTTTGCGGACAGCATAAAAAAACGGTCGTGTGCATGAGGCCTTACACAGAGAATACTATCAATCACTGAGTATAAGCATATTTAAATTAAAGTTAGAAAAAGCAGACATTTAAATGACACGACTGTTTTAGTAACTAATTGCATTCCCCATGTAATAACAATTCTGGAACATCTATTTTTATGACGTTATGTTGTGCCATTCCTATATTATTCCTGCTAGAAGTTTACAAATAAATTCCCAGCAGTAAAGGTACTGCTTGGGTGTTACCAGTAGTTGGTGTGTTTTACTCTGTCCAATTTGTGCTGCTTGTGACGGACTGTTCAGGGACACCCCCTCAATTGGTAACACCCATCCGCACCTTTACTGCAAGCTGCCAGCAATTTATTCATAAATTTCTGGCAGGAATAATAAATAAATTGCACAACATAGAGTCACAAGAAGAGACACTCCAGAATTCGTATTACATGGGGAATGCAAGTAGTTACAGTTCTACAACAGATATGTCAGAGGAGAGGGCAAGTCCTATTTAAACCTCTGGAATAAAGCAGAAATTGAAGAACAGTCTGTGAAGGGCGGCCTGATGTGGATGTTTTTACTCCCATGTTAAACCTGCTATGGAGCCAATAAAGACCGCAGTTTTATACTACCAGTGAGTATCATGATTTCCTCCTACACAAACTAATCTGCTCAGCTCCTCCTGCTCTATAACCTGCTGTCTGAAGACATCACTGCATTTTGTGGTGACAGGTTCTCCTGCAGGATAAGTTCTGATCTGAGGACTTTACCTAAAGCCAAAAATTGAGATGCCAGAATCCTACCTAACACATGTGGGATTCACTTTTCTGTCGTGAAATAAAGAAGAACTTCTGTTGAAATAGGTCCTCCTGGGTAGTTTTTAAGTTTCTTGCAGAGTGAATAAGTTTGATATAACTACCCCTCCCCTGTCTTGATATCCATATCCATGAATGGTTAGGAAGGGAAAAAAATCACCTTGAATGAGAAGAAGGCTTTTGTGGTGTTAGGAATTACTGAAGTATGGTTAGATTATTTTAGGAGCCAAGTATTTACAAAGTGTATTTGGTTTACCCTGGCAATTACCGGGCTACCTTCCTGGCCTTAGATTTCAGTGACCGCAAATAATGAAGTTATCAATCAATACAATGACTGGCTCTATCCAGGTGCAGGAAAACCTCAAAGCAATAAAACAAATACAGAAAGGAGCAGAGAACCAAAAGTGGCCTTACCGAGAGAAGCAGAAAATAAAATGTTACACATAAAATGCATACAACAATTTCTTCAAAGGTCAGCAGCCTAATGTTATAGTTTAAAGGGGTTGTCCACTTTAAATAGTCTCTGTTTGAAATTGGCTGTCTACTAATAAGCTGATTACAGCATGTCCTGCTACTCGGACCTTGAGGGAGCAGCTACAATCTGTGGTGGAATGAAAGGGCAAGGGCTGAGAGCACATTTCTAAATATTTCTGACCTCCATTGATTGAGAGATTGATGACGAGACAAAAGCAAGGTAGGCAAGACTGGACAATGGCAATTGTACTTTCCGTTTTTTGGTTTTGCTCCTTATGCCATCCCCAATGTTACAAATTCCCCCCCAGTGCTCCCAGTAATGTCCCCCACAGAGCCATACAGTTATGTCTCACCACAGTGCCCCAACAGTAATGGCCCCCATAATGCCCTCAACAGTAATGTCCCCCAAAATTACTGCCGCAATAGTAATATCCCCCAACAGTAATGTCCTCCACAATGCCTTCCAGCACCAGGGGAAAAAACCTCACGCATTTACCACTGTCCACGCATGAAGCCAGTCCCAATGACATCATCACTCCCAACTACCCTGGAATTTACCGCCTCATAGAGGCCTGAGGCTTGTGAGGGTGAACGGTGGGGAAGAAAACCATCAGCACCCATGCCCAGCCTCAATATTCAACTGTTCTGAGGACAATGATACAGTTAAATTGAGGAGGAGGACTTGCGGCCGCACATTAGTCACACCCCCAAATTCCCTGGCTCCCTAGGTGCTTAGGGGTGCCTTATGCTAAATATGGCCCTACTAGAGAGATGGCCCTACTACTCAGGAGTTTTCACATTCAGGTATAATGACAGTTCACCTGCCAGTAAAAAAAAAAATTCCCCACCGCGTTACCTTAAGTTTTACTTGCTTGCAGTTCGGATGCAGCAGAGTTAACAGTAACAGTGATAAACGTGTTAACTAGATGTGAAAACTCACCAAGTGTGTCTGTTAACTCTGCTATAGCCAAGTCAAAACCCAGAGAGACAAAGGTAAAGAGACTCAAAGGCAGGATGGTTACTTGACAGCTTGAGGTCAACCATTTTAGGAAACAAGAATAGTCACAAATCTAATAATCTACCACACATGTGAACCAAGTTGTAACTACAAAAACTGGCACTGAGCAATCTCAGGAGCAGGATTTAAGTACAGCACAGATCTAACTGATTGGCTCTCAAGTCAAGCTCCCTCCTGCCCTTCTGATCCACATCAGAATCCAGAACAGGTGAGTTTGTCTCAACTTTTAGGCTATGCCCTCTCCTACTTCTTTGCCCAGGTTCTGGAGCAGAGATTGTTTCAGTCATCCAGATCTTCTCACTTCTTGAGCAATGCTACAGTATGGGCATGCAGCAAATGTCACAAGAATTAGCGCCCACCCCTGATCCTCTAACATTGACATTTATCTTTTCTGTGAAAGTTAACAAAAACATGAAGACTTCTATGGGGGAAGGGGGGTATGACAGTGATCTTGACCAACTGGCTCTGATTACACTATCAAACTTGCCTCTCATTGACCAGCATCTCCAAACAATATGAGGTTACCCCATGTTTCCAATGTTTGAATATGTATTTGCACATGGAGCAGGGTGCTGCTACAGATTTTAATGAAAGGCAATTTTATAGCAACTGCTCAAACGTGGTCAGTAACTAGGTGAACATGAAGCAACAGAAAGACCTGTTGCTCATAACAGCTACTAGTGAAGATACTGCAATTATAGTACAGTATGTGTCCGTGATACAACTGTTGACCTGACCGGTGGTTTTGTAAAACAGGGGTCTTAGTATGTAGCTTATATATTATAGACACAATGCAGCTGAGAACACTTTGACAGGAACCTTTGACGTTGATTTTAGTCTTAAAAGCATTTTAGGCAGAGATCCCAGAAATAATTGGACGTTTCGTTGTGTATTTTTCTTATAATCATTTAGATCAATCTGAATTCTGAAGCATTCAGTTATTTGTGCGTTTGCCGCCTTTGCCATTGAAACATGCTTTGATTCCTCACATCGTACATGTTTCCTCAATTATTAGGATTATTGGTGGTTTTAGGGAATTCTCTATCTCACTGCAAACTTTACATACGGAAAATACTTGATGAAGGTAATTCTCTTTCTACTTCCACTCAGAAACCCTTGGAAATAAAAGTTCAGTTTTTTTTCTTCAGTAGAAGGCTATGGGGTTCTAAAAAATAAGGCTAAAGTATGTCCTTCGGTGAATTAGAGTGATGAGCCACAGGGGTTTTCTAGGCTTTAATGTCCTCGAGGACCCTAGTAGGACTTTTATTCTTTAGAATATACCAAAATGAGACAATTGATACCAGACTCTATCGCAATAGGGGTTGCTCAAAATTAAGAGGTTGTATGTATACATTGTCACAATCAATTGTTTATTGCTCTATCTTAAATGAAAAATGAAGCAAAGCTGGAAATAGTTTTCATTAAAATTCTCCTACAGTTTAAAACTTAAATCTATATAGCTCCATAGTAGAGATGAGCGAATTTTTCGGAGCGAATTAGGTAAAAAATGGCTATTTCCTGGCTGCTGAGAACCTTTATAGTGGTGTAGAACACTGTGCCTTGCAGTAACACGCATAGGTGGTTTGCTTTGGTAGTGAATTAATACTGTGAGTCATTATGACATGCAGATGACAGGCGTTGCTGTTAAAATCACTGCACACTTCACTTATTTGCGCAGTCACGGAGCCAAAACTGACCAAATAACTCAAGTATGAACTCAGCCTTACAGGTCGATGTTAGCGTCAAGAAGAAGCGCACTTCTTTTACACCGTCGTCAGCTGATTCCGCATAGATGTAAACACTGATTAATTTGCCTTTCTTCTGATCCGTCAGAACAAAAACCCACAAAAAACTGATCCTGTCCGTGGAGCATCCGCCTTCACTCGGTCAGCATTTGCTCAATAACCCATCAGTATTGCTAACGCCAAATAAAACAGGAGTGGATCCAAAACAGAGATGATATTTGCATGTCTCCTGTGTTTTGTACCCAATCCTGCTTTTGGCTACGAAATCATAAGCTAATTCTGTTGGGATCATACAGGCCTTACAGCTGCTACACAGACAGGATCGGTTCTGCGTCTCATTTTTCCTTCCTTCTGACAAATCAGAAGAAGGGTCAAATAAATTATGATGTCAGCCAGACCAAAGGGCAAAATAGTGGCACAGTCATGAAGTTGGGAGGGTGGGAACAGCATGAGAAGTCCACAGAGTGGCCCTATGACATAGTGGTGAAGTGGAAGCAGCATTAGGAGACCACAGAGTGTCCCAATTACAGAGTCTAGAGGTGGCAGCAGCTTCAGGAGGAGGCCACAGAGTGGCACAATGACAATGTGGAGGTGGCAGCAGCATCAGGAGGCCACAGAGCGGCACAATGACAGAGTCAGGAGGTGGCAGCAGCAGCAGTAGCAGCATCAAGAGAAGGCCACCGAGTGTCACAATGACAGAGTCTGGAGGTGGCAGCAGTATGAGGAGGCCACCGAGTGGCACATTGACAGAAACTGGAGTTGGCAACAGTATGAGGAGGCCACCAAGTGGCACAATGACAGATTCTGGAGTTGGCAGCAGTATGAGGAGGCCACCGAATGGCACAATAAGAGAGTTTGAAGGTGGCAGCAGTAGCAGCATCAGGAGAAGGCCACCGAGTGGCACAATGACAGAGTCTGCAGCAGCAGCATCAGGAAGAGACAACAAAGTGGCAAGGCGTCATAGTGTGGAGATGGCAGCAGCAGCATCAGGAGACCACAAAGAGACCCGGTGACAGAGTGGGGAGTTAGGTTGGCAATACTAGTGCCCGCTGACAAAGGTGGGTGAAATAAGGAGCACCTGGCATCAGATGTGTGGCATCAGGTGGATGGCAGCATCAGAGTATTAGCTGAGGCAGGTAGCCAGAAGAAACTGGTCTCTTTTGTCAAAGTTTGGGTGAGGCGGCATGGATGATCTAATCAGATGCATCAGGCATTGGTGGGTGGAAATCCTGGCTGATCCACGCCTGATTCATCTTGACAAAGGTCAGTCTCTCCACATTTTTGGTGGACAGGCGAGTTCTTCTTAGAGTAACTATGGCCCCCGCCGCAATAAATCCCCTCTCTGATGCCACACTACTGGCCGGGTAGGACAGCTTTTCCAGGGCAAACTTGGCCAATTGCGGCCACAAATCTAGTTTGGCTGTCCAGTAGTCCAGTGGATCTTCAATGTTGGGTTGCAGTATGCTGTCCAAGTATACCATCACCTGCTGGTTCAGGTCCTGCTCCAGGTCTAGCTGCTGCTGATGGAGCTGGTACTGCTCCTGCCACCCCACCCCTCCCCAGCAGCCATGGCAGTGAGCGCAGAGGGCCCCCCCATGGTCAGACCTGCGAGAGGATGGACGATGGCGCAGATAGGCAGCGGCCAACTGACTACATAGGATGTCTCTATAGTAGTTCAGTTTGTCCTCCCTCTCAGCGGGTGTAAAAAAGCCACCCATTTTGGACCGGTAGCGAGGGTCCAACAAGGTGGAGAGCCAGAAGTGATCCCTCTACCAAATGGTGACAATTCCGCTGTCACTACACAAGCAAGTGAGCATGCATCGGGCCATTTGTGCAAGTGACTCAGAGGGACTCCCTGCCTCCATCTCCATTGCATACTGCCACGGTGTGTCTGGGTCCTCTGTCTCGTCTTCCTCATCACCCTGTAGCACCTCTGGGTTCTACTGCTCCTCCTCTCCTGTCAGCTGAGTAGAAAACCCACCCATTTCACTACTCATTGCCTGTGCTCCAATGTCCTCCTCCTCCTCCTCTTCCAGTTCAGCCCCCACAGGGCTCATGTGGCCGTGAGATCTAGGCGCCACGTCTCCTGTCCCCTGACCAGCCAGATTTACCAGCATCTGTTCCAGGACATGAAGCAATGGAATGACTTTGGTCATCCCATACTCCTGGTGACTGACAAATGACGTGGCATCCTCAATGGGTCTGAGCAAACGGCAGGTGTAACGCATGAGCTGTCACTGGCTGACATCGAAGGTACACATGGGACTACTCCTGTTTGCTTGGATCATCAAGAAATCGTTTATGGCCTTTTTCTGTTCGTATAGTCAGTCCAACATATGGAGGGTGGAATTCCAACGGGTGGAAACGTCACATATCAGCCTATGTTGGGGGATGCCATTCTGCCACTGCAGATCAAGGAGGGTGTGCTTGGCAGTGCACGAGTGGCTTAAGTGCATGCAAAGCTTCCTGGCCATTTTTAGGATGTCCTGCAGATGGGTGGAAGACTTCAGGAACAGTTTGACAATTAGATTGAACACATGTGCCATGCAGGGCACATGGCCCAGCCTTTCTTGATGCAGTGCCGACACCATGTTTTTCCCATTGTCGGTCACCATGAATCGGAGAGAAAGCCAGGTGCAGTGCACTTTGGCAGACACCGACAGGCTCAAGGACTGGCCACCTTCTGTTCTACATATTTGTGCAGGGCTGGTGCTGCCTTTTTGGCAAAGAAATGACGGCTTGGGACTCTCCACATTGGCTCGGCACAAGCCATCAGTTCTCTGAAAGATGAAGAGTCCACCACTAGGAAAGGGAGGGACTGCAGCAACCAACAACTTGGACAGGAGAACATTCAGCTTCTGCACCATTGGATGAGTGCATGCATACTGCTGTCTCTTGGTAATCGTTTCGGTAATCTATTGCTGAGGGAATGACTGACTCACAAGGAGGAGGAGGAGCAGGAGCATCAGGACCAGTAGAAGATGGGAATGACAGACAGCTCCCTTTGGCTGAGGTGGTGGAGCCTTGACTGCCTGAAACCGAGTGCATGCCACTGGGTGATGCAGTGGCAGGCTGTACCACCACATCATAGCCTCGGTTCTCCCAGGCCACTTTATGGTGAAGCTGCATATGTTGATGCAAGGCCATGGCGCTCACATTGTCACCCTGGCCACTCTTCACCTTCTGCCCACATATTCTACATTTGGCCATGTTCACCTCCTCCGGCGGCTTAACATACAACTGCCACTCCGCCAAGTAGGTGATTTTTGCCCCAACAGTCCGCACTGATTGACTGCTACCGCCACTGCCTCCGTGAACCCCTGTACCACTACTTCCCGGGCAGGTAGGCTGCTGCGAAGCAGGTGGTCTACCCCAAGCACGTTTGGCTCCCAACCTCCTACTGCTCCCACCCTGCTGACTCCCAGCCATGCAACCACCTTGCTGGCTTAGCCGCTGCCTCATAGGCAAGCTGCCAACCTCTTCTCCTGATGATGATTGAGCCCCTTCTGCACCCGGCTCCCAAGTGCGATCGACTTCATCATCATCGAGTAGTGTCTGCACGTCACTGATGTCTTCCTCAACAATCTCTGACCGCTCGCAACACCACCTCCCACGGCACTCTCCTCATCATTACTTGCTCGCCTAGCGGAGTAAGTGACGGATGTCTTCTCCAGATCTTTGCTGGGCAGTAGCTGCTGACTGTCCTCTAGTAGCTCGTCCTCGCTGTATAGTGGAGCTAAGCCCACAGCATATAATACTCCTCTAGCTGAGGGAACAGCAAAGAACAGAGGCAGGTTGAGGAAAGGTGAGAGCACAGGGCCTGCTTCCGGGCCATGCCAACTAAGGGTTGTGTCGGATGAACCCACCGACTGTTGGCTGGGAGTGTCCGATGTCACTTGGGATGAAGCGGATGACCGAGTTAACCAATCAAGAACTGCTGGGTTGCTTGTCAAGACACGACCACTAGATGACATTGGGAGCTCAGGCCTCTTGCTGCGACTCATGTTGCCACGCCCCCTTACTCTGCTGCGACCTCTGCCTGCGCCAGAAACATTTAGGCCTCTGCCACTCCTCTGTGCAGGGCCTGGCACTTCTCTGTCTGACATACTTTTAGCCGAACTAAATAAATTAAAAGCAAATTAGAACACACCTAAAAGCGACGAATATATTTTTCTTTTTGTACTGAAATAAGCCACTAAACACTTTTATTCTAAATTGTGACCATCAGGTACATCTCCTTCTGGTGTGGAAACTACTATCTGGACCTAATCAATATATGGGAGCTAAGTATCTTTTTCTTCCTTCCTTCTTCTGGTAGAAACGCGTCGGGGTTATGTGTTTGCATACATCATTACAATATCTTTAGTATCCTTCCATGAGCATCCCTAGTGACTATCTTTACTGATTTTGCCTATGGTATTGGATATAGGGCAACTTAGGGGAACAACAGATCTAGGTACGGGGACAGGGCACCCCCACCTTTAGGAGGTGTCCATGGGCTGAGTAAGCCATAGGGTTAGAATTAGGGACAGATTCTTAATCTCTTCTATATCAACTAACCCATGTACCCCTACCATTATTTTTCATTTATCCTCCCCTTCTAGATCCCTGGTGGAGAAAATTCTATTTTTTGTTTGTCTGTGAGACTATCTGACACAGTATTCGTCTGTGTATATGATTCACGTTAGGACTTTTCTTGGCCTATTACCCATGTAAAAATTAAAGGTATTTTTAATACAGCACGTTTAACCTAGATGTTAAATTACCTACGTGTGTAGCATTAATTATCATATGACATAGTTTTGTTACGTCTTTTTTTCCCACTAAACACTTTCACCACAAATAACTGCAACAGTGAAGAACATATATATATTTTCTTTCTGTACTGAAATAGGCCACTTTTAGCGCAAATAACTGCAAAAGTCAACTGCGTATATATTTCTCTTGAAGTACTAAAATACGACACTAAACGCTTTTAGCGCAAATAACTGCAAGAGCGAACTGTATATATATTTCTCTTGTAGTACTGAAATTGGACACTAAACGCTTTTAGCGCAAATAACTGCAAAAGTGAATTGTGCATATATTTCTCTTCTAGTACTGAAATACGACACTAAACCCTTCTAGCGCAAATAACTGCAAAAGTGAACTGCGCATATATTTCTCTTTTTGTACTGAAATAGGCCAGTAAACGCTTTTAGTGCAAATAACTGCAAAAGTGAACTGTGTATATATTTCTCTTTTTGTACTGAAATAGGCCAGTAAACGCTTTTAGCGCAAATAACTACAAAAGTGAACTGCGTATATATTTCTCTTGTAGTACTAAAATACGACACTAAATGCTTTTAGCACAAATAACTGCAAAAGTGAACTGCGTATATATTTTTCTTTTTGTACTGAAACAGACCAGTAAATGCTTTTAGCTCAAATAACTGCAAAAGTGAACTGCGTATATATTTCTCTTTTTGTACTGAGAATAATTTTTTAAGTTTCTCTAGGTCCTCCACAGGTAATTATAGACCAGTTAGTTTAACTTCTGTTGCGGGAAAAATGTTTGAAGGACTCTTAAGGGACTATATACAGCAGTATGTGACTGTAAATAATATCATAAGTGATAACCAACATGCATTTACCAAGGGCAGAAGTTGTCAGACTAACCTTATTTGTTTTTATGAATAGGTGAACAGAAGCCTGGACAGAGAGCGGCTGTGGATGTAGTGTTTCTGGATTTTGCAATAACATTTGATACTGTCCCTCAAAGACATTTACAGTTGTGTTCAAAATTATTCAACCCCCAATGCTGTAAAGGGTTTTAGGGATTTAGTGTACATTTGTAATTGTGCTCAGAATGAAATTTTACAAGGACTTTTTAAAGAACCAAATGCAACTAAAATGACATCAATTGTTTTTGTAATACAGTATTAAATGTTTTTTTTGTGATTTCTTCATTGACACAATTATTCAACCCCTTAAAGACTACCACTCTTACGAACAGAGGTTCATTCAAGTGTTTTCGATCAGGTATTGAAAACACCTGTGGATGTCAAGGAGCAGCAATCAAGCATAATAAGCACCAATTCGGCAGATTTAAAATGACTGTGATATTCAGCTCCTTCTAGACATTTACTGGTGTGTTTACAAACATGGTGGAGTCAAGAGAATGGTCCAGGAAGACAAGAGAAGAGGTGATTTCTCTTCACAGGAAGGGCAATGGCTATAAGAAGATTGCAAAGATGTTAAACATACCAAGAGACACCATAGGAAGCATCATTCGCAAATTCAAGGCAAAGGGCACTGTTAAAATGCTACCTGGTCGTGGCAGAAAGAAGATGCTGACTTCGACTGTTGTGTGCTACCTGAAGCGCAAAGTGGAGAAAAGTCCCCGTGTGACTGCTGAGGAACTGAAAAAAGATTTGTCAGATGCGGGTACTGAAGTTTCAGCTCAGACAATAGGGCGCACACTGCGTAATGAAGGCCTCCATGCCAGAACTCCCAGGCGCACCTCCTTGCTGTCTCCAAAGAATAAGAAGAGTCAACTGCAGTATGCCAAAAGTCATGTGGACAAACCACAAAAGCTTTGGGATAGTGTTCTGTGGACTGATGAAACAAAATGAAAACTCTTTGGGCCCATGGATCAACGCTATGTTTGGAGGAGGAAGAACAAGGCCTATGAAGAAAAGAACACCTTGCCTACTGTGAAGCATGGCGGGCGGTCAATCATGCTTTGGGGCTGTTTTGCTTCTACAGGTACTGGGAAGCTTCAGCATGTGCAAGGTACCATGAATTCTCTTCAGTACCAGGAGATATTGGATGAAAATGTGATGCAGTCCGTCACAAACCTGAGGCCTGGGAGACGTTGGACCTTTCAACAGGACAATGATCCCAAGCATACCTCCAAGTCCACTAGAGTATGGTTGCAGATTAAAGGCTGGAACATTTTGAAGTGGCCACCGCAGTCACCCGACCTTAAATCCGATTGAGAACCTCTGGTACAACCAGAGAGTTGTGGTCAATGATTCGTATTAAGAATTGTCCCGGGTTATAAGTGTACCCCAAGCTTCAGTGCTGGGTCCTCTATTATTTAATTTATTTATTAATGATATTGAGGACGGGATTAATAGCACTGATTCTATTTTTGCAGATGACACTAAACTATGTAGTACTGTACAGTCTATGGACGATTCCATAAACTAGAAGCTGACTTGGACATCAACTTGGCAAATGAGGTTCAATGTGGATAAATGTAAAGTTCTGCATCTTGATGTAATAATCTCCCTGCATCATATGTCCTAGGGCAGTGGTGGCGAACCTATGGCACGGGTGCTGAGGTGGCACTCAGAGCCCTCTTTGTGGGCACCCACACCATGGATAAAAGTCTAAGGCGTACCAATATGCCTTCGACTTTTACTAACAGTCATCAGCATAGGGTGCGCTAGGAACGGCTTAAGCAGCGCACTGAATGTA
Organism: Bufotes viridis; assembly: GCA_033119425.1. NCBI lineage: Eukaryota > Metazoa > Chordata > Amphibia > Anura > Bufonidae > Bufotes > Bufotes viridis. Next base: position 43,578,565 of record CM065592.1, on the reverse strand, counting down.
GGCAGGCTATTATAGCTAAATGATAAAGTACATGGAAGATATACTATACTGGACTGTAGTATTGAGGTTAAATTGCCAATTTGGCACTTTGCGATATACTGTATATGTGTGTTTTCGGTTACAGTTTGGGCACTCAGTCTGTAAAAGGTTCGCCATCACTGTCCTAGGTGATGTAACACTGAGAGAATCACTTATGGAGAAGGATTTGGGTGTCCTTGTAGATCGTAGATTAAATAACAGCAAATAATGTCAATCAGCTGCTTCTAAGGCTACCAGGATATTGTCATGCATTACATGAGGCATGGACTCGCGGGGCAGGGATGTAATACTACCACTTTACAAAGCGTTGGTGCAGCCTCATCTGGAATATGCAGTTCAGTTCTTGGCACCAGTCCATAGGAAGGATGCTTTGGAACTGGAGAAAGTACAAAAGAGAGCAACTAAACTGATAAGGGGCATGGAAAATCTTAGTTATGAAGAAAGATTAAAAGAATTACATTTATTTAGTCTTGAGAAGAGACGTCTAAGGGGGGACATGATTAACCTATACAAATATATAATTGGGCTGTACAAAAAATATGGTGAAAAACTGTTCCATGTAAAATGCCCCCAAAATGCAAGGGAGCACTGCCTCCGACTGGAGAAGAAAAAGTTCAGTCTCCAGAAGTGTCAAAGTTTCTTTACTGTAAAAACTGTGAATCTGGAGAATAGACGACCTCCGGACATGGTCACAGCAGGAACAGTGGACAGTTTTAAAAAGGGTTTAGATGAATTCTTAAAAGTAAATGACATTAATGCTTATAAAAATGTGTAGAAATCTGAGTCTCACTTCCTTCTGGGATTCACGTCCCCACCAATCCCTTGGTTGAACTTGATGGACTTTTTTCAATCGTATTAACTATAAGAACATAGTTGCCAAGAGTCCTGAAATGGATGGGAAGTTGTGGGAGCCAACCCGGAAACGGAGTGTGCTTTGTGTAAATTTACCCCAAAGTGGACAGTTGTGGGTGTTTCCTGGCAGTGGAGATCCTCAATTATGTTGGCAACTGTGAGAGGACATCTATCTTGGGGACTTACTGTGAATCTAGAACAATTCGGCTGGTGGGGCACAAGGATAATTTCCGCAAAATAGTGAAGAGAGACAAGTTGTATGGAAGAGTTAACATTTGTAACCCTGCAAGTGTTCTGCATCTGCAAGTTATTGTTATGATTTCCATGTTATAATGCAAATAAGTGTCACAGACGTTCCCGTGACAGGAGGCAGAAGATCCGTGAGACTGGCAACACGTGGTTTGATCTGACAGGTTTCCTTGTGGATCAGTAGGCGTCTGTGTTGTTTCTGGTAATGGCTCAACCTCTTGCCTCAGGTGTTGCTTATGTGGTCATTTAACCTTCCTTATTTATAGTTGCTTCTCCCACTATCCTGTGCAGTTTATAGCTTCAGTTTCAGTTGTGGATTGCTGTTGTGTGAATATTGGCAGTTTCTGGTGCTTCCATTGTTCCTTTGAAGTTAAGTCTTTCCTTTCCCTCTTTGTATTTTGTTTGAGTCCTGTGTGTTGCATTCCCTGTCATTCGTATTAAGGCCTGAGGGAGACTCTTGTTCTTCCTTCCTTTTGGAGGAACAGGTTGTTTCAGTCCTGACATTAGTATCAGGGTCCTATAGGGTGAATTAGGATATTAGGTATTCCTGTGTATGAACTCACCTACCTCTGGGGTCTGTTCATACTGGTAGTTAGTCATTACTTTGATTAGGGTTTTACTAGGAGGTGTCCATCTCCTTTCCCTAGTTTCCAGTCCTTATTCCCTCACCCCTTTCCCTTCTATGTTCGGTATGGTGTTTCCCTCCCACACCTGAGCGTGACATTATAAACTGCCAAAACCGTCACTTTTTGCTTGTTTCAGTACAGCCATGGATCCTATTGCCGCACGACCGTCTCGAAGATCAAAGGCCCACAGGAGGAAGTGATAATTTCATTTTGTTTAGGGAGGCGTGCAAATTGTATTTTAGGCTACATCCACATTCATCTGGGGATGAGATTCAGAGAGTTGGTGTGGTTATTTCATTGCTTAAAGGGGACGCCCAGTCATGGGCTTTTTCTCTGCTGACCGGATTGCAGTCTCTCCGGTTGGTGGATGAATTTTTCAAAGCTCTGGGTCACATCTATGATGACCCGGATCGGACCTCCCTGGCTGAGACCAAGCTACGTTGCCTTCATCAGGGAGAGCGTTCTGCTGAGATCTATTGCTCTGAGTTTAGGAAGTGGGCTACGGATACTGAATGGAACGATCCGGCTCTCTGTAGTCAGTTTTGTTAGGGATTATCAGAGAGGTTGAAGGATGCTTTTGCCTTTTATGAGAATCCTGAGTCTCTGGGAGCCACTATGTCTCTTGCTGTATGCATCGATAGACGCCTGAGAGAGAGATCCAGGGGCCCCCACTCTCAGGACGTACTATCACATAACGTATTGTCTTCCTCGAACACTTTGAGTGAAGATACTTTTCAGTTTATTTCTAGGGACGAACTCATGCAATTAGGGGGAGCTACTCCTGGATCCGCTTTTAAGCATACTGGTAATAGGAAGGGAGTGTGTTTTTTCTGTGGACAAAAGGGACATTTTATTACAGTAGGTCCATGCATTCAACGGCAAAAAGAAAAAAAAGGGACATTTAATTCCCACCTGACTCTTGGAGGCGTGAGAGAAGAGTCAGAAAATGTGCATTTGTCTTTTACGGGTAGTACCCGATTTCTCCTGGCTGCTGAGGTGGCGCTAGAGTCAAAAACTGTGAGGATTTAGGTGTTTATTGACAGCGGGGCTGGGGTGAACCTGATTGATTTCCGTTTTTGCTATTGATTCTGCACCTCTAGGTTAGAAGTGTTAATCTCAAGTGGTGCATGATATCAGATTAAGAGTGGGTGACTTTCATCAAGAATTTATCTCGTGTTTTGTATTGGAGGGTCTCCCTGCACCGGTGGTTCTGGGTTTACCGTGGTTAAGCAAGCACAATCCAACCATCGATTGGCAAGCTAGACAGATTCTGGGGCAATTATTGCATTGGCAATTGTCTGAATACATCTTTTTCCGTTTTAACTACTAAGATATTACCCTCTTTTATATCAGATTTTGCCGACTTGTTTTCTGAAAGTGGATGCCAGGATTTACCTCCGCATTGGGAATATGATTGTCCTGTCAATCTTATTCCAGAGTTAAATTGCCAAAATCTAGGTTGTATAACCTTTCTGAACCTTAAAGACTTAGGCCATGAGAGAGTACAGTACCAAGAGTTTGGCTAAAGGACACATAAGACCTTCCAAGTCTCCAGTGGCTGCAGGGTTCTTGTCTGGATTTCCGTGAACCTAATCGGAATACTGTCCGTGATCCTTACCCTCTTCCTTTGATTCCTGAGTTAACCAGATTATTGGTGCCAAGGTGTTCTCTATATTGGATTTAAGGGGGGCATATAATCTGGTTAGGCTCAAGGAAGGGGATGAATTGAAGACGGCTTTTAATACTCCTGAGGGGCACTTTGAGAACCTTGTCACACCTTTCAAGTTGACCAATGCTCCTGCTGTTTTCCAGCATTTTGTGAATTACATTTTTCACCACCTTTTGGGGAGGTTTGTAGTTGTGGATTTGGGTGACATTCTAATTTATTCTCCAGACATGGAGACACATCAGGATCATGTTAGACAGCTTTTTACATTTCCTAAAGGACAATAAATTGTATGCAAAATTAGAGAAGTGTGTTTTTGCTCTACACAAGGTGCAGTTTTTGGGCTACCTGCTGTCATCTTCAGGTTTTCGAATGGATCCAGAGAAAGTCCGTGCTGTATTGGACTGTTTGTTTCCAAAATCTGGAAAGTGTCCTTTACTCGACTGGGGGTACAACTGTCCTTTTCTTCGGCTTTTCATCCTCAGTCGAACGGACAGACAGAACGCACTAATCAAAGTCTGGAGACTTACTTGAGATGTTTTGTCTCTGAGAAGCAGGAGGAATGGTCTTCGTTTTTGTCATTGGCAGAGTTTGCCATAAAGAATCGTAGACAGGAGTCCACTGGTAAGTCACCATTTTTTGGGGCATATGGGTTTCACCCGCAGTTTGGCACATTTTCTAGTTCAGATACTTCTTGTATCGCTGAGGAGGAACTTTTTCATCATCATTGTCATCTATATGGTGGAAAATTCTAAATAAATTGATGAATATGGGCAACAAGTATAAACGTGTGGCTGATAGGAAACGTATAAATGGTCTGGACCTAAGAGTGGGCGTTATTTGTGGCTGTCCACAAGAAGCATTAAGTTAACGGTACCTTCTTGGAAGTTGGGTCCAAGGTTTAATGGTCCATATAAGATCAGTGCCATTATTAATCCTGTAGCTTTTCGTCTTGAACTTCCTCAGGCCCTGAAAATTCATACTGTGTTTCATAAATCTTTGTTGAAGAGATATGTTGAACCTTTGGAGCCGTCTTCCTTGCCACCCGCTCCTGTCATGGTGGAATTTCAGATAGCCAAGATAATTGACTGTCAAGTTCTCCGTAGTTCTCTTCAGTATCTTGTTCAGTGGACTCTGACGTGAATTCCAGACGTTTTTCCTCACCCGGAAAAAAAGTATATGCTCATAGGACACCATAAAATTTTAGGGGTAGTATTGGGGTTAGGGGTTAGGGGTCAGTATAAGAGTTAAAGTCAGTATTAGGGTCAGTGTTATTGTTAAGGGTCAGTATTAGGGTTAGGGGTCAGTATTAGAGTTAGGCCTAGTATTAGGTTAGGGTCAGAATTAGAGTTAGGGGCCAGTATTTAGGTTAGGATCAGTATTAGAGTTAGGTTCAGTAGTAGGGGTCAGTATTAGGGTGAGAGTGAGTATTAGAGTTAGGGTTTAGTACCAAGGTTAAGGGTCAATATTAGAGTCAGCATTTGGGTCAGGGGCCAGTATTAGGGTTAGGGCACATGGAGAGAAAAGGGGAGGTCAGTATCTACTCACCTTTCCCGGAGCAGTCCCACAATGCAGCGATGAAGACCCAGCCTCTTCTGGTGGGTCTGCTCTTGTGGAACGTCGCAGGTGGCGTGATAACGTCATTAAGCCGCCTACGTCCCACCGCTGCTCTGGGAATTTTAGGAGCAAGAAACCAGTGGTTCACTTGTTCTGCCAGTGCTGTTATATGCTCAGTTGTATCTGTGTTCAGTGGATGCAGATACGATTGAGATCAGGGGCTGCAGAAACTGGCGGCCCTAAACATCTACTGGCCTAGCCCACCCCTAGCCTAGGAGCTGCATCCATACTGGCATTGACATGCCAACTCTCCCAGTTTTCCCAGGAGTCACCAGAGTTTTGGGCCCCTCTCCCCAGTAACCGCTCACTGGGTCATCAACCCAGATAATGGGCCTCCCTCCACTGTATTGTATCCACCTTCCCAGGACACAGGTACAATTGAACAACTGCCTCAAGGCTGATGGGAAAAATGAATGATCAGTTCCCTAACCCACCATCCGCCATTTTTCTTGTGATACAGGTGGCACAATGATGTCATCCAACCCCTTACAATGTTCCAGAGGCCTGAATTGAAGTAGTAGTAGTAAAACTCCACATTTGATACAGCCTCTCACACCCTATAAATAGAAAATTCAGCCATGCAGCCACAAACCAATTTTCAAAAACACTTGAGCGCAATGAGCGCTGCTTTTAGCTAAGGTGCGAGTGTTTGTGTGGCCTCTATTTAACTAGGTTTCAAAAATCCTGTTGTGCTTCCCGGCTACCAATAAATTATTTTAAATATAACCCAGTGGAATACAAAATAATTCCAGCAAGTGGCCAGGAACAGAATGAAAAGTATCAGACACAATATCCTGTGCATTGATAGAGAGGCCACCAATTATTTATTTTTATTAGAAATGGTGGGGGAGGGCATGAACACCTCTCATGCAAAGCATTGTAAAAACTCCACATTTGAATAAACCAAAGATTTACTCACTTGAGATACATAGCAGTATTGAAGGTGCTATGAGGCATGTTACGGTATGTCATCTATCGTTGCAGAGGATCCTCTGGGGCACAATCAGACATTAGAGCCCAGGCATACTCTTCATGACAGTGGTGTTTAACCTGTAGTTCTTAAACAATTGTTTAACTATTACCCTGACTTTTAGAGTATGTTGGAGTTGATGTTTAACCACAACAGGAGACCCAGAGGCTGGGGACCACTGTCCAAATTGGTGGTCCATATGGGATGCTCTGTTTGGACACATCATGTGGAATAGTCTAGCATAACATCTATATGAAATCCCAGTCTCATAAAAAACACTGATACAGTTAAGTAGGAAATCATATAGTTTGGGTTTGGGTGATGATGTCTTTAAGAAGCTGCAGTTAGGTTGTACATTGGTTTGATGCATGTGATACCAAAGGTATAACCAACCAGTTGCCTCTGTCTAATCTAGTGTTTCATACTCTGGATAATGCCTAACATGAGGAGAATCAGACCAAATAAGAATAAGAAAAGCTGATGGTCCTGCCGCTATGCACAATTGCAAATACTAAAAATATACCTGGAAAGGTGTAACAGAGATGAGAACAAAAGCATGAGGGTTAGCAATGGTTGTCAGGCAGATACAGGTATCTAGTAACAGGGTGAAATCTACATTAAGTTGGTGGAGCCAACAGTCTGGCAATGGAAGTCAACAAAAGTTGGATGTGTGGTACCATAATGGGCTCTTCAGAATAGAAGTCAGACAAGCCAAAGAAATGCAAATGGTGGTCAAGCAGGGATGGGTATGCCATACTGAAAAGAGTTGAAATGAGTAGGCAACAAGCCAAATCATTATCAGAGGTTCAGAATAGAATAGATAAATCACAGGATTCAATCTAACAAACCATAAGGACAAATCCTATAAGTGGTAGTGAGACCAGTGTTTTGCTTTCTTAAATATGAGACCTTGGCCTCTGATTGGATACGTGGTCATGGCGACTAGCATCAAGGCCATCCCCACCACAAAGACTAGCTGGAGGGACTGCGAGGCAGTACTGGAGCATGGGAAGTATAGTACATTATAGGTGTCATCTGTATCTAGAGCCACAACATTTTATAGTGTCCTATGAGCATATACTTTATTTATTACCCATCCAGCACCAACATATTCAGTTGTAAGATATGAAAATAAGAAGAGTAGGTGAATATGGACAGAATAGACCACCGTGCTTTGGTTGGATTTGAATCCATCGCCCCAGTTCTGGAAGGCCATGGTGCTAATCTCTGAACCAATATTCCTCCCATACTTATTTTAGCTTCAGACATTACTTGCCCGTCCTTGGCAAGTCCCTTACCCAAGAGCAATTACATACTTGGAAAATTGATCCAATTAGTAAGTAACCATGATGGGGAGGTTAACCACAGGATCCCGAAGGTGAAAATTCCCTTCATTGCAAAGACATGAGACTGCAAGGTAGAATCAGGTGAAGAGCATGGCTGACGGTGACTAATTTGAGACGTCTTATTTAACTTTTACAGAAGCCTTCCAATGATACATTCCTTTAGCACGCCTCAATGCTTCTGCTGTTTCTTTTTATAGCCCTTGTTACTCTAGCCTAAAAACATCCATACTAAAATCAAACTCCAAAGTTGTCTGTCTAGCACCTTTCATGATCACCAAATTATCTTGTAAAGTAGAGACTTATGTCTGTATCCAATTTCCCTCTGATGAGACCACCATCCCCTCCAGCATTGGCCATAAGAAGTACCATTTCATCATAGCACTTGGTCATGTCCTCTTTACAGAACTCTTTCTTACCTCAAACATTTTCTTGGCTGGCAAGAAGCTCAGAGGTTCAAAAAAAGCCATAAGTCTTGACCAGAAAGAACAGTTGACTTGAAAACAATTCAATAGTTACATCATCTTAGCAATAAAATACAGCTTACTTCATATTTTTGTGTTGTCTCTTTTTTATGTTTAAGGTTTGGCTCTAGAACTACTTGACTTACTCATTTTCTCCCTCCAAGAGCTTCTTGTACCTAACATCCTCAGACTCTGATGTCAGCCAATACCGATATTATGATTATTGAAATCATAAAAAAAAAAAAAAAAGTCAGACTCCACACCGTGGGCATTAGCACTGTCGGCCCCTGACAGGAAATTACATGATTCTGGCACCTAAAATCTATATTTGCACTTTTAAAAATAGATCCCCCTCCAAAGTTCAGTAGATGCCATTTGAGTCTACTGCTTCCCTTAATGAAGAGTGCAGATGTCCACAGCTTTATACGCTGGTTCTGCTGATGTCTCACCCGTGTATCAAGAAAAACATAACTTTTAGTATGTAATACAATATGTTTGTTCGCAGCACCACAAAAGTCATATTTTATATTTGCTTATACAAAGTCTGTTGTTTTTCCATTACCGAAGCCACAGTGAACTTGAGAACCTTGGATTACACGTTCCTTCACTGAGGAATGAGTGTTGAGTTTCTTCCGTTCATTTATGCATTAGATAGGTATTTTAAACAGTGTAATATTTGGAGAAGGAGAGGATCAGCTCTGAATGAAGTTACCAACTGGATCTCACTTTTGCCAATTAGACAAACTAGTATTTTAGATTTCTCACATCAGCCTCATGTCAATAGACTGACAGTGTCATTATAGAAACATGGCTGCTTTCATCCAAAAACAGTGCTAAACTTATCCAAAGGTTTTGTGTAGTATTGCAGCTCATCCCGATTCACTTAAATGTAGCTGAATTGCAATACCAGATACAACCAATGGACAAAGGTGGTGCAGTTTTGAAAGAAAGCAGCAATGTTTTATTATAACAGAATGCCACAGTATTTAAGCAAATGCATTCATTTAATAAAAAACTACCAATCTTTAGATAAAGATTCTATTACCCAGGGTTCCCTTCAATGTTTAGCAATCATTGTCTGTGTTACGGCTGTGGAGGCCACATTTTGGGCATTCTATTACCTCAGTTTACAGTGTGGATGGCCAGGATCTCAGGAGCGTGTACATCTCTACTGAAGTCCGTAGGGTAATTCCCGGGTGTGAATCAAAAGTGCAACGTAAGGCACGAAGCATTGGGAGTGCACAAGTTGATGTCAATGGCACTGTGATGCCCCTTGAATGACAGAGGAAGCATACCACCCACAAATACTCAGAATCCAGGGAGTGCTGATCCACAGTAAGAATCCAGAATAAGCTGAAATCCTGGTCAGAAAATCAAGATGGAGGGTTTAGCAAGGAAAAACAAGACCTCCAGGGGGAAAAACCCTTCAATACAAACTCAACTCAAAATACTGTATATGAATTCAAGATTGGCAAGGATTAATCATTTAATTTTTTGACAAATTTCAATATCACTTTTTATTTCGGACATTGCAGAGACTGGACAAAAGTTCACATTTTCACTGACTGTCCATTTTTACAAATGGATGTCAACTTAGTACTGTTATTATTGAGCGGAATATTTATCCAAGAAAGCAATATTTCATCAAGAAAGCATTAAGAAAGCCTTCAGACCCTTTTACATTTTTCACATTTTGTTTTGTTATAGGCTTGTGGTAAAAACAAAAAAAAAAAAAACAGAGTTTTCCCCAATCAATCTGCACTCAATAGTCTATAATGAGAAAGTGAAAACAGAATTGCAGAAATTGAGAAATTTCGCAAGAACACAAATATTTAGACCGTTAGCTATGACATATGAAATTTAGCTCTGGGGGCCTCCAATTTGCTTCGATCACCGTTAGAATATAAATCAAATTTTATTGAACAAACCTGCCAATGATAACAGCATTTTTCTCAAATAAAAAAATTCTAGATGTACTGTTCCAAATTATTATGCACAACAGAGTTTCAAACATTTTATAGGCTGTTAAGAACTGAAAATAGTTCTTTGTTGAATTTTCAGCATTAAGAGGTCATATTTACTGAAATCAAAAACTATTTAAATGAAAAACATTTTAACAGGCGAGTTACCTGTAACATAGGAACCCCTTCTTTGATATCACCTTCACAATTCTTGCATTCATTGAACTTGTGAGAGTTTCAGCTTAAATTTCTTTGGAGGATTTCAGAATAGCCTCTCAGAGCTGCTGTTTTGATCTGAACTGCCTCCTACTGTCATAGATCTTTTGCTTGAGGATACTCCAAAGGTTCTCAATAGGGTTGAGGTCAGAGGAGGATGGTGGCCGCACCATGAGTTTCTCTCCTTGTATGCCTATTGCAGCCAATGATTCAGAGGTATTCTTTGCAGCATGATATGGTACATTATCATGCATGGAAATGTATTTGTTACGGAAGGTACGGGCCTACCAGCTCTCTCCCTTGGATTTTGGCCCAAAACATGCCTCCTTGCTGATGTCGCAGCCTTGTTGGGACATGGTGGCCATTCATTAACCATCCACTACTCCATCTGTCTGGATCATCCAGGGTTGCACAGCACTCATCAGTAAACAAGACTGTTTGCAAATTAGTCTTCATGTATGTCTGAAACCACTGCAACTGTTTCTCCTTGTGAGCACTGGTTAGGGGTGGCTGCATAGTAGGTTTATGCACAACTGCAAGCCTCTGGGTGAACCTATACATTGAGGTTTGTGGGACTCCAGAGGCACCAACAGCTTCAAATACCTGCTTTATAATATCATTTTAGCAGCCACTCTCTTATTCTGATGAATTTGTCTGGCAGAAAGCTTCCTCATTACACCATTATCTGCATAAACCCGTCTGTACTCTGAATCAGCCACAAATCTCTTCACAGTATGATGAAAGAGATCCTTTTCATTTCCATAATGCTTAAAACCTGTGGCATGCTTAATAATGCGGAACATCGTTCTTAAAGAGGACCTTTCATCAGGGTAAAAAATGTGAACTAAGTATGCTGATGTAAAGAGCTGCACCCAGGTATCTCCCTGCACTTACTATTATCCCTGGGTGCCGCTCCGTTCGCCCGGTATAGGCTTCGGTATCTTCTGTGACTTGGTTCTACTAGGCGGAGCCTAGTATCACTTGGTTATACTAGGCGTATCCCATGCTGTAGCACTGGCCAATCACAGCGCTCAGCTCACAGCCTGGGAGGTTTTTTTCTTCCACAACACATGGGGCCCAACATGCAAAAGGTGCCCACTACTAGTCAAAAACAATAAATTACATTGTATGTAAGGGACTATGCTAGTGTTTTTCCACCAATGGCTCACAACTACAAGTGGATAGACAGATGAAAGATTTTCTGATGAGCCATGAAGGAGGTTTTCTTTGACTAACTAAAATAGTAGTTTAAAGATGGGGCCCAATTTGCTGCCCTGCAAAGGGGCCGTGTGTTGTTGTCCTCCAGTAGGAGACATTGGGGAATTTTATTTTTCTGTATGAACTCACAATAAAAGCCATCATCATGTTCCACTGGATTACGAAGGCAACATATGGCAGCATACAAGGAACATAGCTGCCAGGCAGACTCTTTGTGCCTTTGCACAACCACCATGTTGACAGTACTACCATGTATATAATGCTTGAGTATCAATTTATTTTAAGTAGTATACGGTGGAATCTGAGCAGATCTCATTAAAACATGCAAAGAACCCCCACTCCCTTTAAAATTTTGTTCTGTACAGACTATACAAGAGCCCAGGTTTAATAAAACAATATACAAAATCACGAGGATTTATGTATAATTATCTCAAATCTTCTGAAAGTTTAAAAAAAATTACTAAAAATAAGAATTCTGGAAAGCTTAAAATGAATCTTAGCAGACAGAAATATGAAATAGTTAAAGATATAAATAGAGGGATTAAAAATGATTTGTGTAACAATTTCATAAACCTCTCTCAATGAAAAACAATGAATCATAACTTAATTTCCTTCCAAAGGATCACAATTAAATCTGGTGAGCCAAGGGGTGGTTTCCAGAGTGTAGGAAATGAACTCTTACGTTCCAACGCATTCACTTCACACTAAATTTGTCTTGTTCCTCACTCCCTAGTAAACAGTAGTCAGGAAGCAGGATATATAAAAAATAGTTTCACCGGGAGATGTAGGTGTTGGAGCTAGGAAGTTACATAATACAAGCTTGAATATCCTCAAATAAATCTCTGCTGTGGACTCTGTTAAACTATACCAATTAATCTAGAATATTTTGCAGAGTCAACCTTCATAAATATTTTTATTTATGGAAACAGGACTCAAAAAGAAGTCCTTTTAGACATACTCATGTTGGAGGAATCAAAGGGTGAGAGATTATTCATTTTGGTTTTAATATGAAGTATAGAAAATACCAGGAAAGTAGGAGACTGTGATATGGAGAAAATGACCTGTTGTTGAGAATGATTCAGTAGAACGTCTAGCTCATTCCTTATAAGATTAATGCTTAAACATCTTAAGCTCTTCTAGTTTGGCTTGAAGAAGTTTGGAAAATCCAGTATTAGGAGAACGGGAAGTGTTGAGGTGGGGTAGTACAAAATGGTGGCCCACACATCAATGAGGTGACATACAATTTTATGAAGCTCGGTACTAGTTTGGTGCTTCAAATTGAATTTTTTTTACTGTGTGTGTATAACCATGGACAGTGAACGTTAAATAAATTTTATGTACACTCATTGACAAAAATAAACTAAAAATATAATAACACAACCATATAGAAATGTCGGATTGCTTCAAAACTCAGCATGCAGTTATGTCTCATGCAGATATGAAAATGATTAACAGGTGTGGTCTTAATAGACACTGGGTTTTGCCACAAGAGGTCATAAAAGTGCTACACTTGCTTCCCTAAAAAGGATCTCAACGGCGTCTTTTGGGTAGTGTACCTCTTGGTGAGGGATAGTTAACTGCTAGACAAGTCTCTGTGGCACATTCAAAGATATGCCCAGTTGGCAGAGAGAGGGCACATCATAAGACTGAGAGTAGCAGGATGGTCGATTTGACAAATTGCTCACCATCTAGACCATTCTGATCAAGTTTTTTAGGAGGTGTTGGAAGTGGTTGTTCCATGAGGGCATGCACATACAGAGAACTACTTCTGGGAGGCCCAGACAGATCACCAGTAGAGATGATCGCTCAATCTGCCAACAAGCACAAGCAGCTCCCACAGTTTTGTTGTTCACCATCCAGACACAGGTGGTACCTTCATTACATACTGATGTCTCTGCCCGGACCATTTCCAGGCACTTAGCAAAAGGAAATTTGGTGTCACAGTGCCAATTACATGTCCTGCCATTGACAGCCAGCCACCATTATCATTGTATGCAGTGGAGTTTTAAGCCGTGTACCGGAGTGGGCTCTACAGTGAAGTTACAAACAAGGATAGAAACCCCACCAGCTTTTGCCAAAACAGTATTATACTTGAAAAGAGGCAATGAGCACATCCACAAATGCTGGGAACACACAATCAATTTACATACACCCAGCCTGAAGGCTGAGACCCTTGTGCTGCACAGTGGGGCGCTATTTGATGGATGCAGGAGGAAATTCAGTAATTTATCTACTGGCGGGCACAACTAAACACCTGCCTTACCTGTTATTACCATAAAAAAATAAAGAACAACTGTTTGGGTGTGTGGTACGGGCTAGCCTGTGGTGCAGCACAACAGCTTACAATTTTACAGAGCTCTACAGAACTCCCCCTCCCATAACTGATCTTGTAGCACATGCCTGAGTATTCCATTAGAGCAAAACGCCAGCCTGGTTTGAGTTTGTGGGGAAGTTTATCAGCTCTTCAGTATGAAATGTCACTTTAAATTGTGGAGTCCTTGCAATGAACAGCCAGCAACACTTGTGGTCTGAGACAAACAGAAATCCTATCTAACTACAGGCCTGGTCTCACTCTCTAGGATTCTAGGCACCAACACTATGATGAGGTGCATGCACAATCAATCTTACCGACCTGGGTCTGCTCTGTATCTGCTGGTGACCCGAACAAAAGCTTCTCCAACAAGCATGCGGTACCGCAGTGTATGTTGCTTTGTTACTCAGCTCTCATCAGCATTCCTGGAAACAATCCTCGTTCCTCTGGACAAGATCAGGGCCTTGGACACAATCAGCTTCACTTTGCTGTAGTTCTGGTCACCAAAGGGTGCTCCCACACCTGGATGGCTCCTCACATACAACTCCTGGATCCTCTTCCAAGCTCTCCCCAAGATGGCTGCTCTATCTCTTCCTCTCCAGGCTTTGTAACTCCACCTCTCATAAATATGGAAAATATGCAGTCTGTTAGCTGTGTTTATGAAACAGTGCCATCTTGTGTTGGGTTTCAGTTGCCCTAGCTAGTCCCTGAGGTGAACCTTTATTTCCAATACCAATCCCCTTCATTAGTTACTCGCAGTAATAAATGCTGGATCTGTCTCCAGCTGCAGATTCTTAGCTCACTCATCCATCTCCTGTCTACTACTGACTACATCTGCCTGCAACTGGCCATGAGGTCTGCAGAGCACTGCAATTTATTCTGCATCTGCAGACATGTTCTAGTAACACTCACATCACAGTTCAACTAGGTAGTATTGCCATCACAACGGGATCAAACAGTAATCTATAGCAGCAGTAAATAGTACCGTTTTTTTTTGTAAGAGGTGGTATACAAGGCTCTTACATTAATCACTCAATTATTAATGAGTCTTATCAAGAAGGTCCATACCCAAGAACCAGCCATATAAAATCTCAAAGAGGTAAAAAAAAAAAGTTCACACGTGTGTGCCTGTGGGACAATGCTTGGAGACACATCACGAGTCATTGGCTGCAACGGCACATGTGTTCCCATCGATTCTAGAGGTTTCCATGCAGGGACCAAAGTGCAGTGAAGACAACAGGAGACCCACAGAGCCAAGCACCAGGGATCAGGTAAATATTCCTCCCTTGACAAGTCCCACTGGGTGTGCAGCGTCCCACATTTGTGTGAAAGGGACACTTTAAATCTCTGTATTCATCTAATGTACTGAATGTATGGTATTTCCTATTATCAGGCTGGCAATGTCATTCTACCCATTCGCCCCTAGGTGGTGCTGGTGCCACTCATTTATATAGCTTGGGGTGTGTCTAGCTCAGGGGAGATTTGCAGTGTCAGAGTTAGAGCTCATGCACACGACCATATTTTCTTTCCCCTTCCGCGCTGTTTTTTGTGTGGCCCGTATGCGGAACCATTTACTTCAATGGGGATGTAGAAAATACGGTTACCCCATGTGCATTCCGTTTCCATTTGTCCACATGGCCAATCGGCAAAAAAGTAGTGCATGTCCTATTATTGTCCGCAAATCACGATCCGAGGCCCCATTCAAGTCAATGGGTCCGCAAAAAATATGGAACGCACACAGAACACATCCGTATGTCATCCGTATTTCATCCGTATTTTGCGGATCCATACTGTAGAAATGCTATGCCCAGACCATTTTGCTCATGTGTTTGGTGATTAATAAGTTACTGTTTCCATTTCCGATCCGCAAAAAACGGATCGCATACGGAAACCATACGGATATGTTTTGTGGAATAACGGAAAGAAAGAGGACTTAAATCAGAGAAAAAAAAACTTGATGCGTAACAACGGATCCGTGAAAAACGGACGGCAAAACATAAACGGTCGTGTGCATGAGCCCTTAGAGTGTGTATCGAAGGATAGTGGATGGAGGAGAGAAACAAGCCCAAACCAACATGTAGCTGTTTTCCTTTCCTCTGGGCGCTGATCCGGCCTGGAGAAGACCAATACAGAAACCAAGCACCAGACAGTGAGTCTATGTCTGAATATGCAGTAAGACTAGTGAGGATTAGAGCTGAACCCAGCCTATGGACTTCACAAGCACCAGTGCCTGAGAGTAACTCTAGGAGTGCTGGACCACGTATGGATAATTAGTGCGCAGAATTGTCCTTTATCCACTACACAAGCCTTCCAGGACAGAGTGGAAACCTAGACCTTTTAGGAGAGCATCCTGCAAATAATGAAGCAGAAGACTGATGCCTGCCACGAGGGAGATCGCCCTATAGGAGAGCTCAAGATAAGTTTAAACAGCATATTTAGCACCAGAGTGCTATAGTTTTGCACTTAGAATAATTACAGAAGTCTTGCCTGTAAAGTGTCACCCTTAAAGGGAACTCCGAGTCCTCAACTGACAATTTTCTAAACCTGATAAAAGGATTACAATTGAACCTATTTCTGAGTCATCACTTATGCCATACTAATGAACTGTATCTGTATTGACTGCCTGAAAACAAGTGATTTAGTAAATGTTCAACTGTTTGATAACAACTGACTCCTCATCATTTCCACTACTACGCTCATCATTTGCACCTTACGGAGCTGGCATCACGAACACAGGGGCCCAGCCACCAAAGCACCCTAAACACCAAATACCATCAAGGGCACCTCAACCAACATATGGGTGGTGTTCCCTGCAACCGAGAAGGCCGTCTTCCCATCCACTTCATGCCAACCCTAAAGGACAACTTAGCCGTAAGTACTACTATCATCGGCGCCTCATCACTAGCACGCTCACACACATCATCCCCTAGGGTGTACGGTCGTCACAGCTGAAGGAGGGGTATTTAAAAAACTATAGGAAATTGGACAACACCTTTAAATTGAAAAAAAATTGCAACCCATCCATTCCAGAGGTTTCCATGCAGAGACCAAAGTGCCCGATAACAGCAGGAGACCCACAGAGCCGAGCAACAGGGATCAGGTAAGTATTCCTCCCTCGACAAGTCCCACTGGGTGAAGGAGGGGTATTTAAAAAAAACTATAGGAAGTTGGACAACACCTTTAAATTGAAAACAAATTGCAACCTTCCACACCCTGTAAAATTCTGTTCACACTGTCAGCAGAGTCCATAGACCAGGGATGGCTAACCGGAGGTTCTCCAGCTGTTGCAAAACTACAACTCCCAGCATTCCCAAACTACCTACAGCTATCAGCCTACAACAGGTCATGGTGGGAGTTGTAGTTTTACAACAGCTGGAGAGCCGTAGGTCATAACTGCCATAGACAGTCCCGTCACATTGACAGCAAGATTAGTGCAACATGCAGCCTTTTTCTTACTGTCAAAAAGACAAAACTTCAACTGACCTGACTTCATTTAGGTCCCATTGGTATCTGCATTACAACAAATCCAACACTGTTTCATTGAATATTTTATGAATGGAAACTACCATTTCAACACTAGATATACTAAGTGACCCGAAAAGTTAAAAGTAGTATATTAGCCTTTCAATGCTCTACAAATAAAATCTTATGGTTAAGGTATTTAAGTATATGCCATGTAGATAGCCCCATGTATTTTACTTCAAATAATGGGAAGGTTTGCAAGACAAGACAAAATGAGAATGTTTTATTGGCAAACATTCTTTATTGGACCCAAGAACTTCAGGACACTAGTCTAGAATACGGCTATACATTTTTATCTAAATATGATAAAGTTCTGCAAACTTCAATATTAAAAAAAATATATTTTCTGGACATCAGATGGACAGTCGAAACAAAGAAGAAGACAGCTTCTAATGTTCCACTGTTTGTGATAATAAAACCAACAGTTATCATTGAATTTGACATCTGTCCTCTCCCTAATCTCCAACGTGATTTATGCCAGAACTGAACTACTTAAGTTTTACAAGAAAAACATGATTTATTTGAGAGCATATAAATCAACACATTCCAGGGTCACTTAAAACCACATACATGCATCAGCCAATTGTATGAATGGCCAGCAAGCACTAGAATCCGTAGACTCTGCAATGGACCTTAAACCAGAAATGGGCCTTAAAATGAAATTTCAGTCCATAGAACATGATTTTTTTCTTCCACAAGCAGCAGCATTTCTGTCCGCAGGGTATGTGTGGAAATGCATCCCAGAGACATGGAAGCATGCAAGTGAAAGGGACTGAACTGTAATATTACATAAAACTTGTTTAATGGTGTGGCACTGTTTTTGGAAGAAAGCAGACATGTATGTTTTTTTTTTCTTTTTTTAATCTGTAAACCTCTTTATAAACAAGTTTTTTTTGTTTTTTAAAAACCATATTATGAAGAGATTTGGCCGATGCATGCTCCCATTAAACAGTAATGGCCATGGTAGTACACACTATGGGTAATTTTATGTTTAACTACACATTATGGGAGAAATCATAGTACTAGATGGGATGATGAACCATTTGTATCACATTTTTTTTCTGGAGGACAGTGGTAGAGTAGTGATGAGATTGTGCCAGAAAGTAGACACAAGAGCTGAGTGAGTAGGATGAAATGATAGGACCTAATGTAAAGGCTGGTAGTCAAAGGTCGACAGCCATGGATGGAACTGGTGAGATGCTGGGATGCTGGAGTAGACAACAGCAAGGTCAGCCTTAGTTTGGGTCAGTAAACAGGACTCTATCTGAAAAAATTAAGAAGTACTCTATCAGGAACACAACACCTTGGGTTTTGTAGAAATAATCATGGCATTTCCTTATTATACAACCAACCCCCCCCACAATTTGTTTCCTCTAAACATTCAATGCAAAGGTAACATCCACTTCTTAAATATGAGTTCTCAACTCACTGGATATGCCATAAATGTCTGATAGATGTGGGTCCCACAATTAAATCTTGAATTTGTTTTCCCAGACTTCTGTTGCATGTAAGAAAACACAGCTGCAACAACCAGGAGAATGAATGGTTAGGTGGTGCCCATGTTTATAGCTCTCTCCATTCCCTTCAATGGTAGTTTAGGGAAAAAGCTGAGCACACGTATGTTCACCATGGAGCCTGTTGTTGCCTAGTGCTGTATAATAATCTTTGTACAAGTTATCAAAAGGGGGTGGACTTTTTGAGCAACTTTCTGGCTCAGAAGTGCTACCTTTCTGGCTCAGGAGAGTTAGGTTGTATGTCCATCAACTCACCCTCATAGCAAACTTTTTCAGTTTTGGTAGTGATTCTGGTAAACACTTTTGCATACAGGTAATCATTCAGGAAGGATGTCCATTAGTGTTGAGCAAGCATGCTCGAGTCTCCTCCCCGCATGTTTGTTGGCTACTATGCAGCTATAAAGCACCCGATGACACGTGGTTCAGCTCAGTCTTAGTCAGAGAGAGCTGTGCTGTAGAAGGCACAGATAGTGTAGGGAATTGAATTTTATTTTTTTGTTAGGCAGAGTTGGTGTTAGAGACCCAAAAGTCCTTTTAAGGACTATTGTTATGTCTGGAAGCAATATATATTTTTAGCGCAACCTGCGCTATATAGCGTGCAATTGTAGAGACCCAAAAGTCCTTTTAAGGACTATTGATGTATCCAGCAACAATATATATTTTTAGCGCAACCTGCGCTAAATCGCGTGCAATTGTAGAGACCCAAAAGTCCTTTTAAGGGTATCCAGCAGCAATATATATTATTAGCGCAACCTGCTCTAAATTGTGCGCTATTGTTAGAGACCCAAAAGTCCTATAAAGGACTGTTGTTGTGTCTGGCAGCAATATAGCGTGCAATTGTTTGGCGGCTGCAGACAGCAACATTATCTGCCCTACATCTCCTGTGTAACTTGTGCAAAGCCTAAAAATATCTGTGACATCCAGTGTACATTTTCCGTAGACGCTGCGGACAGTGAAATTATAGGCTCTACATCTGTTAAATGTGTGCGCATACTAAAAATATCTGTGACACCCAGTGTACTTTTTCCATAGACGCTGCAGACAGCTACATTATCTGCGCTACATCTCCTGTTTAACGTGTGCACATACTAAAAATATCTGTGACATCCAGTGTACTTTTTCTGTAGACTGTGTCCGCTGCGGACAGTTACATTACCTTCGACACATCTCCTGCATAACGTTTCCTCATCCCAAATATCTGTGACATTGCTGTAATTTTTTCTTAGCCGCTGGTGACAGCAGCGCCATTACCTGTGGTACCTCTCCTGTATAACGTTTCCGCATCCCAAATATCTGCGACATTGGCTGTAATTTTTTCTTAGCTGCTGTTGACAGCAGCACCATTACCTGTGGTACCTCTCCTGTATAACGTTTCCGCATCCCAAATATCTGTGACATTGACTGTAATGTACTTGCACATACACTTAAAAAAAACTGCGCTACTGTACGTGTGACATACTTGCAAGCATATATACCATTTAATATGATGAAGGCAAGCAGTAAGGGACAGGGAAGTGGCCATGCTGCTGATGGAGCATCAGAGGCCGTGGCCCTGGGCGCGGTGAAACTGTGCCTGCTGGCAGAACACAAGAAACACACTCATCCAAGATACCTAGCTTTAGCATGTTTTAGATGGTCAGCTCGGCAGCAGACCCTCACCCCTAATGTTTTAAATGGTCAGCTCAGCAGCAGGCCCTCGCCCATAATTTTTTCCATGGTCAGATCAGCAGCAGACCCTCAACCACAATTTTTTCAATGGTCAGCTCAACAGCAGGCCCTCACCCCTACTGTTTTAGATGGTCAGATCAGCAGCAGGCCCTTTCCCCTAATGTTTTAGAGAGTCAGCTCAGCAGCAGACCCTCACGCCTAATGTTTTAGATGGTCAGCTCAGCAGCAGGCCCTCACCCATCATTTTTTCCATGGTCAGATCAGCAGCAGGCCCTCGCCCCTAATGTTTTAGATGGTCAGATCAGCAGCAGGCACTCGCCCTTATGTTTTAGAGAGTGAGCTCAGCAGCAGACCCTCACTCCTGATGTTTTAGATGGTCAGCTCAGCAGCAGACCGTCACCCCTAATGTTTTAGATGGTCAGATCAGCAGCAGGCCCTTGCCCCTAATGTTTTAGAGGATAACCAGGAGGCCCTGCTCCAAATGTTTTTGAGGGTCACCAGCAGGTCATCAATCCTAATTTTTCAAGGGTGTGTATGATGCCCTCCTTTATGTGTAATAAAGGGTGTATTGGAGTGCCGTTACCTTGTAATTTTTGGCAGCCCTTTCACTTAGTGCATAGGCTTTATGAATGTAGGAGTCCCACTACTTGAACAATTCTACCACAATGTGAATGAGGCCCTCGTTTATGTGATATACAGGTTGTATCGGAGTGCCTCCTGCTTGTAGTTTTTGGCAGCACTTGCACTTTATATACAAGTAAATATACAGGAAAGAATGTTTCCTAACAATTTTTCCTCTAAAATCGATTTAATCTTCGGTTTTGTGAGTATTATTGTCTGTCTGTAAAATTGGCATACTACTCGGACAACATCGTTCCCAACGGTGACCTAGGAGTCCAAGATGCATCCAGACATCCTCCCCATGCTGTTTCTGAACCATTTCAAGTGGTGTTTCCATCAATTTCTGACCTTTTCCTGTGAACCAGACACCCTCCCCTCTTCAGAGAAGGGGGTGCCTGGTTTAATGCTCGGGTTCTCCTATTGACTTCCATTGTGCTTGGGTGCACGGTAGAGCACCCAAGCATCCTGAAGTGTTCTACTCGATCACCCGAGCACTCTGGTGCTCGATCAACACTAATGTTCATATATGGATGCTTTTATTTTTTATTGACCCTGATCCCTGAATACTAGAGGCAGCTGTGTTATGAATGAGAGTATACAAGCTGAGGGACTAATGACAGGCTTCTAATGATATTGATTCATTCAAAAAAGCTTCTTCTTAGCAACATGGTAGATGGTTGTCTACAGTCTTCAGTTTGCCGGGATTGTCCAGAATTTCAAATAAAAACCTGGCAAATTTGGCTTGTGCTAACTGGAAAATTGGTTAAGTTTACACAAAAAATGTGGTATATCTTGGTGGGTTTGCAGTGGGCCCAGGTTGGGGCTCAAATGCCCTGAATTTACCAACAAAAATGTGTGGTATCTAACTACGCAAGTAAAAGTTACATTCCAGGATTCGCTATCTTAAAAATACACAATTTTTGTGGGGATTTTCCAATAATGGCCTACTCTCAGGATTGCTGGAGGTCCCAAAACCCAGGAGCTATCAGAGTTCCACACTGCCTTCACATGCACTTGTTTTGTCCAGTAAAATGCCCTTGTGGAAACTTAATGGACCCCATTATAGGGAGAGGACTAAATGAGGAGACTATTTTTCTTAACTTACTTCATACTTGATGGTCATATTATTTTGCACATTCAGAAATTATTTGTCAAATACAGTACGCAACAACCCAAAATTGAAGGATACATAATAGATAATGATATAAACAGCTCAATTTGTTATGAATTTTTGAAGTCTGGTCTGTTCATAAGAATTATACCATTGAGAATGATACTCTGACTTAGACATCATCCTGAATATTCCATATATCACCCGGCTATGGAATTGATTACCAGAATGACTCCAAAATGGTACTACATTTAAATGCAGAGTAAAGCGGTTCTACAAAACTGATGACTTCTTAGGATAGACCATCAATATCAAGTAGGTGGGAACCTTATCAGCTAGTTGAATGGACCATATCTGGCTTTGTCTGATCTAACAGTGAAAATCGATACCAGGTACAGCCACTACCAAAAGTATGTTCCTTGCCTGGTAAACAATGAAGGGAATGTGATAGTTTAAACATTTGATTGATGGGGTGCTGAAAATTGGACCCTCACAGATCTGAAACTTACATCCTGTCCTAAGTGTAGATCATAAATTCTGTAGTCCCGGAGAACCTCTAGGACCATAATAAGATGGGCTCTTCCCCCACAATTATTTCAGTATATCTTCCATCACCCATATATATAACACAACATGGTAAAACAAAACTTAATGGCTGCTACCACTAGTTAAGTGCCACAACGGTCCTCATTGGGGCACCACCTAACAAGCCCACAATATATAAATATACTGTATGTGGGGAGGGTTGTTTGGTTTAGAAAAATGTTTCTAAACACTGGATTTGAAAATTCATAGACCACCAACAATTACAGCAGAGTGCAGTCCCTGGAGGACGCACCCGTGCATTTTATGGACAGTCCACTGATTTAAGAAGAGTACAATATGTAATCCTTAATTTCCCCTATGGAGGAGCTGCAGATAACACGTGCTCCTGGATATCCCACAGATTACAGTTGAATGCTAGTGGACATCCTGAGATCGGCTTATCACTGCAGGACTTTCCAAAGTAGACTATCCTATGCATTGGACTACAATCTGTCAAACAACCACACTCATAATGTAATCAGGGTGATTGCTATAATGAATACCTCCACTTTCCCGCAGTAGTTTTCATGACTACATCTATGTAATAATCATCAGATCTGTACAAAAAGACAAAGAGATGCCTGTGAGATAAAGTAAGACTGGTCTCGGCTTAACTTATTGGATGTCTTACAAAAGAAGAAGGGAAAGAATTAAGGACAGCATAGGAACAATTTTAAAAGTTATGGGGAAATCAGAAGGAAGAAGCTTTTCTCTATGTACTGGGGAATTACTGTGAAGACTTATATATCTGATAGCCAGCCCCATGACTGCTCTCCATAAAGCTGTCATGTCACCGGTTACTGGAGAGAGAGCATCGGACATGGTCTATTAAATGTGATCCTGCAGCAGCTGAATGTACAGCCAAATGGAAAATTACATTAAATAGATGATTAATAGCTGAAATGTGGAGCAACAAACTAAAAATATCCATCATGTATCCCCATATATCCCCTGCTAAAATACTCCTGACATAATATAACAAGTATACAACTGACTATAGACAAACGGTATAAAAAGTATATGGCTGACTATAGATGCACAGTATGATGAGTATATGGCTGACTATAGTCACACAGCATGACGAGTATATGGCTGACTATAGATGCACAGTATAATGAGTATATGGCTAACCATAGGCACACAGTATGATGAGAATACTGCTTACTTAAGGCACACAGTATGATGAGAATACATCTGACTTTAGGCACACAGTATGATGAGTATACTGTATGGCTGACTATAGGCACACAGTATGATAAAAGGTTGACTATAGGCACACAGTATGATGAGAATACATCTGACTTTAGGCACACAGTATGATGAGTATACTGTATGGCTGACTATAAGCACACAGTATGATAAAAGGTTGACTATAGGCACACAGTATGGTGACTATACGGCTGAAAATAGACGCACAGTATGATGAGTATACAGCTGACTTTGGGCACACAGTATGATGAGTATATGGCTGACTATAGGCACACAGTATGATGAGTATATGGCTGAAAATAGACGCACAGTACGATGAGTATACGGCTGACTTTAGGCACACAGTATAATGAGTATATGGCTGACTATAGGCACACAGTATGATGAGTATATGGCTGACTATAGGCACACAGTATAATGAGTATATGGCTGACTATAGGCACACAGTATAATGAGTATATGGCTGACTATAGGCACACAGTATGATGAGTATATGGCTGAAAACAGACGGACAGTATGATGACTATGGGGGTGCAGATGCTTCCAAAGACCTCCAATTTATCCAACATTGAGAAGAAGCAGCACTCTAGTGAATAAAATTAAGTCACAGATTTATTAACCCATGATCATGGGGGTATAAGTCCTGAGACTCCTACCTGCAGCTAGAAGAGTGCAATATGCATGTGCTTCTCACTTTTCTTTCCTGCGATCGGTGGAGGCCTCTGCACTCAGACCCTCAACAATAAAAACTGTTAATATGTTTCTATTGTATGACATAGCAAAAGTTTTCTGACAATTCAATGACACTTTAATACTGATTGCCTCCTAGATTTTCCAAGAACACGTAGAAATCTAAAATATCTGAAAGTAAGTTATGGTGATTTTACAACTTGTTTGAGCTCTATTTACATTAATACAGACCCATTTTTTCAATCTTAGTGGATCCCAGTGACTTATATTGGGGTCTACCATGTTTCTGTTGGGTTTCTGGTGTATTTGAAAGCAAGAAGAATCAAATTGAACAGTCATGTGACTGTATTCGGGGGGGGGGATTTTTGGAAATCAGACACATTCCAGATACACGTACATCAAGCCATTGTGATACCTTCTGTCATTGCAGGGTTCGGTTTTCCTCCTCATCATACAACATTGAAAGCAACTATCCTGTTAAAGAAATAAAATTCACATTAACTGGGGAACAAACAGGACACTTACATGATGTCTTCTTTTTCATCATTTTATTTACAGATCTGCTAATTTTTTCGTGCTCCATTCAAGATATCCACAACGCCTTTCAGAGTGCCTGATGAACATTGTGCATCGGTAGTCCACACCACTCCCTACTTGTCCAGCCCGGCTCTTGGATTGGCCTCTACTGGCCATGTGGGCAGAGCTAGCCAATCCAAGGGCAGCAGGAAATGTCTTGGACTATCAAATGCATGTGTGCATCAAGCAGTCTGAGAAGCAGTGCGACCATCTTGGATGACGGGAGAGGAGCCCAGGAAATGATGGATATGCAGCTAAAAATATGGAATGGTGGTCACCTGGTATTGTTCAGTTCTTAAGGCTGCTCTCAGCTTTTTTTTTTCAACCAGAGGGTTGCTTTAACTAGTTTCTACTGAATAGCCCAGAGGTTTATAATAAATGCTAATTAGAGGCAGATAATTGGAGCGGCCTCGATGTGCTCACATACATAATTAGACAAAATCCTGAAATCACAAGCTACTTATCGTAATTTATGTGGTTGGAAAAATAATTATCTCATTTACAGTATAAAGTAAACACAGGAATGTTACACGGCCGACCGGAGAGAAAAGTGAAAAGCCCTTATTAGCAGCGGTAGAGGAAAGAAGCGGAAAATGTGAGTAAAGTCCTTGTGGGATTTTATTTTTGTCATCAGTTTGGAAGTGGCTGAGAGGAAAGTTCTGACATCCTGTTATATCCGCTACTGCTTCTATCCAAGCAAAACACAATGCAACCGGTCTATGGGACAATATGAAGACTTGCCACCAAAGGAGAACAAGACAGTATTTCCATAATCTGTCTAGTTAGAGTTAAACCAGGGTTAAAATCAAAACTTCACTGAGCTCCTAAGCCCTCACGTTTCATGTAAGCTCACACAGGACCATTGTCGGACCTACCTCACATTTTATTTATGGCTCCATCACATGCTGCGTTAGGCCTGTAGATCCCGCAGCTGTTTGCAAGACCCACTGTGAAAAAGTCTATTCTTGTCAGCAAAACGGGCAGGAATAGGACAGGTTCTATCATTTGTGGCTAGACCGCATGGACACAGAAGGCACTTGGATGAGATACATGTGCTGTCGTTTTTGTGGTTTTTTTTTTTGCTGATCCATACAAATGAATGGGTCCATGTGCAATCAGCAAAAAAATGTGGATCAGACACGGACCAAAAATACAGTTGTGTGCATGAGGCCTTCCAGAGATATTGCCCCTACAAGAATTGTTTCTAAGTAGGAACCCTGGGAAGAAGTACATTGTAGAAGACATAGTGCCTCTACTCCTACCATTAACTCCATGTTATTTTTAGGTGTAACATTTTGTTCTGAATAACGTCATAATAAATCTTTATAGGGGTTGGAGATCTGTTTTTTTGGTACAGATTCATTGCATAGACATACAGTTAAAACAGAATATTCTGGCTGTCTGAAGTGAGCTAAGGATCCTACTGCATACTGTGTATACATTAAACTCTATGATAAAACAGTATGCTGAAATCTCCTGAGCTCCATCTAGTGGTGGCTGCAGCCAACATGTTTGAAATCGACCTTGGTGACAAAATGGAGGAGAAATGAATGGAAGAAAAGGAAAAAGTGGAACAGTTGCCCATAAAAATCAGTTAGGCTACTGCATAGTTTTCTGCTAAGCCTCTGTAACAAGAGAGCTTGCCTCTAAAGGATGCTATATGCAAATATTCCACTTTGCACTGTTTTTGAGAAATATAACCCATTTTTTGGCCAGGATATGATTTAAAACATAGCATACTGGCTGTCTTCTGGAGAGAGAGCTTAAGAGCTTACTGCATACTGTTTTATTATATAGTCCAATGTATAAATAGTATGCGGTAGGCTCCTAAACTCCCCCTAGTGGTGACTCCAGGCAGCCATGCTATTTTTCAATTGTATGTCTATGTAAGGAATTTGGAGCCAGGGCCGCCACATAAATCTTCCCCACTTTGTATGTCTTCTATAGAACAAGTAGACAAGCAATTTCTACATATTTTCAAGTCAAACAAAACAGGAAAATAGGCATGGACAATACAATGTGTGGCAATTTAGAGGATAAGATAAGATATAATCTGTTTGTATTGCCATCTGCTGGCAGACTTTCAATGTTAGGACATAACCCCATCGTTATTAAGTTGCTTAAGTCAAATGAGCACAAATACTCTTCCATTCATTTCTCCATCAGCCATAGTTACCAGTAATCACTACAGGCTCCGGCTGTAGAAAGCACAGTCTAACTAGACATGACAGAGCAACAAAGGATAAACAACAAACAGATGGAAAATGCAGCCCTCAGATTACAACAACACGATATGGAAAATGCATTGGATACAGATTCATGTAATTGAATAAACAGATCGTATCAAAGAGAACCCTGGAATGTGCATTTCATGTCCTGGCAGCAGCAGCATAAGACAAAATAACTTCACCGCCATGTAAGATTCAGGTAAGAAGAGTCAAAAGTTTTCACAAGACGTTTGAGATATTGAAGTCACCACCATGGTCAACTACTGTGTCCTGTGCTGGTCAACTAGACTCTTATTTCAGAGAATGCATGGTCAATCCATTATAGTCAACAGGAGACCATGCTGCCTCCAAAAAGATGAGTTGTGCCAATAAGAGCCAAAGACGGGCAGAATAGCTCCCTAGCTCTAGTCCCTTGTCATTGTGGCAACTGGAGGGGGTCACAGTGGTCAGATTCTCAAATATTGGACATTACTTGCAAACTAGCAATCTGCCATCAAGTTCTTAAAGGGGATGCAACCTTTGAAGAAACCCTACTTTTTTTAGAAGGGTCCATTGACCTTAACCTGATAACAAAGCGTTCCCTTGCTCAGACATCCAACGATCAGCTGTCATCTGTGGGAAAACTGGCAGTAAGTGTTCAATTTCTCTGCAGCACCACCACAGGGCAAATAAAGCATTACACAATGTCCATTCACGTCATTGGATTTTCTGCCCCATGCAAGATGGGACAGGTCCTCCAGAGTGAAAGATGCTCTTTGTAATTTGTTCTTCACTCATAAGATGAGGATCTTTAACATAGGACACCTGTATTAACTCAGAATTCCCTGACAGGGTTCGTGAAAATGGACAATCCTTTTAACTGGGAAACTATCTAAATATATAAAGAACTTTAAAAAATAATAGTTATAGGATAACCAGCCAATTGTTTCTTTTGGTTTTCAAGGTTGAGGATGCATTTTTATGGAGCAATGTATTCTCCACTTTAGACAAACTATTTTTTGGTGAGAAGGGTTTCCTGATGATAAGCTGATTACGTAGTGTCCTGATACTGGCACACTCTAGAGAGGAATCTGACAGCAAGTGTTCAATTCCCCTGCAGTGCCCCCACTGGATTAATGAAGCATTACACGTGTCTCACTTAAACCATTGAACTGCCTGTGTAAGTTGCTTTGCTGGGTCCTCCAGAAAGAAAGACTCTCTTTGCAGCCGTTCTTTGTTCTTGATAATAGAGGAGATCCTATCTATTAACTTGTCTGAATTTGAAAGTAAGTTTTGTGAACCAGACATCCCCTAGTGAGAAATGAGACAACACCTGTGTGTCCACTTATATTTAGGTCCCAATAAATCTTCATTTTTCTGTTAAATGGTTTCCTTCAGTACTGTCTGAGACATAAGTGCTGGAGAGCTGTGTACACTGCACGACACTGCTCTGAGTGAGTCTAAGAAAAGTACTGGCACGAGACAAAGCAATTAATGGACAATTCATCTTCGGCCCTTGTATCCTTTCTTACGTTGTGAGCTCTGGACTCAGATTACTGTACAATATAATGAGGATGAAACTGAATCTCTGGTTATAGAGAGTACATTCATTCTCATGTTCGAGGATAAAGTCTACAAAGATGGACTTGGAAAAACAAAGCTGTTTTCTTCATAAATGGATCCCCAGAGAACTGTCTGCCTTGTTTCTATTACAGAATGTAGTCACAATCTAATTTCATGAGAAAGTACACCCCCAAAACCAGCTTCCCTTTGCTTGTTCAGATTAGGGGTACATTTTTTAGTAATGTGCTCTCAGCAAGAAAACACGGTAAATGTTCATGAATCCAGTGCCCAATGGTCTGAAAAACCTGTTTGTGAAAGATGATACAAAAAAAATATCCGAGGCAAGATTAGAAAAACATCCAAAAACAGTGCCATACCTGCCCATGGGTTGTATGTGGTATTGTTGCTAAATGGAGCTGAATTGCAATACCAGAAACAACCGATACACAGTTGTGACGCCGTTTCTGAAAAATAAAAAGCAATAGGCTTACTTTTTCCTTCATAGACAGCATTTCCATGGCTAGTAAAGGATCTTCATAGGACATAGCTATAGGGAGCTATAGGGCTTCACTGCCACATCTTCTGCCAATTATCGTCTGTCCAAGTTTTGAATAGAGACCTCCTAAACAGACCACTGACCTATTTCATTCAATGGATGTATTCACATGGTCGATTCTCCCATTGGTCCATGCAGAGAAAATTATAGCATTTTCTTCTTTGGTCCGATTGTCCTGCAATACACTTATGATTTGGAATAAGTAGGAAAAACAGACCACAAATGGATTCCTCCAGTGGACAATCAGAATACTGAAATATTTTAGGATATTTTTAATGTGGATAGTCACATAAAATAAAAACTTGGTTTAAAGAGTAGAATTTTCTGATGATACTTTTCCTTTCAGGAAATAGGTAAGGTAAAACCCAATGACAAAATCATAAAGATAAATAAAAACATACACATACAAAAAAAATATAAAACATCCTCTTATGTCTATTATGAAATAAAAAATGGGTGAGATAAAAAATATAATAAATGTTGTTATGACTATTATCACAAATTATCTCATAGATAAAAAAATTAATTCCGTTTTATATATCAGAATATAATAAAGATGGTATTTTTTAAATTAAAAATACATAAAAAAAGCCTAATCATAAAATGAATATTATAAATAGATACTGTATTATAATTATTATTATTAATAAATCCGAGGCAAGATTGGAAAAACATCCAAAAACAGTGCCACACCTGCCCATGGGTTGTATGTGGTATTGCTGCTCAATGGAGCTGAATTGCAATACCAGAAACAACCCATACACAGTTGTGAGGCAGTTTCTGAAAAATAAAAAACAATCTAGCAAAACAATACAACCTGCTGTATGAACTTGCATACACTATTCTGGTAGAAATAATATCATTTATAAAAAACAAAAAGTAAAAAAAAAAATCATTACACTATTTCGGTAGAAATAATATCACCTTTAAAAAAAAGTTAAAAGAATTCATTACACTATTTTGGCAGAAATAATATCATTTATTTAAAAAAAAGTTTAAAAAAATGATTACACTATTTCAGTAGGAATAGCATCATTTATTTTAAAAAAAACTGACAAAAAAAGTGCTAAAAACTATCACTATGGATATTTTTTCCTTAAAGGATTTATCCCGTTTGTTTGCTTTTTAATCATGCTTTATCATTTATACTAGTGTTATAATTCACATCAATTGGGGCATGATTTAAAAAAGTAAACCAAGATAACCCCTTTAATTAAGAGCCGTTGCACAGGAAAGACAGGAAATAGTCAAATTCATTCATTTTACCAATCCGGAGAATAACATTGTTTATTAATAAAATTTATTTCATGTTTTCTCTTTACCAGCCTGCATGGGATAAAAAAAACTAACAAATGGCGACAGGCGAAATACTGGCTCTATATATGTATACAGCTGTACCTCTCCTTCCCCAAAGTTTAAATTGCAATTAATTATCGACTATTCCATTGCAGTGACATAGGGGTGATTTTTCGCTGATGAACACAATACAAAGTTTTTGCAGGCACCATATACTGGCGCAGTCCTCGCAGCCACCATGTCTGACAGGTTGTAACATTTTAAGAGTTGCTAATGCTACTGTTGTGTAGGCTCCTTGTATTAGCACGCAGCCTTGAACGTCTGCACATCCTGTGTGACCATGAATGGCACGGTTGTTTTAGGGAACGAGAGTCTATCCAATTAAATTTAAGGCACTGCCAATTAGGCTCAGGAGCCATCATCCACACCAGATTAATTATGGGCAAAATATTTATCGACTTCAACGACGCGAGGCGGCCAGGTTTATCCCGAACGGAGAAATTGTACTATAAAATAAAATAAAAAAATTAATGAGGTGGAACAACTTAAGCCAAAAAACAATTAAAAAGGCACCGAGGAGCAGACTTTAGTGCCGAGATACGACTGCTCCTCCATCCAGCCTTCCTTGTCTCAGGTGATAAACTAAAATGTACCGAAAGTTTCTCTCGGGGCCGTTGGCAGAACTTGATGATTTAACCACAGAGCAATGAAATCCACAAGTTTGCAGTTTTATTTTCCACTTGCTCATACTGTTGCTGACCCCATGAACCTACAGTATATTTTATTCTGTTTTCTCCTGGCTTCTCAGGCCCATAGGCTTTTTTTGTCTCAGACTTTCACCTACAGAATTGTGATGAGCTCACAAGATTATTTTTTTTTAAGTTTTCTAATTTTGTAATGGTTTGCATGGACCTTAGTTTGTATGGGGATATATGTGACAATCATAGGAAATGTTCTTGTGTTGAGAATCCAAAGCATCTAAAAATTTTAAAAATTAAGAAATTTTACAAATTTCAAAGTAAAGATTTCCTTCCGTTTTAGATCTACAATGCCTATATAGACTTAAACAACTCACAAAAACGTTCACACTACGGTGATATGTCATAAGACTCATAAAAGTAGAGCATTTAAGTAGAAAAAAATGTCAATGACTCAAAAACTTGTCATGTGTCCTTGAGCATCAATCACAGCTTGACAACGTTGTCTCATGCTGTTTACAAGTCAATTAATTGTCTGCTGAGGCATGGCATTCCGCTTTTCTTGAATGGCGGCCCTCAGGTGTAAAGAGTTTCGAGCCTCTACACGGTGACTCTGCTGATCCCATAGGTTTTCAATGGATTTCAGGTCAGGAGAAAGTGCAGATCACTCCATTTGAGGTCCCCAGTCTCCAGCAGCTGTTCCTTAATGATGCGACCTCGATGAGCTGGCACATTTTTGTCCATGAAGATGAAACTAGGCCTGTGTTGTTCATGCAGAGGCACAATGACTGGATTAATGATGTTATTCAAGTAGTATGGGCTTGTCACTGTACCATTCACAAAGTGTAGGGCAGTTCTGTACTGACTAGACACAGCTGCCCACACTGTAACAACGCCACCACCAAAGGCTCGTCTAGTGACAACAGTGGCTGATGCATAGCTCTCTCCTTGATTTCTCCAATATCGTTGGTGGCTATCATTTGTGCTCAACATGAATTAACTTTCATCAGTGAACAGCACTGAGGCCCACTGGTCCCTCGTCCAGTGTAAATGCTCCCTGGCCCATGCAAGACAATGATGCCTGTGGTCAGGTACCCTTGCAGGCCATATAGCACACAGACCACTCTGATGTAAAAGGTTTCAAATGGTCTGACATGACACTTGGGTGCCTCTCACTTACCTTAATTATGCCTGGAGTTGTGTGACATTCATGATCCGGTTCCACAGGGCATTGTTCATAATGAAGCATCATCAGTGTGGGATGTGTCCAAAGGATGTCTACTTCTATACCTTTCTGTGACTCTTCCAGTCTCCCTGTATCTCTGATACAACCTGCTGATGACACTCGGTGACACTCTAAGCTCAGTGGCCACTTCTGTCTGAGAACATCCTGCTTGAAGCCTCGCAGTGGTGAGGTACTGTTGATCAATTGTTAGGTGTCGTCTTGGTCTCATAATTTCAAAATATGAACAGCATGATGAGAAGGACTGTTTAAATACCAATTCTAATTGAACCAGGAAATTTATTGGGTGATTAATGGATCAAACAAAAGTTGTGAATTTTGCCATTAAGCTCCTTCTTAGAGAACAGCAAAAAGTACTGTGCAAAAAGTACTGAAACATTGAACGGTTGGACATGTGCATTCAAAAGTTTAAAGGTTAGAGTGCATTTTAGGTTCATACTGAAATTTCACCCACAAGCCAAATATCCCAAACTTTTTGTGAGTAGTGTATTTAATAATGTACAAGCATTTGGGACACCACACTATTAACATAGCACACCAAACATGCATTTGTGGTTGCCACTTGCTGCATCTGTATGTGCAGTTTGATCCTGCTATCAAACTTCTTTTAGTCTGTCCCCTACTTCATACCAACATACAATCGGCAAGGGAGGGCAGATGAATTAAACTACGTAGCCTTTCAAGCAAGCGTGAACCAGGGATTTGCTCAAAGTCCCATTGTTGACTCTTCACTTCCTCTGCGAGATCATATATCCTAGGTCATATATATAGCCTAGGTCAGTGATGGCGAACCTTTTAGAGACCGAGTGTCCAAACTGCAACCCAGAACCCACTTATTTATCGCACAGTGCCAACACGGTACGTTACCCTGAATACTACAGTCCAGTATAGTATATATTCTATTTAATTTATTATTTAGCGATAATACCCTGCCTACATTAAATGTGCTGCCTGTGCTGTTCATAGTGCGCCCTGTGCTGATGAATGGCAGGAAAAGGCATAGTGGTACACCATAGACTTTTTCCAGGGCACGGGTGACCACAGAGAGGGCTCTGAGTGCCGCCTCTGGCACCCGTGCCATAGGTTCGCCATCATTGGCCTAGGTGTATTTTACAGCAATGGGGTGAGAAGGAAAAGAGAAAGTTCCTCCTGAGAGAATATGTACTTCCTCCAGAAGCATGATGAGAGCAAAGTTCAAGATAATTAGAAATAAATTTGGAACATATTTCCAAAATATAGTAAATAATTGGGAAGGCCATTGGAATAGTCAGGAGTTTCCAACCATGTGTAAATTCATAGACAGTCCATAAAGATCAGTGAGTTTTTTCAATGTCCATAATAAAAAATGTATTTTCTATTTTTACCTCCAGGTAATTTCTTAACCTGGAGGTGTAGCTTGTGCAGGTTACAGTGACTGTTTGAAACCCAACAGTATGAAGAGATGCCTACGGGTCCAGTGAAATATGAGCTGTTCGAAATCTAAGTATCCAAAGTTTTCTTTTAAACATCTCCAAGTCTTTGACCATGGAACAGCCAGATGTACAGGTATAGCCCTCACAGTTGTGGTTAGAGAAGGTAGATTGGGCTGTTATTTAGCTCCTGTAGTCCTAATGATGTGTTTTTATTCCATTTATGTCTTTGTGGGGCCATATTTTACAACGTGATGTCCCCTGGTCCTATTTATTTTGCATTTTCTCCGCTTGGTATCATATTTTTGTGGCTTGACTCAGAGTAGAGTGCACCTTTTCAAAGTATACAAAATCAAGAGTTTCTTTGGCACCCAGAGCCAGGACTAACCCTCCCATACTCCCAACATTGTGCCAACACAGTGTGCAAAAGTCTAATTCCATTGACTATGTTTATTTTGTTTGATTTTCATATTATCCTTTATTACTGTCCAGAGTCAGAAAAAACAACAATTCTAGTATTTCTGAAGGGTCTGTCTCAGTGATGACATTGGCCAGGATGTAGCCATAGAAATTATATTAATTTGTCTCTTTGTAGGAGCTGGCCAAAAGAAACAGACGGTGGAGCCATCGAGTAGAGTCATGGCCATGCATCTTGGTTAGCAGGTATAGAAAACTTGCCTTCCCGACCAGGGGATCTCGATTAAGTTAACATTTCCTGATGAGACCCCAGATTGTTAAAACATATGTTGGCTGAATGCTCTGTAGAATAAATTATTAGCCAGGAAAAATTTAATGAAAGCTGATATTCTTGGCCTATCGGAAAAGTGGCACAAAGCATTTTTAAGAAATTTCCGAGAAAAAATACTACAACTAATATTGGTCATGTACAACATACTGGATCACATTACACTGAACAGGACATCTGAATATCTTCATAATCAGTCATATGGAAAGTTATGGACACTCCATGTACAGTACGATAAAAATTTTTATTTACGAACATGTGTGGACATCAAAAGCTGATATTCATTCAAATCATGGCGCAACAGCTCTGCACTCCTTGGGATAGGTTGTCAGAGTTTGTTCAGTGGGGCTCAAGCACAATGATAGAGCTCAAGCATGCCACCATCTCTTCTGTATTTACACAGGCACAGGGGCATAGCTAAAACTCATGGGCCCTGGTGCAAGAATTCAGCTTGGGCCCTCCTTTCCTCGGTTCTTTCTGGCAAGGGGCAGGGAAGCACATAGACTTCCTTCTACCTAGTTCATACAAAACAAGGATCATTAGATCACAGATTAATAAAGTCTATATTTGGATGCCCGTAAGTCAAACAACAAACTATTTCTCAGAGAGATAAGGTAACCCTAAAAAATAACTTTTATTGATACATATAAAACGCCCAGTATATCATAAAAAAGGAGGTGTAGAGACATTAGCTCAGGACCCTACCACCAGCTGATGTGTATGATAATTGTCACTAGGGTATCGAACCAGGTAAGAGGGAGGGAGGGAATGCTGGGTCTCTGACCCTTTTGTTTGTCCCTATCTACTCCCCCTATCAATTGGTCGACGCCTCCTGTTCCACCCTCACTCTCTTCCCTGGTCTGTGCTCCGACTGCCCAGGTTCGTCCTGAAGGGGAAAGGGAAGGAGGGGTTGGAGGCCCTGTAACTTATACGTATTATTTAGGTAGACCAAGCTAACATTTGCCACAGCATAGGTCTTATCTGTTCTGGTGCACCAGGGGGTAGAACGGTTCTCCAAACTGATTGACAATTACTCATCAGATAAACTACTAGTCTCCTAAAAATAAAGCACTAGGGCAGGTGACCGCTGTCAGGTCACATGTCCATGACACCAACGTGCCCAACAAATACGCACACTTCATACCCTACCCAACGCGTTTCCCTGGTGTAAAACCAGTTCATCAGGGGTTATAGGCCATTATATTATAAATGCAAATACAATCAAAATAGTGCAAATAATATCCAGTGCAGGAGAGTAAAATCAGACTGCTTATCTTGTTAAGGCCCTGGTATGACCAGCCATCCGATAATTATGACCAGGAAGTGTCCATTCGCCCGGCCATCATTCGTGGAGACCCGGAACAGATAAGACCTATGCTGTGGCAAATGTTAGCTTGGTCTACCTGAATAATACGTATAAGTTACAGGGCCTCCAACCCCTCCTTCCCTTTCCCCTTCAGGATGAACCTGGGCAGTCGGAGCACAGACCAGGGAAGAGGGTGAAGGTGGAACAGGAGGCGTCGACCAATTGATAGGGGGAGTAGATACACAAGGGAGGGACACACAAAAGGGTCAGAGACCCAGCATTCCCTCCCTCCCTCTTACCTGGTCGATACCCTAGTGACAATTATCATACACATCAGCTGGTGGTAGGGTCCTGAGCTAATGTCTCTACACCTCCTTTTTTATGATATACTGGGCGTTTTATATGTATCAATAAAAGTTATTTTTTAAGGTTACCTTATCTCTCTGAGAAATAGTTTGTTGTTCCTGCTACCTAGGCAAAAATTAAAACGGCACCCCCGCATGTCAAATTCTTGACCTTACCCCTTCCCTCCAGCCAGAGGTGTAACTTGAAGATTCTGGACCCCAGTGCAAAATCTATGACAGAGCCCTCCCAATATGCGGCACTTTCAGGCTCCTGGGCCCGGTAGGGACTGTAACCTTTGCACCCCCTATAGCTACATCCCTGCATAGGCACATACATTTGTAATTGTGCCTGGTACTGCAGCTTAGGCGCTTGAATTTGAATGTGACTGAGCTGCAGTAGCAGTCTCAGGCACCTACAGTATATGGAGGATATGAAGCAAAACAGTTAACCGCTCCCCTCCTCTTGTGTGACGTATCACATATTTGAAAATTTTTGTATATTTATTTGTGGATACACTTACTGAAGTTTGGCCACGACCAAGGACACATTGCATTTCCAAAACATGCCAGCTTTATAATGGTGTATACACATTGGGACAGATTTATCAAAATGGTGTAAAGTAGGACTGGTTTAGTGGTCCATAGCAACCACTCAGATTCCACCTTTCATTTTCCAAAGGAGCTGTGAAAAATTAAAGGTGTCATCTGATTGGTTGCTATGGGCAACTAAGCCAGTTCTACTTTACCCCAGTTTAATAAATCTTCCCCTTTGTTTTTAAAAGTTTGGAAAGAAAGCTTGCAATATTTTAATGGAAGATACGCTTGCTGGACAATTTTCCTTTGGATTATTCCTGTGACCTATATGGACGACATGCTGTGCTTGTGTAAACAGCTTGGGATAGCGCTCTCATGCAAGGCATGGAAGCCAGGGGTCAGAACCCTACTAATCAAACATTCACGGCCTATTCTAGGGATATATTTCAGTTCCAGAAGACCATTTTAGACAAAATATGTTAGATATTTGTAATTTATAAATAATGTGAAGGGGTTTTGAGGATTTTTATACCTGTCCTCAGGAAAGGGCATCAATATCACAATGGTGGGAGTCCAACATCCCACACTCATACCAATCAGTTGTTTCGAAGTACTATAGCTCTGGCACTGGTAACAGGTGCCAGTTCTACACAGCTCTGTCCATTGTGTAGTGGATGGACCTGGTTACCACAGCACTGCCTCCAGCTCTGTCTATTACACAATTGGTGGAGTTGTGTAGCTTCAGCGCCAGAGCTACTCGAGAATGATGATTGGCAACAATGCTGAGTGTTGGACCACCGCCTATTTGATATTGATGGTCTATCTTGATGATAGGCCATCAATATAAAGATCCTGACAAACCCCTGAAAAGATCTAAAATTATACTCAGGTACAGCAGATCAAGTATAAATGACAAGAACATCATTTGTGGTCGGATCGGCTATCCGAAAGGTGTACCTAACCTATCTAACCCTATCTACAACAAGCAGTAGAATTATGCCATAACTGCTGCGGTAGGGCAGCCTAAAGGGGGCCACCCTAATATGAAATGACTGTAAGATGGTGTGGGTGGGTGGGTGAAATCAGCTGAATCGGCGTCAGCCTGGGCTCACAGGAGCCTGTAAATAGCCTAGCAATCAGCCAGCCTAGGCCCGCAGGTGCATGTAACTAGTCTTGTGATCCGCCTCCCCTCCCACAAATGCAGCAAATATATTTGCTTAAAACTTGTGGTCGGATCGGCTATCCGAAAGGTGTACCTAACCTATCTAACCCCATCTACAACAAGCAGTAGAATTATGCCATAACTGCTGCGGTAGGGCAGCCTAAAGGGGGCAAAAAGAGCAGACCTTAGTTTAGAGCAAAATATATACATACCATTACTACACCCACTTTAAACGTAAAAGACATTCCCGATGAAGGTGCGGAATATACCGTACATATCAGAGTGACTACCATCAACCTTACCTCTGTCATGTGCACCGGCACATCATTCTTGGAGGTGGCTAATGCTGATGCGATTGAAGGAGTGGCCGGTAACCAGAAACTATTTACTCCTATGTATACTAACAACATATGAACATATTACGAGAAGGTCTGGATCCTGAGAGCTGCAGACTGAAACAAACAATGGTGAATCTGTTGGAAGGCCTAAATGAATTCCAAGCATTCGCCGAGGGCCCTGACCGGGCACCAACTGTTCCTGGTTGCAAACTACTACACCTCTACTTATTCCCCAGGCCACACCTTATATACATATATATATATATATATATATATAAGGCCCCAAAAGTTAGAACATGGCGTATGTCTACTTACTCTATTAGTAGGTTAAGCGGAATATGTGAACACGCCAGGCCTGGGGAACCATCAACACGGATACATGGCTATTTCAATTAACGAGCTAATGTCGCCTGTAGTGAGGACAGAGAACGTACACACCATACCTGCAGTTGTGACAGGAAATAAGCTAAAGGTCGTGATAACTATGAATGCTGTGCCTGTAGTCGTGATAGGACTTGTCGAGTCTGTAGCTGTGAGACATTGTGAATGCGCCTTATTACTGTACCTCCTACTGGAAGACTGACCGATACCCAGGACATAGGCCCGACACCAACACCCTCAGCCCGAGTGGCAAGCGAAGACATGGAAACTACTTGTAGTGGGGCCACGAGGCTCGACCTCAAATGGTGAAGTCATATATGAAAACATTTAATCGTAGAAGCCATGCGTGAGAGACTAATGGCGGTGCCATGCGTGAGAGACACTAACGGCGGAGTCATGTGTGTAAAACATGAACGGAGAAGCCATGCGTGAGAGACTCTAATGGTGAAGTCATATGTAAAACACTAATTGGAGAAGCCATGCGTGAGAGACTAATGGCGAGGTCAAATGTCAAACACTAACTGGAGAAACCATGCGTGAGAGACTCTAATGGCGGTGCCATGCGTGAGAGACTCTAATGGCGAAGTCATATGTCAAACACTTAATGGGATAAGCCATGCGTGAGAGACTAATGGCGGTGCCATGCGTGAGAGACTCTAATGGCGGAGTCATGTGAGTAAAACACAAACTGAGGCCATGCGTGAGAGACTCTAATGGCGAAGTCATATGGAAACACTTAATGAGATAAGCCATGCGTGAGAGACTCTAATGGCGGACACTTAAATGGAGAAGCCATGCGTGAGAGACTCTAATGGTAGTGCCATGCGTGAAAGACTCTAATGGCGGACACTTAATTGGAGAAGCCATGCATGAGAGACTGATGGCGGAGCCATATGTGTAACACTAAATCGGAGAAGCCATGCGTGGGAGACACATGGCAGAGTCATATGTGTAACACTAAATCGGAGAAGCCATGCGTGAGAGACTCTAATGGCAGTGCCATGCGTGAGAGACTCTAATGGCAGTGCCATGCGTGAGAGACTAATGGCGGACACTTAATTGGAGAAGCCATGCACGGGAGACTGATGGCGGAGTCATATGTGTAACACTAAATCGGAGAAGCCATGCGTGAGAGACTCTAATGGCGGACACTTAATTGGAGAAGCCATGCGTGAGAGACTCTAATGGCAGTGCCATGCGTGAGAGACTCTAATGGCAGTGCCATGCGTGAGAGACTCTAATGGCAGTGCCATGCGTGTAACACTAAATCGGAGAAGCCATGAGTGAGAGACTCTAATGGCAGTGCCATGCGTGAGAGACTCTAATGGCAGTGCCATGCATGAGAGACTAATGGCGGACACTTAATTTGAGAAGCCATGCGTGAGAGACTCTAATGGCAGTGCCATGCGTGAGAGACTCTAATGGCGGAGTCATACGTGTAACACTAAATCGGAGAAGCCATGAGTGAGAGACTCTAACGGCTGACACTTAATCGGAGAAGCCATGCGTGAGAGACTGATGGCGGAGTCATATGTG
Source organism: Bufotes viridis (assembly GCA_033119425.1). Taxonomy (NCBI): domain Eukaryota; kingdom Metazoa; phylum Chordata; class Amphibia; order Anura; family Bufonidae; genus Bufotes; species Bufotes viridis. Next base: position 43,538,219 of record CM065592.1, on the reverse strand, counting down.
TAACACTTAATTGTAGAAGCATTGCATGAGAGACTATAACGGGGGAGTCATATGTGTAACACTTATTTGGAGAAGCCATGCGCGAGAGACTTAAATGGCGGAGTCATATGTGTAACTCTGAATCTGCGAAGTCATGCATGAGACTCTGATGGCGGAGTCATGTGAGTAAAACATAAACGGAGAAGTCCTGCGTGGGAGACTAATGGCGGAGTCATACATGCGAGTCTAATGGCAGATTTATTATTATTATTTTTTTTTTTTTTATAAAGCACTTAAGCGGCACCAGTATGACTTGGGAACTCGCATAACCATGAACCCCTCTGACAGGGAACCTAAGACGCTAAAAAGCCTACGACCATATGGTACCCCTAACGAACAACATGAAGGACGGTCAAAGGGCCACCCGGAGCCATGAGGCCGAAGCGATCATCGGGCCCCCCGAAGCCATGAGACCCCTCGAAGCCAAGAGACTGAACTGAATGACTATACAGTGACGATAAGAAATTAAATGTGAGCCAGAACCGATGGGATATGCATAGACATTAGTGAAGCGAACCACGTGCATAAATAAACATAACCATCCGTGAATTTGAACAGACGGGAGACAACGAAGCCAGAGGCCTAACAATTCGCTAAGAGAGGACCCTTATCTTGACAAATAAAGGATTTGTAAAACATAGTAGGAAACGTACTCCAATTGGGCCACTGACCGCTGAAAAGCTATTTGGTTAACTGGGGCAAGGGACCAATCTGAGTGAATATGAACCAAAAGTAAAGCGGACCTGTCTAAGTAACCGCAAACCAGGACTGAAACACCAAAAATAATTAACATTTTTTTATATATATATATATATATATATATATTTTTTTTTTTTTTAAATGAACAGAAAAAGTAGAAGTAGGCCTTCGTATTGTAACGAACCAACGAGAAAACAAGCAAGCCTGAAAAGAACGCAGCTATTATGTTTATCGGGAGAGCAGTGTCAGAGCGGTGTGCAGACTGTCCTAGTGAAAATACTGGCTTAACCATGATATCAAAAAATAAAATAAAAAGAAAATGTAGCTATAGGCAGAAGCAGTGTATAACACATGGTGTAAGAACAGGTGGGTGACTGCAGCTCTGGATGTGAGTAGTGCCCAACACATGGTATGGGCGCAGCTCTGAGTTTGAGCATGATATAAAGCAGCCGTATGAATGCAATCTAAAGTGAGTAGAGTATTAACGTGATACAACAGAAGCATGAACGCTGCTCTGGTAGTGAATGGAGTATAGGACAAAATGTAAATGCAGACACACAGACGTAGCTTTTGCAGGTAGCGAACCTAGCCATGATCATTAGTGCCCAACCCCCTTCGCCCCAGAGCGCTACAAGTCACAGACCGTGTAACCAAGTCCGATCCCACGGTGAATGCCAGTACTCGCCTGGCACCTTCTGCCATTGCCCAGGTGCGAATGAACCTCCACATAATGCTGCAGGATTATTATTATTTTTTTTTTTAAATGATGGTCACCACAACACCACTTCGTGTTCCAGAGCATCAGCACTCAAATACAGGCGCCTTTATCAACCTGCTAGTGGCCCCATATATGGGCCACTGATACACATTCACCAAAACCTTGCGTGTCTGGCGCTAACTGCGGACGTGCGCCCCACATGTACAACAGTGACAGAAACATTAACTTTTTTTTTTTTTTTTTATGACCCTTGATACACGACCCTTCCAGAGAGATAACTACGTAATACCAACACCAATAACTATATGCAATAGCCCCCAACAATCCCCTAAACAGCTGGACAAAATACTAACAACAGTCACTTGACCATTAGCGCCCAACTTTGCTTCGTCCCAGAGTATTACGAATCACATACCACAGTGTTGGTCTCATGCCAACAAGTGTGATTCTACAGTGAATGCCAGCGCTCGCCTGGCACTTTGTCGCTGAATGAGCCTGCACACGATGCAGCTGCGCTACATGTCGCGGACCACAGCGTGGGTCCCGTGCAAACCATTCCGATCCTACCATGAATACCAGTGCCTTCCTGAGAGATTCTGCCATCGTCCAGCCGTAAGGAGCCTCCACACCATGCTGCAGTATCCTGGAGCTGACCCAGAGGTAGTGAAATCAGCTGAATCGGCGTCAGCCTGGGCTCACAGGAGCCTGTAAATAGCCTAGCAATCAGCCAGCCTAGGCCCGCAGGTGCATGTAACTAGTCTTGTGATCCGCCTCCCCTCCCACAAATGCAGAAAATATATTTGCTTAAAACTAATCAAAGTTCACATTTGGATTGTGAATTCAGTTGTTCTGTTCTGTCATAGGAGCAGAAAACAGGATTCAAGTTTTGATGGTTCCCTCACATGATGAACGCCAACGAAATTCGGCGGACCCTACTTACTTATAATGGGGTCTGTTTACTTTCAACATGGTGTCAATAATTTTCCCAGGAGTAAAAATGCAACAACCCAGGAGGAGTGTGGAGAGGATGGTAGTTGTAGTAGACAAGTTGTAGGTGGTTGTCTTTGGTCTGTTATATCAGAGCGAAACGTGCGTTGGGGTGGGCTCCTTCTCTGACCAGACGTCTGGATCCTTTGTTTAGTGTTTTCCAGGTACATGGATTAGATTCAATAGCCTTGGCTGCCTTTGTCACTTGATATAGTCGTATGCACTTTATATAGATATGTATTATTATTAAGTATGTGTATTGAGACTATTTTGTGACAGTTAGGATTTGTAAGTGTACTTGCACCTTATATACTGTAGTTATCATAAAGGATACCAGGATATCATGGTTGGCGGGGGAGTCTCATGTCATGGCTTTTACCTGTTTTGCCGCCTGTCTGTAACAATGTATGTTTGATTCTAAAGAAATTCCATTTATCAATAAAGATTAAAAAAATTATGCTTGTCCACATGTTTTGGGTACTTCGGATGTCTGTTATATCATAGGAACAGAAAAACAGGATTCACACTTCAGTTATTTGGTGAGTAATTTCCATTAGTGATTGTGAGTAGTGTTCAGCGAAGCATTGAAAGTGGAATTCGGTCCAAAGATCAGGAAAACATTGATTCGCAATGAATCCGGATTTCCTTGAGCTATGTGGTAACGAATCAGTTTTTCCTAAAATGGCAGCTGCACGTGTTACAAAGTGAAAATAAGAAGCCCGGAAACGTGAGATCACCCATTGTGCTGTGCAACCAGCCAATCCGTAGATAGCCATCCCCTGTGATGTCACAGTCCTATAAAACCCTCATTCTGCTCTGTCTTCGCCTTTGTCCTGTGAGCTGAGCATAGGGAGAGATGTGGCAAGTGCTCATACAATGTTGCTGTAAATCATTAATAGAAGAATACTGGAGAGGGAGAGTTCAGAGAGACTGCAGGGAGAGTACACAGAGACTGCAGGTAGACTTATGCTGCCTCAGTTTTATTTATTTATTCCTACATTGACTTATTCCTACATCAGCCATAAATGGAATTCAATACCAATAAGATAGAAGCCTTAGAGGGGCCAGGTCTTAATGATGATCCTCCTCATCTTTTGCTGTATTTACTTCTTCCAAATCATCCTTCTTGGCATCACGTTAGTGATGTTGGAGGGAACACCACACCGACAACAGGAGGGAAGGGAAAGGGAACTAGGCCTCAAAGCGTCCAAAACCAGCGTCTCCCTGAGGCCTAGTAACAAAAGACAGAGGGGAAACAACTAAATATGAAAGGGAAGTAACACGTAACTTCTGAAGTAAATGGACGAGCAGAAACTCAGAAGAGGACCACACACCAGCACTTCCAATACCAAACTGAAGCTATCAACCACATAGCATGATGGGTGAAGCCAGGTTAAATAAAGGAGTTGGAATGACCACTAAGATGCACCTGAAACAAGAGGAGTGGTCATTACCCCCTTCTACAGGTAGCCTCCGGACACCCAGGACCGACTTTATCCGGATGAGCTTTGCGAAAGGCTTTCACCAGCCGACTAGCATTAACGTCGGCCGCTGGAACCCACATCCTCTCCTCTGGTCCATAACCCATCCAGTGAACAAGGTACTGAAGGGATCTACGAAGAATTCGGGAGTCCACTATCCTGGAGATCTGAAATTCCAAATTGCCGTCCACCATGTCAGGAGCGGGAGGCAAAGAGGACGGTTCAACAGGTTCGACATATCTCTTCAACAACAACTTATGGAACACATTATGAATCTTCAAAGCCTGAGGAAGTTCAAGACGAAAGGCTACCAGGTTAATAATGGCAGGGATCTTATATGGACTAATAAACCTTGGACCCAACTTCCAAGAAGGTACTTTCAACCTAATATTTCTTGTGGACAGCCACACAGAATTACCTACTCTCAGGTCCAGACCATTCATACATCTCTTGTCAGCCATACGTTTATATTTGTTGCCCATCTTTTTCAGATTATTTAGAATTTTCCGCCAAATAGATGACAGAGAAGAGGAAAATCGTTCCTCTTCAGGTATACCAGAAGTCTCATTACCAGAAAATGTGCCAAATTGCGGGTGGAACCCATATGCCCCAAAAAACGGCGACTTATCAGTTGACTACTGTCTATGGTTATTTATGGCAAACTCGGCTAAAGACAAAAATGAAGACCACTCCTCCTGATTCTCCAAGACAAAACATCTCAAGTAAGTCTTCAGATTCTGATTAGTGCGTTCAGTCTAATCTGAACCAACAGAGCAGGCAGACTGTTGAGGAAGGGTTGAAATATGTGTGTGTATATATATATATACATATATATATATATATATATATATATATATATAAAATCAAAAATAGAGTAGCACTCCAAAATAAAATGAAAAAACAAGCTTGAGAAAGGTTCCAGTTGGGACCGAAACATCGCTTGTACACCTATGGGTAAATAAACACCTTGTTTTTTCATTTTATTTTGGAGTGCTGCTCTATTTTTGATTGCATCATTGGAACTGGCTACTCCGGTGAGCCTTATCTACAAAGCCGGTGCTGTTACCTTTTTCTATCATATATATATTTATATATATATATATATATATTGTGGTAAGGTGCAGGGTGCCGTCGTGGATGGCAGGTATGTGTCACCGAGGTTCATAGCCTCGGTGAGGTAAGAGCCCGTTTTTGTTGATGTCAGCAGCAGCTAGTGCTACTGACAGAGTTTAAATAGCATGGCTGCAAAGCCGATCCGGGCCGGCTCTTACCGGGAGCAGCTAAAGTGTAGGGTGGGTGGCTGCTCCCCACGACCCAGTCCTGGTTTTGGGCTGGGTTTAAAAGCTCAGCCAGCTCAGCAGCTGGAGGCTGTGATTATCCTGGAGCTGCTAACAGGGCTGAGGAGTTCTCTGTCCTGGAGGAAAGAGCTCAGCAAGGAGGTGTTTTGTTCCTGGCTACCTGAAGCTGGATTCTCCTGCGGCTGGGCCGACAGCGTGGTGCGAACCTGCACCTACACCTCCCAGGTGACTGAACCTGTGTTGGCCTGTTTTTGTTTTGCCACGTTATTTCCGTTGTGTGTGAACTGTCACCAAAGAGACTGTTTTTCATTTATGGTGTGCAAGTGTGAATAAAACACTGTTTGTTGCACAATCTGGACTCCTTGTTTTGCCTCTAAACTGCACCCGCACCGCTGTCTACCAGAGCGACTCCCACATTTGGTGTCGGATGCGGGCATGCGCAGTGAGGCTGGCGTGAACGCCGAGTTTTGTTTTTCTAAAGTGCATGGAATATATTAAGCCAGCAAAGCTGCAAGCAGGAGTTTCTGGCAACATGGAGGCTGCTGTGAAGGCTCTCATAGAGGCTAACGTGCAGCAGCGGGAGACCAACCAACTACTGCTACAACATGTGATGGCGTTACAGGCGGCAGGAGCGTCCCACCACGTCCATGATGCCCGGAAAGCGGTCCGTGCGGCGATCCCAAAATGACCCCCGCAGACGACGTTGAGACGTACCTGGCGGTTTTGAGAAGGTCGCCGTGAGGGAAAAGTTACCCCGTGACCAGTGGGCCGAGGTGGTTGCTCCGTTCCTGGCATCCGGACCCCAGCAAGTTTTTTTGATTTGGCAGACGACCAGGCTGCTGACTATTCCACGGTGAAGGGGAGATCCTGGCCAGACTGGGGGTAAACGTGTTGGTCCGGGCTCAGCGGGTCCACCAGTGGGACTTCAAAGTGGCTGAACCCGCCAGGCCGCAGTACTATGAGTTGCTGCACAGGTTGCAAAAATGGCTGCAGCCTGAGGTTCTAAGTCCGACTGCTATGCTGGACCGGCTGCTGGCTGACATGTTTTGGAGGGCCTTGCCTTACCCCTTCAACACTGGATCGGCCAGGTATCCCCACCAATGCCCTTGAGATGGTCGACCTGGTGGAGCGATATGAGGCCACCAGAAACCTGCAGGGGGTTCTTTTGGGAGGGGCCAGTCAAACCCCGAAATCTCCACCCCAGTCCCGGCGGCCGGCCAAACCCGCCCGGGATGTACCTCTTGCAGATCCGTCCCCAGTGGTCTGCTGGCAGTGTCGGGAGCCTGGACACATAAGGGCCAACTGTCCACAGTGGGGGAACCCATGGAGACTAATTATGGGTACCGGGCTTCCATGTATGCCCGGAGACTGTGTGCGACCGGCATCCCGGGACAATAGACAATCGTCATCTGTGCCAGGTGCAAGTCGGGGATAACCTGGCAGTGGCGCTGTTGGACTCAGGGAGCCTGGTAACCCTGGTAAGTGCTGCCCTGGTACAGCCCACCCAGTATACGGGCCGGACAGTGGGTGTGGTGTGCATACACGGAGACTTAAAGGACTATCCCACTGCTGTAATGTCTCTGTCCACGGCGGTCGGCACCTGGACTTGTGAAGTGGCGATCTCCACAAAGCTGCCCTATGAACTAATAATTGGGAGAGACTTCCTGGTTTTCCGTCACTGTGGCCTGAGATGAAAGTGACTAATAGCCCTGAGACAGGGTAACCCTAGCAGAGTGGCCTGATACCCCTGGAAGGCCAGAACCCTGGGAGCCCGAGTCTGAAGGGCCAGCGGTAGGGGTGACCACTGCTGCAGCGGTAGTGGGGGAGACAACCCCACTGAGTGTAATGGTGGGAGACACGGAGGACTTGCCACCGGGACCTGAGTTGGCAGACCTCAATGTCTCCGGGAAAATTTTGGGACCGCACAACACCGGGACCAAACCCTAACCAGGGCCTGGGAGAATGTGCTGGAAATTGATGGTAAACCCCAGAAACCAGGGGCTGAATTAATGTTCCCACGATTTATTGTTCTGCAGGATATGTTGTATCGGGTGAACCAAATCCGAGGTGAACCTGTTGAACAGTTGGTGGTGCCCACAGCGTATCGCAAGCTTGTCATGGAGCTTGCCCACCAACATGTTCTTGGGGGACACCTGGGGTGGCAGAAAACCCAGGACCGCATACTGCAGCGGTTTTATTGGCCCAGTGTGTTCAAGGAAGTAGAAAATTATTGTAAGTCCTGTCCAACCTGTCAGGTAACTAGCCCCCAGCCACATTTCCGTAGTCCTCTGGTACCTCTGCCAATTATTGAAGTACCGTTTGAGCGAATTGCTATGGATTTAATTGGGCCTGTACCAAAGTCTGCTAGGGGCCACCAACACATTCTGGTAGTTCTCGACTATGCCACTCGGTATCCGGAGGCGGTGCCTCTGCGACATACCTCAGCTAAGCTCATTGCCAAAGAGTTAATGGAGATGTTTTCCCGTGTGGGCCTGCCAAAAGAGGTTCTGACAGACCAAGGGACCCCTTTATGTCCAAAGTAATGAAGGAACTGTGTAAATTGTTGCGTATAAAGCAGTTACGGACGTCCGTTTACCATCCGCAAACAGACGGTCTTGTTGAGAGGTTTAACCAAACTCTAAAGAATATGTTAAAAAGGGTGGTGTCTAGAGATGGGAAGGACTGGGACCTGCTTCTGCCCTATCTCATGTTCGCAGTGCGAGAGGTGCCCCAGGCCTCGACTGGGTTCTCGCCCTTCGAACTGCTTTATGGCAGACACCCTCGGGGCCTGTTGGATATCGCCAAGGAAGCATGGGAACAACAGCCTGTCCCCCACAAAAGTGTCATTGAGTATGTCGACCAGATGCAGGAACGGATGGAAAGGGTGTTGCCTTTGGTCCGGGAGCATATGGAGGCAGCGCAACAAGCCCAGAGTAGGGTGTATAATCGTCAGGCTCGGGTACGGGGCTTCAATCCGGGAGATTGAGTGTTGGTTCTGGTACCCACCCTTGACAGCTAATTCCTAGCTAGGTGGCAGGGCCCCTATGAGGTGGTAGAAAGGTAGGGGAAGTAAATTACAAAGTACACCAGCCAGGGCGGCGCAAGCCGGAGCAGGTGTACCATGTGAATTTGCTAAAGCCGTGGAAAGATAGGGACACGGCCGACGACCACAGCCCCCGGCCAGGGCTTCTAGGTGAAAAGGGTCCAGCCCCACAGTTCGAGGCCTGTGAAGCCGTAACCACGGTAAAAATTGCAGACAGCCTGTCTTCCACACAAGTTCAGGAAGTCAGGGAGTTCCTCAGTCGGAACACGGATGTGTTCTCGGACCTCCCTGGCGCACGTCTCTCATCCGACATGACATCGTCACTGAGCCTCAGGCCAAGGTCCGGTTAAAACCATACCGGGTACCCGAGGCTCAGCGGCGGGCCATCGCGGAGGAAGTGCAGTTAATGTTGAAGCTCGATGTCATTGAGGAGTCGAAAAGTGAGTGGGCCAGTCCCATAGTCCTAATACCCAAGCCGGATGGGACGTTGCGGTTCTGCAACGACTTTCGCAAGTTAAATGAAGTATCCAAGTTTGACGCGTATCCCATGCCCCGAGTAGACGAGCTTGTTGAAAATTTAGGACAAGCCCGTTATTTTTCTGTGCTGGACCTCACTAAAGGGTACTGGCAGGTACCCTTAACGGAGTCGGCTAAGGAAAAACCGCGTTTGTTACCCGCAGGGCCTGTATCACTACAAGGTGTTACCCTTTGGCCTGCATGGCGCCCGCCACTTTCCAGAGGTTAATGGACATAGTGCTGCGACCACATCGTCGGTGCGCCTCGGCCTACTTAGATGATGTAGTCATCCACAGCACCGACTGGGAAAGCCATTTACCCAAGGTGCAGGCGGTAGTGGATGCCCTGAGGAAAGCTGGACTAACCGCCAATCCAAAAAAGTGTGCGATTGGGTTGGAAGAGACCAAATATCTGGGATATGTAATTGGGCGGGAGTCATCAAACCTCAGGTAACTAAGGTAGAGGCCATTCGTAGCTGGCCCCGACCGGTCACCACCAGGCAGGTAAAGTCATTCCTGGGGATTGTAGGATACTACATGAGGTTTGTGCCCCACTTTGCCACAATAGCAGCGCCATTGACAGACCTGTTGAAGGGACGAAAGTCTGGGAGGGTTAGCTGGAGTGAGAAGGCGGAGGAGGCTTTCTCCGCGTTGAAGTCGGCCCTGTGTGGGTCCCCGGTTTTGGTGACACCCGACTTCAACAAGGAGTTTGTCGTACAGACCGACGCCTCGGAGGTAGGCCTCGGTGCGGTACTGTCGCAGGAGGTCAACGGGGAAGAACATCCCGTTGTCTTCCTGAGCCGTAAGCTCAGTCCCGCCGAGTCCAGATATAGTATAGTGGAGAGGGAGTGCCTGGCTATCAAGTGGGCACTCGAATCTCTCCGCTACTACCTGTTAGGAAGGAGGTTCCGTCTGGTGACCGACCATTCCCCCCTCAAATGGATGAGTCAGGCCAAGGAGAGGAATGCTCGGGTTACCAGGTGGTTCCTATCCCTTCAAAATTTCAAGTTCTCCGTGGAACATAGGGCAGGTCGCTTGCAGGGAAATGCAGATGCCCTTTCCCGCGTCCACTGCCTCACATGTGTCCACCCCTCAGGGTTGAACAAAGGGGGTGTGTGGTAAGATGCAGGGTGCCGTCGTGGATGGCAGGTATGTGTCACCGAGGTTCATAGCCTCGGTGAGGTAAGAGCCCGTTTTTGTTGATGTCAGTAGCAGCTAGTGCTACTGACAGAGTTTAAATAGCATGGCTGCAAAGCTGATCCGGGCCGGCTCTTACCGGGAGCAGCTAAAGTGTAGGGTGGGTGGCTGCTCCCCACGACCCAGTCCTGGTTTTGGGCTGGGTTTAAAAGCTCAGCCAGCTCAGCAGCTGGAGGCTGTGATTATCCTGGAGCTGCTAACAGGGCTGAGGAGTTCTCTGTCCTGGAGGAAAGAGCTCAGCAAGGAGGTGTTTTGTTCCTGGCTACCTGAAGCTGGATTCTCCTGCGGCTGGGCCGACAGCGTGGTGCGAACCTGCACCTACACCTCCCAGGTGACTGAACCTGTGTTGGCCTGTTTTTGTTTTGCCACGTTATTTCCGTTGTGTGTGAACTGTCACCAAAGAGACTGTTTTTCATTTATGGTGTGCAAGTGTGAATAAAACACTGTTTGTTGCACAATCTGGACTCCTTGTTTTGCCTCTAAACTGCACCCGCACCGCTGTCTACCAGAGCGACTCCCCACAATATATATATATATATATCTGAATGCGAACACGTGCATGCATGTATAATATATATGCATACCTAGATAGGCACATTATAGGATGATGTGTGCAGATGTGCCCAGCATCTGCGCACATCTACCCTTAGTATTCCACAGGGGCTCATTGTGGCCCCTGTGGGGAATATATGCCCCCTTATATATATATATATATATATGTGTGTCCCCTTATAGAATATGTCCCCTTTCATATATATATCCCATATATGCCACTTTTATATGTTGTGAAGGCTGAAAAAGTTCAGCCTGTATTTGTGGGAGGGGCCTTGGGCCTCTACTTATTTACTTATTCCTCCCCCCTCAAGCCTCAGCCCCGGCACGAACCGGAGGGTAGGAGGTGTGTCAGTTCGGAGCCGCGCGCTCTGCATACTATCGAGTCGCTTCCCGCTCACCTCGCATGTCAGGTAACACCTCCTGCGATCCCTGGGTGGTGATGGTAAGTAGTTCCTTCCTTCCAGCTGGCTGACCGTCGCCCGTCAACTCGACGGTTCCTGCTTCGTGCGCTGGCTGCTCTGTCCTACTCTGACCTGCTTCCGCCCTCATCGATCCGCTTCCGGTCTCAGCGTCACAGGTTTCCCGGGCAACGCCGACGAGCTCCAGCCGAGACTCGCCTGCAGCTCGGGTAGGTGAGAGAGCTCCGCGACCGGAGCCTTCCTCCACGCCGATAATAGCCTTACTGTACTGTGCGGCCATCAGCCCCCGGCTCTCTCTTCACAGGTACCGCCGGTTCAGCGCTCACCCGCTCCTGCTGTCCAGGCGGGCCAGCGGCCCACACACACACAGGGAGCGCTGGTTTGGGGGAGGGGGGAACGCAAGTCAGCACAGATATGGTCCTGTCTCGCAGCATAACAGGATTGCGTGGGCAAACATAAAGATCTAGAGCCCTCTAGGATGTTTAGCACACAGGTCATAAACTGTTCATTCTGCACATTTGCTCCCTTTAGAAACAGAGGTACATGCACAAGTCCGGTTTCACATACAGGCATGGTCTCAGTCATTGTCATGCAAGGTTGCCGGGCCCCCTTGGGTTGTTTGGAGCTGCATTTAGCCATGGTACTGTCTTAATTTCGTGTGGGCCACTAGGCACCCAAACACTCGCCCGGGTCCAAGCGGCAAAGGGAGCAGCCGGCGGTGGTTCCCCCGGGGCAGGCACTGTGGTTTGCAAGGCTCATATTGATTGCGTTCAGCTCAGCTGTACCAGCTCACCGAGTTCCTGGGCCGCGGTTGCCCCTCCTTCATGCTGGTGGCCACCAAACCACAGTACCCCCCCGTCTCATCTCAGTTCTGATCCTTTTTCCCCCAGGTCGGCTTGCCACTCCAAGCAAGCCCCAGGTGTCCCCCTTGGTGCCAAGCCGGGTCTCGGCAGCTTGAATTGCAGGTTTCAAGCCTCCTGACAAACGTTCGATCTTCACAGTACCCCCTGGTCAACCAGGTCAGTGGCTTTCCGTTTCGTTTCCTGTCAGGTACAGCGTTTCCCAGCGGGTGTCAGTCCAACGGGGCAACAGCATCTGATAGCCCAGGTAAGTACACCTAAGGTTTTCACCTCCTTTAGCTTAATCTTTTTTGATCCTCGTCTCCGTTCGCCTCTTTCATGCAGGGTCAGGATGTCACAGGTATCAGATATGGATAACAACCTGTCACTTCCAGGAACGTCTGCTTCAGGTCACGCCAGCATCGCCTTTCCCCCGTCTGTTCCTCCAATCAGCGGCTCCCCAGGGCTCTCGTTTCATGCAGGGGTCTCACCTCTCAGGCGCTATCATTGCTGGCTCGCCTGCGCCGGCTTCGCATTTCTTCTTCCCCTGGTCGCATTCCCTCCAGCACTCAGCAATTGTTCCTCCAGCATCCGCGCAGCACTGCTACAGTGCGGTTGGCTTTTCACGTGCGCCCCACAGCGGTTCGCACCGACGCCCCTCTTCCCCATTCACCTTCTACTGCATGCCTCGTTGTAACTCTTCTCCTGTCACTCTCCTAGTCCCTCTCCCCTCTTTTCACTAGGTATGGCCTGCACCCCTTTTTACCGCTGATTTGTATAGTTCTGGCAACTTCTGCAGTTTAAATAGCACATATTCCCCTCCACATACTATAAATTCCTCGAATATTATAAGAACCCATGGATAATCTCCTGTACTCTCGGTCCCCGTCTCTCCCATCCTCACTGTTTCATGCCTGTTCTTCCTTTTTCTCGGGTCACTTACCTCGTGTTCCCCTGTCCCGACCCCCCCCCCCCATCCGCCCATTCCCCCTCGCTACCTTCTGGTTTGTCGGGTGAGCGCCTGCAGCGCTCCCGTTGGACAAGGCGTGCGCCGCTCATTAATAATGAAGCTGCATGGTCTCGCCTGCTCTCCGGCGTCACCCTTGTCCATCGCAAGATACATTGCAGAATTGGTATACAATACAAAGGGTTGGGCTCTTATTTTCCATGGGGCTCACGTTTCTCATAGTGATAGTATTCAACCCGCCTTACCGAGTGTCACGCCTGCATGGTTCTGGTTTGTTCGGTTTAGCCGGCTCTTGCTTGCAGCTTCCCGCCATCTCACTGCACGTCCAGCCTCTGTTGCGGCGCTTCCCATAAATCTGTGTCCGTTGTGCTTCGTCATAGTTTGCCTGAGTCACTCAGGTCATGCTTCATCCAGTATAATGTTAGTCCCTGATCCGCTTAGGTCACGTATCATTCAATGTTTAGTTGCCTGAATCACTCAGGTCATTGTTGCCTGGATCGCTCAGGTCATGTATCATACATGTATAGTTGCCTGAATCGCTCAGGTCATGTGTTATACATGTATAGTTGCCTGAATCGCTCAGGTCATGTATCATACATGTATAGTTGCCTGAATCGCTCAGGTCATGTGTCATACATGTATAGTTGCCTGAATCGCTCAGGTCATGTATCATACCTGCATGGTTGCCTGAATTGCTCAGGTCATGTATCATTCATTTATAGTTGCCTGAATCGCTCAGGTCATGTATCATGCATGAATAGTTGCCTGAATCGCTCAGGTCATGTGTCATACATGTGTAGTTGCCTGAATCGCTCAGGTCATGTATCATACATGTATAGTTGCCTGAATCGCTCAGGTCATGTATCATTCATTTATAGTTGCCTGAATCGCTCAGGTCATGTATCATGCATGTATAGTTGCCTGAATCGCTCAGGTCATGTGTCATACACGTATAGTTGCCTGAATCGCTCAGGTCATGTATCATACATGTATAGTTGCCTGAATCGCTCAGGTCATGTATCATACTTGTATAGTTGCCTGAATCGCTCAAGTCATGTATCATACATGTATAGTTGCCTGAATCGCCCAGGTCATGTACTATACACGTATAGTTGCCTGGATCACTCGGGTCATGTATCATACTTGTATAGTTGCCTGAAACGCTCAGGTCATGTATCATACATGTATAGTTGCCTGAATCTCTCAGGTCATGTATCATACATGTATAGTTGCCTGACTCGCCCGGGTCATCTACGATACACGTATTGTTGTGTGGTTCATGTGTGGCTGCGTGGCCTGAGCGATTCGGGCATCATCCAGTATATTGTTGGTCCCTGATTCGCTCAGGTCATGTATCATCCAGTATATTGTTGGTCCCTGTTTTGCTCAGGTCATGTATCTTCAATGTATAATTGCAGGAATCACTCAGGTAATCTTCTCTTGTATAGTTGCCTGAATCGCTCAGGTCATGCTTCATTCAGTATAATGTTGGTTGCTGAATCGCTCAGGTCATGTATCATGCATGTATAGTCTCCTATATTAAAGACAAAGGAAAAACAGGCAGCTTCACTCCCATACCATCCCCCTCTGGGAGCACGGACAAGACTCCTTGGTGAGTCGGGAAATATCCAGAATAAAAGTGAAAACGTCCAGCTCACCAGTCAGGCGTGATTCTTTATTGTAGATAAGATATAAAAACTTCCATAACACCAGGACACCAGTACAATGTATAGTCTCCTGAATTGCTCAGGTCACGTGTCATACACGTATAGTTGCCTGAATCACTTAGGTCAGGCTTCATGCGCGTAATGTTGGTCCCTCAATTGCTCCGGTCATGTATCATACTTGTATAGCTGCCTGATCCGCTCAGGTCATGTTTTCATTCAGTATCTTGTAGTCACTTGAATCGCTTAGGTCCCATATTTGTCTTCAGTCTTGTCTACTCCTGTTTTTATTCCCTCTTGCCTGCACATTCATCCCGTTCTTGGAGATCGCAGATTCGACTCAGGTAATTAATGTTTTTCTAATAAAATGAAAATTGTGACGGTGGCTCACTCAGGTGATTGTATGGATGGTGCTGCAAGCCAAGCAGAGGGACACCAACCCTCTAAAAGTAAATAGACAATTAAAATCAAGTAATTGGCGAGCACTCCATCTGGTAATGGAAAGTATCTAAAATTCTTTAATAAATTATATGCTAATCGATTAGGACTAGTAGGGACAACTAATAAAATCAAAGAAATACAATAGTAAAATATACAATACAGATCATGCATTCATTACATTCCTAAATTATAAAATATGGCTATGGTGGATCTATAAACCGGAGATAAGTTCTGACTTTATGGTCTATAAGGCTGCAGCCGTAATGATTGGGTTATAGCGCTAAAATCAGAAACTTTCTAATCTTGTCCATCCAAAGGTGCACTAGGGCAGTTAGTCGTTCTTCATTGCACCAACGTGTGGCATAAGTTTAGCGTACTTGAGATTGTCAGAGTTCGTATATAGTATTCAATGTCCAATCCTAGTTCATGTGTTAAAAAATAAGCGGTCAAGAGTATATTCCTCTTACCTCCATTCCAAAGATCGAAAAATGGTAAGGAACGCCACACGTGTGTTCGGGGCTGGCGTCTTCCGCCGTGCTTACCCGGCCTGTTCCCCTGAGGTCTCGCGAGAATCGGTGTGATTTCCCTTGTTGCCTGGGAGACGCGTTCCTCACCTGGGAATTCACTTTCTCGATATTACCAGCAGTCCTATTTTACAGCATGGCCATGCTTAAACTTCATGAGGTGATTTCTTCATAGGCGATCCAGACCAGACGCGTTTCGGGATAACTCCAATCCCTTCCTCACTAATACAACTCATTATCAAAAGAAGAACAGAGATATTAGGGGAGTTAAATGAGAAAATAATTAAATTAAAAGAACAAGTAGAGAAACTCCCGAGGAACGAGGATTTTGATGAATGGCAAACTAAACTGTGCAAGGGATTGGATAAAGTAGAAAGTGAGATTATTAATAGAAAAACCAAAAAGCATTTGAATATACCTAACAAACAAAGGATGGAAAAACCCATAGAAAATACAAGGATTATTAATCCGGCGGAGACTCCAAATAGGACACAATCCAAAAAAAATACAAATAATCAGATGAACTACACAATACCAGTTAATAATAGATATGAACAGCTATCAGAGGAACATTTTTTAGACCACACTCCTGCACATCACAAACCACGAATGAGATATCAAGAGAGAACACCACCCAGATATATGGAAAAAACTCCTTTGAGACACAATCAGGAAGTACAGATGCACCCATACAATTTAAGACAGAGAAATTATCACACAGAGGATTATTATCAGCACAAATCACAGAAAAAGGAATATATACACCAAGGGAGGAATCACAAAGAGACACAAAGATCACATCACCAAAATTACAGAGGAGGACTAGAAGAACCAGGAGAAGTAAAAGGAAGAGGAAATCAACACACGAGATATTGAATAAGGACACAGATGTAGTGATTAATTTGAGTTCAGTCACATTGACTAAATCACAGACACTATTATTAAATAAAGGTCTAAATGGAGGTAAGAGGAATACACTCTTGACCGCTTATTTTTTAACACATGAACTAGGATTGGACATTGAATACTATATACGAACTCTGACAATCTCAAGTACGCTAAACTTATGCCACACGTTGGTGCAATGAAGAACGACTAACTGCCCTAGTGCACCTTTGGATGGACAAGATTAGAAAGTTTCTGATTTTAGCGCTATAACCCAATCATTACGGCTGCAGCCTTATAGACCATAAAGTCAGAACTTATCTCCGGTTTATAGATCCACCATAGCCATATTTTATAATTTAGGAATGTAATGAATGCATGATCTGTATTGTATATTTTACTATTGTATTTCTTTGATTTTATTAGTTGTCCCTACTAGTCCTAATCGATTAGCATATAATTTATTAAAGAATTTTAGATACTTTCCATTACCAGATGGAGTGCTCGCCAATTACTTGATTTTAATTGTCTATTTACTTTTAGAGGGTTGGTGTCCCTCTGCTTGGCTTGCAGCACCATCCATACAATCACCTGAGTGAGCCACCGTCACAATTTTCATTTTATTAGGTTTTCAATTCACCACTACGTGTGAGCTCCACAGGCAGACGGTATGGACATCTGGCACCATCTGGAAAGCAAAAAACATACAGCCGATACCTTTGAATTTAATGAGGCTGATGATGTTGTTTTAAAAGAAAATATCAAAGGTATGGCAGAATTGTTTCGGGACCTAGAAGGTCTGTTACACAAACAGTTAAGACAACACTGGGAGATTAGGTCCCTACAACAGTATATAGCATATGGCAAGATACCTAAAGGTTTACAAATTAATAAAGCCCCGGCACAGGATTTGTATAGTGAGGGATTTGATGATGAATGGAATACTTTATTGGTTTCACATTCAGTCTCACTAATACAACTCATTATCAAAAGAAGAACAGAGATATTAGGGGAGTTAAATGAGAAAATAATTAAATTAAAAGAACAAGTAGAGAAACTCCCGAGGAACGAGGATTTTGATGAATGGCAAACTAAACTGTGCAAGGGATTGGATAAAGTAGAAAGTGAGATTATTAATAGAAAAACCAAAAAGCATTTGAATATACCTAACAAACAAAGGATGGAAAAACCCATAGAAAATACAAGGATTATTAATCCGGCGGAGACTCCAAATAGGACACAATCCAAAAAAAATACAAATAATCAGATGAACTACACAATACCAGTTAATAATAGATATGAACAGCTATCAGAGGAACATTTTTTAGACCACACTCCTGCACATCACAAACCACGAATGAGATATCAAGAGAGAACACCACCCAGATATATGGAAAAAAAACTCCTTTGAGACACAATCAGGAAGTACAGATGCACCCATACAATTTAAGACAGAGAAATTATCACACAGAGGATTATTATCAGCACAAATCACAGAAAAAGGAATATATACACCAAGGGAGGAATCACAAAGAGACACAAAGATCACATCACCAAAATTACAGAGGAGGACTAGAAGAACCAGGAGAAGTAAAAGGAAGAGGAAATCAACACACGAGATATTGAATAAGGACACAGATGTAGTGATTAATTTGAGTTCAGTCACATTGACTAAATCACAGACACTATTATTAAATAAAGGTCTAAAATTTGCCCCCACTGCAAAATTAGATAAATTTGCCACATATGTAGGTTTACAAAAATTTATGAGGAATATTTGCTTGAAGAAATATGCTTTGAAAACTACACGAGAGACTAATATGATCAAGTCAGAAAAGGCAGGATATTCATTATTGAAAAAGAAATCCACATGGTTCCCTAGAATAGAGATAAGTAAAGAAATGGCAGCCTTTGAGAAAAATATAGAAAAGGACATTAGGAGATTAAAAATAAAAACCAGAAATAGGGACAACCTAACTAGAGAAGAGAGGAATGCTTTGAAACAACTACAAAACAATGAAGCGATTACAATCCGCCCAGCCGATAAGGGAGGGGCGGTTGTAATCTTGGATACTGTAGATTATAACCAGGAGTGTCTGAGACAATTGATGATGAGTGAAACCTATACTAAATTAAAAGGTAATCCAGTAGTGAAGTTTGAACAAGAACTTAAAACATACTGTGAAAGGGGATTGGAATCAACATTAATTTCCCAACAAGAATATGAATTTATTTTGGACACACAAAAAAGATTACCTGTCTTTTATTGTTTGCCTAAGGTACACAAAAATATGGAAAAACCACCAGGACGACCAATTGTCTCTGGCATAGGGTCGATCACTTCCAATCTATCCAAATATATAGATACTCAGTTACAACCATTGGTCAAAAAGACCAACTCATACATCAAAGACACCACACAAATTATTAAAACTTTGGAAACACTGGTAGTGGACCCTGATTGGATTATGGGCACCTTGGACATTCAGTCCCTTTATACAGTTATTGACCATCAACAGGGCACTACAGCAATTAGACAGCAACTAACCAAAGAAGGTAGACTGAGTGATTCCCATGTGGACTTCGTAGTGGAAGGGATTAATTACATTCTGAACCACAATTATTTTTATTTTGATGGAAGTTTTTATTTACAGAATTGTGGTACCGCCATGGGGACCAGATTCGCCCCGAGTTATGCAAATTTATTTTTGGCAGAATGGGAGTCACACACCATCACTCCAAGACTGGGGGCGGATCTGGTCCTCTGGCGACGGTACATTGATGATATTATTTTCATTTGGAAACAGGGTAGAAATGAGCTGGATGGTTTCCTAAGGGAGATTAACCAAAATCATTTAAATCTCACATTCACTCCGAATATTAAGGATGATATAGAATTTCTAGACTTGTTGATCACCAGACAAGGAAACAGCTATAATTGTAAGACTTATTTCAAACCAGCCATGAAGAACAGCTTCATTCAATTTAATAGCTGCCATCTACCAAACTGGTTGCTCAATATTCCGATTGGACAGTTCCGGAGAATTAAAAGGAACTGTACACAAAATCTAGATTTCGAAAAAGAAGTAATAGGATTGAAAGATCAGTTTTTACAGAGGGACTACCCCGAGACCTTAATTGATAAGGCATTGGAGAAAATAAGAAAACAGGATAGGAAAAACTTTTTTCTAGGGAAGGAGATGAAGGAAGGTCTAGAGACACATAAGAACATCAAAACGAGGGTGATTCTTCCATTTAATAATAACTATAAAGATATTCAGAAAATCATCAATACACATTGGCACCACATATTGAGCGATAAATTGATAGGCCATCTCCTACCTACTAAACCACTGATCACATTCACGAGAGCACCAAATCTAGGTTTGAGGGTAGCTCCCTCTATTAGGACCTCTAAATCAAAGAATGACCCAAAGGGTTCTTGGCTGAAGTTAAAAGGATTTTACAAGTGTGGCAAGTGTATTGCATGCGGTTACAGCAACGCACCACGGAAAACGGATAGAGTTGTTTCCACTCAGAATGACCACACTTGGGAAATCAAAGATGGTTTAACTTGTAATACATCAGGTGTGATCTACCTTATCCAATGCCCATGTAGAAAACAGTATGTGGGCAGAACCAAACGTACATTACGGACTCGACTGTCCGAACATATAGCCAACATCAGGAAAGGCTATGAGAAACACTGTCTTTCAAAACATTATGCAGAAGTACATAATAAAGATCCATCTAATCTATTATTTGTGGCATTGGAGAAGGTAGACCGCCATTGGCGGGGCGGAGACTATATCAAACGGATGTCGAGGATTGAGTCTCGGCGGATCTATGAATTCGGATCATTATTACCTTTAGGTCTGAATAGTGAGGCAGAATTGTTCGGCTTCTTATAGGCCATGTGCCCATGTAGTCGATCTTGGTGTCACAGTCTGGCCGTCTATCGACACTGTGACACCATCTTGACCATGGGCACATGGTCTAATCACTTCTATCAAGTCACCCTGTTATTTTAAGGAATTTTGTTATTATATGAATGGAATAGGTAGAATGACATAGTGGTCAGAAGTTATGAAATTACTAAGCTCGGAACAGTGAAGTCTTTATATGTATGAGAGATACCACCATATAGAGCAACTGTGGACTTACAGTGTGCTCTTTGATGTGGAACCCCTGTTTATGGATCTATCCTCAGTTTGCAACACATGAGACTTAAAAGCTGCATTGATTGTGTAGTAAAATATATAAGGAGTCCAGAGCGGAAAAACGCACAATTATAATAAAAACGCATTGAAAACGCAGGTGCGTTTTTGTGTAATATGAATATTTTTATGAATTGACCTTTTTATAGAATACATAAGATCTATAAGCTGTATGGATTGGACATATATAAGGAACCTAGAGGGTAAAATAACGTATAACCCTAATAAAAACAGATCGAAACCGCACCGAATATGAAGGTGCGCTTTTGAGGGATTCCTTTTAGATGCCTAATATAAGATATCGTTTTATGATGTGATATCCAATTCGATCATAAAGGAATTGGACGTTTAATCTGCTTATAATACAACCGATATGTGAACTAATTAGGAACATACCATGTGGATATTCCAATCGCTTGAATAATCCATTTCGATTTGAAAAATCCAGTACCATATGTTTGATGAAACCTTGACAGCTATAAAATGGAAAGATGACAACATTGGCGATACCACTGAGGAAGGGATTGGAGTTATCCCGAAACGCGTCTGGTCTGGATCGCCTATGAAGAAATCACCTCATGAAGTTTAAGCATGGCCATGCTGTAAAATAGGACTGCTTGTAATATCGAGAAAGTGAATTCCCAGGTGAGGAACGCGTCTCCCAGGCAACAAGGGAAATCACACCGATTCTCGCGAGACCTCAGGGGAACAGGCCGGGTAAGCACGGCGGAAGACGCCAGCCCCGAACACACGTGTGGCGTTCCTTACCATTTTTCGATCTTTGGAATGGAGGTAAGAGGAATATACTCTTGACCGCTTATTTTTTAACACATGAACTAGGATTGGACATTGAATACTATATACGAACTCTGACAATCTCAAGTACGCTAAACTTATGCCACACGTTGGTGCAATGAAGAACGACTAACTGCCCTAGTGCACCTTTGGATGGACAAGATTAGAAAGTTTCTGATTTTAGCGCTATAACCCAATCATTACGGCTGCAGCCTTATAGACCATAAAGTCAGAACTTATCTCCGGTTTATAGATCCACCATAGCCATATTTTATAATTTAGGAATGTAATGAATGCATGATCTGTATTGTATATTTTACTATTGTATTTCTTTGATTTTATTAGTTGTCCCTACTAGTCCTAATCGATTAGCATATAATTTATTAAAGAATTTTAGATACTTTCCATTACCAGATGGAGTGCTCGCCAATTACTTGATTTTAATTAATGTTTTTCCCCTTTCACCTTCCTGGATCGCCCTGGTCCTGCCTTTCGAAAAAAAAACATGCCAGCTGTCCTCACATGTTCCCTTTCCATATGCCGCACACTGCTTCACCTTCCGCTCGTGCTCTTTTTCATGTAGTACGCCACGGTCCATCCACTGTCACGCAGGCACTCCCCTTGTCTTTTGTCTTACTCCAAGGGTTTATACCGGCTTGTCTTTTAGGGTTTATTTTCCTGCCACGTCTCTTCAACTTCCCTGTCTGTTTCTTCTCCACTGTGTCACCTGGCCTTTCGTCTCCATCACCAGGGCCACCATTCACCACCGCGTCGGGCCGGTTATCTCTCTTCGCCTTCTCCATTGTTTTGCTTATACTTCCAGGCCTCATCTCCTAACACTGCCTCGTCTGGTTGTCCAGCTGGTGTGCCAGGTCACGTCCTGTCGGATGGTACCTGCTGCTGCCCGCCTGGTACGTCCAGGCCACTCTTTCTCATTATGGCCTTGCAGTTTGTACTGGTCCGCGCCAGTTGCGTTGCATTCTTAAAACAAAAAAAAAAGAAAACCCTATTGTCAGTGGTATTTTTTTGGGCCCTTCTTCGAGGTAGGGCGGTCTTTTACAATGTGTGTGTTTCGCACTGCAGGTCCCAGCTCGGATGTCAGCATGGCCACTCTCACACGTTTTGAGCCGGTCCATCGCACCCTCCGACCTGCTCCTTGGCTGCCGCAATCTCACTACACCTTCCTACAGGTGCATTTCACTTTTGCCCCCTTCCAGGCCTACCCCGTCCTGGCTCCGGGCACACTTCAGCCAGTTAATAGATATAGTCAGTCCATCCACGTTTAGGATGGTCATCGTCATCTCCTCCACCCAAATGGTGGCACCGACCGCAAGTTGTGAAGGCTGAAAAAGTTCAGCCTGTATTTGTGGGAGGGGCCTTGGGCCTCTACTTATTCCTCCCCCCTCAAGCCTCAGCCTCGGCACGAACAGTGGCCGTGCACCACCCTCCCTCCCTTCCTTTTTATCCTTTCAATTAGAGTAGGCCCCCTTCCAGGCCTACCCCGTCCTGGCTCCGGGTATACTTCAGTCAGTTAATAGTTATAGTCAGTCCATCCACGTTTAGGATGGTCATCGTCATCTCCTCCACCCAAATGGTGGCACCGACCACAAATATATATATATATATATATATATATATATATTATTAACTCTTATCAACTTGATACAGGCCCATGCTTAGCCTGCAGGCCATGGCTTGCATTGTTATCAGTTAAATTGCCCAACTTTCCCTGGGAGGTAGTTAGCATAGAGATGCTAACTAGGATGTGGGTCCAGGACAGGAGATTGCAGACTTTATGGTACCTTTTGATCAGCACATGGCTTACATGCTAAACCTGTTTCCTTCCCCCTACCTCTGCCCATGGCCAAACTACTTGGGGTGAGGGCTCACAAGGTAGAGTCACTTCAGTGGAGTGATGTCATATCACTAAACCGGATATTAGGGCATGCCAATACAAAGTAGGTCTCTTCTGAACTAGGCTCCTGAGAGAGAGGAAGGACACACAGATGGGACCTGGAGATGACTGAGTACCCCTAATACCCCTACCCTGATTTCCCATATCCCTACATTCCCATGTACCCCTTCCTTGCCCAGCAGCATCAACCCCTTAACTGCTGCAGCCCTTATCCAGCCCAGCAGTACCCCAGCCCAGAACCCTTGCATTGCCCAGCAGCCCTGTAACCCTGTTCCCCTTCAAGGCTGCTGTGTGCAGATTGACCCCTGCAGCCCATGTTATAGTGCAGTAGGGACAGTGTGAGTAGATAGGTGGGTGGGTTACTGCTGTAATGTATGTTAGTGTAATTGTATAGCTAGTTTGTGGGGTGGAATTGAGATTGCATGTAGAACTGTTAGGAATATTGTATGTGTAGTAGTGTTGTAGTGTTGTAATTGACTGACTGTATTATAAATGTATATATTCATATTCCCTTTTATATGGATATATATAATTATAGACTATAGATGTGTAATGTGTTAATAAATACCTTTTATTATCTAAGCACAGTGTGTAGTCTTTTGTTATTGTAAGCGCCGCGGTATATAGTAGCAGTGTAAGTCGCACATAGATGAGTTCAGTGGATAGTGTAAGGGTACTTTCACACTTGCGTTATTCTTTTCCGGCATAGAGTTCCGTCAAAAGGGCTGAAAAAGAACTGATCAGGCATATCCCCATGCAATCTGAATGGATAGAAATCAGTTCAGTTTGCATCAGTATGCCTTCCGTTCAGTCATTGTCAATACCGAAGCATGCTGTGGTACTATGTCCGTCCAAAATGCCTGATCAGTCGCCGGAATGCCGGATCTGGCATTAATTTACATTGACTTGTATTAGTGCCGGATCCGGCATTGAGAAACAACTGAAGCGCAGACCGGGAAAACTGTGAAAAAGCTGCAGGACGGATCCATCCATCTGCATGACAAGCGGAGGGACGGATCCGTTCTTGCAATGCATTTGTAGACGGATCCGCACCCGGATCCGTCTACAAATGCTGTCAGTTGTCACACTGAAGGGCGGATCCGGCAGGCAGCTCCGACGACGGAACTGCCTGCAGGATCACAGTAACGCAAGTGTGAAAGTACCCTAAGGCAAAAGGAGGTATTAATCTTTATTTAAGGTATAAATAGGCGGAGTTATCAACAGATGACTCCGACTATTTATGAATATCAATTATTGATATTTGCATAAATATTAATAATTAATATTCCCCCCTAACACAGACCCCCCAGCACAAAACACGAAATGGATTCCTAATGAAAATCCCCCACTCTTAAATTGATGTCCTGCACCATCTGTGACAAACATTTCTGAGTAAGTGGTGTGGAGTCAATTGCAAACACTGAAATATTTTTCTCTAATGCATGTGTTGTTAACCCATGTATACGGACGAACTGACCATCAACTAGGTTAACCCCGCCCCACTGTCAATAAACACCTCAATTCCCACCGCAGGGCCATTAATAATAAAGAAGGTCTATACAGTGCAGCCTTCATTATTAATTGGCCACGTGGTTCTTCACCACAGCATGGCCGCAACCCGCTTACAGCATGCCCGCTCTGTGTGGCCGTACCCTTAGGCTACTTTCATACTAGCATTTTTGCTGGATCCGGCAGGGTTCAGCAAAAACGCTTCCGTTACTGATAATACAACCATCTGCATCCGTTATGAACAGATGCGGTTGTATTATCTGTAACATAGCCAAGATGTATCCGTCATGAACTCCACTGAAAGTCAATGGGGGACGGATCCGTTTTCTATTGTGTCAGATAAAACGGATCTGTCCCCATTGACTTGCATTGTGGGTCATGACGGATCCGTCTTGCTCCGCATCCCAGGACAGAAAGCAAACCGCAGCATGCTGCTCACTGGTATGAGAACAGAACGGAATGCATTTTGGAGCATTCCGTTCCGTTCAGTTACGTTTTATCCCCTTTGACAATGAATGAAGCGTTTTTTTCCGGTTCGGAGACCCTATGACGGAAAATAGAGACGCTAGTGTGAAAGTAGCCTAAGGCAGAGTGGCCTGGATGTACCTGATTTATAGCGATTCATGACAAATTAATTCATAACAAATCGAATTTCTTGGCTAATTTCGAAGAAAGTTGCCCTATCAAATTTTTAAAACTTCGCTCATCTCTAATTGTGAGCTTATACCAGTAGTGAAGCCTACTCAGAGGTAAAGTATAATGTAAGGATTTCCTGATGTTCTGTATTTTTGACCCGCACCTGGTTTTGGTTCACAATAACCGACCAAATAACTGAAGTCCTGAGTGGTGTATTACGGACTGAGAACCCTCAGGGCCCCCGGGCAAAATAAATCAAGGGCCCCCTTCCAGGCCCCACCCATGCCCTACCTCCAGCCACGCCCATGTTATACCTCCAGCCACACCTATATCCTGCCTCCACTACCTGGTCACACCGCCATCGTTATGCCTCTGATCCCATCACTACAGAAATACAGGGCACTTACCTATTAGGTCCAGTGACGTCTTCTTTGATGTAGATGTTTTCTGTCCTCGTCTTCTCCTTTCAGACCTTCAGACCAGACCGTCATGTTGTCGCCATTTTCCATCTCTGCAGTTTAACAAAAAAATCTTAGTTTACTACTTTTCCATCATCCTCCCATCTTCTGGACAAATCATCCTACTAACCCCAATACTGTGCCGCTGTGCTCCCCAATACTACACTGCAGAAACAGATAATAGCCCTGGTAATACTAGTACCACACAAAGCCCCCATATAAAATACCCATTCTTTGTGGCCTCAGTAGAAGCCCCCATAGTGCCCCATAATAATGTGCCAGTAACACATGCCTCTCCATGCCACCACATGTGCCAGTAATAAGTGCCTCTCTTGTGCCTCTCCCCCATGTGCCAGTAATAAGTGCCTCTCTTGTGCTTACCCCCATGTGCCAGTAACCCCCCCCCTTATTATGTGCCAGTAGGCCCCCCATATGTGACAGTAGTCCCCCCTTATGTGCCAGTAGCCATCCCTCCTTATGGGCCAGTAGCCGTCCCCCCTTATGTGCCAGTAGCTGTCCCTCCTTATGTGCCAGTAGCCGTCCCCCCTTATGTGCCAGTAGCCGTCCCCCCTAATGTGCCAGTAGCCGTCCCTCCTTATGTGCCAGTAGCCATCCCCCCTTATGTGCCAGTAGCCGTCCCTCCTTATGTGCCAGTAGCCGTCCCTTCTTATGTGCCAGTAGCCGTCCCCCCTTATGTGCCAGTAGCCGCCCCTCCTTATGTGCCAGTAGCCGTCCCTCCTTATGTGCCAGTAGCCGTCCCCCTTATGTGCCAGTAGCCCAACTTATGTGCCAGAAGTCCCCCCTTATGTGCCATTAGGCCCCCCTCATGTGCCATTAGTCCCCCCTCATGTGTCAGTAGCCCCTCTTATGTTCCATTAGTCCCCCCCTTATGTGCCAGTAGTCCCCCCTTATGTGCCAGTAGCTGTCCCCCTTATGTGCCAGTAGTGCCCCTTTATGTGCCAGTAGCCCCCCTTATGTTCCAGTAGCCCCCCTTATGTGCCAGTAGTCCCCCCTTATGTGCCTTTAGGCCCCCCTCATGTGTTATTAGTCCCCCCTCATGTGCCAGTAGCCCCTCTTATGTGCCAGTAGCCGTCCCCTTTATGTGTCAGTAGCCCCTTTGTGCCAGTAGCCCCTTTGTGCCAGTAGCCCCCTTATGTGCCAGTAGCCGTCCCCTTATGTGCCAGTAGCTGTCCACCTTATGTGCCAGTAGCAGCCCCCTTAAGTGCCCTTAGTCCCCCTTAATTGCCAGTAGCCCCAAGAAAAAAAAAAAGAACTCTTATACTTACCTCCAGCGATGCGATGCGATGCAGGCCTCTTCCGGCCTGTGTCTCAAGCTGTACTGCTCCGGCGGCGCGATGACGTCATCGCGCCGCCTGCACCGGCCTAGTGCTGGCAGCCTATGAGAGGAACAGGGAGAGGACACGCCTCTCCCTCCTCTGCCGCTGCACAGAGATGAGCGCAAATGAAGCGCTCATCTCCTGATGTCCCCTGCCGCCGTGTCTGCCCTGGGGACGGGCCCCCTACTGGCCACGGGCCCTCGGTCCATGCCCGAGTGCCCTAATGGTCAGTCAGCCCCTGGGTGTATAAATATATACATTTTCTGCAGTTCCTAGTGGTGAGGTTTAAATCTTTAAATCAAAAGCACCAATGAAAGCTGCAAAAGCTGCTAAGCCAGGGTTAGTCCAAGCTATGAGGCCCATAACCAAAGTGTCCTCTTCACAAACTACACTCAGCTGCATATTAAATGCCTAGGCCAGGCTGGAAGCCTAAGGCCTACTCCTGGGCTGTGAGGCCCATAACCCACATCTTCCATACTTACCAACGTTTAGGTTGGCTAAATCGGGGCATCCAAAAATACTGCTCCTAGGAACACCCCAACTCTGCCCAGAAACACCCACTTATGGGTGGGGTTATCATTAGCTTCACCCATTTTTGACCCGGAAGAGCCCAAAGCATTTTGGAGCATTCAATTCTGTTCAGTTACATTTTGTCCCCATTGACATTCCTAGACCTAAGACCCTGTCTTATGGAGAAAGACAATATTATAGACAAAATATGGATGAATCCACATGATGACAGTGTAGTAATGCTACATATATACCAAAAGGCAGGCTCGAACATGATTTTTGAGCGGAGACGAAAGTACAGCATGCAGGACTTTCGTGTCCGCTCAAAAATCATGTTCTGAGCGGACACCAAACGGACCCCATTAAAGTCTATGGGGTCTTTAGGATCCGTTGGTGTCAGTTATGTACAGCATCTGTCCTTTCCGTTCTCCTGCTCCTTACTGGTGCTGTGAACGAGCCTTAAGCGCTTCAAAACGTTTTTTTCTAGAATTTCCATGTTAACCAGATCAATAAACGCCGCTGCACCATGGCATGTCCTGCCTAAGTCAGAAATAGACAGTGAGTTACATTTACATTCTGTTTGGAAGTCATATTATCTGTAACACCTGCAAAATTTATTTTAAGACTAACAGCTCTATAAAAATCTATGAAGTTCTTGTTCCGAAATTTATGAATCCAGCGTGCCCCATGGACAATATGATAGTACTTTTTGCAAAACAATACATTCAGCTGGAGACAAGGTTCTGGAGGATATATTAACCACTAGATCTGTAACTTGCATACAGTGGCCCCTTCTGGAAAGGAAATGTGGAGAACAATAAAAAGGTATGGATCCCTTAAATGCCAGAACTTGATGTTCCATAGTCCAAAGAGGACCGATATGATGTATGACCATAGGTACTGTTGGGATCTTGCTATCACTATACGCTATTTAGTTGATAATTCTCAGCGTCCCTTATCTTGATCCATTTAGTATTTTCAATAGACTTTTTGTGTTCCTCTAAGCCTCTCTCTGTTTTCGTCTTGAGTTCTTCCCACTCAGCAGATGGTAGAACCAAGGTTAGGTGGGTATCTTTTTATTTTTTTTTATTCCACTATTGCTTTTTGCAGAAATTCAATATTTAAGACAATAATGTCCAACAAACACTAATTTAGTATAGTTTGAAACTTGGTTTGTGATAGTTACGCCTGATGGATTGAGAATTGGATTTCTCGGTCATGCAACGTTTAAGCAGTTTGAGGGTTTAAAACTGCTGACATACTCCGTTTGAGGTCTGGGAGCCATTAGTAGGGTACTGAGTTCCACGTCACCCATAAAGGTACAGTTTTAAATGTTTAAAATTCAGTCTGCCTCTAGTCACTCCTGAAACTCCAACCTTAACAAATGTCCTCTATACAGGACATTTGGAGCTCTGTAAGGCCTGTAGAAAAACAGAACACCAACTGCTATTGAGACACATTCATTAATTAATCTATACAGCTTTTAGGACTTAGAAATAAGAAACGGTGAAGATTCACTGGAAGATGAGTAATATGCATCAACTATACCACTCACGAACACTAAGATAACAAATGTTATGACAATGTCAGTGTGAACAGGGTTTTACCTAAGATCTAGCATCTAACCCAAGTCATGACAACTACAAGGCACCTGAATTAGGCCCACATGTTGCAGGACAGCTTGGAAGAACACATAACCTGGCATGTCTTCCAGCTTCTTTTTTTCTGGATTTTACATTAGGTATTACATTGCAGAACATAATTACCTAAATGTAAACCCCTGGAAGCATCTGCTATAAATCACGTTTTTAATTTATCTTTACTTTTACAAGGCGAGGTTGGATAAGTTCAAGTGAATTGGAACTGTCTAAATAACATATGTAGGAAAACCCTGTATATACTGTACTTTCTTCTGCGGGGGACACAGGGAAAAAGCCTTGTAAGTCGGTCACATGTAACACAACTTTAGCTGGTCATGTTCTCAAACAGGTTCACTTCTTATAAAGTTGGAAAATGTAAAAGTTGTAACATGGAGCAATGTGGCAGATCTAAGGTTTACATCTCTTTGGTGTATAAAGCCTGGAGTGCTTTCTTTCTCATTAATATGGAGTAATAGATTATAGGAAATACCTCAAAATGTGGTTAAGCCCGGCAACACATGGTCCTCTCTATTGTAAGGTTGAGATTAGGGATGAGCAAATTGATTCTAACAAAACAATTACCTTTCTGCACACACACTGCTCCAAAGCAGAGCCTGTGACCTTGCTCTGCTAATCAGAGAAGCTGCTCAGGCAGGGAATTGTCAAGGCCGGGCTAGATGCCTAGTCTTGTCAATCTTGTGACAGGTGGACACTTCTTCATCTGTGGGGACAGCCCCCCACAGGTGAACAAGCCAGGTTGCTGAGATGAATCGATTCATTAGAATCAATTTGCTCATCTCTAGTTCAGATTGGTTTGCCTCAGGAGTGTAGCTATGGAGGGTACAGTCACACCTCGGCCATATGCCAGGGCGATTCAAAAGCCTCATCTGCTACATAATACACCAGCATTTCAAATAGCATATGGTAGGTTGTGGTAGGTTGTCACAGATTTTGCACTGGTTCCACTGGACCTCATGGGCTGTGCCCTATCATTGTTTTGGAACCTTGTTTCTTGTTTTCTGGTCCGACTGAGAACACCATAGCTATGGGACCTGGAAGATGGGTGAATCACCACTTAACCAAATAACTCACATAAATCCCTAGCCCAAATGTGTCTCCTTATCAATTACCCATCTCAAGCACACATGGGTCAATTTCACAAAAAGCCAAATAGCCTAACAGTAAGTTTTTGGAGTGTGGGAGGAAACCAAGAGAATCATAGGGAGAATATACAAACCCCATGCAGATGTTGCCCTTGGTCAGATTTGAATCCAGGAATTCAATACTGATATAACTACCTGGCCACCATGCCCTCTCCAAGTGCTGGTCTCCAATCCTAGAACTGGTTTAGAGACAAAACTATTATTATTATGGTTTGTGGTTGTATTATTGTTGGTATTATTATTGTTATTATGGTTGTAAAATATGTTATTGTTATTTGGTTATTAATGAGTTAATTAACAGGCCATGCTATTGGTTTACCTCCACTCTTGTGTTATGTTTTTAGTTATATTAATGTATAAGTTTGGTATGTTTGTTGTGCATGGGACATATATGCTGTATGATTGCCATGTGTGTGAGCTTGCCAAGCTCCAAAGCTGCCATTATCTGACACAACAACCAACCATGCCTGGTTGCAGGTTGAGTGGCAAGAGCCACAGCTCAGTCTGGTCCCTTATACCCTGCCACAGCTCTGCGGCAGTGTGCTGTTTGTCACCTAAGCAAACAAGTTTCATCAAGGCCTGTTGCCAATTCCCCACTGCCATGCTACATTGCTTTCAGCTACTGACTGATGGCTGACTGGTGCTGCAAGATGAGAATTCAGAGGTGGACGTGGAGTAGAAGTAGGAGAAGGGCGGTTTGCTGCAACTAATGTAGGTGGTGGTGAAAATTCAGATGGAATGGGGGCCCGCACTCCTTGGCGTTGGTAGCACCTGTGCCATCCCAGGGTACAACTAGCTACCGGCCTCCACAAGGTTCACCCAGTGTGCCATCACGGAAATGTAGCGTCCCTGGCCAAAGCACTTGTCCGTGTGTCAGTCGTTAAGTGGACCTTACCAATAACTGCGTTGGTCACGGCATGGGTATTGTTACGGGACACAATTGCTGGTGTAATGCGGGGACGGCACACCAAGAAAAATAGTGGCGGATGGGGACTGAGTAACGAGGGACGGCCGCCGCCATGAGGCTGAGGAAAGCCTCAGTGTCCACAGGCCTAAATGGTCCAGCAATTTTTAAAGGTGTGCACTTAGTGTTATGGCCTGTGGGTGGGTGGCTGGGTATTTGCACTTACGTTCAAACGCCTGGGTTAAGGACATCTGTACACGGGCCTATTTGGGGTGGCCCGCCTTCTCCCTTTTGCCATCCCACAGCCTCTTCCAGCCTGTTGCAGTGCTGTGGATCCCTCCCCCCTGTACTGCTGTCCTCGCATATCTGGTGGTAATTTGATTTTGGGGTAGGACCCATTTAAGAAAAAAAATGACCCAATGGTCATATCACCCATGTTAAAAAGTAACTGCCAGAAATTGCACACAGTACTAGAATATTCTTAATGGTGGCGTCTTTTTCTACAACTCATGGCTCCTGGTGCAAAATGTTTTGAAAGGGTCCCTTACCACATAACCATGACAATGCATGCAGTATACAATCACCTTATTGTAGGATATGCAGTAGAAAATAAGAGTTTTGTTCACTTTTTTATTATGCAATTAACATGAGATGTTAGGGTTTCTCCAAGGCTCCATAAGCAGCAGGTTTAAGCTGCTAGCCCACCAATGAGAATTATTTTGAGGACCCCTTCATCTACACAGAACATGTGTGTTCACTTTTAAAGAGTTTTTCCAAGTGCTTTATACTGATGACCTATCCTGAGGATCTGATCGGTGGCGGTCTGACACCCAGGACCGTGGATGATCAGCTGTTTGAGGAGGCCATGACGCTCCCGCAAGTGCTGCGGCCCCATGCAGCATATCAAGCACAGTTTCATCCATTGGATAGCAGCTGTGCTTAATATTGCAGCTCAGCCCCATTCACTTAAATACTGAGCAGCGCCTAGACAATGTGACCAATGAATATGATGTCACTGGCCTAGGAAGAGACTTATCAGATCATTACAATCTATTCTCACAGCAAATCGGCATGGGTGCTGGGAGTTGGACACCTACTGATCAGATATAGATGACCTATCCTAAGGATAGGTCATTAGTTTAAGACACATTGAAAACCACTTTAATGAAATTTTTTAACAGATTATATGTAAATCATAGCACGTGAACAGACATTTGTGGAAAGTCATTGGCTCCAAAATCACCTCCAAATGGGGCTGCTTTGTGTTGGAACTTTGAAGTCCATTATTGTATCAGAACCTCAAGTAACTATGGGAATCCATGGTACTCTAATAGGCGATCGTGCCCCATGTAAAGGTATCTTGGCTGCAGCTATAGAGTACCTTATGTGACCCATAAAGCTAGATCACTAACTTAAAGTTTTTAAGAGTATGTCACACTGTGCAGATTACTCACTAGGGACGATATGTTGATTCCTAAGACTCTCCGTCTAGGTATAAGTGCAATAGATTTGCAGCCATGACTTTGAGTAATTCAAATTGTTTTTAAAGCATACCTGAGTTTTTTTTTAAAAAGTTTGCATAATGGCTGTTCTTCTTTGTAATATCATAACTGTGAAGGAAAAGGCATTGTAAAGGATTTTTTAGCCATGTTATTCCCTGTTTCAGCTGCACAACTAGATGCATTTCACTGTGAAGCAAGGTGCATCTATTGGCAATGACTTTTTAAGGTGAATGCAGGCACTTTTTTTTTTTTTAAAGTTTGCAAAATGGCTGTGATTCTTTGTATAATAATAACTGTGAAAGAATGTTTGGGCATCCCTAAAAAAAAATTCAGTCATACTATTTCCTGTTTCAGCTGCACAACTAGATGCATTTCACTGTGAAGCAGGGGCATCTATATAAAGATTTTTTAACGTGGATCCAGGCATAATTTTTAAATGAAATTAATTAGAAATTAGCTTTTTACACCATTCTCTATTAAATCAAATTGTGTGAAAATACAGTGACTCTTTTCTTTAAGGCTCTTTAATTCAGTTTAGAGTTTGTGTGATTCATGATTAAGCATATGTCCCCACCTAGGATCTGTGTGGTCTGTCTACGTCAGAGTGACACTACTGGACTGCTGCACAATTCCTGGTTTAAACTCAACATCTTCTGCATCGCAGTGGCAGGTCCGTATTTATAGTTCACGTTCCCCTAGGCATGGAACATGCTCTGTTCAGACACTGAACCAGAAGAGGAATCATCATGATACTGTAAAAGAGTTCCTCACCAATATAGTATATTCAAATAGTTCTTCTAAATTTTATAATTCAATCTCTCATCTATGCCATAACTATTATCTTCATGAATACGAGAACTATTCCCTTCTACAGTGTTCTAAAGCTGATCAATGTTCTTGTAGTCCTGCCACCCACTGCGAGGAGGGGAGAATGAAGTTTGTTAGTCTTGCTTTCCTCTAACAGATCTGTCTGTGCTTTATTTCAGCCACATGAAATGAATAATATCACTGAGAACCCACGAAAAATGCAGCGTGTGTGCACTTTAGCCACATATTGGAAGAGAGAGGGGAAAAAACAAACCACAGGACAACTTCTCGGTCATAAAATTGCCTGCACATAAAATCTATCTCCATTTCAGTGATATAACCCCATTCACAAGTTAAAGGCCTGAATCCCATTAAGGGTAGACAAAGTCATTGAGATTTTCCCTTCCATTAGGTCAGGGCAACAGGAGGTCTCTGGGTCTACACTGTAGCTTGGGACCATTTCGCCACACAACTGTTAGAATATCGTCTTCTTCCCATTTCCAAATTCTCTTTTTCTATTTCCTTGTTTGGAAATTCTCTATATTGAAATCAATGCTGGAAACAAAAAACCTGGATAATTATCAAAAGTGACATTTCAGTGGAAACTTCTCCTTTTCTCCGCTTGGAAATATTTTTTCAGGGTCAAATGATGGTTACATTATATTTCTATGATTCTATTTGTTTAGTTTTCTATCTGACTTTTATACAGTTGCAGATAATGATTCAATAAGCTAGATTTGTCTGATGGAGGGGCCCCTGCCAGTTCTGAGAAAGTGGGTGCCCAAAGTGGATAAGTGGCTGCAATGAGTTGCCCCTCTCCAAAAACATCAAAAGGAGATATGGAAACAGTTGAGTGACCACACCTAACTGCTTCCTTATGTCCAATAACTTATAATGGAGAGCGACTGCTGATGCATGATCGCTTTTCATGAGGAACCAGGTTACCTTGAACCCTCGTTCTCATGATAAGTGTATCTCAATGAATCATTGGACCTCATATATATATATATATATATATATATATATATATTGTGCCTAATGCTAATCATTGATTGGAAGGAAGCTTATCAAAAAGCAGCTATAAAGCAAAAATAAAATTGGGCCCCTTCCTTGTTTTGATTTGTGCTACAACACACAGTATAGTATAAGGAAGAACCTCCAACCGTTACAGGAGAGATAGCCAGCATGACTATTAGGCCTGTTCCCATCTTCCATACTAGTTTATACTACAGATTCAACTTAGCCTGGGGCTATCCTCCTCAATGCTTACATAGATGTTTCACTGTCTGCCTTTATCATAAGTAAGAAATAGAAACAGGAACACCAGGGTGCCTCCTAGTTAAGCACAGTCAATCGGTGGAGACAATGACCCCCACTCAGTTGTGCCTATCAGAGAGGGTTGTGCTGGCACAGTCACAGCACTGGTGTGAGCAAGAAATTAAAGGGCTTCTGTCACCCCCCAAAATCTCGCGCCTGCGCCATACCGTTCTTCAGTCGGCGCAGGCGCACTGAGAGGAGTACTCTCGCTCGGCCGCTCCTTCCTCAGTGCGCCTGCGTCTTCTCTTCCGGGTGCAGCTGTGACGTCATTGGCGCACTGAGGAAGGAGCGGCTGAGCGAGAGTACTCCTCTCAGTGCGCCTGCGCCGACTGAAGAACGGTATGGCGCAGGCGCGAGATTTTAAACGGAGACAGGGCCAGCTGGAGGAGGAGAGCGCTCGCTGGCCCTGTCAATCAACCACAGGAGGGGCGTTTTTTTACAAGCGGGATGCAGCGGCTACCAGCAAGTAAACACCCTACTTGCTGGTAGCAAGGTAATTTGCATATTATAAAATAACGTTTTATAGCAAAATTAACCTACAAAAACGGTTAACAAGAATATGTTTAGAATAATCGCCCTATAAGCTTTTTAGTGAGGCAAAAAAAAAAAAGGCTTTTGGGGGGTGACAGAAGCCCTTTAATGGTGATCACTGCTCTCGCCTGCTCTGGATGGCCCTTAGGCTCCTGTGTAGGATGTGCAGTAAAGGATCATGGGGCACTAATCACTAAGAAACTAGTATTTATTAAAAAATAAATACAATATTAAAATTTAATTAGAGTGACGCATTTCAGAGGCATGCCACCTCCTTCCTCAGTGTTGGCCTGAGTAAGTTGGTGAAAGGCCTCCAAAATACGTTGCCCTTGCTCAATTTTGATATTGTATTTTTGTTTTAATGAACACTAGTTTATTTGTGGTCAGTGCCCCAAAATCGCATTTTTATTTTTTCCCACTGTTTATTGTAAGTCCTTGTTAAGTAACTCATGACATACACTGTAAATAACACAGTCACATAAGATGGTTGCCTCTTTGAGGTGGGTGCCATATGAAGAAATGAAGTGGTCATAGTGTACATAAGGCTACAACTCCTCTAAATATAAAAAGAATATTGATTAACCTAACAGGATACTGCACGTAGGTCGAGAAAGTCAAGAAGGACCAAAAGCCCTCCAAGCAAAATTGTAAAGAAGAGAATCCCTTTCTTAACATCAACATCAGTGAACCACTGCACTGCACTGCACAAAGACAAGTTAATACCCTACTTCCCTGATGAAGCCGCACATGCGGCGAAACATGTCGGGAGGGTTAGTGCCTGCTGGCTTTTAGACAGGGACCGAATTGGAAGCATACAATTATATGAATGAATGTGTGGTTGGTAAGCGCTAAACAGCGTGTATCTGCGTGGCTGAGAAAGTTGGTGTGATATGGCTCATAGTAAAGAGGGGTGAGCAGTGGGTGCCCCCTTTACGATAAAATAGGGAAACCATTCCCTGGTAATTTTGTAGGAATCTATTTCCTCTCTCATGAGCCATAGTGTGACAAAGCATGTGCGCACAAACATAGGAATTAGTCAAGTGGTTCCAGCGCCATAATATAAGTGCAGTAGGAGCAAATAGAAATCTGCTCTATTATACAATCACATTGTTGCATCCCCCAGGTAACAGATACGCCCCTGTACTGAAGTCACTTCCGGGAGACGCGGAGGCAGATGTTGCACATCATCGATCAAGTTTGGAAATTCCTTTATGTGTAGGTAACTTGATGCGCATTGTTAGGAGCGAGTTTCTGAACAGTTAGAGTCCGGTCCGGGCTATGATTTGACAGGGAACGGTGCCGGGGACGTGGTGGAAAGATCCCCTAGGCAACAGGCACGCCCCTGGACTGTGGTCACTTCCGGTAGGCGCGGAGGTAAGCGCTGCACACTGCCTATCAGTGTGATACCAGCGGCGCTCCCCCGCATCGCAGGGAGGTGATTGGTCATGATTAGATTATGGGCGGTAATATGTGCATAGACCCACCCCTCCTCCTGACTCAATGAGCCATTATTGGTCAGATATATCTGAAGGAGGGTCAGGGACGACTATATAGAGGTGGCGCTTGTTTTTACAAGTTGCCACTGCCATAACCTTGTTCAGGGGGAAGCGCTGCCATTGCACAAGGCGCCCCCTGAGCTATTCGCATCCCTGAAGAGCCAGTCTAAGTGGCGAAACGCGTCAGATTTCATTCAGTAGGATAGGTGGACCATCTCTATACAACTGACACAGGGACAGCAAGTTAGGCCCGAGGTTCCAGAGGCTGGGGTCGCCCTTTTCGGGGCGGCTGCTCCGACTACAGCCACATAGGGTCTCCCCGGCATTATTCAAGTTGCTGTAGGGTTGAGATTTAGCTAGCAACCGCTTAGCGAGAACTTAAGTAATCCCCCAAGCCATCTTACCTCATCCTGGCCTAGGTCCATCTCCTAAGAGTACAGGGTATATTGTCTATTCGTAAGAGTGACCACGCTATTTTAGAAGAGAAATAAAAGTAAAATTTTAAGTAAAGGGCACACTCCTATTACAGTGGAGATTATGTTGGGAGGGTTAGTGCCTGCTGGCTTTAACACAGGGACCGAATCGGAAGCATACAATTTTATGAATGAATGTGTAGTTGGTAAGCGCTAAACAGAGTGTATCTGCGTGGCTGAGAAAGTTGGTGTGATATGGCTCATAGTAAAGAGGGGTGAGCAGTGGGTGCCCCCTTTACAATAAAATAGGGAAACCATTCCCTGGTAATTTTGTAGGAATCTATTTCCTCTCTCATGAGCCATAGTGTGACAAAGCATGTTCGCACAAACATAGGAATTAGTCAAGTGGTTCCAGCGCCATAATATAAGTGCAGTAGGAGCAAATAGAAATCTGCTCTATTATACAATCACATAGTTGCAACACTGACTTACAATCAGAATCTGACTGCCAAGAAGCTT
The DNA here is from genome assembly GCA_033119425.1 of Bufotes viridis. NCBI lineage: Eukaryota > Metazoa > Chordata > Amphibia > Anura > Bufonidae > Bufotes > Bufotes viridis. The sequence goes on along the minus strand of CM065592.1, from coordinate 43,500,279 downwards.
CAAAGAGTGAGCAATTGGCTACACATTCCAGTGTTGCAACAAAGTTGTAGGTTGCCATCAAGCACAATGTTGAGCAAAGAATGCGCTGGATTCCTGATAGGAATGTAGAAAAACATATGCATTAACCTATGGCAGATGCACACATTATAACACAGCAAAGTGAACTGCAGCCATAAGCAGTACCTCCAAGTAAAAGAGGATTACATACATTCAGTATTGAGTGGAATATCTGATTCCTTCCCTGATAATTTTAATGGGACTGGGTGTATAAATAAATGTATCAGCTTTTATAAAAAATATAATAAAGGTTACGTTTTAATATCTATGTTGTAACCCCTAAAAGGATTTAGTAGGTCTATGTGACCTTTTTGTACATAAACTCCTATCAGTGTACCTCCTCCACTGCTGCTGCTGCTGCTGAAATCTCATACTGCTCAGCACAAGCTGCAGTGTCCCCAGATAAGCTGTGATATTGCCTTCCAGTAGCAGTTTCCAACTCCATCAGCTTCTTTATTTAGCTGCAGAGCCAGGGGGACTGAATCTTGTATTGTGCAGAGTGAGATATCAGCAGCAGCAGTGGAGGAGGTACACTGAAAACAATTTGTCAATTTGGCTAGGTTTAGCTAAGTATAACTTGTGAATACAAACTCATCCGCTCTCCAGCTCTCTTTCTGGACTCATAAAATACTTATTTAATATCAGCTACATAAACAATTATATTAATTCTGGATTTTCAAAGTAAGTACACCAGCCCCATCAGGTCTAATAATATATGCAGTTTGTATTGTGAAATCTGGTGACAGATCCTCTTGAAAGTTAAACTCCAGTAAATAGTAAAAAAATGTACATTTGAGACCATATATCAGAACATATGTCAGACTCCATGCCTATCAATGTGACAAAACAGACCTTGCCCACTGTGAGACAGAATTAGAAAATAATAGTAATGAGGTGTCATAGAAAGAACTATTTCCAGTTTACAATATTCAGACATGATCATCACTGGCGTCCTATGCATAGGTAGGGGGTCATCCATGTAACATGATGACTGGAGTTTATCTGGACTACATTGATGCATTAGTCTTATGGAAAGTTCTCTCTCTTCAGCTTTATCGCTGTGCATCTGCGTTATGTGCATGTATTTAGGTCGTTATGTATTCTCATTCCCAACCTCTTGTGATATATCACAGGAAGCCATATATATATTCTTACATAACCTCAACTGATTGTGATTTCCTTGAAATGAGGAGGGGGTAGAATGTTCTACTTATGGCTTCGAAATAGAATCTTGTGGTTTGGCATAAGGAAATGAAAGTCTTTGCATCTTCAGGTCACCACTAAAACCCTGGTAAGGTTGGTAGTAACTGATATTCATTACTGTACAGAAGCTGTTGGGGTGCTTATGTAGAAATAGTTTGTGGTCTTGTACTCCATGCACATTAGATTATCCACATCAATGAAACCTCTGTCACAAATGGAACACAGCCTGGCCACGTCCTCCAAACACAAAGACTCAAAGAACCTGAGCAGTTTACTACAAGATAACAGTTCTGTAGGGTTATGCATGATTTAGTCTTTGATTTACTTACTCGTAGTGATGAGCGACAGGGACAATATTCGAATTCGCAATATTTCGCAAATATTTTGTAGAATATTCGTCATATATTCGCGAATTCGCAATTATTTTCTTGATTGCAAAAATTGGCAATGTCATTTGCGAATATTGCACGCGCAATACAGGCGTGGGTCAATTTAGCTATGTTTGTCAAGCTGCTAGAAGTTTCCTGAGACTGGAGAAAATGGTTGGCACGGCAGAACATTACAATAGCTTTATATGCAGATAGAGTGCTCCGATATATTCGTGATTGCGCTAATCGGCACTAATAATGCGAATATTTTGGCGCAATACATGCAACTTCACATTTTAGCAAGTCTGACTACATATTGGTGATTGGTGCACTAAGTATTGTTGTGAAATTGTGACATCACAGCACTATGTATGTAGCATGTATGTATGGACAGCAGAACCTATTACACTACCTAACACTCTGCACTGGAACAGGAGCTTAGCTAACGGCTCATGGGCCCTGGTGCGAGAGTTCAGCTTGGGCCCCCCTTCCCTCAGTGCTTTGAGTATCTTCCTATATGGCAGAGGGTCTTTGGGCCCCCTCAGGCTCCTGGGCCCGGTAGCGACTGCTACCTCTGCATCCCCTATAGCTACGCCCATGCTGGAACCTATCAGCTACACTATATCACTATCTAACCTACACTGACTATCTCCCACTATCTGTATTATATATATAAGCTATCTAACTATCTATGTAATGTGACACAGTAAAGCACAGAGCACAGCAATGACACTGCTCTCTTTCAGAACTTTAAAAAACTGTAGAAAATGGCTGCTGGGGAGGTTCCTATATAGTAAGGGGTAGGCAACTTTCCTATTGGTTGCTAGGGATGTTGCTAAGCTCTGACAAAGATATTGCAGCCTTCTCATTGGCCCACAAGCAAAAAGCAGGGAAGGATCATGGTTTATGATGAAAAAAAATCTATACTATTCGAAAATACGAATATATAGCACTATATTCTAAATATTTGCGAATTCTCGAAGTGCCGATATGTGCGATTCAAATATTCGCACCCAACACTACTTACTTGCAATAAAGTCATACTATTAGCCTTATCTGCTTTAGCAGTAAGAGTGGTTCAATCTTGGACGGTGGGGAATATCAAATTCTTACCATCTCCAAGACCAATCAGAAGACATATCTGAGGACTCCTTGACATAAGTATCATCTAATCACACTACAAGAGCTCTTCAAAATTCCCTGTAGTCTACCTGGTTAGTACTTACTAACTCACCGTACGGTATACAGTATATCTTAAAGAAGAGCAAACCAACAACACCCTACTTTGGCTCACATTTATGATAGTGTTCTTCTGTTCCCCCATGCTAATTCTAACTCGCCTTTTAGAAAAGAAAATGTTCCATCTTAATTGCAGGAAGTAGCTCTTGTAACTACATGGCCCATAAAGTCTTGCAGCATGCATCACATAGATAGGTGTGACAGGTCACACTTATCAGAAGAGACACAGATGCAGGTCTAAGGTACAGGAAAATGCACAGAAGGAGAAGCTGCAGTCTGTGCCCTGGTGCAGCAGCATGCATCCCACAGGCAGCATCCAAACTCCAGCCCACCATAGGGAGGGACAGAGCTAACTGGTTGGCAAAAGCCTTACATCATCTACAAGATTGTGGATTTTCTGCAGGAAAGAAGAAGTACAAATATCATCTTTACTAGTGATAAGTGAATCCACAAAACTTGAGGTCCAGTTGTGTACTGTAATTTTAACAATTGCAGATAGTTGTCGATCCAAGGACGTTGCACATGCTTCAATAGTTGTTGTTTTTTCCCCTTTAAAGAGCGTTACTCTTTGGCAAAGATGAGTCTGGTGCTGCAACTCAGGCCAATCCCCTAAATAATAGGCAGAGCCTGGACTATGCTATGTAATGTACTAATCATGAGAGAAAATCTGAGAATCTTTAATTCTGACAGTCTAGCACCCAGTTGTTCTTATAATATATTGAGTCGATGCTTTCTGGATCTTCAGGTGCTATTAGAATTGTAGACTGGACTTTGCACTCACAATGTACGGTATATTCTGTGTCTCTTTCTTACAAAAGGCAAACAGAACAAAGTAACTTTATAGGGTGTGAGCATAAGATGAGCCCATTGTAAGGCTCCTAACATTGCAAGATGCCTGTTGAGGATTTTATGCCTTAAAATATCTTTGCAGCACCTGCACTTGTCAATGACCTGAAGAATTTATTGTAGGATATCCTGGATCATTTTACAAACTCTCGAGATGAAAATTCATGAATAGTTGACATAGTAATGCTGAAAAATATCTTAGATGGAGCTGTCATGTTGGGGACACATCTATCCTTTTTGCGTGCTGTATATTCAGCTGGCTGTTTGCACTTTGTGGCAGCTGCAATAAATGGATGCTAACAGGAATGGTGGTGTTCAATAGCTTTGCACAGTCTTGAAGGAGATTGAAGGAGATGCACTACCACCATCTTCCAAGACCAAGATGTCATCATCTGGGAATGAAATTTCACTACAGCGCTGACAATACCTGGGAACTGTATGCAGTATTAGAGGGTGGTGGTCCTGCTTTTATTTTCCCATTTGTTCAATACACCCCAGATGTGTACGGAGAGATGACAAGCTTTTGTAAAAACAAAAAAAAAAAACATGATTTTGTGATTCTGTTTCATGAGATAACTATCCTATATGTGTCTATGTGGTTGTGTCATAATGCATTGTTACAGTGGTGGCCTGTGCTACTCACCTGCTCCTGCAGTCCGGGGCCTGGACCTGCCAGTCTTCTCCTCCTCCTTACCAGAGGTCCAGGCTGCCAGAGTAGCTCCCTTTTTCCTTTTGCAGGCTGCAGGCCTGCTTTCTGCCATCACTGCCCCTGATGCCCGCAGGGCCAGGGGGCATACATCCTAGTCTTCCCCAACTAATGGCCAGCCACCTACGGCTACTTAAAGCACCTTTCCTTGTCGGAGGGTGCCTGAGCAATAGGTTCCAGTTTGCTAGTTCCTTCTAATGTATGCTGCTTTACATTTGCCAATGTATCCAACTCCTGCCTGTATCCTGGATTTTGACTCTTTGCCGCCTGCCCTGACCTCAGCCTGTCCCTAACTATGGTCCTGCCTGATGCCTCAGTGCTCTGTATCGGTGTCTCTTGTCCCCATGGGTCAGCAGTCACTTTGACAGAGACTATACCAAGAGGTGGTGGCCCGGTGGTTCTCCTCTGTCAAAGTCCAGATCCCTTTTTAGGGGTTAAAGGGTGAATACCGGGGAGGGGGGGGGCACTTATATAATACTCTTGGGAGTAGTCCCAAGCAAAATCTGTTCAAGTGACACAGCGGGTCCACACCTGCTGCGTAATACATGTAGTATGATCACCAATCATGACAAGTGGATTTAATGTAGATGGCTTCCTACACTAAAAATCATAGGGGAGGTTATCAAGCCCTGCACTCCAGAATTATGGCTTCAAAAAGTCACAAAAGGGGGCATTCGTGACTTTTTGGGCTAGCTAACATAGACATTTGTGACTTTTTGTTTGATTTTACATCACTCACTCCAGTATTGAAAAGTGGCCATAATTAGCTATGTTAATAAAGATATAGGTCGGCTTTAAGAAACTAACTAGTTGCGCAAATGTCACAAGTCACTTCGGGGGAGGTGGAAAGCTAACATTTGGAGTAAAATCTGTAAACATGTTTAATGATGCAATAAACTTATCAAACAACTTGCAATGTTTGATAAATTTGGGGCAAATATTGCCAATGCAAACTCAAGCAAAACAGACTTCATGATAAATTTCCCTCTATACCTGTATAACAGGAGAATATCTTGACTCTTGGGCCTAGGCCAAACAAGAGTAGACGACAGCATTATTCTGCATCAATGAAAAACAGCATTGGACAGATTGGGATGTGGCCTCTGAATGGCAGTATTATATTGGTATATCTCAAGGTTTGGCTATACTTGTAAAAGGGGTTTCCAGGACTAAAAAAAGTTTTTTTTCATAATCTTTTCTGTGTTGTCCATGGCTTGCGTCGAGTATTCAACAGACTGAACTGCAATGCTAGACACAGACCATAGACAAATGTGGTTCTGTTTATTTATTCATATGTATTTTTTTTAGGTGGGGGCAGATCTAGATTTTTCTGGGCAACTACTTTAACAGCTGCCTACAGGGTGTCCATGATCTAAATCCAGTACTGGCTTGTGGTTGACTAGGTCCAAACCACACTCACCTGTGGAGGCCACACAATCTTGAAGGTAATTACCCACCACAGGGTAGAGGTTTTTTTGGCTGCATGTGGCAACTGTGGTGCATAAAACCAGATTTATTTTCTCTGAAACTGATTTTCATAAGCAGTTAAAAAATTCTACAGGCAATATTAGGATATGTCATTGGATGAGTCAAACTACTATGTGATATAGCAGCAGGAAATATATTATAGACATACCCTTGTGGACAAAAGTTTTGAGACTGACACAAATTTTGGTTTCCACAAAGTTTACCTCCAATGAAACACATGCATCATCATTATTTTGCATCAAAAGGGCATCACAGGTAAGGGCATTGCTGCTTGTAAGATTGCACCTAAATCAATCAGATCATCAAGAAATGTAAGGAGAGAGGTTCAATCACTGTGAAAAAGACTTCAGGGCACCAGAAAAAGTCCTGAAAGCGGCAGAACCGCTCCTAAAGAGATTCAGATATGGAATCATGTCACCCCCCAGTGCAGAGCTTGTTCAGGAATGGCAGCAGGCTGGTGTAAATGAACAGTGAGACGAAGGCTTTTGAGGGATGGCCTGCTGTTAGGGCTCATGCACACAAACAGCCGGTGCCCGTATTGCGGCCCACAAACAGCGGTTACTTGAATGGGTTCGCAATCCGCAAGATATGGAGCGGAGGCATGGAGTGTAAGCCTACAGAACCAATATGGAGCACTTCCGTGGGATTTCGGTCTGTGCCTCCGTACCGAAAAAAAAATAGAACATATTCTAGAACATTTTTTTGCGGTGCGGACTGAATCTTGCGGATCACGGACCTATTAAACAGATTGGGTTTGCATCCACAAATGGCAGGCAGACTATTTGCGATCTTTAGCACGGGCATTGTGCGTACTCATAAGAAGGGCAACAAAGAAGTCACTTCTCTCCAATAAATACATCAAGGATAGACTGATGTTCTGCAAGAATTACAGGGATTGGACTGCAGAGGACTGAGTTAAAGTTAACTCTAGTTATCAAGTTAAGTTAACTCTTGGTGATCAAAATGTACACTAATGCCTCTTATATAGCATGCAGCATAGGTGGCAGTACAGTAACTATTGCGCCGAGAGGCAATGTTAATTTTGCTGAGAAGCAGTTAAAGATCAGAAGCTGAGATTGTGGATGTGCGATCCTACCTCTTTTTCTTGAAATATGTATATATACACTCACCTAAAGAATTATTAGAAACACCTACTAATATTGTGTTGGACCCCCTTTTGCCTTCAGAACTGCCTTAATTCTACGTGGCATTGATTCCACAAGGTGCTGATAGCATTCTTTAGAAATGTTGGCCCATATTGATAGGATAGCAATGATGGAGATTTGAGGGATGCACATCCAGGGCACGAAGCTCCCGTTCCACCACATCCCAAAGATGCTCTATTGGGTTGAGATCTGTTGACTGTGGGGGCCATTTTAGTACAGTGAACTCATTGTCATGTTCAAGAAACCAATTTGAAATGATTCGAGCTTTGTGACATGGTGCATTATCATGCTGGAAGTAGCCATCAGAGGATGGGTACATGGTGGTCATGAAGGGATGGACATGGTCAGAAACAATGCTCAGGTAGCCTGTGACATTTAAACGATGCCCAAAAGGGGCCTAAAGTGTGCCCAGAAAACATCCCCTACACCATTACACCACCAGCCTGCACAGTGGTAACAAGGCATGATGGATACAAACGAAAAAAATGCAACAGCACTCTGCAACCAGAACTCTGCCCAAGATAGAAGCCATAAGAGGACATAGTGTACTAATCCACGCCTGCAAACAGTGGAGACATTAGTTTACATTTTGATCAAAAGGTAGTAAGCCCACTCACCCCTTCACGGTTGTCTCCTAGAGTGGGTACTAACGCTAAATCTGACCTGTAATGGGCCACGACAGCCACATAAAATCCAGGGAGTGTGGGCCCAGCATGCATGCTGGAACAGACCATACTTATTAACCCCTTCTGGTGCTGTAACAGCCTCCATTAGATCCAGGGATGCAGGTACCAACATGCATGCTGAGCCCACTATGCACTCCTCCTGGAGCCAGAGGGCTACTAGCAGGTAATGTAAGTACACATTCAGCTTTCTACTCACTCTGATTAAAAACCAGCATCTAGTGTTACTGTTTAGTATGTGTTGGAGGTGTGGCAGCCTCCACTTCAGTCGTGCACACCTGACTAGTTTGTCTGCCCTAGATGGTGGTTTTTACCACCATCTAGGGCAGACAAACTACTTATTCTGTTTACGCCAAATTTGGACTCCACCATTTGAATGTCTCAACAGAAATCGAGACTCATCAGACCAGGCAACATTTTTCCAGTCTCCAACAGTCCAATTTTGGTGAGCTCGTGCAAATTGTAGCCTCTTTTTCCTATTTGTAGTGGAGATGAGTGGTACCCGGTGGGGTCTTCTGCTGTTGTAGCCCATCTGCCTCAAGGTTGTGCGTGTTGTGGCTTCACAAATGCTTTGCTGCATACCTCGGTTGTAACGAGTGGTTATTTCAGTCAACGTTGCTCTTCTATCAGCTTGAATCAGTTGGCCCATTCTCCTCTGACCTCTAGCATCCACAAGGCATTTTCGCCCACAGGACTGCCGCATACTGGATGTTTTTCCCTTTTCACACCATTCTTTGTAAACCCTAGAAATGGTTATGCGTGAAAATCCCAGTAACTGAGCAGATTGTGAAATACTCAGACCGGCCCGTCTTGCACCAACAACCATGCCACGTTCAAAATTGCTTAAATCACCTTTCTTTCCCATTCTGACATTCAGTTTGGAGTTCAGGAGATTGTCTTGACCAGGACCACACCCCTAAATATATTGAAGCAACTGCCTGTGATTGGTTGACTAGATAATTGCATTCATGAGAAATAGAACAGGTGTTCCTAATAATTCTTTAGGTGAGTGTAGGTCTGTCCAGGATCAGCACTCCTTCCATCCAGTGCAGGTGTTTTTAATTAGCCTGAGCAAGTATATATGAGTGAAAGGGTTCTACTAGCCCTCAGACTTAGTTTCTGAGAGCATGTGATAGGTGAGCTTTACCAACTTTCACAAAACTGTTCAAAAACGTACGTTTTTTTTTTCTTTTTGTTGAGATAAGCAATGCCTGAGGTACTGTACCTGTATCTGCGATCCACTTAGCTTAGTTACTGTAAGCATGTGAACTGGGGAGTCAGAGAAGATGGATGATAGCTAAACATACACACGTGGACAAAATTGTTGGTAACCTTCCGCTAAAGAAAGAAAAACACACAATGGTCACTGAAATAACACAAAACTGGCAAAAGTAATAATAAACATTTACTGAAAATCAACTAATGAAAATCAGACATTGCTTTCGAATTGTGGTTAGATCAGGGCTCATAGAAGGCCACTTCAAAATAGTTCAATGTTTCGCTCTTATCAGTTCTTGGATGTTTTTAACTGTGTGTTTTGCATCATTATCCTGTTGGAGGACCCATGAACGGCTACAGAGTCTAAGCCTTCTGACATTGGGCATCACATTTCGCTCCAGAATACCAGGATAGTCTTGAGATTTCATTGTACCCCGCACAGATTCAAGACACCCTGTGCCAGATGCAGCTAAGAAGCCCCAAACCATAACCAAGCCATCTCCATTTTTCACAGTAGGTACAATGTCTATTTCTTTGTATGCGTCATTTTTGCATCTGTGAACATAGAGCTGATGTAGGTTGCCAAAAAGCTCCAGTTTTGTCTCATCTGCCCAAAACACATTCTCCCAGAAGCTTTGCAGTTTGTCAATATGCATTTTGGCAAATTATAGTCTTGCTTTCAACCGTGGTTTCCTTCTTGGTTGACTTCTATTAAGCCCACTTTGGTTAAGACAGCGACGTATCGTGCAATCTGACACTGATGTACCTTGACCTTCGGGTTCACCTCTAATCACTTTGGAAGTTGTTCTAGGTTTGTTGTTTACAATTCATATTATCCGTCTCTTCAATTTGTCATCAATTTTTCTCTTGAGGCCACATCCGGGTAGGTGGGCTACAGTCCTGTAGATCTAAAACTTCTGAATATTATGTGCAACTGTACAGGAACATGTAAGGCAGCTGTTTGGACATGGTCTTATAGCCTTTATCTTTAATGTATTTTTATATAATTTTCTTTCTCTCCTTAGCTTTCTTTGGTCCATGTTCAGTCAGTGTGGTAACCACCATTATACCAAACAGCACAGTGACTAATTTTTACTTTTTAAATAGGTAGACTGACTGATTACAAGTAGAGATGAGCGAACATTTAAAAAAAGTCCGTTGTTCGGGGTTCGGGTGGTGGTTAATTGCGCATCCCGTTATGGATTCCACAATAGCGCATATGGAATCCATAAGGGGCGGCTGCCACCAACCCGAACTGTAGAACAGCTGAAGGACCTGGCGTGACGTCACTGTCATGTGATCAGTGCAGGGGGCGTGGCTCAGCACGGCTGTGGAACAGCGGCTCCAGCCATAACTTTATCTAATGTTGGATACATACTAGTCCTAGGCGCAGGAATATGCTCCTGATGATCTCGATGAAACGCGTCGAGCTACCATATGCGCTCTGACTTCGACACTTCATGTATGTCTCAACAAGAGCACTAACTATCACGTAGTGCTCTCTTTCTCCTGAGCTGGAGATCTCTTTCTGCCGAGAGGTTTTCCTCTGGGCTGATTAGCAAGGCTGTAAGATCCCTCGCTAGGAGGGACGCCAGGCTGTGCCCAGGGGTTGCCTCCCTTGGTGTGTTACGCTGTTGCCTGGTGTATAGCCGCTGTTACACAGCGACTGACCAGGCAGTGGTGCCTTTTCACTTGTGCAGAAGAGATTGGTAACCAGAGCTGATAACGACTATAAGACTATTTGCCTCATCTGGCATTGCTATTTCCAGCTTTGCACCCCACGTCTGGAGGTGGTTGCATTACACTGCTGGATCGCCTTATGAGGTTATAAGCCTTCACAATCAGTCTCTGGTCCTTCTACATAGCTGCTACCCTGCATTTTGCATGACTTATATAGCCTGGTTCCTCTGCAGAAAAAGGGTGTAGCCAATTTAATACTTTTCCACGCGCCCTCCACTATTTTATAGCATACCAATAAAGATTAGTTTTAACTAACACACACCCCTCCTCCGAACCACAATTCAAAAGAAATGTTTGATTTTCAGTAAATGTTCTATTTATTATTACTTTTGTCAGTTTTAAGTTATTTCAGTGACCATAGTGGGTTTTTCTTTCTTTAATGGAAGGTTACCAACAATTTTGTCCACATGTGTATCTTATATCTACAGCTGGCATTGTGTGTGGTATGGTAGGGAAATTAGAGTGTGAGCTCTGTGGGTGTAGAGATCATTGTGGATTTGTGACTATGAAAGTTTTTACAGTTTACAGAAAGATTAACATTTTAATTGTGATGTAAACTCAGGATTTAGCATATACATTACAAGTTCCATCTTCCCATTTCCTGCCTTGTTTCTGCCCCCCCCCACCCCCCTTCCCCTCCCTTCTTTTTGCGCTGGCTTGGAAATTTATTAGTTTTACTAATATTTTCTTTCTTAGTTCTCTAAAGCAAGCTCAAACTTTGCTAGCAGCGGCTATGTGAAGGCCTCAAACCACATGTTTATTTTCCTAAGCTATAAAAAGTTTATGGGAGCTGCTGGGATTCTTATAGGCCACTGAGCAGTAATTTAGCTTTGCATTCCACATTGATACAGAAGAGCACTGTCCTATACCAGAGGGAAATCCTGGTGACATAGAAGATGAGAAGCCAACAAGAACACAAGCGTCTCCAAAAATATATCATACGATAAAATATATGACTTCTTCGTCTTCCACCAGAAAGGTTCCACGTTTTAACACTTTCAATCTTGCATTTTCTGCAAAACCGGCCACGACTGGTATCAATGAGTAAAATGTCTGCCTCTGCAGCTTAGTGAATAAAGTCCCCAGAGAGACCTGTGGTGTTAACATATAGTAGCCAAAGAAGTTCCTCTTAAACATTGACTTGAAAGCCAAGAAAGCAAGCTCCCTGAGATCTATGTTCTGTATCAACCGCATACTTTGGAGAACTTGGGACATTTCCTTATGGCTTCTCTGTGGAAATGTAAAAGTTCTTTGAGATATTTATTTTTGGAATTTAAAGTGGGGTTCAGGCATAATAAGTGTATGAGTAAAAGCAGACACCTGGCAAACTGTGAAAATGCCACCCACTACGTTACAAGGGTGCCTTCATGCAATTTTGCATCAAACCATGTCTTTTTGTAAAACATACATTGTTTGTGGCTAAAAGTCTAAACCAAGCAGAGGCCGAGACACACACAAAACACATCCTAAAAGTAAAAGTTCAAGATGTGCAGAGTTCATAACTCTCATTTATACATAAAGGTCTACATAAAAAATTGAATACAATAAAAAATAAAAAATTAGAAAAATGACTATCATTGAAGAGAATTATCAGTCATGCAGATGCCAGCAAAAATCGCAAATCTTCCTATGAGGTGCAGGGGGTGACTAGATGAGTAACTGTTAATCTTTAGGGGAAGAAAGGTTCCTGTATCCCTACATGGAAGAGGTGACTAACAGGTAAGATACAATGATAACATTAGGAAAAGTTCCCGTATGCTCCCTTGTGGTCACTGTAGGCTGTTCAGAGGAGAGGTGAACGTAACAGGCAGTGATTGGTAAGATAGGGTGTTAACATGAAGAAAAGTTCTTGTATTCTCTCCCGGGGTTACTGTAGGCTATGCAGAGGAGAGATGACAGTAACAAGCCGTGATCTGTCTTCCCTCTCTATCCTACATGGAAACCAGGTAATAGAACTTTCATCTATTCCACAACTTCAAATTAGTGCTCTGCTTTGAATACTGCATCTAGAACTTTTTTCAATTGAAAGATAGGATTCTGGGACATCAAACTTTTTGACAGCAAAATCTAAATTCTAGCAGTTATAGTTGTGATGTGCAATACCCCAGAAAGGGTATTTGCAATTGTTATGTTTTATATGTAATGTTATGTATTTTTCAAGTATTGGCCGTGTGTTCCAGCAGAGGAGGTAATGGTTGGCAATGGTTGGCAGTAGCAGGGCTTAACCACTCTGTTGCTCTCCTCTTGGTAGGAGTGGACCGGTCCTGCTTCCCGCCAGGAGGGGGAGTTCCAGTCTAGGTAGGAAGAGAGAAAGGAGTTTCTGTTCAGACAGTAGGGGAGTGAAGGAGTGCATGCTGAGCTCCTGCTCTTAGGAACCATATCTAATTCCCCTGTGAGACCAACACTTCAGAGTGATACCCTGGAACCAGATCATTTTCTCCTGTGAGACCAACACTCCAGAGAGATCAGCAAAATTCAAGTGTATGGATTCAAGAATGCATCAGTGTGACAAGACAGCAGAGTGATCAGCGAGATACAGCTTTATAGACTCTGCTGCAAGGTGGGGGACTACACCTCAGACACCACCACCTACTTAAACCATCGCTAAGCCAGTCTAATATCAAGCCTGTATCACAGTGGACACCTATATCCACAAGTGCTTGCTAGTGCCAAACTATTGACATACAACCCGCCACCATACCTCATACACTGATCCCAGAGACTGCGCTTTCTATTTACTGCTGCAGGATGTGATACAAGTTATATTTTGCACTAAGTAAAAAGACAGTTAAACGTTTACTTCTGACCTCATCCGTGAACAAAACATATGCAGTTGGTTAGATCTTTGTTAGATCAAGTTAGATGAATTGTTGAATAAAGCAAGAGATACTGAGGGCACCGTTATCACACCTGGAGTTATGGGGGAACCCAGCCCTGGCCTCCTCCGACCCTCCGAGAAACAGGGTGCAAGGCTAAATAGAATTTCAATCGATTGCAAGGTAGATAGATCAGCCGCACTCACCATCCGTGTTCACATCTTTATTGCAGGGTGCATTACAGGGGTGCATTACAGCTGTTGATTATGCTCCACGTGAGTCCACCCCTGTAATGCACCCTGCAATAAAGATGTGAACAAGGATGGTGAGTGTGGCTGATCTATCTACCTTGCAATAAATCAATTGTTGTTTGTGTTATATCTCACACAGAAGTAGAGATATTAACAGTTATTTGCAGGGGGGTCTATCCAGTCATCAGCCCCCCTTATCAAAAAATTGACCAAACAATTAGCTATTTTGGAAGATATTTGTTAGATCCGGTATGATCAACTAGTTGTTTTGTTAGATCTCACATAATGCAATTTTTTTGTTAGATCTCATGGTATGTGACATTATTACTTCTGGCCTGATTCTTCAAATCACTCTTTCACTGCACCAAACCCCAGGGAGCAACGTCCTGAGGCACAGCATCTCATTAGGGCCACTACCACTCCCATCTTCTGCTCCGGGTTCTGAGGGGCTATGAAAAGCTATGATTTCTATGGGCCATAACTCTTGGGACAATACAAGTCATGTCCTTCAAAAGATGTTATTTCTATTCTCATTCCACAGTTTGGTACAGAACAGTATTAATAATTACAAAGAGGGAGGAATTACAACCTGGTGTGGCTGACATTGGGTGATCTGAAAAGAATCCCAGAAAGGTCCTGACCAGTACATTTCGTTCTTCTGGCCTCAGCAATCAACAGTCCACCTTGTCTGTGTCTTTTGTGTAATTCTTAAAACTTTGCCTCTACTTGGGCAACGCCATAAACACCAGTTTCCTCTGTTAGTTCTCATGTCAGTCATATGGACTTTACTGACAGCTCTAGATTAGTATTGTTTTGTATTGAGCGACAATGGCTTCAGGCTGCACTCACATTAAACCATCGTGACAAGTTGTAAATGTGAAAATCATTAACAGACGCTGGCAAGTGCAGAACAGGCTGACGCTCGTGACCTGTGGAAAGTGGAAAGTTATTGTAAAAAATTAAAAATGAAAGTTTAATATGAGAATGATGTTAAGACTGAAGCATTGGAATGAAGAACCTTCCATACTGAATTCATACTTCTGGATCATAAGGTGATGTAAGATAAATGTATGATTGCTGAATAACAAAGTAACTAGAGGTCCAATAACCAGATAGATTGTAAAGATTCCTAGTGGGGCACATAGGGCATATACTATAGTTGGTTTGACATATACCTTGGTATTTTAAGGAATTTGAAGCATATGTCCTCCTTTGAATACCAATTTGCAAACTACCTAAGACTATAATGTATTGTACACAAAAGTTGAGTAAGGCTGAGTTAACACCAGCACTAGTAATTTCCATTGTTCTACTGTTAAAATGAGCAGGACAATGAAAGTAGCTAAAGCACCACCTATGCAACATAACCGAACCTAACGGATTAGCCGAAACCTGATTGAATAAAAAAGGGCCGATTTGGTTTCCATTCTGGAGTCCACTTTTTAAAGTCCTGCATGCTTTTTTGACGAAAATCTGTGATGGAAGCCATGAATAGAGCCAACAAGGCTGGTGTGAACACAGATGTAAATACAGTGATCCCTCAAGATACTATGGCCTCAGGATACAATATTTTCAACATATAGTGGTCTTTTCTGACCTATCGTAAGTTGAAACTAGACTCAACATACAACGCCTCAGACTCTGACCCAACCAATCAAGGCCACTTCTCTGGTAAAAATAGCTGTATTTGTTGCTAGTTATCAGCTTTTCCTGACTATTATATGTAAAGGATTGTTTAATCTGTCTTAGTTATCTGCTTATTTTTCTTAAATCATCATTTTCTCTTATCTTGGATGACATTTTGGAGCTTTAGAATCGATGACTCAAGTTA
This sequence comes from Bufotes viridis, assembly GCA_033119425.1. Lineage (NCBI taxonomy): Eukaryota > Metazoa > Chordata > Amphibia > Anura > Bufonidae > Bufotes > Bufotes viridis. The sequence goes on along the minus strand of CM065592.1, from coordinate 43,484,667 downwards.
CAATGGTTTTAACATACAATGGTCATCCTGGAACCAATTAATATTGTAAATTGAGAGACCACTGTACATTATTTATCTTCTACTGATCCTGAGTTATCCTGTAATATACTCTAGAGCTGCACTTACTATTCTATACCCAATAGGGAGCTGAGAGACAAAACTCAAAGGGGTCTGAGGGGTTGTTAGTACTTGTATTTACAATACAGTATGTTGCATCCTGGTTTGTAAAAAGGGATAGTTATTGGCTTTAAGGTCAAGGGTAGCAGTATTTCTGAAACTGTGCAGTTTGTGAACTGTTCACGTGCTGTTGTGTTGAAAGTGTATTGTGAGTGGACAAATGGCACTATTGAAAATAAGGAACGTAGAAACTGTGGAGCACCACGTGCCACTGTTGTGAGAGGTGTATGTCAGCTAAAAAGGAGCGAGAGGGTGAACCAACATGCTAAAGTGGAGTAGCTCACCACCAAAATGAAACAGGGGGTGTCCAGATGTGTGTCTAAAACAACAGTTCAGAGAACCCTACTGTGTATGGGGCTCCAAAGCAGATGGCCACTGCACCTCTGGTAACAAAATTGCATCGGCAGAAAAGACTTAAATTTTCATGGCAGTATCAGAATTGGACATTAAATGATTGGAAAAGGGTTGCCTAATCCAACGATTTATGTTTTCTGCTTCATTGAATGGATAGACGTTGGTGTGTTAGCCGGAAAACACCATTCAAACATTGCTGGAAGAACACAAGCTCGTGGTGGCAGTGTTATGGTCTGGGGAATGTTTTCATGGCATTCTCTAGGACCACTCATCCATGTGGCAGGCAATCTCAACAATTTGGGTATGAATCCATTGTTACAGATCACGTACACCCATAAATGCAGATATTCTTCCCCTGGTTGACTGGGATCTTCCAGCAAGATAATATGACATGTCACATGGCTAGAAATTGGTTGTAAGAGCATGACAACCCTGGCTCCCTAATTCCTCAATCTTGAACACAATTTAGCATCTGTGGATCACCTTGATCATCAAGTTCGCTCTATGGCTCCTACCCCTACCTGGACCCTTTGCTATGACACTTGAAATTTAGCTCTGGGGGCCTACCATTTTTCTTGAACAGCTTTGCAATGTTTCTACACCTTAATTGGAGTCACCTGTGATAAATTCAGTTGATTGGACATGTTTTGGAAAGACTCACCCCTGTTTATATAAGGTCTCACAGCTGATGTAATCGGGGGGAAAAGCCTCGGTAAGAGAGATGACCAAGAATCCGATGGTCACTCAGGCTGAACTCCAAAGATCCTGTGTGCAGATAGAAAAACCTTTCAGAGGGTTAACTATCACTGCAGAATTTCACCAGTCTGGGCTTTATGGCAGAGTGGCCAGAATGAAACCTTTCCTCAGAAAAAGACACATTAAAGTTTGCAAAAAATCACCCAAAGGACTCTCAGAATGTAAGAAACAAGATTGTCTGATCTGATGGGGCCAAGATTGAACTTTTTGGCCTCAATTCAAGCATCATGTCTAACGGAAATCAAGCACTACCCAATACCATCCCTACACTGAAGCATGGTGGTGGCAGCATCATGCTGTGGAAGTGTTCTACAGAAAGACTAGTCAGAGTTGAGGAAAAGATGAATGGAAAGTAAAGATCAGATGAGATATTCCTAATGAAAATCTACAGCACTTTACACTCCAGATTGGGCCAAAGGTTTACCTTCCAACAATACAATGACCCTAAGAACACACCTAAGACAACATAGGAGTGGCTTAGTGACAATTCTGTGAATGTCCAAGAATGGCCTAGCAAGAGCCTTGACTTGAACCCAATCCAACAAATCTGGACAGACCTGAAAATGGCTGTCCACCGATGGTTCCCATCCAACCTGACAGAGATTGAGAGGATCTGCAGAGAACAATAGCGGAAAATCCCCAAATACAGGTGTGTAAACCTTGTGGAATCAAACCCAAGAAGACCTGAGGCTGTAATTGCTATCAGAGGTGCTTTAAGTGAGTCCTGAGTAAAAGGTCTGAATACTTAAGTCCATAAAGCATTTTATAATTAATTAGCAAAGATTTGAAACATTCTGCTTTCATTTTCTTATTATGGTGCATTGGGTGCAGAATGATGGGGGGAAACCTTTTTTTTTTAAGCACGAGGCTACAACATAAAATGTGAAAAAGTTAAAAGTTATGATGAAGACTTTTTTGAATGCACTGTACATATCTTGTACTGGTCCTGAGTTACAGCCTGTATTATACTCCAGAGCTGCACTCACTATCCTGCTGGTAGAATCACTGTATACATATATTACATTACTTATCCTGCACTGATCCTGAGTTATATCCTGTATTATACTCCAGGGCTGCATTCACTATTCTGCTAGTTTAGTCACTATATACATACATTAGTTATCCTGTACTATCCCTGAGTCAGATCCTGTATTATACTCCAAGCTGTATTCACTATTCTGCTGGTGGAGTCACTGTGTACATATATTACTTATCCTGTACTGATCCTCAGTTACATCCTGTATTATACTCCAGAGCTGCACTCACTATTCTGCTGGTAGAGTCACTGTGTACATACATTACTTATCTTGTACTGATCCTGAGTTACATTCCGTATTATACTCCAGAACTGCACTCACTATTCTGCTGGTGGAGTCACTGTGTACATACATTACATTACTTATCCTGTACTGATCCTGAGTTACATCCTGTATTATACGCTAGAGCTGAATTTACAATTCTGCCACAACTAGTGAATGGTGTGTTGAAAGACACTTCCCTAACAACTTAGCTGAACTTCTTTAATGGGTTGCTCTCTCCTATACTGTAATCTGGGACAGTAATGGTGGATCTACATGGGGCTATTATCAGGAATATGAAAAGCTTGTTCCTGATAAACGGCTCCTGTAAAGGTGCTGCTTATCATCCGATGAACAAGCAAACGCAGCACATTAAATCATAATTTCTGAGCACGAGATTGTGCTGTGTGAACAGCAATCTGCTGCCCAGACACAATAGATCTGTATGGGAATTAGTGATTGCAGTAGCAATGGAGGTGAATGGTGCATGTAAGTGCAGCTCTTACCTCCACTGATGAGCAGGCACTCTTTGGCCAGGAACGGTTCCTTCCTAATCATTGCCTGCTCAGTTGGCGCGTGTAACTACACTTTTAGTCCTTCCTTTATCAGATTACTAGACACTCAATCTAATTCCTAGCATGTAAACCTTCAGAGCAAGGTGGTGTAGAAATGGAACAGGTAGAGAAGCTCAGAGCCTGATTGTAAAGTACTGAATGAGGGTAGACTTAAATAACGTATTCCCATCTAATAATGTTATATTGTAGCATGTCAGTAGAATCCGCCATAACATTACAATCGACCAAATTAAAATTATCATTATATATACTGTAGTTTCAGCTATATGTTGTTGCTGTTCGTCCATCGTTTTCAATGAGGACCTTGACATCTGATAGACAGATCTTCGGTAGGGTTGAGCAAACCCGAACTGTAAAGTTCGAGTTCGTCCTGAACATTACGTTTTCTCACACCCGGACCCGAACATTTCTGTAAAAGTTCGGGTTCGTCGTTCGGCAAATTCTTCCTGCTTTTTGAAAGGCTGCAGGGCAGCCAATCAACAAGCGTTTCACTACTTTGCTCTAAAAAGCCATCACAGCCATGCCTACGCTCCCTCAATGTTATGGTATCTGTTTATGGCACATAAACATGTGTGGTTTAGTGTTAGGAACCCGTCTAATCAGAGATCGCCTTGACATGTGGCAGACGGGCTCAAATACTTTTGTACAAAATGTATTTGCCAAGCATCTGTAATTTAAGCATAGCATTATTTGTACTTTATTTGGATCGCAGAGTGCTGTTGTACATATTAAGTTTAGTTTTCAGCCATAGCAAGGTGCACCTGCATATTGGGATGTGCTGACTAACTCCCTTTTGTTATTCTTTGCCCCAAGTCATGCAGCAGACTCTTATGCTTTTTGATGACTCTGCTGGCAGGGTTTCCCAGGGCCATAACCATAGCCCTGCCCCAGAAGTGGAAGAGATTGAGTGCACGGATGCCCAACCACTTAGGTTTGAGGATGAGGACATGAGAAGACCGACGCAGCACATCTCTGATGATGACGAAACACAGGTGCAAACTGCTGCGGCTTTCTGCGGTGTGCAGACCGACAAAGAGGGAAGGGTGAAGACTGAGTGGAAGAAGATGTTGAGAACGATGAGGTCCTTAAATACTTAAATCCATGTTATTCATGGGTGGTGAAAAAATCATATTTTTTAAGGCCAGGAATTACCTTTGTGGCCTGCGCTACATATGTGCCGGGGACAATAATATAGTTAATCCGTCTGGGAGTTGACATATACCAATTTTTTGCTGTCAAGTAACCCTGCACTGCATAGGTGACAGGGACCGAAAATTAAAAAAATCTTCTTTTAAATTGTTGGGTGCAAAACTAAAATTTTTGCCGGGTACAAACCATTGCTCTGCATAGGTAACAGTGACCGAAAATGCAGAGAATCTTCTTTTAAATTGTTGGGTGAAATATTACCATTTTTGCCGGGTACAATCCCTTGCTCTGCATAGGTGACAGGGACCGAAAATTTAAAAAATCTTCTTTTAAATTGTTGGGTGTAATATTACCATTTTTGCCGTGAATAACCCCCTTCTCTACCTGGGTGCCAGGGGCCTACTTTTTTAAAAATCAGCTGTTCCATTGGTGGGGGACATGAACCCCGTTCTGCCGTGAATTAACCCCTCCTCTGCCTGGGTGCCAGGGGCCTACATTTCTAAAAATCACCTGTTCCATTGGTGGGTGATATGAACCCCCTTTTGCCGTGAATTAACCCCTCCTCTGCCTGGGTGCCAGGGGCCTACATTTCTAAAAATTGGCTGTTTCATTGGTGGCTGACATGAACCCCATTTTGCCGTGAATAAACCCCTGCTCTGCCTGGATACCAGGGGCATCGTCTGTTCCATTGGTGGGTGACATGAACCCCATTTTGCTGTGATTTAACCCCTCCTCTGCCTGGGTGCCAGGGGCCTACATTTCTAAAAATCGCCTGTTCCATAGGTGGGTGACATGAACCCCGTTTTTCCGTGAATAAACTTCTGCTCTGCCTGGATGCCAGGGGCCTACATTTTTAAAAATCGTCTGTTCTATTGGTGGGTGACATGAACCCTGTTTTGCCGTGACTTAACCCCTCCTCTGCCTGGGTGCCAGGGGCCTGCATTTTTAAAAATTGTATGTTCCATTGGTGGGTGACATAAACCCAGTTTTGCCGGTGACAAACCCCTGCTCTGCCTAGATGCCAGAGGCCTACATTTTTAAAAATCATCTGTTCCATTGGTGGGTGACATGAACCCCGTTCTGCTGTAAATTAACCCCTCCTCTGCCTGGGTGCCAGGGGGCCTACATTTCTAAAAATCACCTGTTCCATTGGTGCGTGACATGAACCCCGTTTTGCCATGAATAAACCCCTCCTGCCTGGGTGCCAAGGTCCTACATTTTTAAAAATAGTCTGTTCCATTGGTGGGTGATTTGAACCCCGTTTTGCCTGGGGACATTCAAAGTGAAAAGAAACTGGATTAATAATGGCAGAGATCTTGCATGGACCAATAAATCTTGGCCCTAACTTCCAGGATGGCACCTTCAACCTAATGTTCTTAGTGGACAACCACACCAAATCACCCACATTCAGGTCCGGACCAGACACATGTTTTTTGTCAGCCATACGTTTATACCTATCATGCATCTTTTTTAAATTCATTTGAATCTTCCGCCAGATGGATGACAAGTAAGAAGCAAATCTCTCCTCATTAGGTATACCAGAGGAACTATTCCCAGAGAACTTACCAATCTGCGGGTGAAACCCATATGCACCAAAAAATGGTAACTTATCAGTGGACTCCTGACGACGGTTATTCAAACCAAATTCAGCAAAGACAAAAATGAGGACCACCTCCTGATTCTCAGTGACAAAACACCTCAAATATGTCTCTAGATTCCGGTTAGTGTTATTAGTGTTATTCAGTTTGTCTTTTCGACTGAGGGTGAAAAGCCGAAGAGAAGGACAAACGAACCCCCAGGCGAGTACAGAAAGCCTTCCAGAATCTGGACACAAATTGAGTCCCTCTATCTGACATCACATCAGAGGGAATGCCGTATAATTTCATAATGTTATCAATAAATGTCCGAGCCAGAGTTTTGGCATTGGGTAAACCAGAAAATGGAATAAAGTGTGCCATCTTACTGAAGCGATCGACCACCACCAAAATCACCGTCATCCCCGAAGAACTGGGCAAATCGGTAATAAAGTCCATGGGCAAGTGCGTCCAGGGATGGGATGGATAAAGGAAAAAGAGCTCCTAAAGGAAGAGTATGAGTCACCTTGGCACGCGCACAGGTCTCACAAGCTACCACTTAGCCCTCAACACTTACGTAAACCCGGCCACCAGAATCTCAGAGAAATAAGATCAATAGTGGATCTGCTCCCAGGGTGTCCCGCCAGGACAGTATCATGATTTTCCTTAAACACCTTGTGATGAAGCTCAGAAGGAACAAACAACCTCCCTGGGGGACAGGAATCAGGTGCCTCTCCCTGAACTTTCAACACCTCTGCCTCAAGTTCAGGATAGAGTGCGGATACAACCTACCCATCAGCCAAAATCAGACCCGGATCCTCAGTATCTCCCCCCCCCCCCCCAGGGAAAAGTGACAATGAAATTAAATCTGGTGAAAAATAAAGACCATCTGGCCTGCCTTGGGTTCAAACATTTAGCCGAATCCAGGTTCGTTAGTTGATTATCTAGATCTTTTACCAATGAGGCTGTTATATTGGGATTTGCCAATGTATTGACATTGATCTTCTTTATCACAACTCTGTTTCCCTGTGGCCGCTTCTTTGGTTTGATGTGGATATTTAGTTTAGAAATGATGAGTCTATGGTCAGTCCAGCAGTCAGCACTTGGCATGGCCTTAGTTACTCTTACATCCTGTATGTCTTTCATCCGCACTATGACAATCAATTAGATGAGAGTGCTTGGAGCGTGGGTGCACCCAGGACGTCTTTTTGTGAGTAGGTAGGCGGAAGATGGTATTAGTAATGACCAAGTCATGATTAGCACATGTCTTCAATAATAACAGACCATTGCTGTTATATGTGCTGATTCCATTTTTGCCAATGACGCCATCCTGGGTGGAGTGATCGGATCCCACTCTTGCATTAAAATCACCAAGTAGAATCATTCTGTCAGTGTGCTTCACAGATAAAAGTAGGGCATCGAGATCATTATAAAGCTTGTTCTTTACTTCTTCTGGATTTGTCATTGTGGGTGCATAGGCACTGATCAGTGTAGCATGTTTTCCACTTAGTAAAGGAAGTTGCAGTGACATGAGCTGATCATTTACACCCTTAGGAAGATTGGCAAGTTGGTGAACAAGATGATTCTTAACCGCAAACTCAACTCTAGACTCACGACGTTGGTCACTGCCACGTCCAGACCAAAAGAATGTATAGCCGCCTCTTGTTTCTCCGAGATGACCTTCATTTGCTAAGCGAGTTTTACACAGGGCCGCAATGTCGATGTCAAATCTTGCAAGCTCTCTAGCTACCAGGGCTGTTCTTCTTTCTGGGCGATCTGCTAATGGGTTGTCTTGAAGTGTACGTACATTCCATGTACCAATAGTAAGTGGTAATACCTTTTGTCTCATCTTTGATTTTGGATTTCAACCGCATACAATCGAATTCTTTCCAGCCGCAGTAAGCTGGACAGGGTTTTAAGACAAGCAACAATGTTTAGGGCACTTTTTCTAGCCCATTCCTCATACTACGGAGGTGAGCAGTGTTATCCTAAAGAGGGCTGCTCAGTCACTCAGGTAGACTCCGAATCCAGCTGTTGCTTCGTCAGCATGAAGACGACCATTAGACACCTGAGCTGCCTGTGTGCAGGTCCGCATCCACAGCTCCCAGTAATTCCACATCTGCTGCTTCATCGCTCTCCTATTGCCACAGGACTTTGAACTGGTCGAGATGTTAAGACTTGCGCGTGAATTAAATTTAAGTGAGGGAGAGGTGCGCAGAGTCAGCCTCACTCTCTCTTCCCAGATTGTATTTTGCTCCAATGGCAGAAAAGAAGTCGAGACAGTTGGAGACGGGCTGGGCGCAGTGGTTGACCAGGGCATCTTTCGTGTCTTGCCGTGCACTTAAAGTACCACATCGCTTGCAGATACTGCCTTCATGACCATTGGTCCTATTAATTAGCTCTCATCCGCCAGACTCTGTCTTCACATGCTTGAGATAGACAAATCCCTCTGTTACCGAAGTTTGCTACTATCAACCTGGTTTAGCCAGCCTGTCGAAGCTGTTGCCTGGGGTGTGGCCGCTGCGCCTGTTACTGCTACTAGGAGCCACAGGTGAGAGCTGAGTGTCAGGTGGGGACCAAAGGTGTACGAGCTGCCCTGAAAAGAGCACGACATGCTCTCCACCAGAGGTACTACCTCTTCCTAGACAACCCAATCGACCAAATTAAAATGATCAATATATATAGTTTTAGCTATATAAAAGGTCATATAAACCCACACTTACAACTCCAGCACACTGGGCAGTCTCAATATTGTCTCCTACTTCAGACATGATTGCAGGACGACACACAGAAGTGAGCCTCTTTAAATGTTCTCCTACCTTTAGACCTCAGATCAGAGGGTGACATCTACATTTGTATCTTGCACCAGAAACTGTAGCCAATTGACAGTCACACTGGCACTACTAGAAGAGGGCCGGACTGGATGAAGCCATTCTCCATCAGGCTCGGACTGGCCCACAGGGGTACCGGGGAATCCCCGGTGGGGCCCTAAACAAGAAGGGGCCCTAGTCTCCCACCCCCTGCACAAGTGGCACATAACACAGTAGAATTACTGCACTACAGACATATATTTAATGTACTGCACATCAACTAGGACCTACCTTTTCAGAGTTGATGCAGGGAGCAGGTAATATTTGAATGTATCCATGCAGTGGGCCCCTAAAATAAATTTTACTGGTTTGCCCTAGGCACCCCAGTCTGAAACTGTTCTCCATAACCACCCTGCCTCAGGCCCCCTGTAAAGTCACCTGCTGGAGTCGAACATATCGGAACAGTGGCGGCTGCAATGACCGGCGGGACAGACTGAGTGTCCAGTCGCCATGTGCTCACCCGCATCCTGGGGTTTATTCCTCTGGAATAAAAAAAAAAAATAATCAAACAAATTAAACATCATTGGCATCGCTGTGTCCATAAACAACTATCCTATTAAAATATAAAAATATTTATCCCATACGTTGAAAAAAAAAATGAAAAAAATCTGAAAAAAAGCTAAATGGTCGACATTTTTTATGTCACGTCGCCTCCCAAAAAAAACAAAAGGTGATCAAAGTCATACATACTCAAAAATGATATCAATAAAAACTACAGATCGTCCTGCAAAAAATAAGCCCTCAAAAAGCTTGGAGAATGAACTGGTCAGTTTTATCACATAGGGAACGGCATAAAAACAAAACCTATAAAACTGTGGTGAAATTGCATTTTTTCCAATTCCACCCCATTTGGAATTTTCTTTGCAATAATGTATGCAATAGTAAATGATGGCATTGAAAACTCATCCTTCAAAAAACAAGCCCTCATTCGGCTATGTGAACAGAAAAATATAAAAGTTATGTCTCGGAGAAGGCAGGGAGTGATAAGTGTAAATGCAAAAACGGAAAATTGCATGATTTTGTAAAATAAATAAATAAAAGAGGGTAAGAATTACTTAAAACAATTAATACCTCATCTATTCAGAAAGTAGAGACTACAGTGACCCAGGAAACTTCAGAACAGGAGCAGATAGGGATTGGTGAGGTAAGTATTACCTTTGTAAGCCATTCTGATCCTCTTGGTAAAACTACCCCTTTAAGTATACTTGCAGCTTTACAAATGTCAAAAGATCTAGCTGAAGAAATTATGATATAGTTATTTATTGTTGTGAAAAATTGCTATGTGTAAACATAGGGCAGGGGTCTCCACCTACCTCTGGGGTCTGCACCAGTTTCTTCCCCTATACAGGTATACACCGATTATTAAGTATGAATAGACCTTACATTCTGGATCCACGTAACAGCAACAAACCTTTTCCAGTAGCTATAATTACATTTTATAACCTTTGCATAATACGCCCCCTTTTCCCAAATCGAACCGGTCAACATGAACTGTGTACTAAAGTGCAAACCTAGAAAAAATATAATCTGGCCATATGAGAACAATAATCAGAAGATATTTATTGTCTGGTTTTGAAATGTTTCAAATATTCAAAGCTATAAAACGTCAGGGGAAAGTCGACTTCCTGATGTAAAAGACACCATAAATTTCCCTTTCTTTAGACAGAAGATGAAAAAAAAATGGATCAATGTGATATTTTGTGTGAAAGGGCGAAAAAATGCAGAAAATAACAGAGTCGAGCTAGCTGAAAAACCCCAGAGGGCATCCTCGTCCTGCCTTGGGGAGTCTGAAGGAAATCAACAGCAGCCAAGTGAACAATTCCTGTAGAATAAATTGGAATATATTTCCAGGGCACATTCACCGAGCAATGAAGCCATAGAAGTCTGCTCCTGCCCCTGCTACCTGCAGTCATATACCGACCACGACTCACTCCACAGTCACATGTAAGGATGGAAAATCTACTGAACAGGAGATAAGAGATAGATAGATAGATAGATAGATAGATAGATAGATAGATAGATAGACATGATATAGATAGATAGATTCAATAAATGGATTCAATAGATAAATAGATATTAGATACATAGATATGAAAGAGAAAGATATTAGATAGATAATTTGATAGATAAAAAAGGAAGGTATGAAGGAAGGAAGATGATAATTACACTTACTGGTAATTGAATTTTCCACCACAACGGCACTAAACAGGGGGACCCTGACTCCCAGGGACAGGAAACAACGTAGAGAGTAAAAGTTTAAAAGCCTCCTACCCTTTACCTTGTCCGGTAAATATCCAAGAACACAAGAGGATGCTGAATAAGTTTTTTTTATCTGGGAGAAAGAATACAAAAAAAGAGACACAACAAAACTTTTTCATAATATTCACAAAAGAGCAAAATTAGGGTGGGAATCTCCAGTGCCATTGTGGAGGCTAAATGGAAAATCCTATTACCGGTAAGTATAATTATCATCTTTTCCATATGCCTCCCCTACTGCACTAAACAGAAGGATTAACAAAGGAATCAACACTTATGGGGGGGGGACCACTGCGGACAAAACCTTACGACCGAAGGACAGATCCCTATTAGCAACAACATCTAGTCTGTAATGTCTAAAGAAGGTAGACGGACTGGACCAGGTGGCTGCCTGACATATCTGGGCCAATGAAGCAGAGCTGCCTTCTGCCCAGGAGGTTGACACTACCCTAGTTGAATTAGCTTTCATTTTCACGGGGGGAACACCTTTTTCCTTGTAAGCCATATAGATAGTCATTATTATCCAGCGCGAGATGGTTATTTTTGAAGCCCCTGGCCTCTGTTTTGTCCTGCATACTGGATTAAAAGGCTATCTGACTTTCTCATCCGATTAGAAGCTTCAAAATAGGCCAAGACACATCTACGGACGTCTAGGTTGTGAAATTGTCTCTCCCTGGCAGGTTTAGCCTGTGGACAAAAGGTAGGCAATAAGAGTTCTTGCTGACAGTGAAACCTGGAGACCACCTTAGGCAAAAAGGAAGGCTTATGTCTCAATGTACATTCTGTCATCCAGAACGGTAAAATATGGAGACCTACAAGATAGGGTCTGGATTTCTCCTACCTTTGTAGCTGAGGTTATGGCTATTAAAAAGCCTGTTTTTAAAGTCAGTAATTTCAGAGTTTCGTTAAGCGGCTCAAGCACTAAGTTAAGGTCCCAAGAAGGTACAGTGGATCTAATTGCTGGATGAATTCTACATGCCCCTTTAAAAAAACACCTGATTAAACTTACCTTTGCAAGTTTTACATCCAAACAGGCACTAAGGGCTGCCACCTGGACTTTTTAGGGTACTAACCCATAACCCTTTGTCAAGACCACCTTGCAGAAAAACGAGAATTAACTTAATGTCAGGAGACGCCAAAGAGGCCCCAGCAAAATGGAGAAACAAATTGTTCTAAGATAAATTTTAATGTAATCGGTTTCCTACTGCTCAGCAGAGTTTTTATGACTGCCTCAGATAGCCCCTTGGATTTCAGAATTGACCGTTCAACTTCCAGGCTGTCAGCTTTAACTGGCGAACCTCTGGGTGTGGCGCAGGATCCTGAAGAAGAAGAACCGGGATCTGTGGCAGTATCCAAAATCTTCCTTTTGAGAGGCTCAGCAGTAGAGTAAACCATGTTATTTTTGGTCAATATGGAGCTATTAGGATTAACTGACATCTTTCTTCCACTACCTTTGTGAGAACTCTCTGTATCAGACAGATTGGGGGTAAGGCATACAGCATCCCTGCCGGCCAGGGACCTGAAAAGGCATCCACTCTCACCGGATCATCCTTGTATGAGAGGGAATAAAATTGATCCACACGTTTATTTACTCTGGAGGCAAAGAGACCCAGGATTGGAGATTCCCATTTTTTGCAGATCTCGCTGAATATAGATTTGTTCAGGCTCCATTCTCCTGATTTTTTCTGCTCAAAAAAAACAAAACACCAGTCAATTATCTTCCTCTTTTAAATGGACTGCTGAAATTGAATTTATATGAACCTGAGCCCAGGAGAATATTTGGGATGTTGTCTCACATAGATTCCGGCTTCTTGTTTCGCTTTGCCACCACGGCTCTGTTGTCCGACAAGATTTTGACATCCTGTAGATAGATGGTCGGAGGGAAGCTTTTTAGGGCCAAATAGACTGCTAAGAGCTCTTTTGAGTTTGAAGATAGAGGGAGAAGTTCCAGAGTCCAGGCCCCTGTACTAATTAATTTCCCTAGTGGGCACCCCAGCCCGATCCACTTGTGTCTGTTGTTATAACAATCTGATTGATAGATCACCATTGTACTCCTTGGTTCAGATTCTTTGGATTCAGCGACCACCACAGGGAATTCCTTACCCGAGTAGGCTAGGGACACTTTCTTGGAAAGGGTAAGTTGGCTCTGGTCATAGGAATTTAGAAGGAAATTCTGCAGAGTCCTTCCATGAAATTGGGCCCACTTGACCACCAGTATTGCTGAAGTCATTAGACCCAGAATCACCATAATTTATTTTAAGGACACCCTGACGAGAAACCTGAATGACGAGATCCTTAAAATAATGTCCTGTTTCTTTTGCTGTGGGAGAAAAGATGTCATAAGATGGGAGTCTGCAGGGAACTAAGTCCGATTTCTCCAGATTCAGCTTCCAGTCCAGAGATTGAAGAGTGGATTTCACTACTTGCAGATTTGCTTGAAGAACGAACTGGCGGGAATAAGAAAGTCATCCAAATAAGGAATGAACAGTATTTCCCTTTGATGGAAAAAACTTGAGATTTCTGCCATAAGCTTGGTAAAAATCCTGGGAGCAGATGAGAGACCGAATGGGAGAACTTGGAACTGCAGATGAACCAGGTGATTCTTAGTGATGAGCGGCAGGGGCAATATTCGAATTTGCGATATTCGCATAAACTGGCATTTAAGATACCTTTTAAATACCAGTTTATGCGAATTTTATGCTAATTTATGCGAACTTTTACGCAAATTTATGCGAATTTTTTATGCGAATTTTCGCAAACAAGAAAATAATGCCATAAAGCGAATATTCGCGATTGCAAATATATTTTGCGATATTCTAAATATTCGCAAATTCTCGAAGTGCTGATATTCGCAATTCGAAAATTCGTGATCAACACTAGTGATTCTTCAGGAAGACAGCAAATCTCAGATATTTCTGATAACTGACGTGTATGGGGAAGTGGTAGAAGGCATCTGCTAAGTCAAGTGTTATCATGAAATAGTCCTGTGACAACAGATTGATGGTTGATTTGACCGTCCCCATCTTGAACTTCTTGTATGTGATGTGCTTGTTTAGGTACTTTAGATTGATAATAGCCCCGAAAGAGCCATTTGGCTTCTTCACCAGGAAAATTGGGGAGTAAAACCCCTTCCCCTTTTGATCCTCCGGGACGGCATAACTACCTCTTTTTCAGCAATAAGAAAATTTGAGACTCCAGAAGCCGATGATCTTCCTTCTTCAGTCTTTTCAGGAACCTTTCTGGAGGGGGAGAAGAGAACTCCAGTTTGTAGCCTAGATGAATGATCTCTAGCATCCAGGGGGATGTTGAAATAACTTCCCAAGCGGAGATGAACCTTTTTAATCTTCCCACCACTGGGTCTCTGGCATCATAGTCCAGATTGTTTAGCGGACTTATCAGGGTTGAACAGGAAACCCCTACCTCTGCCTCTCGTGGGCTGCCAGGAACCTGAACTAACTTTCTTCTTTTGAACAGGTTTACTCTTTGTTTGATTACGAAAGGAGCGGCGTTAATGGAAAAATTTGGACTCAAATTTGTTGGGAACCCCTTTTTTCAATTGGATGCTTTATCCAGTATCGATCCAAAGAGTCTGTCACCTTCACAGGAGATACCACATAACCTACTTTTAGAGGTAGTATCTCCTGACCAAGATCTCAACCAGACAGATCGTCTGGCAGTATTAGATAGAGCCGCTGCTCTAGCGGAGAGTTTTACCAGATCCGCTGATGCGTCCGCCAAGAAATTGAAGGCCTGTTTTAAAACTGGCATGGAGGACAAGATATCCTCTCTCGCAGTACCGGAGATTAAGTGTTCCTCAAGTTGGGATAACCATAATGAAAGGGTCCAAGCCGTATCAGGGGCTGCAATACTGGGTCTTAGCATGGACGTACAGGTTTTTTAGGATCTTTTAATTCACATTTTTTTTACCATGACGTCTCGAAGGAGCCCAACATCCTCAAAGGGTAAGGATGATTTCTTAGAGATCCTGGTTATAGGGGAGTCCACTCTGGGAGTTTTATCCCAATGAGTCGAATCGGATTCAGTAAACGAATACTTTCTTTTAAAGATTTTTGAAATGCCTGATCTCTTTTCTGGATCCTTCCATTCCTCAGAAATGAGCTTTTTTATGTTTTCATGGACAGGAAAAAGTCACCTCTTTTTATCCCCCAGACCTTTAAACGTTTGGTCTTGTACAGAGTGTGGCTCTTTAGACTCCTCTATATTTATAGTAGCTCTAATTGTTTTCAGTAACGAATTGGTCTCTTATATCGAACATAAAGTCCTTCCAGATTCATCGTCAGATGAGGCCCAGTCAGAATTAGATGAATCTTCACCCTTGTCTAAATCAAAATCCACATCAACCTGAGTTTCGGGATTAGATCTGGATGTAGAGGGTTTTTGAGGAAATTAAGCCATCTTTGCGTCAACAGCAGAGCTTACTTCCTCTTTCATGATGGATTTCAGACTCTCAAGCAAAGTTTCTGACATGACTTTGTATATTTTTGACAAAGAGGCTTTTCTAATATGGGCGGCTAACTACTTCTCGCAAATAGCACATTTCTTCTTTAGAGAAGGTTCCCCACTTTTACTGGCATCTCTGCTCTGAAATTTAAAAAACAATCCCTTAAAAGGGAGCTTTTGTTTAACCACTTCCAGACCGGACCATTTACCCCCTTCCTGACCAGTCCTAATTTTGAAAATCTGATATGTGTCACTTTATGTCAAGTTATGGTAATAACTTTTGAAAGCTTTTACTTATCAAAGCCATTCTGAGAATGTTTTCTCGTGACTCATTGTACTTCATGATAGTCATAAATTTGAGTCAATATCTTTTACCTTCATTTTAAAAAAATCCCGAATTTACCAAACATTTTGAAAATTTCGCAATTTTCTAAATTTCAATTTATCTGCTTTTAAAACAAAATACCTCATAAAATATTTATTACTTAACATTCCCCATATGTCTACTTTATGTTGGCATCATTTTGTAAATGTCATATAATTTTTTTAAGGCTTAGAATTTTAGAAGCAATTCTTAAAATTATTAAGAAAATTTTCAAAACCCACTTTTTAAGGACTAGTTCAGTTCTGAAGTCACTTTGTGGGGTTTACATAGTAGAACCAACCCATAAATGACACCCTTCAAACTATTCAAAACTGGTTTAGAAATGTTGTTAACCCTTTATGTATTCCACAGGAATTAAAGCAAAATAGAGGTGAATTTTCAAAATGTCACTTTTTTGCAGATTTTCCATTTTAATCAATTTTTTCCTGGAACACATCAAGGGTTAACAACAAAACAAACCTCAATATTTATTAACTTGATTCTGCAGTTTGTAGAAACACCCCATATGTGGTTGTATACTGCTGTTTGGGCATAAAAGGCAAGGAGCACCATATGGTTTTTGGAGGGCAGATTTAGCTGAAATGGTCTTTGGGCACCATGTTGCATTTGAAGAGGCCCTGAGGTAACCCCACAGTGAAAACCCCCAAAAAGTGACCACATTTTGTAAACGACACCACCCAAGGAATTTTTAAGGGGTGTAGCGAGCAATTCACTCAACAGCTGTTTAATGGAATCTTTAATACTTGATTGTGAAAATGAAAAATAAATTTTATTTTTTTTTACAAAAAAATTGTGCTTTAGGCCCAAACTTTCTTTATTACAAAAGATATCAGGAGAATACCCCCCCCCCATTTGCTACCCACTTACTCCTGAATACAGTAACACCCCAATTGTGGTCATAAACTGTTATTTGGGGATCTGGATTTTCTAACATGGAATTTTCTGTCATGGTCTTTAAGAGCAATAACTTTTTTTATTTTTTGTTGAATGAGCTGCGTGAGGGCTTACTTTGTGCGAGACAAGCTGTAGTTTTTATTGGCACATTGGGGTACATTTGGCTTTCTGGTTGCTTTTTATCTCATTTTTGGGAGGTGAAGTCACAAAAAAAGTTGTTTAGTGTCATTTTTCAAATCTTTTTTACACTGTTCACTTGATGGGGTAGATCCTGTGATATTTTTATAGATCCGGTCATTACAGACGCAACGATACCAAATATGTCTAGTTTTTATTTTTGTGTTTTACACAATAAAAACATTTTGTAGAAATAAAAATCATGTTTTTGTGTTGTCATATTCCTAGAGCCGTATTCCTAGTCTTGTGTGAGGGCTTGTTTTTTGCGGGACATGGTGGCGTTTTTATTGCTACCCTTTTGGGGTACATACGACTTTTTGATTGATTTATATGTTTTTTGTGAGGTGACTAAAAAACTGTTTTGGCATATTTTTTTTTTTTTACACCGTTCAGTTGATCGGGTAGATCATGTGATATTTTTGTAGAGCCAATTGTTACGGACGCGGCGATACCAAATATGTCTATTTTTCTTTTTCTTTTTTAGATTTTACACAAAATGCATTTTTAGAAAAAAAATCATGTTTCTGTGTTGCAATTTTCATAGAGCCATATATTTTTTTTTTTTTTCTGGCTATGGTCTTATGTGGGGGCTCGTAGGAGAGCAAAGTCACCAACCAGTATGTGATGATTTAGACCAGCAAAGTTCATTTTTACCCTTGGGTGAAATAAAGCCACACTTCACCCATAACTGGTTCTGATGCATGGTGGCTTCTCTCACATTTACCCATGTCTGCCCCCATCCACCAGCGTATACATTACTAATTGAGGCTAATGTACTTTTAAAACTAAGCCCCTCATAAACCCTGTAAATCAGAAGCAGCGAGATGAGCAGGGAAGACAAGCACGGCGCGCTCCTTACACTGCATCAATTCTGTCTTCTTCGCTACATGTCCAAGAAGACTCAAAAAAGCTTTTAGTTTTAGTAGGGCAATGCCAAGAGTGGGTGATTAGGGGTTTGTTTCCAGGATCACACTGAGAAGGGCACACTATATGGGGATTCATGGCCGGGTGCTGCCATTACCTGGCCTCATTGTACGCTCTTCATTACCTGGAGATTTATTGCGTCGTAGTGTTGTGCAAACTTGAATAGACAAGTAAAGACGTTTATACCATGTTGTGGCTTTTCTGGTCAGAAACAGATCTGTAAATAAGATTCTGTCAGACTGTTCAAGATAGACAAACACAGCGCAGACCAAGCAAAATAAAATCCAGCTTCTTATTTGGAGGGATACGTGTTAGGTCTTTATGTTCTTGGGCTCCGCTTCCCTAAGACATCTGCTTCCTCTGACTAGACAGACGTTTTTAGGTAAAGGAGCGGGGAGGGGGGTCAGCACAGATGGCTTTATGGTTGTGGCAATGGTAATTTAACTGGCAATTAGCTTTTGGCAAATTTGCCATCACTTTATGCTGTACGCCGAGATAAGGAAAAATTCCTTTAATCTCGAATCAGTTAGTCCTGAAAGGTGCCAGATTATCACACGTTCTAGACCAGGCATCGGCAACCTTTAGCACTCCAGCTGCTGTGAAACTACAACTCCCAGCAGGGCCGGCTCCAGGATCTTGTGGGCCCTTGTGGCATTTTTTTACATTTACATGTCCCCCTGTGGCTCCCACACCGTATAATGGCCCACATACAGTATAATGACTACTAGTAGCCCTTCACACAGTATAATGCCCCCCCATGCCCCCCACACAGTATAATGACTCTCCAGTGTCCCCACACACAGTATAATAACCTCCGGTGGCCCACACACAGCATAATGACCTCCTATGGCCCTGCATACAGTATAATGACCACCAGTGACCCCCTCACTGGGGATCAGACTGTATGGAGGGGGCACTGGGGGTCATTATACTGAATGAAGGGTCATTGGGGATCATTATACTGAATGGGGGGCACTAGTGGTCATTATATTGTGTAAGGCAGTGTTTCCCAACCAGTGTGCCTCCAGCTGTTGCAAAACTACAACTCCCAGCATGCCCAGACAGCCTTTGCCTGTGCAGGCATGGTGGGAGTTGTAGTTTTGCAACAGCTGGAGGCACACTGGTTGGGAAACACTGGTGTAAGGGGCCCTCACACAGTACAATGACCTCCCAGTGGCCCCCTCACATACCTATCATTGCTGGAGTGCAGGGGAGCCGCCTGTCCTTTCATTCATTAACCGCAACTCATCACCTTGCTCTCCTTCGCTCCTCCGCCCAGCTGCAGCAGTGAGACACACGTGATGTCACCGCTGGGCCAGGTCTGGAGGAGAGGAGGAGCTGCAGTTAGTGAGTGAAAGGACCGCCGGCTCCCCTGCGCTCCAGCAATGAGCGCTTCCATCAGTATTGATGGAAGCGCTCATAGCAGCCAGCCCGGCACCCCCATGAGAACTGTGCCACCCCCCTTGGCACGTGGGAGCCCTCCCAAGTACAGTGGGCCCCGGCAGTTGCCCAGGTATGTCGGGTGCTGACACCGGCCCTAACTCCCAGCATACACACTGGCTTGGCTGCCCTTTTAACTCCCATAAAAAGGAATAGAGCATTCTGGGAGTTGTAGTTTCAGAACAGTTGGAGGTTGCTGATCTCTGATCTAGACTCCATAATGAAATATTAACTCAAGTTCCTCATTTTTAGCCCCTAATCTATTCTTTAGTTTTCTCTTTAATTCAAGATTATCACTTTGGGTCAGAAACAAACAATTATCATAATTTCTTGATTAAAAGGAATTTCACTGCACATGTAGTAGAGTTTAATTTATTGGACTGTTAATGAAGATAACTTGCAGTCCTATGGGAAAAGAACTCGGCTCAGCTGCTGTTAAAACTACAACTCTCAGCATGCATACTTGCTCGTCTGTACTGACAATGCACATTCATATCAAGGTACATTGCTAAAATAACAAACGTGTCTGTTAATTAAGAGGTAAGTGCCTCTATAGTAACATACTACAAAAACACCCTGTGTGATAACCCTTCAAGCAATGACAATGTTGCAAATCAAAACTAGTTCTATCACATCCAGCGGTAACAACCACCCTGCAATCCTGCAGTAGTGGCCGTGCTTGTACACTAGAGGAAAAAGTGTTGGCTTATGAGCCGTCCTCCAGTCCCTTTCTCCTACAGTGTACAAGCATGTCCACCTCTGCCGGATTTCAGGGTGGTCGTAACCCCTGGACATGAGCATTATATAATGAGATGGAAAAAAAAAAAATCAAGCCAGCAAAGGAGGCAATATGGACAATCACAATACATTAGTAAGTGCCTGGTATTAACTTTCTCTACATGATAAATGCCAATTGCTGGAGTGACACAACCATTTAAACCGGTTAAGTGTGCTACACTTAATAGGGTTAGGCATAAATGTTTTGGTGTGTCCATTGCTTGTTTTTTAAGTCATTACGTGCAGTACCAGGCTTGACCACATGTTTTACTGGTACACAGCAGTAGGAAGCACAATTTCATTCAGGCATATGCATAATACTCTATAGCACCACCTAGTGGTTGAGATAGTTTACTCTTTCTATATGATCCATTGTGCCGCACATTTATAAACAATTGAAACTGGCAGCTTTTTAACCCCTTCCCAACATATGATGTACTAATTTGACGTAATAGTATGTAATGCTGATCGGGTGGGCACCGGGGCGGTGCATGCCCGATCAGTGCAGGGACCAGACTATTACTGACAGCCGAGCCCCTACTGTATCCCCTGGTATCACTGTAAACGGCGATGTTAACAGACTAACCCATTGTATGCCACAGTCTACAGGGGGTTTGTGGGGGTGTGCGGCTCCATTTACTTCACTTTTGGAAGATGTTTTTTTCAAGAATGCTTTTATTGTGTAAAACTGAAATAAATTTAAAAAAAGTAGACATATTAGGTATCACCTCATTCATAACAACCTGCTCTAAAAATAAAAAAAATATCACAGGATATACCATTAAGGCCTCATGCACACGACCGTTTTTTTATGCTGTCCGCAAAAAGGGGTTCCGTTGTTCAGTGATCCATGTCCGTTTTTGCCTTCCGTTGTGTTTCCGTGTGTCTTCCGTTTTTTTTAACGGACTTGACCCAAAAGATTTTACCAAAAGACAGGCTGACAATTTTTCCCAAGTACCTGCCAAGGGATCCGCAAAAAAACGGACACGGAACGCGGATGACACACGGATGGCCATCCGCATTTTTTCACGGACCCATTGACTTGAATGGGTCCGTGAACCGTTTTTCACGGACAAGAATAGGACAAGTTATATTTTTTTGACGGACTGGAATCACGGACCACGGACATGGAGGACAAACGGTGCATTTGCCGAGGTTTTCACGGACCCATTGAAAACCAATGGGTCCGCAGAAAATCACGAAAAACTGAGCAACGGACACGGAATCAAACAACGGTCGTGTGCATGAGGCCTAAGGTGAATGCTGTAAAAAAAAAAGAAATAATTTTTTAGTCACCTTGCCAAGTGTAATATTAAGTGATAAAAAAAAAAACATATGTACCCAAAAAATTATCCCCTGCACAAGATGATCATGAGAAAAATAAAAAAATGAGGCTTTCAGAAAAACATGATTTTTTTCAAGCATTTTTAAAAATGCTTTATGTAAAACTGAAACAAAAACAAAGAAAAGTATACATATTTGATATCGTCGCATCCACGACTTGCTCTATAAAAATAGCACATGATCTACCCTGTCAGATGCCTCACAGGGGTTTTTTGTCTTCCTCTGGATCAACTTGTGGGAAACAGGCCGAACTGGATGGACAAATGTCTTTTTTCGGTCTTATATACTATGTTACTATGTAGATGAACATTGTAAAAAAACGATAAATAAAAAGTTTCCCAGAACATCCATTTTTTGGTAACCTTGCCTCACAAAAAGCCTAATATAAGTGATCAAAAATGATATGTACCTCAAAATAGTACCAAAAAAAACTGTCACCTTATCCCTTTCCAAAATTGGGTCACTTTTTGGTTGTTTCTACTGTAGAGGTGCATCAAGGGGTCTTCAAATGTGACAGGGTGTCTAAAAACCAGTTCACCCAAATCTGCCCTCCAAAAACCATACAGCGCTCCTTTTCTTCTGCGCCTTGCCGTGTGCCCTTACAGCAGTTTACCACCACATGTGGGGTTTTTCTGTAAACTGCAGAATCAGGGCAATAGATATTTGTGTTTGGCTGTTAACCCTTGCTGTGTTACAGAAAAAAATGATTAAAATGGAAAATCGGCTATAAAAGTGAAATTTAGAAATTTGACCTTAAGTGAACGCATAACACCAAGTGACGTGAACGCATTACACCCGCACTGAATCCTGACCCATTCATTTCAATTGGTCTGTCTACATGAGCGTTTTTTTTTCACGCATCACTTTTGCGTCGCGTAAAAAAGCAGCATGTTCTATATTCTGCGTTTTTCACGCAGCCCTGGCCCCATAGAAGTGAATGGGGCTGCGTGTTAAACACATTGCATTCACAAGCAAGTGCAGATGTGATGCGTTTTTCACTGACGGTTGCTAAGAGATGTTTGCAAATTTTCAGTTTTTTATCACGTGCGTGAAAAATGCATCAAAACGCATTGTACCCACACGGAAAAAAATGGAACAACTGAAAGCAATCGCAGAACAAACTGACTGAACTTGCTTGCAAAATGGTGCAAGTTTCACTGAACGCATCCAATACGACATGCTCGTGTAAAAGAGGCCTAAGGCCCCTTTCACATGGGCGAGTTTTCCGCGTGGGTGCAATACGTGAGGTGGACTCATTGCACCCATTCATTTCTATGGGTTTGTGTACATAAGCGGTGATTTTCCCGCATCACTTTTGCGTTGCGTGAAAATCGCAGAATGTTCTATATTCAGCGTTTTTCACGCAATGCAGGCCCCATAGAAGTGAATGGGGCTGCGGGAAAATCGCAAGCATCCGCAATCAAGTGCGGATGCAGTGCGATTTTCCCGCAAGGTTCCTAAGAGACAGGAACAGATCTTTATTATTTTCCCTTATAACATGGTTATAAGGGAAAATAACAGCATTCTCACTACAGAATGCTTAGTAAAATGGGTATTAAGGGGTTAAAAATAAAAAAAATAAACTCACCTTAGCCACTTGATCGTGTAGTTGCTGATCTCTTCTGTCTTCTTCATTCATTAGCTGCCAGCTAAAGGACCTGTGGTGACGTCACATCACATGGTCCAATCACATGGTCCATCACCATGGTGATGGACCATGTGATTGGACCATGTGATGAGCTTAGTGACGTCATCACAGGTCCTTTAGCCGACAGCTAATGAATGAAATGGATATGGTGAGTATTTTTTTTTAAGTAATGCACATTTTACTAAGCATTCTGTATTGAGAATGCTATTATTTTCCCTTATAACCATGTTTTAAGGGAAAATAATAAAATCTACAGAATACTCAACCCGAACTTCAGTGATGGAGTCCGGTTTCGGGTCTGGGTACCAAACATGCCGGTTTTTCCCACGTGTGTCAAAACGTATTTAAACGATTTGCACTCGCGCAGCAAAATCGTGCATTTTCCAGCAGCGCACCCGCCTTTTTTCCGGGCGTCAAACATGACGCCCGTGTGAAAGAGGCCTAAGGGTAAACAAAGTTGGTAAAATCAGTTTAGAATAACTTGAGGCGTGTAGTATCTAAAATGGGGCCATTTATGGTCGGTTTCTTTTATGTAACCCCATAAAGTGACTTTTGGGTTTTGGAAATTTTCTTAAAAATTTTAGGAATTGCTTCTAAAATTCTAAGCCTTCTAACATCCTAAAAAATAAAATGACATTTACAAAACCATGTCAACATAAAGTAGACATATGGGGAATGTTAGGTAATAAATATTTTATGA
This sequence comes from Bufotes viridis, assembly GCA_033119425.1. Classification (NCBI taxonomy): domain Eukaryota; kingdom Metazoa; phylum Chordata; class Amphibia; order Anura; family Bufonidae; genus Bufotes; species Bufotes viridis. Next base: position 43,460,911 of record CM065592.1, on the reverse strand, counting down.
GGTATGACTATCAGTTTTAAAAGCAGAGAAATTGAAAAATTGCTAATTTTTCCAAATTTTGGGTAAATTTTGGATTTACAATGTGTCACAAGAAAACAAACTCAGAATGGCTTGGATAAGTAAAAATTTTCCAACGTATTACCACATAAAGTGATACATATCAGATTTGCAAAAAATGGCCTGGGCAGGAAGGTAAAAGATGACTCTGTCTTGAAGGGGTTAAGGTTGACCTAGGGTGAACCTAGCACTACTGGCCAGTCACTACTAATATCCTATATATAAAAAAAAAAAAAAAAAGACTTCCAAACTTTTCCATAGGTTATGTCTGGTATTGCAGCTCAATCCCATTCTTTTGAATATAGTTGCACTGCCAGAACTTTCTTTAGCGAATAGGATTTTTAGATATTTATTTTATTAATATGTTAATTTAGCAGAGGGGTGCAAAACCGATTACGATTACATAGCTACTTTATGTGCTACATCTGTCTGCAGGCTGGAATGTGCATCTAATTTGTGGATACATCTATGGATACCTAGATAAGGGCGGTGTGCTCTAGAAATGCAGCTCTAGGTTATAGGTAACCCACTGCATAAATTCCACCATGTGCAGCAAAGAGCGTCACATCCTTTAAATCACAGAAGGTCCCAGGGAGGGCAGATAATAATCAGTGTCTTCAGGTGATCAGTGCCCAGAAATCAGATTATTTTCCGGCCACTCTCTCTTATTTCCCGAACATTCGATAAAGAGGAAGAAGCCTCAAAGTGACAGTAAAGATCAGCTCTATGTTAGTATGGCCATGCGGGACTTGCTCCAGGAGGGGCTGGATGTCTACACAAGTCACAGCATGGAGGACAGGAGAATGGAAGGTGACATCATTGAAAGGCTATGTACACCTTTGATGGCAATTTTATTTATTATTGCATTGCACTCATTTTGAGCTAAAAATCTTTTTTTCAGTTGTGCTTTATTAAAAATGATGAGCCATTTTCCCTGCACTGCTTTGAGTTTATCTACTAGCAGGATCTGTATTTTCTCTCTGCTCCATCAGACAGGGATCTGACGGCCCCTTATCTCAATAAAACTTAATTATTTTCTTACTGATAAGAATGTGGTATAAATAAGTGTTTATGATCTTTTACCAATTTAGACAATAGGGTTATTAGATGACCAGCACAAAGTGAAAGTACCAGTCACAGAGCTAGAAAAACAGTTAACCCTTTGTAACACAATGACTCAACATTTTTAATAAAGACCAATTGAAAAAATGTTTTTTTAGCCCTAAATGAGTAAAATGCAATCATTAAAAAAAATATAGAATCAGTGGATTCCTACTTGCATCTCTCCAGCAATTGCAAAACTACAACTCCTAGCATGCTCTGACAGCCTGATGGCATGGCATGCTCTGCGTTATGGGTGTGCAATAGTTGTGGAGCTACAAGTCGGAGGCCAATGAATTATTGATACCATATAACTGTTTCCCTTTCATCACTGTGCCCCAGTCATCCATCCAGTCTGACATCTCGTCTAGTTTGCTGCCACTATGTATACATGTACCGTACTTGGACGGGTCACACGGCACAGACTGGAGCCCCCTTCAGCTCTATTATTAAGATTTAGGATTCACTCCACCAGTTTTTTGGTAAAACATATATTTACAATGTCACATCTCCAAACGGGGAATAAAGGGAAGCTTCTCCCTAAAAGAAAACCAACATTATAGACGGTATACGATAGAACAAAAATACATGCGGACCATGTTTTATATAAATAATCCCACACAGAAAATTATACACACACAGAGGGAAAATTGTAGGCCGGGTTACAAAAACATTGAACGGGATCATTTTATTCTCCATTCTGTTTATAACCAAGGCAGGACGTGTATAATTTAGCTGCACACTGGGCCTCTCACTACTGAACTGGCACAGAACGACTTATCCATCATGTTTATATCTATGGAGACCATGTGGAGGAGAATTACTAGCCATCTGTATGATACACACCCAATAATTAAAGGATACTACACTAAAAAATATTCATAGTTATGTCTCTGTCTGAGAAAGCAGGGCAACCCCAAATATAACCCCAACAACTACCACAGTGGTTGGCACCCAGCTTTTCGAGAAGGGCAAATACCAGGGATGTGACCCTAAAAAAATGTCAAGGTTACATACCTCTAAATAATACCGCCATACATGGGCCAAATGGTATTGTCACATCATGACCACATATTACCGTCACACCACTATACTGTTAATCAATTAGAAACACTGTACAAAGATAAAGATTACCACTACAGATGAGCGAAGTATTCATAGGTTCAATTTGGCTGCTTTGCAAAATAATGACGAATAACTTCATTGCGAAACGCATTTCTTTGTAAATAGTGGGTGCAATGACAGGGAGCGACAATTCTGACGCCCCCCCTCCCCCGCCATTGTACCTCTCAGATGCCACGTTCATAGCTGATCGTGGCATCGTCGAGCCATATTACAGTGTAAAATTTAAAAAAAAACAACAACAAAAAAACCCATCATACTTACCTCATCCATTTGCTCGCAATGGGCCGGCTACCTCCATCTTGATTGAAGATCTGGTGCGAAATCTTGGCGTGGCACATATGACGTCACCACACCGGCCGACGTGGCTCCATTGCGTCGGCCGATGTCATGACCTCATACGTCACCGCGCACGGATTTTGTGCAGGTTCTTCAATCAAGATGGAGGCGACCGGCCCGTTGCAAGCAGATGGATGAGGTAAGTATGATTTTTTATTTTGTTTTTCACACCATTTTAGGGGAAATCAATTCGCTGCCACGAAGCACGAGGAAATTCAGCTCTGCGGCTAATCTAATTTTCCTTTCTGGACTTTGAACACTAATTACCCACCCTCCCCAATGCCAATTTCGTAACCTAACCCCTTCCATGCATCCCATGGCCTTTGGGCTGCCCCCCTCTTGCCCCTACCTGGTGCTTCCTAAGGCGATCTCCTCAACTGGCCTATTGGTGGTGTACCCCTGCCTTTAACACTGCCCCAGATGCCCCCCATTACTGTACATACAGTCTATACAGAAGAAGGACTGGCACTACTATTACTTCCATGTGACGGATGGACAGGGATGTGTAGCGGTTTGCGTTGGTGCTCTACCGGTATATTATGCAGTATGTGGAGAAGCAGTGAGGAATCTGTGGCACTTACCATCCGGTACATATTTCTTTATTTATATGTACCAGCTTTGCAATAAATAAATAAATATTTACTAGACGGTGAGTGCCACGGATTCCTCTCTGTTTCTTTATATACTGTACATACAGTGCTGCCCAATGTGCAAAAATACTAATCTAGTCTGAGCAATGAGGATGTAGATTAAAGCAAGTGCATAACTAGAATTTGCTGGGCCCCAGATCTCAAACTAAATGCAGACCCCAGAGCAGACAGTAAAATTAGCCAAGACCCCAAAATCCATGGAGACCCAAAACCAGACCCCAAATTAATTTCATCCCCCAGATCAGACCCCAAAATGAATTCATTCCCCAGACCAGACCTGAAAATAAACATGGCCTCAGGTCAGACCCTAGAGTGAATCAGAACCTAACAAAGGGCAGAAGCAGAAGAGGCCCAGGGAGCAAGATATTGCAGCAATGGTCTCTGTTTTATGGGCCTAATATTATTTAAAAAATAAACAATTGTATTCAACTCTATCCAGATCCTTAGAATGCAGATTTAGTGGAGGCACCGATTATCCAGAAACACCACTGTTCAGCGCAGAGGGAACAGACTAAAGAGGGCCTTGTCAGACTAAACACACTCTGTCACCCCTGGCAAAAATGTCAAGGTAGGCTCCATGCAAACGACCGTATGCGTTTTGTGGTCCGCATACTACTCATCCGGTCAGTGTACCGTCCACATCTGCACATCCATTGACTTCAGTGGGTCTGTGGTCCACATTTTGCAGACATATTCTATCTTTTTGCAGAATAGACATAGAGATGCGGAAAGCACGCGGATGATGCATCGTCTGTTCAACAAAAAGATTGTCCAGTTGGTGAAAGCAGTTCTTCATTTTTCCATCACATTATACACTGCTCGTTTAAAGGGATACTGTGGCAGGTGCAGCACTATGAAGTGCCTTTTGAGCTGTGGCATTAGAAGAATTTTGATATCTCTGACCTTTAAGTCTAACCAGACTGTCTATTAAGCCTCTTTCACACAACCGTATGGCTTTTTCAGTGTTTTGCGGGTCGTTTTTATCGGATCCGTTTTTTGGTTTCCGTTTCGGTTTCGTTTTTACTGTATGGCATATACAGTATACAGTAATTACATAGAAAAAATTGGGCTGGGCTTAAAATTTTCAATAGATGGTTCCGCAAAACACGGAACGGATACAGAAGACATATGGATGCATTTCACGTATGCGTTCCGTTTTTTTTTGCAGACCCATTGACTCGAATGGAGCCATGGATCGTGATTTGCGGGCAACAATAGGACATGTTCTATCTTTGCACAGAACGAAAAAACGGAAATATGAAAACAGAATGCAGACAGAAACACTTCAGTTCTTTTTGCAGAACCATTGAAATGAATGGTTCCGTATACGGAAAGCAAAAAAATGGTCCGTACACTCGCAAAAAAAAACGTTCGTGTGAAAGAGGCCTCACTCTGTAATTCCTCTAGCGCCATTCTATGGAAGCAGTAGGTTTAAAGAGCACACCAAATGCTTAAGATAACTTCTTTTTTAACTTCAACATTTCTTCATATATAACACTGACACTTCTGCAGCAGATACCATGTACAAACACGTGTTGAATAAAGTATCACAAAATGGTGGTTCAACTGTTCAATCTTGTCATTCAACATAAAATGATGGATATATTTCTCTCTTCAGTATCTGTACTCTCACGTTATTTAAACACTTTATGATCTCTCTGAGAGGTATATCTGAGGCTTAACCAATAGTTTACTTGCTCTATATGATCTGGTATGAGCAGTTCGGAGACTGAATGCTTTTATGCAATTTGGTCACAATTTGCAAATTTGGAGATTGCTATTTGGTGGAACTGCAAGTAAACACATATAACCAGTTCAGTATATAGCTCTAATCACACTACTAACAATGGGAACATCTATAACTGTATTAAATACCTACTTTGGCCTCTTTGCTTCCATAAAACTAAACTCTTAGTGGAGTGAATGTCTGTTCAGCTTCTCTCCTCTGGTGTAATGAATTCTAGCAGCTCCTAGTGGAATTTCCCAGACAGGCAGAGTGTGAGGCTGGCTGTGATTGGCCAAGACTCCTGCTCAATAACAACAGGTTAACTCTATGCTTTCTGTTAATATTGGTGCTGTGTCATTAAGCTTATCTTACAGTCATATAATGAATCTTAAAGTCATATTATCTTTTCTGCTTCTGTGAACACGATATATAACTGTTACATGACATCCAAAAAACATGAAGTCACTGTAAATAACTCTGCTTTTGTCTTTAACATGTAAACATAGGAACTGTATTAAGGTTATTGGCAGGTCTAGCTGTATATAAGCCATATTAGCAACCTAGGACAGGTCTTAGCTGGCCAGGTACAGTTACGACCACCCTGCAATCCATCAGTGGTGATCATGCTTCTCTATAGGAAAAAGCACCCATCCACCAAATAGGCTGGCGCTTTTTCCATAGTGTGCAAACACGACCACCACTGATGGATTACAGGGTGGTTGTAATCATAAACAAGCAGTGTATAATGTGACGGAAAAATAAATCCAGCCAGCAAAGGAGGCAATATGGACGATCACAATACATTAGTAAGTGCCTTGTACTAACTTTCTCTATATGATAAATGCCATTTGCTGAAGTAAGATAATCATTTAAATGTTTCTGCACATCTTACACATGTATAATGGGCACTTGTCTCACTGAAAGAAAAAAACGTCTGAATCTACGCTGCTAACTCATTGAAACACACATTTAGGAATGGCTGCCACCAGAGGGCGCAGTGCTGTATTAATGTCTCAGTGCAGCTTCTGTCCAGGCTAGGAGATCTAAATTCCCCGACACTGCTGCACTGGAGGAAAAGCAAGTGACAACATGCGAGAGAAAGACAGTCATCATCTGTAAAATGACAAGTCCACTGTACAAAACATCTGCACTATCACTGCCCTTAGAGTGTAAGCTTTTATGGACAGGGTCCTCTCACTGCCAATGCCCCGACGTAGTCATTATTTGCATTGTGCATGTGATTGTGCTTACTATATGTATGTATTGTGTATGCAGTATGTGCCTATGCATGTGTCTCTGTGATCACAAGTATGTACTTACTGTGTGTATGTACTTTACATATTTATGTATATGCTGTATATACTTGGGTATGTACTGTATGTACAGTAACTACTGTGTGTGTGCATGTATTTAAAGGGATTTTCCAGTTTGCATTAACACCCTTTAAAATAATCATTTATGAAGGCAGCTGTAAGTTTGTAATGTATTTCTTTTACCTTTATCGCTCCTATCTGCTGGGCTGTGGTCACATGATCATGCCCAGTGCATCATGGGTTTGGTTGGATACAGCAACAGGAAGTGCAACGTACAGGATGGAAACAAACCCGAGTGCTTGGTTTAAGCCTGGTTCACACGTCAGTGTTCGGTCAGTGATTTCCATCAGTGATTGTGAGCCAAAACCAGGATTTGACCCTCCAAAGAGCATCTTTATTCCATGTTTGCAGCAATACACAAACCGGGGAGACGGCGCCCTAAAAGACTGTAAACCCATTTCGGACAGGTTACAAGGTGCTATGACTAAGGACATGTATCCTGTCCGAAACGGACTAACAGTCTTTCGTGGCTGGATCAATCTGTTCTACGGCACCGCAGTGGCGCTTTTTTGGTTGCACCGGACCCTCCCTGTATCCTCCCTACTGGCTCTGAAATGTCGGGGACTGTTGACTGAACAAGAGGTGGAGGCACAGGGCGGTGTAATGATGGAGTGATGGTGCGCAAAACAGAGCGAACCTGCCCGTGGTGTACGGAAAACCTTAAAAGGCATCTGTCAGCAGAGGCTACTGTCACATCTGCGCTTCCCTTTCCACTATGGAGAACCGTCATAGGATCTCAATAGCAGGGGGAAACCGCTTCGGTTTTGTCCCCATTCATTGTCAATGGGGACAAAACTGAACTGAAGGGAACGGAGTCACCAGAATGCACTCCCTTCTGTTTGGTTACGTTCCCATCGCGGACAGAATAAAGCTGCAAGCAGCGCGATGTGGTGCGAAGCAAGATCAGTTTTCTTTTGTATCCGAGAAAATGAATCTGTCCCCATTGACTTACAATGGATCCATCATGGCTATAAAAGACATAATACAACCGGATCCGTTCATAACAGATGAAGGCGGTTGTATTATCAGAATGGAAGGGTTTCTGCTGATCCATGACGGAAGACGGATAGAGAGATCTATCTGTGCATGTGTTCATTCTGAGGTAATAAAACAATCAACGAACCAATACAATTTTATTCAAAAGAAAAATCAAAAACATCACCAAACATAATGCGTGGCCAAAAAATTTCAAAAAAGCAGAACAGGTCTTCAACAGCATCAAGTCAGGTAAAAGAAAAACAGTCGGTTCAGCAAATCTAGAGCAAGGGTCGATGGCCTCCATTTATAACTAGAGTATGCGAGTGTGTGGCTCATTCTTTATACACATTAAAGGGGTTGTGTCATTAAACATATTCTAAATTTTCTAAACCAGCACCTGGATCTCAATACTTGTGTAATTGGATGTAATTAAAAAATGTTTATATTCACTGAGTTATTCAATAAAATGTATCTGTATAGCGCCACCTGCTGTTTGTTCTTTTTCTTATTGTTTGTCCATCTCACTGAGCTGGTCGAACGTGCTCAGTGTAAATCTTCAACTGCCACCAGCCATATGTAGAGTTAGAAGCCGGGGCAGTTAGGGCTCATGCGCACACGGCTGTTGCCTGCATTGTGGCCTGCAAACAGCGGGTCCGCATTATACGGGCACCGGCCATTTGTGCACCGCATCACGGATGTGGAACCATTCACTTGAACGGGTCCGTAACCAGAAGGTGTGGTGAGGAATGGAGGCATGGAAGCACTACGGGGTGCTTCCGTGGGGTTTCTGTCCGTGCCTCCGCACCACAAAAAAGTAGTGCACCCACTACTTTTTTGCGGCGCGGACTGTCAGATGCAGATCACGGACCCCATTCAAGTGGGTGGGTCCACATACGGCGGCCCTGCGGTCGGTGCTCATGCATTGCAGACCGCAATTTATGAGCATGAGCCCTTACAGGGAGAGAGCTGCGGGAGAAAGGACACACCCCCCGAGCTACCAGGCTGAACATAATCTAGCAGAGAAATTTTAGCAGTGAATGTGGAGATCTCTGGATCCATGTGAGGTCCAGGGCTGGTTCTAGTTAGAAAAAGATTCTCATGTATTATATGATGTCTGATTATCATATTTTACATCAATCATGGGATAACCCCTTTAAAGAGATGTATGAAGCGTATACCTACAGTGTGGAAATGCAGATGGAAGTTCTCAGATAGGCGGAGAGAAGTAGTGATCATGGGGCCAGGATGGTTCTGGACGTCCTATCGGTAATGGCTGATAACAGGGAACAACAGTTGATATTCTACTACACAGACAAGAAAAATGTTTTATTTTTATTTTTTTCAAAAGTGCTTAGGGTCCCTTTAAATGTGCCGAAACCTCAAAAGCATTTTTGGTCCAGCACTTTTCGGACGTCCTGGAAGCCCGGAGTGACACATGACACCTGCAACTACTATTTCCTGCACACAATGAAAACCAGAGCGCTCCATTCTCGAGGTCTATGTAAACAGGCCCCACCCAGGAGAAAGGATGACAGCGCGTTTCGCATCCGTGGGCAGCTGATGGCAGTGTGCTTGTAGCCAGCGACGCAAGTGTGTGATGTGAATTCTCCTCCACCCACACACAAAGCTCCCAAACATCCTGCCGGTAATTAGCTCAATGCTCCGACTAGTAAACAAGCATGAAGATTGAGGGGGCTGAAAATGAGACATCCAGCCAGTGCATAGTCACAACAAGCGGCCCACTCACTCCGGGGATCAGGCCCTTCCTTCTGACATGGAGGCATCACCTTAACGTAACCTTCTCCTTGTTTTCCCTTTTCCTTCCTCGCTGGAAATGCTAACAGGCTAAAAATGGCATCCCAGTCCTGCGGTAGGCGCTCTGCAAAGAGAGGGAGGAAAAAAAGAGACAATCAGTGAGGGATGATGACATCACTAGTAAACATGGCCGGGCGGAGGGGGGCACCGGACACAGGTCTATTAATAAGACAGGATTTAATATGTGGTTTGTATGGAAGGAGAAGACTCCGTATGAGGTCATCTCACTTATCACGAGTGAGCGCTACCGGAATCATCACAAGAAATGTTAACCCCTTAAAAGCATGTTCCCATCTTAAACGGCTGTCCCATTACAATAACTTCCACAAGATAGGCGATAAGTGTCTGATCAGCGAGGGTCCAACCACTGGGGCCCCTGGCGGTCGCAATAACAGGGGTCCGTGTACCCCCATGGAGCAGCGGACAAGTATGCGCGTTGCTGCTCAATTTAACTCTATGGGTTAAATTGACCTATCCTCTCGACACCCGGAACCCCCATCTTTCAGCTTGCAGGAGCCCCACGGCCTTCTCCCTGCCCACCAGGCACAGCTCCGTACATTGTATAGCGGCTGTATCGCAGCTCGGTATCACAACTCGGCTCCATTCCTTCAATGGGGCTGAGCTGCTCCTAAGCTACGTGACGGATGAACGTGACGTCACTGGCCTAGGCGAAGCTCAGAGCAGGCTGCAGAGCCACGGCTGATGGGCAGGGGTCCCTGGTGTTGGACTACCGCAATCAGATACCGATGATAATGCATCAGTATATAAGCCTGGGCTGTTAGAAATATAAAAATAATGAATACGTTTACATTTATTACTTTTGGAGAACTTTATTAAATAAAAACTGTTGGACTTATTCTTAAAGGCGTTATTCGAGAAGCGCCGCGATCCTTTGCGGTGGCCTCTAACATTGGGCATGTTATCCTAGCCATTAGTCGCATTCTCTTGCCAGAGCGCTAGTCAGAGATTGAGAGTCGTGCATACACTGCAGGTTCTGACCCCCGACTAGTATCACGTGCCCAACGTAAGTGGCCACCACACGGGATTGCAGCGCATCTCGGATAACCCCTTTAAACGGCTATTTTAGGCCGCCGTCTACTAGTGTATGATCGCTGGCCATGGCAAACAAAATGCCCTTGAGGTGATCGGCTTTTCAGAATTCGTTGAAGGGGTTATAAACTGACCGTAAATCACCAGGATATGCCATCAATTTATGATCGGGTGCAGACTGATCTCTGGGACCCTTACCGATCCGGAGAATGATTTAGTCCTGCACCCCCTGCACAGCAAACACCCACTGTGCAGCGAACCACAGCCGGCGCCATTCAAGTGAACAAGATTGTTCTGCAGAGCTGAGCAAAGCTGGGAGGTCAGGAGCGCGGCTCTGCAGGAAACACAAGCACTGTGACCGTTTGACGCTCAGGATGAGTGGGGGTCTCAGAGGTCAATCCGCCAGTGATCAAGTGGTGTTGTATCCTAGTGAAGTAGACGGGACTGGGCATCATCCATTGCGACACGGGATTCCCACCACTCACACGTGCCTGATGATGCAAGCTGTATGGTGGGTTTGTGGCAGTACAAAATCAGAACAGTCCAAAAAACAGGCTCAGCGGAGAGAGCTCCTGGAACTGATGAGCCCTCTCTCCAATATTAGCCATTCAATAACACATACATAGCAGGGTTGAATTTGTCATGTGGCTGCACTGTGCCTCAATATCTTATCTCACTGAGCACACTGCACTCTGCTACATCAGTATACTCCTGTATCATCACCACCTTGTACTCAGTAATCCTTACACAATTTTACCAAGTTGTCTCCTCCAGTGGCCGATAAAGGGAGAAGTCCAGTCTGTTCCCTTTCGGAATATGCCCACTCCATAGGGGCCTGGACGGTAGAGAGTCTGAAAGATATATTGTGTATGGCTGACTCGTCACCAATGTGTATAGCCGGCCTCCACCTACACAAGACGGGAGCAGTGAAACAAGATCCTACCGACACCGATACCCATTTCAGACACAATTTCTTCAATCCTTAAAGGAAACTTAGATTTTTTTAAACTAAATCCAGAAAGAGAGAAACACATTTTTTTCTAACCTAATTTCCTGATTTTAGGTTCTTTATTGTATTTTCTGTGACTAGTCATGTAGCAGCCCTTGCCTGAGCATTCACAAACATGCTTTACAGCTGCCACATGGGCCATAGGAAACTGTAGATTGGAAATGACTCATTAACTTCTATGGGAGAGTGTTGTGCGCCTACTCTGTGACCTGTGCAGAGGTCATTGTGCAGGGAGGACGAAAGGTGAGCTGTGGCCGTTACCCATTATCAATAATACACCCTGTGTTATCTAAATATAGGTGTTACCTGTCCTTTTAATCCTGCCTGTGAGGATAATGAGATGACTGCTGAGAAGTGAAGTCTACAGAACAAGATGTGTCGGTAAATTATTAGGCTTAATGGCCAGAGTGAAAATTTGGGGGCTCTAGAACTGACCCCCAGAAGTGAAGGAGAGCACACAGCACATGCATGCGATGCTCTCCATTGATTTCTATGAGAGTTCCGAAAAGAGCTGAGCGAGCTTGCTCTTTTTTATCCCCAGCAGGGCCCATAGAAGTTAATGGACAGTGCACTGGGCAAGTCTGGCCACCTCTATGGGAGTGCCGGAAAGGCACTGGGGCCCCGTTCTAGAGCTAGGTGTGGGACCCACACTTATCTGACAGTGGTGGGATATCCAAGCACTGATGGGCCAACCTCTTTAACATTATACTGTGAAGATGTATTGGTTTTACTGGTCTGTAACATTGAATTCCTTTTCTTATGTTGAACTCAACATGGTGGCTAGGTTCAAATCTGACCAAGGAGAACATCTGCATGGAGTTTGTATGTTCTCCCTGTGTTTGCGCAGGTTTCCTCCGGTTTCCTCCCACACTCCAAAGACCTACTGATAGGGAACTTAGATTGTGAGCCCCATTGGGGACAGTGTGACGCTATCGTCTGTAGAGCGCTGCGGAATATGTCAGCGCCATATAAGTGCATAAAATAACTAAATAAACTCCTTGCACTTCCTCTGTCATTTTCCTCCTCTTTGTATAAATAAAGGAAAAAAACGTGAGTTAAAGAATCTGTCGTGTTCTGACAACACATTGGCCATGATTTATCATACCTTTACTCCAGAATTCTGGCATCAAAAAGTCCCAAAATAGGCCATTTGCGACTTTCCCCCTTATTTGCGCATAATTTTACGACTTTTTTACATGTGTACACCACTTACTCCAGTTTTGTAAAAATGGGCATGGTTGGCCATGTTAATGAGTTTCACTCCAGATTTATCATTGGAACTTTTTAGTCGCAAAAAAGTCCCAATTTCACTCCAGTGAGGACCATGCTTATCTTATGCGACTTTTTAATTGAACATGCGACTTTTTTGTAAATATGTACGACTTTTGTAAAGCCGTTTACTGAAGGATGAACTGCTGCCATCAAACCACATTTATCACAGTACCACAGGACCATTAATAAATCTGACTGAGCCAAAAGTGACTCTGGACTTATGTGAAATTGGAGTAAGATGGAAGTGTAATGATAAATAATGGAGGTGTTCTATATTGTAATTCCTGCTAGACACAAAAGGGTTAAACACTGGCATCTGAATACCATGGAGCTTCATAACCAGGCCGGTTTATATAAACATTATAATGCTGCATCTGGTGGCTCCTTCTCCAACCACACAATTCCGATTCTCCGTCTTCCATTCCAAGGAGGGAAAATAAGATTTCTCTCCAAGACAAAAAGTGATTTCCTCTCTCAATACTTTAATTTTCTTTTCTTTCCTTCCTAAGTAAATGAAAGTAAAATGTCTGTAAACAATGACCCTTGAGCTAAATAGGGCCTTGATACTTACAGTTTAATAACTATGAAACCTCTGGACCTTAAAGGGGGTAATCCTATCTCACTAGGATATGCCTTCAATGTCACATAGGTGCAAGTTGCAACCCTGGGACCCACACCTATCTCCAGAACTGGGTCCTCGAAGTGAAGGTGAGCACGTTGCGCATGCATACATTTAGGCTGGGAACACACCTAGGCGTTTCTGAATCGCGCGTATGACGCGCATTTTAGGATGCGCGTTTTTGTAACTAAGAAACGCGCGTCATACGCGCGATTCAGTGATTCTCCCCTATGGCATCATTGTCCATAGGCGCGTTAAAACGCCCCAAAGAAGCTCATGTACTTGTTTGGGCGTGGGGCGTTTTACAGCGCGTTCAAACGCGCTGTACAACGCCCAAATGTGAACCATGCCCATAGGGAAGCATGGCTTTTCACATGTTGTGCCTTTTACAGCGCGTTTGAACGCGCTGTAAAACGCTTAGGTGTGTACCTAGGGTTAATGCTTAGGGAGTGCTGAAAGACTAGGGGTAAACTAAAGGGTTGTCCAGTTTTGGAAAAACTTTTCACACATCCTATTAGGGAATTCTGAGTTAATAGAGAGTGGTTCCTCTGGTCCGGATCCTCATCCCTTGGCCAGAGTGGACTGTGGTTACAAAGAGTGTCTCTCGCTCTGGAGGACCTGTCCTGTCCTGGATTACACAGGCAACCCATTAATATGGATGGATAGCGTATAAAGCTTTCTCTGCTGGTGCTGTAGAGAAACTGATTATTTACTGCCAGATTTCCCCACACTGGGACTCTCTGCTATGAGAAATTTTGGCCATTTTGTTGTAAGGCCACCATATATCACAGTTCCATGGACCCAAGGTGTCCCAGTCCCATTGTTAGTCCAGATATCACAGTCTCATTGATTCCAGTCCCAATTTGTCATAGCTCTACTGTTCCAGAATAATCCATTGATTCGGCACCAATTGTTTCACCTTGTCCATTGATCCGACACCAACTGTTTCACAATGCTCCAGGACAACAAGTTTCCAAGCTTTATGGCTCTGCAATATCCCAAGTTTTAGACTTTCCTAGCCTGAGCCTATGGATGACTGCACTGTTTCTTTATAAGGCCAAAAACCAAGGAGAACAAACTATGGAATGCAAACAATTTAGATTTAGGGATGGAGTACTGTATGAACATATAGCCAAAGGAAAAATAGATTCCGTCCATAGTAATGAAACTTATTCGAAAGGAGGAGGTTGGGCTGACTGTGTAAGCTGAGTGTAGATCCTTGAGTAATGTGCTGAGTCAGGACTATGCCCTGAGGAACATGATGAGATAAGAAAAGAAACTTCAGATTGGAGCTCCTTTGGCCCATCAGAGAAGAAATTTCTGAAGGCCTACCCTCCATTTAGACAGAACATGTGCACACCCGTGTTTTATCACACTGTAATCGTTATTATCATTGTATACATGGGACATATGATCAATACGAACTAATACGTTATTTGTGTAGTACTGTACGTCATAAGAAATAGACCCTAGTTCTAAGTGAATCCAAATTGGGTTGTCTCTAGTGCCCTGAAGAAAACTCTCCATGGCCTACAGTATATTACATATATAAATACATACGAACACATTGCTTATGTGTATATTGCTACCTGTATTTTTAAAGTCTTCATGTGCTGACACAAATATGGAGAGCTCAGACACAAATCCAGATTAGGTCCCATGTACTCTGCAGACACCCCACTGGACGAGCACTCTAAGAATAATCCATGAACACTGAATGTTGACATAGGGATTTTCTATGGACTCGCCTCCACATAATAAAGGAAAACACATGTGTGTGTTGGGTTTTACGTGAGGTCCCTGAATTGGACACTATTGAGTTACTTGGTATCACCTGTGCTATGCTTTTTGCCAGGCAGCTCACATAGCAGCCCGTCCTTTACAGATTTATATTATAAAAAGTGAGATTTATGTTTTAATTTATTTTAACACCTTTACTTAATCTGGAAATCAGTTGCTCCCAATGGCAACATTCGAGCCTGACATTCAGCAGTCGTCTCCAGTTTATACATGGTCGAGTAACCAGAGAAAGTTTGGATTCCGAATGGGTGGTCCTCCTGCCTTTGTTTTGGAATTTTTTTTTGGCAAACAGATGAAAAAAAAATGGTGGGGTTCACTTGTGGGATATCAAATAAAACCGGCTTCCAACAGGAGCTGTAAATTGTACAGTTACCAGGAGGAGGTAGGTGCACATGTGCAAAGCTCTCCGCTTCTCATATGATTTATATTTTTACTGCTCATGAGATTTGGAACACCTACGTCTGCCAGGAAATTTTCCTCTAAAATTATCACATTAAGAAAAGCTTAAATATTCAATATCCTTCTATATAGCTGAGAGCTACCCATTATAAAACTTTAAGACGTGATTCATGGTCGGTAAAACAACAATTGATCATATTCCTTGACTGAGATGGGCAGTTGCTATGGGCTTCAGAATCAAACTATTTAGAGCAAGATTCTGATAGATCGGCAATCATGGGATCGGTGGATGATGCAATGCCAAGCTGATTTTTACAAGCATCATGTAACAGGATTTACAGTCCAGAAAATTAAAGTTGTGTTCCAGGAGTTCAATATTGATGAACTATCGTAAGGAAAGGTCATCAATATCTGATCTTTGCAGGGTCCGACTTTCAGAACCCCAAGCCGATCAGTTGTTTGAAGTGGTTATGGCACTCCGGTGAGCTCCACACCTCTTCCTAGGCAATGATGTCACGTTCATCGGTCACATTCTCCCTATTTGCAGTTCAGTCCCACTCAAGTTAAAGGGATTTCCTGAGACTTTACAACTGATGACCTCTCCTCAGGATAGGTCGGTGAAGATACCGGTCCGGGTGTTGGACCCCAACCGATCAGATACTGCTGACCTATCCCGAGGATAGGTCATCAGTGTAAAAGACCTGCAAAACCCTTTTAATGGGACTGTGCTGCAATACTGAACACAGCCACTATACAATGTGCTTAGTATGCTAGTAGGAGGTCGCAGCTCTCACTGGAACACTCACTGGAACACCAAGGCCTCTTCACACAGATGATCAGCAGTGGCGCCAGGAGTTGATAAGATGACCTATTCTGAGGATATGTCATCAAGATCAAACTATCGAACTGCGCCTTAGCCAAATTGCTTGGAAGGTTCCAGAGAAAATTTTGGTAACCGTAAGGTTTTTATGGACACTATTCATTTATCCAAAGATTTTGTGCTTTGGTTTTTGAATCTTTGTGCCTGACTAAATCCAAAATATTCCCCCACAAGGATGAGCCTTTTATAAGTGGGTCTTCTTGGATTTTGGCCAGTTTTCAATTGGAGTCTTTCTGCTTCGACCATTGTTTCCTTATCCATTCATGCCATAGTTTATCGTTGCCATGTTTTTCCGTTAATTGTTCACCTGACCCATTGTCACTGACATTCATCATGGTGACATCACAACCATGTGATAATGAGTCACTCAGTGTTATAAAACACATGGTGGCAATGCGACAACTAGACTAATATCAAAATTCAGAATAAAGCCTTGCAGTATAAAAGCATCTTCCGAAGATGAAAAGGGCGCTTCACTGTGTGTGGGCTACTGATCTAATTAGAGAAAATAAGGACAAATGTCATTCATTGAAATCAAAGAACGATGATGGCTGGTAATGATTAGCCCAACCCTAGTACAAACGGGTTACTGTCTGTCTGCAACACACAACATTTCTCTCATCTTCATTCCAGATTCCATAGGATGGAACTTATCTGAGTCTATCAATAAAATCTGCTGCACTCAATTACCCTGGTAAATATTAAGGACATTACGAGGGCACCAGCTCGGCAGGACTGCTCTACAGAACACTGGGTATAACATGCTGGAGGTTAGACAATCCCGTAAAATAAACGTCTGGTAGGAAATAGAAATAACTTTTACAACAATATTAACTTCTTCCTCTTTGGGAGCCAAGCTCTAGCATTCTTTTCCTCAGTTTTAAATAGAGCCTTTGGAAGTCTTTTGGAATTGTTTGCATGGATTAGACATTAACCACAATGGCTGCTATTTCTGAAGTGATTTTTGTTACAGGGATTCTATAATTTCACATATTGGATATAACTGAATAACGAACGTACTCCAACTAAGTCATATACAATATGTCGGAATTCTGTCCTGGGTCGTTGATCTTGTAGATCAAGGCAGAGTTTCTATACATTAGTCCACACTGCAGGTCATAAGGCTGGATTGTATGGATGTGTGGGATGTTTTTATGTCCCCATAAATGGATCTGAGATTTCTGGCTAGTGGTGGCCACACCAGGGCAAATAGTCTACAGTCTCCTACCGATCTTAAGCCATATTAGTTCATATATATGGGCAGCATGGTGACTCAGTGGTTAGCACTAGGACAACATCTCAAGGAGTATGTTCTCCCTGTGTTTGCGTGGGTTTCCTCCAACATTTCAAAGACATACTGACAGGAAATTGTGAGCTCCATTGGGGACAGCCCAATGCTAATGTCTGTAAAGCGCTGCAGAATATAGTAGCGCTATATAAGTGCACCTTTATATCCTGCATGGCCTCATACTGTACCTCCAATGAGGAGGCAAGAGGCAAATTCTAATACAAAATGTACTTTACCCTAGACAATAACTTTTATGGGTTATGGAGGCACCATATGGTGGGACATGGAATGGCTTCAGGTCAGTATGGGCTTCATGTAACACAGAGCAGGGTTTGTGCACACAGCTTTGTTATATGTATGAGACCAACCTCCAGCAAGATCTCATAACTTCCATTCAGAATCGGGGATCAGCAACTCTACTGAAACTCTGAACTACAACTCTAAGCATGCTACGTTTTCTTCTATGGGATTTCTGAGAACAGTGTGCATGCTGGGAGTTGCAGTGTCACAACGGCTGGACTGCAGAAGGTTGCTGACCCCTGGTTAAGATGTTCAGGTTACAGTATTACCGTGACCACCGAGCTTGTGGAGGTCATTACAAATGCTGCAGTTAATTCAAGACCAGTTCAAGACGATTCAAGAGATTTCACTGGAAAACAGTAAAACTATCTTTCATGGCCATATCTATATCTAAGTCAATACTTTAGAAAAGATGTTATGATGCCAATTAGCACCTGAAGATGAATCCGCAGTGGCCACTTGCATTCCCCAAAGGTTGTGAATATATATATGCAGGATCCTAGGAATACAAGGCTCTATGGAAACAGCACTTGTCCTGCCGAGCTTCTTCTCTAGTGCACTACCAAGTCAACACAGAAAGGAGAAATGCAACATATGCAATGTACCATTTCAAAGCCTTGTGGGATTTTTATTCTCTAAAAATCCAACGGTTTATCCCATTTTTTTAAAAACATACATTAAATTACTGTGTTTCCTAAGGAACAGAATTCCTACACAAAAAAAGTGACAGGCAGGTCTTCACAAAAGTTTGAAGACGTCTCCAACTAAAATACAATTCTGTTCCTAAATTTTACTTGAGGAATACAAATTTCAGTTTATTTAGCACCTACCAAGTCGTTTTGGACAGTCTCATGGTTTGGAAGGCTTTAAAACCACTCTACTCATGCCAGGTTACTCTGCAACATTAAAGAGCTAAGTTATTACTGTACGGTATGAAATATGTTCAGCCAATGTGAGGACATAAGAAGACACCAAAGGCTGGAGATCTAGGGGGGAGATGTGTTGGTTGCAAATTTAAATTTGTCATTTAAGAAAACAGATTTTCTTTAAGCTGTAACACTATCCCATTCTACTGATGGAAGCTTTTTTTTCTTCTTGAGAATATATTTATACCAAAAAAAAAATGCAGAGCTGTCGCAGAAGACCTAGATCACCAAGGAGGGCTGTTTTCCACTGTAGTATGCTACAGCGGACAGCTGCACGGTGGACCACCTGGAAGTTAAAGGGGTTATCCTGTTAGATTGTTTTCATGTCATCTCGTCAACAGTGGCATTTCTTTAAAGAATAGCATGACCATATATTTTTTTTTTATCCGCACCTGGTGAGCACTGCGCTCCCGATGTAATTCTGTAGCGGGTACTTCCAGGATCACGTGCCGTATTTGTTCCTAGCCCAATTTCAAACCACTAAGTTTGTGTGTTGCAAGTGCACACTCAGGCGGTCTCAGGAGCTCTGCCCGAGACTACCTGAGTGCCTCACAAATAGTAAAAAAATAAATAAATAAAAAACAGAATAAAAAAATAAACCCTCCAAAAGGACGTGAAGCTGTGTCCACACTCTGTCTGAGTCACCCGAAATTATACTTAACCTGTGCCCCGACAACCAAATAAAATGGGGAACGTATAGTTCATATTGTTTCAAGTTTTAAATTCTAACTAAAATAGTAGGTTTTCTACAATTTACAGTTTTTAATAAAACTGCAAAAAAGAAAAAAGGTAAAGATCTTAAAGTCAGGGGAAAAAGTTTCTAATATCTATAGGCATCACTGGACAGCTGCGGTTATCAGATCTGGAGGGAAATAGGAGCTAGCTATGTTGCTGTTCCTCGAAACATAACAACCATCAGCATTTACGACTTTATTCTCGTTCTTGTCAGAAACCGAGCAGACATAGTGTTAAGTCTTCCACAGTCTAAACTCTTTGCAAAGAAAACAAAATATCACAAAATACCCAAATGTCAAACTCCATTTATAGTTCAAAGAAATAAGCCTTCAAGAGCGGCAGGTTCTGCCCACGACTGTATTGTTTAGGCGAGCTCGCTGCACAGCCCGTGTTTGATCTGTTTAGGAGTACTGGAAAGGCCGGCACATTCTGAAATGCCTCACCAGTTTTTTCTTTATTCCTTACACAGGAGTGAGGTAGACGCAGTGGAATACGTTTCCCATTAGCTTGACATTTCTGTAATGCCGTTGATTCTAAACATATGGCTGACTACCTACAGTAGCTTCACGTGTAAACAGAGGAGATGGACAGTCACAATGAAAATGTACAACACCTACTCAGAAGTAAAAGTATCTCAAGCAACCTAAAAAAATAGCGATATACTGTAATTATCAACAAAGACATTTTTGTTGTTGAGAGTTTCATCTCCTGGTGACCATTTTTTCTCCGCTATGTTCCGTCTTCTATTTAGACCTTTAAGTTCCTCGACATTTACATGAATTGAGTGGTCATATCTATCCATTTTGTTGCTGGCTGTCCACTCCATCTATTTTGCCAGTTGTTTCCAGCAAAGAAACTGATTTTAGGCTGCTTTCACACTAGCGTTAATATTTTCCGGTATTGAGCTTTTGACTACTCAGAGTTCCAAGGTTAAGGTTTGGCTTCATTAGGTCAAGGGTCTACTTTGGATTCCATCATAAAATATCTTTGTCACTAAAAAAGTTTAGAGGCATTGAGAATTTTCCAGAGCCTCAGAAAACACTAATAAAGAGGGCAGCAAAAATTAATTATGGAAGCCCTAGCCATCAGTGATTGCTTGGATCCATTACAGGTGCAGTGTTCTATGTTGAACGCATAACAGATTTGTAATATGTCATTTACAGAGGCTAGGGCATGTTTAGGGTTGCTGTGCTCTATGAAGAGAGTATTTGGGGGTACTATCTCACCTTGGGGAGAGAGCGCCTTAATCAGCGTGAGGAGACTTATAGGCCATACATGGTCCTGTGGAATTCTTGGAAGAAGGGATGCAAAAGAGCTCTAAACAAGCTCTGCCTCTAATGCCATCAGATATAAGGCAGCTATCCTACAAGTCAATGTTTCACTTATTAAATAGGCATTGAGACATGACTTGGATATTAAATAAGCCAGCACCTCATCTGCAGACAGCTGTTTCGGGGTAATTGCTCCTCATCAGTGCAGAGTGGAGAGAAATGGCTTAACTGGGTGAGTAGTACCCCCCCAAATCCTGACTTAGGCCTCTCAACCAGTTAATCCAGTTCTCTCTGCTCTGCACTGATGAGGGGCAATCACGCCGAAACAGCTGTCTGCAGATCAGGTGCAGGCTTATTTAATATCCGAGCCATGTCTCAAGGACTATTTAAAGGGTCGAACATATGACTTATAGGATAGCTGCCTTATATCTGGTGGCATTAGAGGCAGAGCTTGTTAAGAGCTTATTTGCATCCCTTTCTTCTATGTAGAGAATATAACAGAACCCTATTATGATCATGTCCAGTCATCAGGTCATGTTAGGGGATGTAGCATGCTATGTACGAATACATAATCACAGAAAATAATGCACTATACAAATAGATGCAAGCATAACATATAGACTAGGCCCTCACTCTAGATAAAATCTGAGACACTTGGTCAATACATTTTGATCAAAATACATCTAAGCCCACCTACCGGCGACAAGGTGGTCTCAGTTCAGGCGGGTTCCTATGCTAACCTATTCATGCTGTAGCGCATTTTTCAGGAGCACAGTCCCCACACATATGGTGTGCTGCCCCTTGTTACCTCCATGTGCATCAGCAACCGGTGGGAGGAGAGACACACACACCTATATGTACCACCTTAATCAAGGTCACCTATTAGATAGGTGGGGCAAAAGTGCACTTGAATATTACTCCCAGTATAGGAGCGTATTCACACATGAAGGTGTCACTCCTTCAAGACAAATCAAACAAATCGCAGAAAAAACTATATATAGCCATATACTGTGCATCCGCACATTTAATACCATATCGTGCAGGATGGTTTATATATACTTTTTTCTATGTACGAATACAGCATAGTCAAATATAGCAAAGCTGGAATACCCATTTAAGCACCTTGGAGGTCAAGGTGAAGTTCTGCGTTTGCACTCTGGTCATATTCAAAGGTCTGCTCATGCTAGTACTGTTAGTATCTGTATTCATTGATCTCTCCTAAAGCAAGATCATATCTCATATCATTTTTATGACCTTCTCAGTTGGCAAAAAGAAACTCAAATAAAGGTGGGCGGCTGACTGTGGACGGAGCAGTACAGGGAAGTTTGCGGACGCTCTGTGCCATTGCACATGATTAAACACTCTGACAGCTTCCTTGCAAATTAATAAAACGCTCTAACAGTTTCTGTGTAGATTAACAGTCTTTCCTTTCTCCCTGTAAATGAAGGCTCAGTTTTCCTGTAAACCAACAGAACAGACTAACAAATCAGCTGGATGGTAAATTAACAGCCCAGCACCAATAAATCAGCAAAACTGTTCCAGAAAACAGTCCCTGTATGCACCTTAAAGGCTGAGAGCGGCTGATTTACTGAGAAGGTGTGACAGAAGGGAAAGCAGCTCAGGAGCTGAGACATTGACAACAAGGGAACGTTAAGAAAGCATTTAGCACCGGGGAATTCGAAGGCACCAATTTACGTCTCAGAAGATCTCTCGGCTCCAAGCTGAGCATTGGATTAGACGTTGCTTACAAAATGACCTTTGATTTAGTCTTGGTGGACCATGGGCTAGCGGTTAAAACTTCCTGTCTTAGGTGGAAACCATAAGCAAGCCAACTGTTGATGACAATAGGAACTAGGGATGGTAAAGGACTACTTTTATCCATGGGCTGTATCAGGAATTCAAGTGAATGGGCGTGAGCTGCAATAATAGCCCCACAAATGATTATTGACATTGTCTATCTCTAGAGATAAAAAAGTAATCTGTAACAATCTCTTTAACCCCTTCACTGATTAGTATGCAGCCAGGATTATGTGGAGAAGGAGAATGGGGGCTGGAGGGGATTAGCGGAGGGAGAGGAGAAAGATAGCAGGTAGGGTTGAGCGAACTTGTATTTTAAAGAGGACCTTTCACCTGAAAATGCAAGTTGAAATAAAGACATACCCTTACTTGCCGGCCCCCGGTGGTGCTTATTCAGTTCTTCTTTTTTCACTATGTGCCCCCGCTTGTCCGCGGTGCCCCCCGCAATATTTCCCGCCTTCCATGCTAATGAGCCATTCGGCTCAACTGGGCGGGCCTGCAAAAGTTCTCCCGGGCGTGTCTTTATTGTCCCTGGCATGGAGCGCATCCAATCAGCGCACTCCGCTCTTAGCCAGGGAGAAGAAGCTCCAGTTCTCGCGATATTCGCGATAACTGGAGCGATTTCATCCATCCTGAGCCGGCGCCATCTTGGATTTCCACGGCGAGCATTCACGCTGCTCCGATGCTCGCCGCGGGAATCCAAGATGGTGTCGGTGTTCTGTGAAAATTTGCTGCCCATAAAAATCTGCTGCCCGCATCACTTCCGGTCAGGACGTCACGCTTCTGAGGGAGGTGCGTCTCCCTGCTCGATTGGCTGGAAAGAGGGTGCTACAGACTGCATAATCGCTGAGGGCAGACGATTTTTACGGGTAGCTTACTTTTACAGCAGCCTACATTCACAGCGCTGTGAACGGGGAGGGTAGGTTACATTCACAGCGCTGTGAACGCGCAGCACCTGGGCTGAGGGCAGCAGATTTTCACGGGCTCTGATTGGTGGGCAGCAGATTTTCACAGGCTCTGATTGGCGGGCAGCAGATTTTCACGGGCTCTGATTGGTGGGCAGCAGATTTTCACGGGCTCTGATTGGCGGGCAGCAGATTTTCACGGGCTCTGATTGGCGGGCAGCAGATTTTCACGGGCTCTGATTGGCGGGCAGCAGACTTTCACAGGCTCTGATTGGGGCAGCAGATTTTCACGGGCTCAGGGCAGCTCATTTTAACAGCAACTGTATGGAGATCGCTCAGGGCAGTTTATTTCAACAAGGGCTGTGAATGCGAACGCGCAGTATCAGCTTATATTACCATCGGCTGTATGAGCCTGTGGGATCCCTGTTAAAATCAGCTGCCCCTGCGATCTCCATACAGTTGCTGTTAAAATGAGCTGCCCTGAGCCCGTAAAAATCTGCTGCCCGCCAATCAGAGCCCGTGAAAATCTGCTGCCCGCCAATCAGAGCCCGTGAAAATCTGCTGCCCTCAGCCCTGGTGCTTCGCGTTCACAGCGCTGTGAATGTAAACTACCCTCCCTGTTCACAGCGCTGTGAATGTAACCTACCCTCTCGTTCACAGCGCTGTGAATGTAACCTACCCTCTTGTTCACTGCGCTGTAAATGTAACCTACCTTCCCCGTTCACAGCGCTGTGAATGTAGGCTGCTGTAAAAGTAAGCTCCCTTTAAAAATCTGCTGCCGTCAGCGATTATGCAGTCTGTAGCCAAACCCTCTTTCCAGCCAATCATGAGCCGAGCAGGGAGACACACCTCCCTCAGAAGTGGGCAGCAGATTTTTATGGGCAGCAAATTTTCACAGAACACCGGCTCAGGATGGATGAAATCGCTCCAGTTCTCGCGAATCTCGCGAGAACTGGAGCTTCTTCTCCCTGGCTAAGAGCAGAGCGCGCTGATTGGATGCGCTCCGTGCCAGGGAGAATAAAGACACGCACGGAAGAACTTTTGCAGGCACGCCCAGTTGAGCCGAATGGCTCATTAGCATGGAAGGCGGGAAATATTGCGGGGGGCACCGCGGACAAACGAACAGTTACCATTGACTGCAACAGAAGCTGTAAAAATCTCTCTGCACTGACCCTCCCCTAGTGGCATCTGCATGAAAATGCAATATTTATCTAGAAGGAGTTCAGCACTGGGCCTCCAAACCCCAGGGCAGATGCGTGACCTGTCTCCATAGACAGCATGCCACTGGTTTTGAGCTTGACTCATGATTGCATTCAGGATTAAAAAAAAAAAATCATACCTATTGTCCTACGGGATTTTGAGCCGGATATCAAGTTGACCCAAAGGCCAACACCTAGTACGTGGGAGTGAACATAGAGCAGAACAAGTCATACAGAAAGAGACTGCGAGTAACACTAGAAGTCTGACTACTGCTTAGCCTATGGGATTTCCTTCCAGACACACCGCCACCCTTGTATGCTCCTCTGTCCATAGGATAATAAAGAACACAGCCGGGCACTACAGGTTGCTTAGATTTCAGTTCTGCTTTCTGTTTAAAGATAAGAGGAAGCCTTGAAAAACAAACACAACATGATATTCCTATGCTTGTTGTGGCTCTCAGAGCCTTTGAACTGCTGGGAAAACTGCACTTCCTTTTCCCAACTTTTGGACCCGAATACAGCTTGTCCTAATCAGATCACTGACGTCCAGCTCCTCTCACCCTGCTTTGTGGAAGTTCCTGTTAGATGTATACACAAGGCCTAATGTTCCAGACAGATGCAGCTTGTGTTCCCACACATCAGACAGGAACACGGAGATCTGGAGCATTTTTACTGGGTTCATGCTCCCAGACCTAAGGTCCGATGCGAGAGACGACCAACTACTGAATTCAGCTGACGGAGTGTAGCTACTGTAAAGGCCTGGAACGCTTATAGGAGGCTCCACAGAGGCCATCAACAGGTGCCACCATGTCTATTGATCATTCTAATAAATAAAAAAATATCAAGTTCAAAAATGTTATTACATTTTTGTAGTTTGGGATGGTGGTATAAATTGGCACCAGATGGGAGTCCTTCGTCCTGAATTCTTTTCACCAGGCTCTGAAATGTAATGTGCTGTGAACACAACCTGAACAGGGTGAAGTTGTAAACTGCTTGTGTTATTTACAGAGCTGCAAAGTTTGTAATAGTGCTGAAACTCCGAGTCCTGTAGAATGGTTTTCAAATCTTGCAGATTATTTCATTTGTAGTTGGAAACTGGAAAGCCCTCATCTCTGGGTGCATAAGACCACTTCATCAGGCCTGTGAGATATCGCCCACATCTGACGAAGGGGTCTGAAATGCTTGGCTGTGAATATTTAATAATCTGACTCTGATTTGCAATGATATCTGGTTTTCCTTTGGTGTTTGAACACCAAAGGGGCCGTTGGTGACTCCGTTTTCCACACGCACAGTAACACACAGAGTTCCTATGGGTCAGGATTAAGGATCTATCACCATGGCATTTTGCCTACTTAAGGCAACCTATTCTTCCCTAAAACCTCAGTTTTGTGGCATGTGACGAAACAGGCCCCAATTTGTACTGTATGCTCCTCCATTGGCAAGATATCTCATGGTATGATGCCTCCTTAAAGGGGTTGTCTCACCTCAGCAAATGGCATTGATCATGTAGAGACAGTTAACACCAGGCTCTTACTAATGTACTGTGATTGTCCATATTGCCTCCTTTGCTGGCTCGAATCATTTTTCAATTGCTCGTTTGCAGAGGTTACGACCACTGGTGCAGCGCAGAAACGAGCTGGCCTGGACAAGAGCTTCTGTGCATGCGTGCCTATGTGCGCTCCCATGGTCTTGACCACCGGAGACACCGGCAATTTTTCCTATAGTGTGCAAGCACGACCACCACTGCTGGATTGCAGGGTACAGGTTGGGTCCATAGCAGAACGCTAACACAGAAACTCCTACAGAGAAACTGACCCATATAACAGCGCAGAACCAGAACCAGGGCAAAGCTTCAATTGACTGTCCTCGCCCTGAAGCCAAATACCTTGGCCAAGGCTAAATGGCTTGTCAGGGCCCACAGCTATTAGTCGCCAGGATGTCCTCTGGCCACGCTCCTGTAACTGGAGAGGAATATCTCTACATCCTTTGTCTTAGGGCAATGTTCTCTGAAATGCCTTTATTTTGTATAGGCTTAAACCCACAAAATTAGCATTAACCCTTTACTCGTCCTGGCAGGAGTTCAATCTGTAATATATTCCTACAGTCCATAATCCTCGTTTCTGAGCCAACTTTCAGCCTCGTTTGTGGCACCAGAAATCAGATGAATGTCTGAAGAACTGATGGATCTCCACTGCTAATTCCTTTTTCATGCCAGATTGCAAGCTGCTTGTTTATTAAGGGCTCATTTTTGGCACTCCCAGATGAACGCGGGTAATGCGATACGTATGATTAAAACAAAAAAATAAAGTTCAGTAGCTGATCCAATGGCGGAGGCTCGCTGCATCAGAATGCCAAATCGAACATTAAGAATGGAGACAGGCTTAACCTTCCAGGCCCCGAGCCAGCGGAATCAAGAGCCTGTAACACTGATACACAATCTATCCCTAATTATATTTGCAAACACAAGATGGTAACAATGTATCCTCTCCCAAGAATGCCAGCGCCACATGCTCTAATCACACGCCCTGCGCATGCCAACGCGAGGAGCGTAATCAACATTGGTAGAGAAGTACATGTTGACCGAACACAAAGCATAGTTTTCTATATGGAAAATCACTACATGGCTGAAAGGCAAAACGGATCCAACATGAACGTTGATGGTTCACATCCACAAATACATGTGCTATGACAAATAACAAAAAACAAACTAAATGTGTGCACCTAATATCCACACATGGGAGACCTACCGACATGATCAGACCATTTACCGCACCATATTGATGAATGAAGTGTTGATTCATTCATATATCTTTCTAGCAGTCAAGTGTTTTCCTGGATCAGAGCGTGAAACCCCACAACGAGTTTATTGGTAAAATTTTGCCTGCCTGCAGCCACCACTAGGGGGAGCTTACTGGTTGTACACAGAACTGTATAATAAAACGGCATACAATATGCTCCCCCTGGTGGTGGTTTTAATGCAGCCAACATTATCTCCTTGTCTATGGAAAGGGTCATGGAGCTCTGCATCACAAAAATATATCTAAGAAATGAATCGACATCGGAAACTGGAACCAAAAACAGTTTAAAAGGTTGACATTTTAAGCTCCTGCGCTTCTGTCCCCGTGACAGCGCTTACCATTCTGATGCCTGTTAATAAGCAAATTTGGGATAGATTTATTAAGACTTTATATGTGGCCTTATTGAACTGGCTGACTTGCTACATGTATGCCTGGCATCTGAAGACATCTGTGTTGGTCCCATGTTCATATGTCCCCGCATTGCTGAGAAAAATGTGGTTTTAATATATGTAAATGAGCCTCTAAGAGCAACAGGGGCGTTGCCGTTACACCTACAGGCTCAGCTCTCTCTCTGCAACTGACGCGCCCTCTGCGCTTTAATTGTTAGGACCATATGTGATGCCGTTTTCACCTCCTGGCCTTGTCAAAGTGCAGAAGGTGCGGCAGTTGCAGAGAGAGCAGAGCCTCTAGGTGTAATGGGAACGCCCCCGTTGCTCCTAGAGGCTTATTCGCAAATTTAAAAAAATAATTTTTCTCAGCAATGCGGGCACATATGAACATGGGACCAACACAGAAGCCTTCAGCTGCTAAGCGCACATGTAACAGGTCAGCCAGTGTCATGGGTACAGATCTGCTGACAGATGCCCTTTAAGCCAAAGTAAGCTGTAGTAAGATGTACACTACTACGACTACTACCGCTTAATAAAGTCGGTGCACCTTGGGCTGTCCACCTGCTAGACAATAAAATATACACCTGCTATAACATTAATGCTATTTTCTACCCTAAAACATAATATTTTCACTGGTTTGATGGTAATCTCACCCAATCCTAACGCCGCCTAGATGTTTGAAAAACTTTAAAAAACAAAAAGTTACAATTTATTCATTTTTTTGCAAGTATAACTTTCTCAAAAAAGTTTCAACTAATGTTTACGGCAGAAAACTGGTGATAAATTCCCTGCAGCTTGGGATCACCATCTCTTATACAGCTATGTAGACACTGCATGTTTTTTGACTTGTTACTTGTAGAAGTAATGAGGTTCTATAGTTCTGGCCGTTAGGGGGAATACTTGAAGTCAGTTTTGCTCGAGACTGTGTCAGCATACTTTTTGCCAGTCACACAAAAGACACACATTTGACGCATCTTCAAATCTAACATTTTTGTCCTGAAACGGTACTCCGGGTTTTTTACACAACTACCCTCCTGGAGTCAGTTTGCAACATTTTCGCTTTGATTTAAAAAAAAAAAAAAAAGTTGCATTGATAAATCTGGAGTGAAACTAATTAACATAACTAACCAGACCTATTATCCTACCCACCAAAACTGGGCTGAGTGGTGTAACATGCAAAAAGTTGCACATTTTTGCACACATAAGCCTAAAAAGTCACAAAAGCCCTATTTTGCAGCCTTACAAAACAAGAATTCTGTAGTGCAGGGCTTGATAAATCGGGAGGATTCATTGATCTGAAGGTTAATGTTTTTACATTCTAGTTTATTGATCACGCAGGCAGGGGCGCAACGATCGTGGTTGCAGAAGGTGCGACCGGGCACGGCGAGGGGGAGGGGCCCCATCCAAAGTTTGCCATGGGGCCCATGGCACTCTATTTACGCCACTGCATGCAGGTCTCTAAGCAGAGTTTAGGGGCTGTATGGACCGGCTGTGTATAGCATTCACACACATACACAGATCAGTTGTAACATTAAAACTAACAGTCCGATATTGTGTAGGTCCCCATCATGCTACCAAAACTGCTCTGAAGGGGCCCAAAATGATATTTTGCTGCAATTTGGGATTGGACCTGATGGGCAAGCTTTTATTCCTACAAAACATCAATAAGCCTTAAGTACCCGTGACCTTCTTTCTGCAAAAGGGTTGTCCTTTTTGGGCCACTTTTGGCAGGTTCTAAACTACTACATACTGGGAGCACTCCACAAGACCTGCCGTTTTGGAGATGTTCTTTAGTCATTTACTTCACCTGTTTAATGTTACGGACCACTTGTGTACATACCGTATAGTACATGCAGATCATTCTATGGACGAGCCATAGTTGTAGAGCAGGGGAATACAACCTGTGGTCTGCACAGCCATGGTTTGTGGCCCCTGTCCTGCTGGCCAGAAACACGGCTGATCTCCTGCCAGAGCAATCAGCTATGCCAGGGAGATGGCTAACCTCTGGGACTCCAGCTGTGGTGAAACTACAACTCCCAGCATGCTCCATTCATGTCTGTGGTGTTCTGAGAACTGCCAAGCAAGTGTGCATCTTGGGAGTTGTAGTTTTAGCACAGCTGGAGTGCCGGCGGTTAGCCATCACAAAGCTATGCTATCTAGCAAGATCAGGTGGGATCTCTGGTGGTCAGTGACAGCCAGGGACCCCGAGGAGAAGATTATCATGTTTTATTACCCCTTCTGCCTTCTCCTTCCTTCTGTAAATACCACTCAATAAGCGCTATGCAGTGAATAGAGAAGGCGGCCATGCTGCTTCACCTCTTAGACACGGAGATCATGTCAACGCCAGGAGTCTTGGGCATAAGACAGGTGTGGGTCTTAGAAGATCCCAATCAGATTGTCCCAACAAAGACGTTTTACCTGTAACTGGGGCCCCTATGGGTGCCTCAGGTATAGTGGAAAAAGTGCTAAAAGCAAAAAAAAAAAAATGTCACTGTCCCCCAGAAGTCTTTTACTATATATACTAGAAAGGCTGTGAGGCTCTCCGCTGTGATTGGATCGCGGCACAGCCAGGGAGAAGGAGACGCCCATTGAGAAACCCTGAAGACTCCTCCTTCCTGTACAGGATTAATATACTAAGCGCGAAAACTGCAGGGGGCACAGAGGGGGTAGGAGTGGTATTTAAAAAAAAACAACCAGGGTGTCAGCATCAGCGGGGGGGATAGGATAGGTATTTAATTAAACTAGAAAATTCCCATAAAAGTTCCTCTTTAAACTAGCACATATGCTAAATCACAACAACTTTTCTGGTGATTTAAGGGTTAATCAATGTGCTTTTTACCCTTTTACCCGCTAGTAAGGAAAAATGTTTACTGGTTATTGCAAGGCACAACCTTACCTTACATCTTGGGGCATCGGAGGCTCAGTTTTCCTTTCTTTTTGGAAAGAAAGCAAATTTGCATATTTTTTATCACAGACTGTAATACTGAACTATATCAGTGCATTCTGTAACAATAACACCTACAAGTACCCTAGGGGGACTAACATCAAAGTAAAAAAGAGAAGTAAAGAGCTGTTAAAAATAAAAAAAATGCAAAAGTTTGAAAAAATCATATCAATCTCCTCATATTAGTACCAATAAAAACTACAAATCGTTCAGCTAAAAATAACAAGCACTTAAATAAGTTATTGGTGCCAGAATATGGCAACATGAAGCAGCTTATTTCTTTTGCTTTCACACTTGCGTTCTGAGGATCCGGCACGCACTTCAGGCGCGCCGGATCCGTCAGAACGCAAGTCGCCTGAAAGCATTTGAAGACTGATCAGGATCCTGATCAGTTCTTCGAAATGCTTTCAGGTTACCATGGCAGCCAGGATGCTACCAGGATGCGCTGCGGCCGCCGGGTGCTACTTCATGATGTCACAGTTCCCCACAGCTCTTAGAAAGTGGAAGTAACGAAAATGAATAAAAGAAAATTATGAAAATTGTCTGTCCCATAAGTCCAGCTATTTCGGGGCCATGCACACTGCGCAGATAAAGCTGCGGACGACACGACTCTCTTCATTGTGTATGCACTGGGAGCCGCCCAGACGACACATGTTCCTTAAACATTCCTTCAGGCCTGATTTAGAACAATACTTCGCATCGCAAAGTTTAGTGCATTTTAAAGGGGTTGTCCCACGAATGATATTCTACAGTTCTCAAACCAGCACCAGGATCTGAATACGAATATAAATCAAAATGATACTGAAATCTATCCGTATAGCGCCACCTGCTGTTTGCTCTTTTTCTATTTCCTTTGTCCTGCTCACTGAGACAGAAGCACGTGCTCTGTTCTATCCTTGAACTGCAGCATATAGGACACACCCTATGAGAAAGGACATGCCCCCTGAGCTGCCGGCCTGAAATAAATCTAGCAGAGCAATCGGAGCAATTAATGTGGAGATCTCTGGATCCATGTGAGGTACAGGGCTGGTTCTAGTGTCGTTAGAAAGAGGTTGTCATGTACTAAATTATGTATAATTTAAATTTTTTACATTCAAACTCTAATGGGGGCGGAGTTCCGGCGCAGCTCGGCAGCGCACGTCGAGAGGCCGTCGGACATGTCCGACATTTAGTCCAGCGGCCTCTTGCCGTGCACAGCCGTGCTGCACCGGAACTCCGCCCCCACTCCCATTATAGTCGATGGGGACGGAGCGGAAGCCCGGCGACACACTTGAACAAGCGGTAGGACGGATCCGACAGACTGAACAGCCTATCGGATCCGTTCTCCCGCTAGTCTAAAAATAGCCTAAGCCAGGCCCTTTTTTCTAGACACTTTTCAAAACTGTTAAGATGTGTCTAAAATGAATAATAATTGTGGTGAAAGGCATGAACAGTAGTTTCCTGGCACAAACCGAGCCAGAATTGTGGTGTTCTTAGCTTAGTAAATCTCCTCCATTGACTTCTATGGTAGAATGTAGTGGGGAATTGGTATGCTCTGAAGGAGGAGGGTGAAGGAGCTGAACTGCCCCTCATGACCTAGTGTCAATGGCAGATCCTGTGCTATCTGCTTCCAGCTCCATAACAGAGGCATTACCCGTCATTGTAATCTTGCCCTGTGATGACTGCTGACCCTGCCTCCAGTGTACACAGCAGAAGCAAGATGCAGTTTAAGTTTTCGCCCCACTTTTAACAGATACACAAAGGAGCCGTACGGCGGTATCTGCCGCCATAGCGTTCTATTGTCTGCGCTTTTGCATCGTTTTTACCGCCCAAACGTATATGTTAAATATGATGTTAGAGTCGTGTGAAAACTGCAATTCTTCTAGATTTTAGGATTCACCTGGAAATTTACGAAAACTGGTTTATCTAAAAGCTCCCATAAACAATAGGTAATTCTCTAACCATAGATAAGAGACGAAAAGTGGGTTCCTTTATTTTCTGAAGTTCCAGCAGCCGAGGTGTGAAGGCAGAATCCAAGAACCTTCATGTGACCCGTTCATCGCCTCCTCTCCGAGACAAGGCTGCACTGAGCTCGTTTTTATTTTCACTCAGAGAATATTTGAATTGGGATGGAGAGAGAAATGAGATATTACAGTCCCTGTGTCATGCGTGGACCCAGCGCAGATGTGCTGCCAATCTGCCAGGTTAAAGCAACACTCTGCAGCAATAATAGGAGCACCGGTCCCAGAGAAACAACAGGGTATGTTCTCTTCAGACAGCAGGAACATTTTCTTCCCCTCCCCGTATGTAAACTCGGCGCTCTCCTGAGCTTTC
The DNA here is from genome assembly GCA_033119425.1 of Bufotes viridis. Lineage (NCBI taxonomy): Eukaryota > Metazoa > Chordata > Amphibia > Anura > Bufonidae > Bufotes > Bufotes viridis. The sequence continues at coordinate 43,427,856 of CM065592.1, read as the reverse complement.
TCTGCTCTATGTGTACTGTATGCCTAGGACTGAACGTCTTTGTAGATTAATACACGCTGGCTGCCCAGGACACATTCAGAACTGATGCTACCCCGGGCAGTTCTCCTGGACGGGAGAGATTTATAGATAAGCTCATAGACATGCGTCCTCCTGCAACTTTATAGCACATGTGCACCTTAGCAATTGTCTGAGATTAGGAAAAAGAATCTGATTTCTGGAAACAGCGCCACTATTTCTTCTATGGGTCATGTCAGGTAGTGCAGCTGAGCCCCGGTCACACACAGACACTGGGGGCCGATTTCATAAGAAAACAATTTCCTAGCTACGTCACAGGAAAAGGGACAAAATCCAAACAAGCAAAGTAGGCGTGCAGCTATCGATTATTTTTGTAATCAAGTAATCTACAGATTGATCCAACAATTAATCGAGTACTCTAATGAGATAAAACGACCGTAATAAAATAAAAAAAACATTTTCCTTTATAAAAACTCATCAGTCCCCCCAATGCCATCATTAGACCCCCCTGCCTTCAGGCTCATGTCAGTGCTATCAGCTCCACCCCCAGAGCCATCAGCTCCCCCCCCCCCCCGCCATCAGCTTCCCCCCCCCAGAGCCATCAGGTTCCAAACCAGTGCCATCAGACCCCCCAGTGCCATCAGACTCCCCCCGATGCCTTCTACTGCCCCCTAGTGCCATCAGCTTTCCCCAGTGACATCAGCGGCCCTCCAATGCCAACAGGTTCTCCCTCAGTGCCATTAGCTGCCCCATAGTCCCAAAAGGCCCCAGTGCCAGTGAAATAAAATACCTACCTCTCCTGTAGGGGCGCTGCCGACACTCCAGAGATCTTCTATCTTCTTCTTCACGCACTGCACTATGTCCTGATGATGTGTGTATGTCAGGATACAGCACAGAGCGGTGCCGCCCGGCGGGGGACCACAGAGCGCGAGTAATAGCAAGCGCTTCACTCTCGCTCCGTGGTCACATGACACAAACGAACCCTCGAAAAAAACTTGCATCGAGGACTTTTTGGTGTCAAGTTACTCGATTTATTCGAGTAATCGTTTCAGCCCTAAAGCAAAGTAAAGAGAGTTCCAGATGTGTCCAAAGTAAAATGATGACAACACTGACACATCCATCACACAATGAGCCCAACAGACTGCATCGACTTATAATGGGCTCCAGAAGTGAGATATTCTCTTTACTTCATTATAATGGTGCCTGCTGATGTTTAATCTGTATAGTAATGTACATGTCCACCTACTGAGGTGGTGACACACGCTCAGTTTCATCCTTCAACTGCCACCAGCCCTGTGCGCCAATAGAAGCTCTGACAGTTACAGACAGAGAGCTGCAGCATAATGGACATGTCCCCTGAGTTATGATCTGGAGGGAACTGCAGCAGAAAGGACACATCTATTGAGTTGTCAGCTTGAAGAGAATCTAGCAGAGCAACTAAAGCAATGAATATGGAGATCTCTGAATCCATGTAAGGCTAGTTTCACACTAGCGGCAGCCTTCTCCGGCAGGCTGTTCCAGTGGGTGAACAGCCTGCCGGATCCGTGCTGCCGCTAGTGCACGCATGCTGCCGGAGGTCTGCTCTGGCATGTTTGCCGTGCTGCCGCCAGAACTCCAGCCTGCCCCAATTATAGTCAATGGGGCCGAAGCGGACCTCCGGCGGCATGCGTGCACTAGCGGCAGCACGGATCCGGCAGGCTGTTCACCCGCCGGAACAGCCTGCCGCTAGTGTGAAACTAGCCTAAGGTACAGCACTGGTTCTAGATTAGCTAGAAAGAGACTGTTATGTACCACTGTATGTCTCATTTTCATTATTTACATCAGGGATAACTCCTTTAAGACCCCTATACACATAAGGGGGTTGTCTCAAAAAAAATATGCTATGGTTCTCCAACCAGCACCTGGATCTGAATACTTTTTTGTACAATAGCCACTGAGTTATTCAATAAAATGTATCTGTATAGCGCCACCTGCTGTTTGTTCGTTTTCTTATTACCTTGTCCCGCTCACTGAGATGGCCGCACATGCTCAGTTTCATCCTTTAACTGCCTCCTGAGCTGTTATAGGGAGAGCTGAGACACCCCTCCTAAGCTGTGATAGGGTATAGGGAGAGCTGAGACACGCCTCCTGAGCTGTGATAGGGAGAGCTGAGGCACGCCTCCTGAGCTGTGATAGGGAGAACTGAGACACACCTCCTGAGCTGTGATAGGGAGAGAGCTGAGACACGCCTCCTGAGCTGTGATAGGGAGAGAGCTGAGCCACGCCTCCTGAGCTGTGATAGGGAGAGCTGAGACACACCTCCTGAGCTGCGATAGGGAGATCATAGACACACCCCCTGAGCTGCGATAGGGAGATAAGACACTCCCCTTGAAGGTGTCGGCTTGATATCAATCTAGCAGAGCAATGATTGTGGAGATCTCTGGATCCATGTGAGGTACAATAACTTTTAGCCATAACATCTTGTTCATGAAAATGGAAGCCTATTCGAGCCATCCTTCTATCCTAATTAGCATCTGGCGTTCTCCATCAGTCCCATAGACACTGAGTGGAGCAGTAGTGCACATAATCAGGGATCAGTCGTGCAATTAGGAAGAGCAGAGATTTGGACCAAAATTTAAAATGCCCAAATCACCTCCCCCCCAAATTTTTTTTTTTTAATAAAAAGTGATCAAAAAGTCAAGCAAACCCCAAAATCATATCAATAAAAAAACTACAGCTTGAACGAGAGCCGTCACACAGCTCCACAGAGAGGAATGTAAAAATGTTATGGTTGTCACAATATATATTTTTTTTACATAAAAAAAATAGTAAAACATACCAAAAACTTTATAAATTTAGCACCGCTGTAAAGGTACTGACCTACAGAAAATGATGATGTTTTATTTTTACTGCACGGTGAATGCTGTAAAAACCAAACTAGTAAATCAAAGGCAATTGTATTTTTTTCCATTTCTACCCTGGAACTGGAAAAAATAAAAGCTGCCCAGCACATTATGGAATATTAAATGGTGCCATGGTACCATTAGAAAGTACAACTTGTCCCACAGAAATCAAGCCCTGATATGGCTATGTGAAGGGAAAAATGGAAAAAAAAAAAAGTTATAGCTTTTGGACGGCAGGGAGCAAAAAAGAAAACGGAAAAACAGAAAATGGCTGCTGTAAAAAGGGTTAACAATATCTCTAAAAAATAGTATTTTTAGTTTTCTGCCGGAGTTGGTAAATTTTAAACGACTCAAAATCCACCCAAAACTGGCCCTAAATCCGGGTCCTGTAATAAATATAAAGATCACTCCACTTTCTGTCACATAATTTTATATACAGTATAATCTGTACATTATGTTTACACCATTTCATTTAATAGAGAATGGTGTAACTAGCAAATTTCAAAGTTTATTTATTTAAAAATACGCTCACATCCACCTGAAAATAACAAACTGTAAAGTAATGGCCACTAGGGGTCTCACTTCCACCTAACTTGCAGTCCACTTCCTGTTGTCAGACAAGATCCGTCTCTGGTAAAAGAGACAGAGAAGATGGTTCACAAGGAAGCGGGGGTCGTGTCAGAGCTAGCTGAGCTCCCGAGCCTGATAAAAACAACTGCTTCTACACTGCTTCTGAACATCACAGGAGCCTCCTGTCTTTCTGTAAGTGTGATTCATCCCTCATCATCAGCTTTCTGAGTACCCTAAAACTAAATAAACATAGTGGAAAGTAAGGGAAATTAGGTCACTTCATACAATACTGTCAGAAGGGAGACACCCACTGATTGTAAGAGAAATGCATCTAGCTGTGCAGCTGTAACGGAATAATATGGCTGAAAGAGACTTTCATAACTGTTTCTTCACAGTTATGACTGTACAAAGAAGCATAGCTATTATGCCAACTTTTTTGTTAAATTCAAGTACGCTTTAAGTATTGTATTATTTTGTAGGGTTTCCAAATACATTACTATAGTCATCTTGTGGGCTAATTTTTACAGTTATTTTTAACCATGTTTGTGGTACATATAATTTATTTGAATTTTTTATTGCTATATTGTTTATCACATCCACACAATTGCCATCTTGTGTAGGTTGTCTATTGTGGTACTTGTGGTCTGCTGCGGGCCTCCTCCACTGTATGCATTTTTGCTGGGGATCGCCATTAGCAACGGGCCACAAGTGCAGGATCTGCTCCCCTGTATATATATGCACAACTGCATTTTTGGGTTGAGCACATCCTGCTTCATGCCACCTTTCAGTTGTTTTGTATATATAATTGTTTGGAGGTATATAAACTCCTATGTAAATGTAGCCCGTTTTCCATCCACAGGCTACATTCAGGTGCACCTGTGAGGCCTGGGACATATCAGCCAGTCTTGGGTGGGGCTCACAGCCTTCTCCCTCCTCCCATTGCAGGCATGGCTACATGCTGGAGGTAACTGGGGAGTTTGCTGCGAGTCGGCCTTTACATTCCTGTAATTTAGCCCACTGGCCCCTGGTATTGCCCATATGGCACAGGTAGGTGAGTGTTAGGTCTCGAGCTACTTAAGAAACATTGGCGTTGTGCTCTGGCTTAGACATGTCCTCCACTGTAGGACATGTTGACTATTCTCTCAATTTTAACATCAGTTTGAGGGCTTAGTAAGACCGCAGTGTGCACCTGTTTTGTCATTTGTTATTGCCTTTTTTGAATTTTAGTCAAACGTTTTATGGGGGGATGTAAAAAAAAGCAACTCTCACATCACGTACAATGTGGTTATAAGTCATTACATTAGAACCATCTATATTTAAAAATAATTTTAAATGAAAAACTTTATTTTTACTTTTTGGGGAGGGGGGCTTTTTATTTTTTATTTATTTATTTTTTGTTCCCCTAGAGGTTAAAAACTGTGGTCCTTTAAATACATAGGGGGTCATTAATCAAACTGGTGTACAGTAGAACTGAGTTCTAGAACTAAGTTCCCCATAGCAACCAATCAGGTTCCTTGTTTCATTTTCCAAAGGAGCTAGCCAAATGGTGGAATCTGATTGGTTGCTTCGGGCAACTAAGCCAGTTCTACTTTATACCAGTTTGATAAATGACCCCCATAATACTTAGGAATAGATAGTATAAAACTAACAGGTAAAGTATTAGGCCATACCTGTAGCATGAACTAAGATGCAGCTGCCTCTGGCAGACATGGGGGGTCTTTCCAGATCACTGGACAGCCAACAAAATCCACTGGCACTCCACCATCACATTGTTGGGCACTAAACAGCACCACCACATAACCTAAATGGGATGCTGCAGCGGGTTATTAATTGTATAGTCACAGGATGCATTATAGCATCTTACTTTGGGCATCAGGGTGGCTCAGTGGTTAGCACTGTTGGCTTGCAGGGCTGGGGTCCCGGATTTTAATCTAACCCAAGAGAACATCTGCATGGAGTTCTCCCTGTGTTTGCGTGGGTTTCCTTCGGGTACTCCGGTTTCCTCCCACACTATAAAAATATGCTATCGGTTAATTCAGAATGTAGATTGTGTGTGGGGACAGGGACCGATGTGAGTGACAAGAACTCTGGATTAGTGCTGCACAATACCCATAGCCTACAGAGTGTCAACATATATTGCACTTCTGTGAACATAAGTAGGAGGAATCCAGAGAACCAAAAATAAACCAATGTATGCAGAAGCTACCAACTTGTTTCAGATGCCAAGTCTTGGAGACATTCAAACATTGAGCCCCTATTAGGCAAGGTAATGGTGTTAACCAGGGCAAGATCATAGTTGGTTGAATCTCTTTCCCACTTGGCACTAACCTCCAATTCCAGCTAACTGAAGAGCACCTGAATATGGTAGACCATTTTCTGACAGACGAGGAGATTTTATCTTACTAGGCTCCTATTCTACTTCAGATTGGCTGCTGCATAGAATGCAATATAGCAGTCACGATGACGAATCCTATGCACAGTCTATGGAAGAGCTAAAAGAAAACGGGTTGTGGAGGTCACTAGATGTTGGGAGGCTCCAGGGCAACTGCCTGTTCTGCACTCCCTTTAGTTCCACCTTATGGCTAACCACTGAGCTGCCCCCGAGCCTATGTATGCTCAGTAGCTCAGCACTATGCAGAAATATGGACCTGAGCAACAAAGTTTACATTGTCTACCTTATAACCTTCAGGGTGTTAATGTGTTTTCTCGCCTTTCTGTATGACCGACTGTTTTGCAACTTTGATCTCCGAGGACGGTTCGTGTCCATTTTCTACAAATAAATAATATTTCGGGTATCGTACTTAGGTGTTGGGAACAGAACAATATCAGCCTGAGCGTGCGGTATTATTTCTGGCTCTGGTCTTCTCCTGTGACGGTATTTTTCTGATAAAGTAAACACAATGCTGCTTGAACACAACCTCTACTCGCTCACAAGTCTCGAGACCACAAACTCTTAAACACATAACGCTGTCTGCCATGGCCACACCATGTGATTGTCTTTTAATAGCTCCAATAAAATTTGTGAAGGGAAATAATATTCTACGTCCTTGGCTTTCAACTGTGCAATGTGGACTGTCCCGAAGGAGAGTGAGTCTGGGCCGTATGTGTGTGTGCTACTTAAGGAGTAAAACAGGAAGTTCTTGTTGCTCATTTTGTCTTTTATACACAATGTTCCAAGTTAACGTCAAAGTGAAGTTATTGGTGTCAACAAGCCAAGTCCTCTCTTCTTGTTTTGCTGTACAAGGGCGGAAGAAAATAGTTTGTTCTCTGCTGTCTTTTTGGTTCCGAAAGGCCAGAGCTGAGCCAAGGAGTCGAAATAAAAGGAGAGGAAGATGAAGAAGTGAAACGAGATGATGTTTATCTAGGAGGAATTTCGATGCTGGGCTGATAGCAGCCAAGTCTTTCTGATGCGTCCTTAAGACAGACTTACTCTTCTCCAGGAGATGACAGACTAATTACAGTGCTGCTGCCAGGAGATACTCACACATGTAAACCATTAGGCACAAAATAGATGTTTCTTCTTCATATACTTAGTCTCATTAGACATGGTTTTTATGAATGTTATAAAATCGGGACTAAATAGAAAATTTTAAGGTTTTAAATAGATGCAGTGTAATTCCCTCGTGTATTTATGGAACCGGAGAAACTGTGGTTTGACATTTCATAATTCATATATTTTTTTTTGCTTTTCCTGCTATTTTTCCATTGGTTCCCATCTCTCCTTTTATCTGAGTATATCAGGATATTTGATTTTCGGTATGGGGCACACATCCAGAGAAATTGTTCTGGGGTAGTTGTGGGACAAGAACAGTAAATGGCAGTCTGGTAAACGCAACATTTTAAGACAAATCTGCTACTGTTTTGCTGAGGATCATTCTGCGTTATTATAAATATGATTTATACAATCCAATGGAAATGTTTTGTGCTTGATGTACTTTCAGCTGTACTTAAAGTGCACTTTCTATTGTCCTTTTATTTCTGCTTGTGTGGGATTTGAGTTCAGACAATGGAAACAATGACAGCAGCAGGAGAATAGTGTGTCAACCTTGCGGGAGGCAGTGACCTGTCCGCTCATGGGATGACGTTCGTAAGGACAAGGGGTTATAATGTATGGAGGAGGAGAGAGACAAGCCACAGATTGACATGGTGAAGAGAGCAGGAGTCTCAGCAGTATTTCAGGCAAGAGGTGTGCCAATTTTATTCCAGGAAGTTACCGCTTATGCGATTATGTTAGCGACGACTGGACAGCATTTGGGCAGGGTGTAATGAAGTGGGTAAAAATTTGTAGTCAATCAGATCATGGAAACTAAAACAGCATCAGACACAGAGTTTGTTGATCTTGTGGGGGGTGGTGACATATACCTTCATCAGAATATTTTAGTGAGGTCTGACACCCGGCACCCCGCCAATCAGCTGTTGAAGAGGAGTTGGCGCTCCACGAGAGCGCAGCTTCCCACTCATTACATGACGTTGTATCTCTTGTAGCAGTGGCGTACTGTAATTATAAGTACTCGCTCCACTGAAGTAAATGGAGAAAATACCGTACTTGTAATTATAATGTGCCGCAGTGTAATGAAGAGGAAGCAGCACTCACATGGAGCACCGCCTCCTCTTTAAAAGCTGATCGGCGGGGGCGCTCTGTGTCCTGAGGATAGGTCATCAATATATACTGCCAGCACAACCCCTTCAAAAGGTTTTTCTGAGAATTAAAAACTGGTGACCTGTACCTGGTGACCTGTATCTGGTGACCTGTGCCTGGTGAGCAGGGAGAAGGCCAAGGTGCTCAGGAGTGCCGCTGCCTTCTCAAACAGCTGAAATACGGGGGTCTCAAGTGTCGGACCCCCACCAATTAGATACTGATGACCTATCCAGAGGATAGGTCAACAGCATTTAAAGGAATTATCCAACACTAACAAATGCCCCATCCATATGCCGGACCCCTCACACTAATTTTACTTACCTGGCTCCCCGCTCCAAGCGCCGCTCCTGGTCCCCGCACGAGCATGAAAACATTCGGTGTTAGGGTGGGTTCAGCCTATTGCAGTCGGTGACTCGCCCCCCTCACCGCCTGCCATAGGCTGCTCCTCCCCCATATGTTCTCATCCGCACATGGGGAGAACCAGCGGCGGCAGTGTGGGGACCATGGAGCCAGGTAAGTAGAATTAGTGTGAGGGGCCAGGCATATGGGGGAAAATTTGTTAGTGTTGGATAGCCCCTTTAGGTCTCTGAAAACCCTTTTAAGGGTGAAAAACTGTGTGTAGAAATGATAGCTGAACAAGCATATGCAGATTAGGTGGAAATGGTCTGGAAGGTGTTGTGCATGGCTGGATTCTTTCAAAAAACAGTGCCACACCTGTTCATGGGTTGCATGAGATACTGTAGCTGAGAAATATTCACCTAAATGGAGCCGAGCGGAAGTTGTAGACATAAGCCGTGGAGAAATGTGGCGCTGGTGTCCAATGCAGGGTTTCCAGGTTCAGGTTTATTGATGCAGTTTTTGATGCCATAGCCAGAACTGATTCATAAATGGAGGATAGATACAAAGGGAAGACTGAGAGGAGATTTATTAAAACTGGTGCAAAGGAAAACTGGCTTAGCTGCCAATCAAATTCCACCTTTTTCAGAGCTCTTTTGGAAAATGAAATGTGGAATCTGATTGGCTGCTATAGGCAACTAAGCCAGTTTTCATTTAATACCAATTATTATAAATCTCTAAGTCTTATACTGTTTTTGAATCTACTTCTGTCTTTGCCTTAAAAAACGACATAAAAAAACCTACATCTGAAACCTGAGGAAACAGCTCAATGGAGACTATTGGTAAAATTGTCAAAAGATTTCTAAGCATGTTGTTCACGATAACCTCTCTGACTCCATAACCTACAAATGGCTATTCTCCCAAAAAAATCAACAACCTTTGAAACAAATGGACAATACACAATATTAGTGTAGCCTTGCAGATCGTTCCGAACTTCTACTGTATGTTACATACATAGGGCAAGTGGCACCAATCAACGACCCATTGTATAGGTTCCACTACAACTATAGAGAAGTTCTGAAACCCATCTGGTAAAAAGAGGTTAAAAAGTCAACTCCGAGACCTTCGCCTAAGTTTTAACTCACATGTGATGACATAAAACTGAGAAAAAAAAATAGTTTGGAGTTGAAAATGATTTAAATTTGCCAGCTCCCAGCTTTTCTGGCCATCGGCCAAGACTAATTTGGATAGGGGCATTTCAAAGCTGTTTGTACAGCCTTACATTTGCCAGAAAAAGAAAAGTAGTCTTACAGGAGAGGTTAAAAAAAGTGCAACACAAGAAGAGGTCTGTTCTCTGGGACGTGGGGTGACTGAGATGCCCAGAATGGTTAAAGAAGATGGGCTAATGAAAGAGTAGAACATGCTAGTGAGAATATGGTGCCATCGTTAGTGTGCACATTGGTCCATATAACACAGAGCATCAGGAGCAAGACCAGCTCAGACCAATTAAAGTGAATAGCTATAAGTTAAGCTCTAGTATTGGGGACAGCCACATGTAAGAAAGCATCTATCTGGTACAACAGTAAAAAAGATGCAGTTGGCCCCACAGCCTTCTGCTGCTTGGCACACATTGATACCCTAAGGATAGGCCATCAATGTAAATTCCTAGAAAAACGATTTAAAGGGGTTGTCCAAGAGTTAAAAAATAAACAACGAAAAAACAAGCCTCTCGTCCTCTTCAATCCCTCACCGATCTAGCTATTATGCTCAGGAAGTCAGTTTCTTTACTTATTCCCATGAGACTGAACTCGAGGCTCTCATAGGAAGGACTAGAGAAACGGATCTACTATCCACACAGCAGACCTTATGGGATCCACTCCTCGGGGTCACAAGATCTAACTGCCAAAAGTAATAGAGGCTAAATATACGTACATCAATACATTAAAATTTAAGTTTGTTAAATGATTATACAAACTAGCTCACTTACAAAAAAGGAAAGAGCACCTCTAGGTTTTCAAGATAGCATGTCTGACAATGGTAGAGGGGAAATTATATCATAGGTACACCCAGGGTTGCAATACTCCAGATACCCTCAAGCTACAAATTGTTTCCAAAATTTTAGGGGATTCAACCAGTTAGTATAGCACATGGGGAGACTCCATTAAATGAATAACTGCTAGCTTTACAATCAACTTTTGGGACCCCCACTAATCCCGAGAACAAAGGGGCCAAGTTTCCTTCACTGTCTTCCTTGCACAGTCATCCAAACATATAAAGAAGTCAAGCATGACCCCATTAACCACTTCAGCCCCCCTAGCTTAAATACCCTTAATGACCAGGCCACTTTTTACAATTCCGCACTACACTACTTTCACCGTTTATTGTTCCGTCATGCAACTTACCACCCAAATGAATTTTGCCTCCTTTTCTTCTCACTAATAGAGCTTTCATTTGGTGGCATTTCATTGTTGCTGACATTTTTACTTTTTTTGCTATTAATAAAAATTTAACGACATTTTTGCAAAAAAATGACATTTTTCACTTTCTGTTGTAAAATTTTTCAAAAAAAATAAATACATTTCTATATACATTTTTCTCTAAATTTATTGTTCTACATGTCTTTGATAAAAAAAATCCAATAAGTGTATATTTATTGGTTTGGGTAAAAGTTATAGCGTTTACAAACTATGGTGCAAAAAGTGAATTTCGGCATTTTGAAGCAGCTCTGACTTTCTGAGCGCCTGTCATGTTTCTTCAGGTGCTAGAATGTCAGGATAGTATAAATACCCCCCAAATTACACCATTTTAGAAAGAAGACACCCCAAAGTATTCGCGGAGGGGCATGGTGAGTTCATGTATCATTTCATTTCTTTTCACAAGTTAGCGGAAAATGACACTTTCTGAGGAAAAAAATAAAAATAATAAAGTTTCCATTTCTGCTAACTTCTGGCAAAAAAAAAAAAAAATCTCCCACGGACTCACTATGCCCCTCAGTGAATACCTTGGGGTGTCTACTTTCCGAAATGGGGTCACTTGTGGGGTGTGTTTACTGTTCTGGCATTTTGGGCGGGGCTAAATTGTGAGCAGCCCTGTAAAAGCTAAAGGTACTCGTTGGAATTTAGGTCCCCTTTGCGCACCCAGGCTGCAAAAAAGTGTCACTCATGTGGTATTGCTGTGCTCGGGAGAAGTAGGGCAATGTGTTTTGGGGTGTATTTTTACATATACCCATGTTGGGTGAGAGAAATATCTCTGTAAACTGACAACTTTGTATAAAAAAAATTTATAAATTTGTCGTTTACAGCAATATTTCTCACACAAAGTATGGGTATATATAAAAATACACCCCAAAACTTATTGCCCTACTTCTCCTGAGTACGGCAATACCACGTGTGACACTTTTTTGCAGCCATGATGCGCAAAGGGGCCCTAAAACCAATGAGTACCTTAAGGATTTCACAGGGCATTTTTACGCATTTGGATTCCAGACTTCTTCTCACGCTTTAGGGGCCCCTAAAATGCCAGGACAGTATAAATACCCCACATGTGACCCCATTTTAGAAAGAAGACACCCCAAGGTATTCTGTGAGGGGTATGGTGAGTTAATGTAAAATTTTATTTTTTGTCACAAGTTAGTGAAATAAGAGACTTTGTAAAAAAAAAAAAAAAAAAAATATCAATTTCCGCTAACTTGTGCCAAAAAATAAAAATTCTGTGAACTCGCCATGCCCCTCACGGAATACCTTGGGGTGTCTTCTTTCCAAAATGGGGTCACATGTGGGGTATTTATACTGACCTGGCATTTTAGGGGCCCTAAAGCGTGAGAATCCAAATGCGTAAAAATGCCCTGTGAAATTCTAAAGGTACTCATTGGTTTTAGGGCCCCTTTGCGCATCTTGGCTGCAAAAAATTGTCACGCATGTGGTATCGCCGTACTCAGAAGAAGTGGGGCAATGTGTTTTGGGGTGTATTTTTACATATACCCATGCTGGGTGTGAGAAATATCTCTGTAAATGTATACAAAGTTGTCAATTTACAGAGATATTTCTCTCACCCAGAATGGGTATATGTAAAAATACACCCCAAAACACATTGCCCTACTTCTTCTGAGTACGGCGATACCACATGTGTGACACTTTTTTGCAGCCAAGATGCGCAAAGGGGCCCTAAAACCAATGAGTACCTTTAGGATTTCACAGGGCATTTTACGCATTTGGATTCTCACGCTTTAGGACCCCTAAAATGCCAGGGCAGTATAAATACCCCACATGTGACCCCATTTTGGAAAGAAGACACCCTAAGGTATTCCGTGAGGGGCATGACGAGTTCACAGAAAAAAAAAAAATTTTGGCACAAGTTAGCGGAAATTGATATTTTTTTTTTTTTTTTTTACAAAGTCTCATATTCCACTAACTTGTGACAAAAAATAAAATTTTGCATGAACTCGTCATACCCCTCACAGAATACCTTGGGGTGTCTTCTTTCTAAAATGGGGTCACATGTGGGGTTTTTGTACTGCCCTGGCATTTGAGGGTCTCCGCAATCATTACACGTATGGCCAGCATTAGGAGTTTCTGCGATTCTCCTTATATTGAGCATACGGGTAATGAGATTTTTTTTTTCCGTTCAGCCTCTGGGCTGAAAAAAGAAAAAAAATGAACGGCACAGATTTCTTCATTCGCATCAATGATTGTGGATGAAAAAATCTCTGCCAAAATCAGTGACTGCGGTTCGGTGGGCTGGGCGCTAGCTACCTAACAAGTAGCTAGCTAACTGGCGGTGATAAGGGACCCTTATGCCCCATTCACACGTCCGAAATTCTGTTTGCGGAACGGAATTGCGGACCCATTCATTTCTATGGGGACAGACTTTGTCCCGCTCGGATCCGGAATTGCGGATCCGCACTTACGGGTCTGCACTTCCGTTCCGCAAAAATATAGAACATGTCCTTTTCTTGTCCGCAATTGCGGACAAGAAAAAGCATTTTCTATATAGTTCTGGCAATGTGCGGATCTGCAAAATGCGGAAAGCACATTGACGGTGTCCGTGTTTTGCGGTTAGTGTAGTGTTTGGTGCAACTTTACATTGTTATCTGGTCCTCTGGTGGTCGATCCCAGCAAATGGGACCACCAGAGGACCAGGTAGCAGGTATATCAGACGCTGTTAACAAAACAGCGTCTGATATACCTGTTTGATCTAATTTATTTTACATTTACAGCCTGCCAGCAATTGATCATCGCTGGCAGGCTGTAGTATAACTGCAGAGACGCGCTCTGCTGTGAACGCGCGCGCGCGCGTGTTCACAGCAGATCTCGACTCTCGCGAGATGACGCACGGATGCGTCCAGGAGGAACAAACTTGCCGCCGCCTGGACGCATCCGTGCGTGAGGCGGTGGGCAAGGAGTTAACTTGAATACTGCAGTTCCCTGGATAGCCTGTGGCTGAGAGGACCACTGTGTGGGGGAAAACAAAAAGAGGTGTGGGGGTCCCAGAGGACGGACTCCTACCAATCATAAAGTGATGGGCTATCCTGGTGTATCTTCTGGGAGAATAATTACTTACACTAGTTACATTGTAACTCTTTGTACGGCACTGTAGCTCCGCTATAGCCATTTATAAACATGCCTTTATGTCTAAATCAATCTTTTTTTCTCCCAAAAAACTGTTCCTTATAAGTATGCTAATTAGGTGAAAAGAGCCTATGGGGCTGTTCTGTGCTGGAGCCTAGCCACTCCCATCAGAAGAGAGCCACACTCTTCCGCTTCTCTCCACCTCCTAGCTGCGACAATGTCATCAGGCTGCCACTCTAAATCATGCGCAGGCGCACATTTCCTTTCTGTATGCATCCGTAGAGTCTGCTATCTTCTGCTGGCAGCGGCCTCATTAACTGAACTGTGCATGCGTCAGCAGTATGGAAATGTGCTCCTGCGCGAGATTTGGAGCAGCTGCATGATGGCGTCACAGCTGGCAGGAATCCTAATATATCCTGTGTGTGTAAAGTCAGCACACAGTGTTCTCCCAACATTGGTCGTAGTCCATGCAAACATTGTTAAATAATACCTCAACCCATCATAAAATTTGCTTCCTGAACCCAGTAGAACATTAATCCTTTCACACTCTGTTATATCACGGAGCGCTTGTACTAGTGTCATAATTAGCGATGAGCGAACTTCATGTTATAAAATTCGTTTGTGCTTCGTTTGTTGGTAAAAGGCAAATTGCGTTCTGGATTCTGATATGTAGGAGCGGAATCCCCTGCATAACGGAAATGGAACGGATCCGTTTCGCAGCCCATAGACTTCTATTGTGACGGAATGCCACTAAAGGCATTTCATTATGCATTCTGTCATAGAATTGCATTATGGTCCGCGGTAACCATAACGCAATTATGCTTTTGAACATGTAAGGTTGGGCACACCTCAACTGGAACAGATAATTTTTCGACAATAACGTCGTATTTTCAATAATAATTACATTTATTAAAATATAAAAACATAAGGTTATAAAATTAAAACATGCACAAATGAACCATAACTGATAGCCTACAACAATCCCTATATAGGTCCATTAACGATCTAGCTGTTGCCAGTGGCGATGTGTCTGCACAACTGGTTCCCGTGAGGTCTATTAGGCAGACACTCTGGAACTGGCAGTCACCAATATAAACGTTGCCACTTGAAAGTTTGTATAGAAAATGTATTTGTGATACTGGGATATAATGGGATGGTATTCTTTGCTGACGTATAACAAGAATAATCCTTTGGACAGCTACCACAATGTGTTAAGGCCGATTCATTGGCCTGTATTTGTGGGAGGGGCGATGATGACTATATCTGGCCGGGCGTTTCCTCCCACAGTGAACGTCGTCTCCAGTGTATGGTGTGGGAGCTCTACTTACCGTCCTCAGGGAGCAACAAGGGTGCAGCGCTACACGGCAGTTCCAGGCCCCGACTTTCCACGGTCCAGATAAGTAGCTGCCTCATTCAGCAGCATCGTTGCTTTAAGTCCGGCCGGCGGTGTGTCAGCTCCCTTGGTAAGGGGGAGCAGCACCGCACCGGAGCGGTCTGCCAGGGAGACACGCTCTTCTCCCCACGCGGCATGACACGTAGGGTGCAGGGCCCGCTCGATAAAGTATTGCACAGGCTGCTGTGCTGTTAGACAGGCAGGGGGAGGGGCGGACAAATTAGGCTTCAGCATGTTGTTTCTATCCAGGGGGTGCACAGGTGAATTCACTCAGCAAGGGGGAGTAGTAAGGTTCAGGAAGAGTGTGTGTTTAAAAAAAAAAAAAAAAGAGGGTGTGTGACTTTAATGAAATGTCAAAAAAAAAAAAAAAAGAAACATACATTTATTAGGGGGAAGGGACATTGAGTCTAGTGTTCTAGTCAGGGTATGTCAGGTTCTTAGAGTAATCTCACACTAAAGCTATACAATGTGGAAAGCACGTCACAGGAGTCGCTTACTGGGGTCACTCGACCATGTATTCAGCTCTGCTCTGCAGCCGGCTGTCATGTGTTTTCCTCATGCAGAGCTACTAGTGAGGTGGGGTGCATAGCATGCACGGTGTCTGTTTTAGTCAGTCTCTCCTCCCGCACTATTCAGGCGTGCACTTACCTCTGCCCCTCGCTCTGATCTGCTGGCTGGGTTCCACAGACACGCATAGTTGTGGCTCTGGCGCCCTCTATGTGGCCACAGCTGGAAGTGCCGGGCAGAGTTGGTTCAGGCTCCAGTGTTAGTTTAAAAAAATAAATAAAAAAAAAAAACATATATATGTGTGTACAGTTTATATGTATATGTGTATATATACATATGTATAGGGGCACTGTTAGGATGTTGGTCCGCACTGCGGATTCGGCGCCAGATTCTGAATAGGGTTACGCTTGACGCACGTTTTTTACGCATACGTATTCGACTTGCGTTTATCTCTCCAGGATCAAGTGTTTATATATGCCTGGATGTTCAGGCGATTGCTGACTTTCCATGTGGGACCACTTTCTCAGGCATTGGTACGGTATTTCTCTTTTATTCCAGAGGTATATAGTAAGTCTCCTAGTTTCCTGGAGGCCACATTATCAGGCATTGGTATGGTATTTCTCTTTATTCCAGAGGTATACAGTAAGTCTCCTAGTTTCCTGAGGTCACGCCGAGCTCAGGTTTTGCTGCCATTTTTTGGCCCCCCACTGGCTAGCTGATGGGTGGACAAGTGAGGTTGGTTGATCCCGGTTCCACAGATTTCAGCGTTGGTTGAACTTTTTTATCCTATAATGGCGGCTGTGCATGCAGGGGGTCGGGAATAGGCTGGTTACATGATGTATGTTTATGTCAATGTCGCGGTCATGGATATTTGATTAACGGCTTGGTCCTACTGATATCTTTGTTAGGTGTCAGGTGCTTCGCTCGTTACTACACCAAATTCATTACACACATTCATGTACCCGGATCCAAAATATAGCAGCCGGTGCCCTGTCCCGAGCTAATTCTCTTTCACAAGTTTCCTGAAGCGGACGCCTACGGTGCCACAATGAATCGGCACGCTTCACTACTTCCGATCCCATTACCCTGGCTGCAGCTCGCTCGTTGGCAGCGAAATCGCAATAGGAGGTTGTAATAAAGCTCTTTGATCGAGTTTGTGTCCTTTTTGGCCCCCTTCAGGCGTCCCTTCACAGGGGTGTGGAATTCCTATCGCCCGACGCCCGGGACATGCAGTTCCGGGCGCCGGGCAAGTACTCTAAACAGTTGTTTAGCCCTAGTGCGGGCAAGTAGCAGGGACATGTGGTTGGACAGTAATAGGAGCGGTCATATGCGAGCTGACCGCTCCTATCACTGTCAGCCTGCCCCTGCATCGTGCATATGACCCGTACATAGCACTTCCTGCAGGCGGCCCCCGCTCCTCCCGGCTCCTGTATTGAAGTCTCCTCCCACCTGCCAGCACGGGAGCGCACAGCAAGTCAGCACATCGTCTCCAGAGACAAGATGGGAGAAGAAGAGTGAGACCCCACGGCCCCCTGCAGATGAGCGTTCCTCCCGGAGCCTGTCCACATCGCAGCTCCGCTGACTGAGGTTACATAGCATTATACTGATTTATGATGCTATGTATCTCTTACAGCTCTGAATGTGTTGGATAACACTGACAGCATTATGTCAGCGTTATCCAATACATTCCAGAGCTGTAAGGGTTACATAGCATCATAAGTCAGTATAATGCTATGTGACCCCAGTCAATGGTTGCAGATCAGGCTGGGAGCTCAGTTGACAGACTCTGGGAGGAACGCTCATCTGCAGAGGTGTCAGAAATAAAGGTAGTGCTGTCTGTCTTCTGAGGGTCTGGCCCTGCCTGCAATCTGCACTGCAGGTGGCACTTTATAAACTATAACGTCACCCTGTGGCCTCCGTCCTCTCGCACAGTATAACGTCACCCTGTGGCCCCCTGCCCCATACAGTATAACGTCACCCTGTGGCCCCCGCCCCATACAGTATAACGTCTCCCTGTGGCCCCCGCCCCCATACAGTATAACGTCACCTTGGGGCTGCCTCGCACGAGTATAACGTCACCCTGTGGCCCCCGCCCCATACAGTATAACATCTCCCTGTGGCCCCCACCCCCATACAGCATAACGTCTCCTTGTGGCCCTGCCTCTGCATACAGCATGACGTCTCCTTGTGGCCCCTGCCCCATACAGTATGAGCGTCTCCTTGTGGCCCCGCCCCATACAGAATAACGTCTCCTTGTGGCCCCCACCCCCATACAGTATACCGTTAGTACAAGTTCAGGACAAGTAGATGGTCATGAGGGACAAGTAGATTGAGCCCCCACTTTAGTCCTTTGACAAGTAGTTTTTTTTTAAATTTCACACCCCTGCTTCAGCGTCGCGGTTCCGGCATAATTCTAACCGCTTTTAGGTATCCAGTAGGCGGGGTCATTCCTTCATGTTTAAGCCCCGACCACAAGTGTTAAGGCCGATTCATTGGCCTGTATTTGTGGGAGGGGCGATGATGACTATATCTGGCCGGGCGTTTCCTCCCACAGTGAACGTCGTCTCCAGTGTACCCACCCTACCTTTCACTATCTCACACCAGGGGATGCCCCCCTTCAGGCGTCCCTTCAGCGTCGCGGTTCCGGCATAATTCTAACCGCTTTTAGGTATCCAGTAGGTAGGGGTCATTCCTTCATGTTTAAGCCCCGACCACAAATTATATTAAATAAAGATATCGCGATAACATACATCAATTATTCAAACAGTGCGTTAGCAACCATATATGAGTAGTAGTCCGTCAAACCATCAACGTGTTGCCAATATGCTTGCTGTAGTTTTGGACACTCACTGACTCTCCCCAGCATTCTCGTCAAAACTAGGCATAGGGTTGTGTTACAGTAGGGTTTCTACATGGGGCAGCCGGACTTCACCTCCTCCTTTTCCAAAACTTATGCAGCAACAAAGGAAGCAATCATGAGATCTGTCACCATTGACATACTATGGTCATCGCATTATACAATCATTGGAACGTTCCTTTAAATTCCCCAACTGGCCTCCTCTAGGATGAAAACCAAATGTAACTTTCTATAAACTGAACACCGCAGTACCGGCCAGGTTACTGACAACCAGAGAACGACATTAAAATGTTCTGCTCTGTTTAAGGTACAGAGAGAGCTGCGGCGGGATCAAGGGGCGAGGTACAAGACGGCAGTCAGGCATTAAAACATCATTTGCCGTGGTTTCAATGCGGTTTATTTTGCAGAAGTAATTATCCTGAACAAGCCCATGTGATGCCTTCTATTTTGGACACAGTTTAATCGCCAAATTCCAATATTTTCTTCCAGCCAATGTAGCATTTGGCTCTTTGTTTTGTAGAGTTCATAAACCTGGTATTGCCATAGGAAACATTCATCATCTCTACAAATTTATTATTATTGCTACGGACGTTATTCTCCGGCAATATTCTGGAGGTTGATGGGTGGTAGCGTCATAATCGCTGACTGCAATGAAACATGCATGTCGGCTAGTGCATAGTAATGCGAGCAGGGAACACTACTTTATCTAAAAGGGTCCAAAATTCTGTAATTATCTTTCTCATATTATGTACCTCTACAGGGGTTGGATCAGCATCTTTCTTTTAAAGTGTGCCTTGGGTGCGGCGAAGGGGAGCTTACAGACAACAGATTTATATTTTCTTTTACTTCAATAGAAGTTTTATATATTAGTCTTCAGAGAGCTCCCTCTAGTGGCAGCTACAGGAACATACACTTTTTTCATTACACTCTGGCTGTATAAGGGGAAGCATATTGTATTTTTTTTGTATACTGTAATTTAAATACATTCAGGAATGCTTAAAAAGCAATTCCGCCATTGCTTTTTTTTTCCAGTGGTCACTGTTAAAATTAAATATTACCAGTGTTTTACTATATGTGTCAAGTTGAGTGTGAGATTTACTGTATAGCAAGTATATGTTCTTGTTTTTGTAACTTTAATTAAATACATTTATTTTAAAAAATGTGCATTTTTTCTTTTGCATTGTCATCATTTTGGGCACTATTTATTTTATTAACATTTTTTTTTATATTTTTAAGTCACTTTAGGTGATTTGACTTTCAAATGAGCTGCGGTCCTGACTCACCTGCTCTCAGGCTTAACAGATAACACATTATGGCTGGTACTGCCTGCTCAGACCATCACTGGCCGCAGCAATCACCTGCCTCAGACAGACAGTCCAAGCCATGTCCTGTGTGTCGAGCCCAGAATCAGGACGTTTCAAGCAGCTGGGAACAAAACGGCTTCAGAACAGCAGCAGTGGGGGGAAAGGTGGGGTAACTAATATTTATATATTTGTTATCCCATTCTGCATCCTTTAGAAAATTCACTTGTAAAACTTAATCTACTCTTCTTTAAAACATAATGTACTCTGATATGTCTAAAAGATAATACATTAAATGTACAGGTATCTGTTAGGGCAAGGATGCTCAACCTGCAACTCCCAGCATTCCTGGACAGCAGACAGCTATAGGCCGCAGGTTGAGTATCCCTGTGTTATGTGCAGACACTCTGACTAGACAGTCCCAGGTGCCTTTGCTAGGCTCAAAGCTGTCTTGACTACCCAACAGCTGTGTGAGACCCCTGCTTTTTCCATACCGTGATAGACATTGACCATGGTGCTTAAGAGGGTAAAGATCCAGGATTGGAGTTTTCTCCATGTCTGACAATTAGAGCCATCCTCATTCGGATTATTGTACACACAGTCATCATGTACAGTCGTGGCCAAAGGTTTTGAGAATGACACAAATATTAGTTTTCACAAAGTTTGCTGCTAAACTGCTTTTAGATCTTTGTTTAAGTTGTTTTTGTGATGTACTGAAATATAATTACACGCACTTCATACCTTTCAAAGGCTTTTATCGACAATTACATGACATTTATGCAAAGAGTCAGTATTTGGAGTGTTGGCCCTTCTTTTTTAGGACCTCTGCAATTCGACTGGGCATGCTCTCAATCAACTTCTGGCCAATTCCTGACTGATAGCAACCCATTCTTACATAATCACTTCTTGGAGTTTGTCAGAATTAGTGGGTTTTTGTTTGTCCACCCGCCTCTTGAGGATTGACCACAAGTTCTCAATGGGATTAAGATCTGGGGAGTTTCCAGGCCATGGACCCAAAATGTCAACGTTTTGGTCCCCGAGCCACTTAGTTATCACTTTTGCCTTATGGCATGGTGCTCCATCGTGCTGGAAAATGCATTGTTCTTCACCAAACTGTTGTTGGATTGTTGGAAGAAGTTGCTGTTGGAGGGTGTTTTGGTACCATTATTTATTCATGGCTGTGTTTTTGGGCAAAATTGTGAGTGAGCCCACTTCCTTGGATAAGAAGCAACCCCACACATGAATGGTCTCAGGATGCATTACTGTTGGTATGACACAGGACTGATGGTAGCGCTCACCTTTTCTTCTCCGGACAAGCCTTTTTCCAGATGCCCAAAACAATCGGAAAGAGGCTTCATCGGAGAATATGACTTTGCCCGTCCTCAGCAGTCCATTCACCATACTTTCTGCAGAAGATCAATCTGTCCCTGATGTTTTTTTTATAAGAAGTGGCTTCTTTGCTGCCCTTCTTGACACCAGGCCATCTTCCAAAAGTCTTCGCCTCACTGTGCGTGCAGATGCGCTCACACCTGCCTGCTGCCATTCCTGAGCAAGCTCTGCACTGGTGGCACTCCGATCCCGCAGCTGAATCCTCTTTAGGAGACGATTCTAGCGCTTGCTGGACTTTCTTGGACGCCCTGAAGCTTTCTTAACAAGAATTGAACCTCTTTCCTTGAAGTTCTTGATGATCCTATAAATTGTTGATTGAGGTGCAATCTTAGTAGCCACAATATCCTTGCCTATGAAGCCATTTTTATGCAACACAATGATGGCTACACGCGTTTCTTTGCAGGTCACTATTGTTAACAATGGAAGAACAATGATTTCAAGCATCATCCTCCTTTTAACATGTCAAGTCTGCCATTTTAACCCAATCAGCCTGACATAATGATCTCCAGCCTTGTGCTCCTCAACATTCTCACCTGAGTTAACAAGACGATTACTGAAATGATCTCAGCAGGTCCTTTAATGACAGCAATGAAATGCAGTGGAAAGTTTTTTTGGGGGGATTAAGTTAATTTTCATGGCAAAGAAGGACTATGCAATTCATCTGATCACTCTTCATAACATTCTGGAGTATTTGCAAATTGCTATTATAAAAACTTAAGCAGCAACTTTTCCAATTTCCAATATTTATGTAATTCTCAAAACTTTTGGCCACGACTGTACATGCAAGTCGGGAGGCAGAAAAGGGACCCTTCCCTCTACCCACCATGTACGTGGTAGGCAGGAAGGGGCTAAAGGGTTGCTTCAACTTAAACCCCCGGTGATCAGATTGGATGTGGCCAGCCATACATGTTCTCTACGTTGGCCTCTTATTGACTTGTGCAAAGTAACGCAAGAAGAGAGCAGTACTATATCTATAAATGTCTTGGGCCTTACCTGGCCACTTCAGATAGAAGGACCAATGGCGTAAAAGACGTCATGCTCCGGTCTCCAAAATCAGACAGACCCTTTGCGGATGAGTAATACTAGCCTGGAACATTGGCACTTATCTTTACACTGCCCAAATGCATTGATGCCTAAATCTGGAGAGAGACAGAGTTGAAGCAGTTAACACGTTAATTATAGTGCACGCACCGTATAGCGTTCACCCAAGGAATGCGCAGATCATGATGTAGGCGACACTGGGCAGAAATATCTGCTGTAGATCACTTGCTCCATTAACACGAATATGTTTAAAGCAATGGCCAAATACCATGCATATCATTTCCTGCCTCAAAATTGAGTTTTTGTACCTTCCTGAAATGAATAACCATAAAATGTAAGGCTATTTATCATATAACCTTTTCCCTTGGCTGCTCTCTATTTTCGCAACGCTTAAACTATTGCTGTGTCAACAGAAACTTTCCTCTTAAAGCTCAACCCACTTTTACATACAGCAAAGTCAATGTTTTCTCTTGCAGGGTTAAGGAAATGGGGTCTGATGTCACACCGGGGTTAGAAAGGCCCGAATCAGCAAAAAAACACAAGTGACCAGAAGCAGTGCTCGAGGGTTATTCATGAAAATCAGCAAAAACCGAATCTCCCAAGTATGTGGTCATATCGAGACAAGTGCAAGCAACACCTATCCCACATAGTGATGAACCAGATTGATCTACAGAGGGAACTTACTGTGGGCTACACCACCGTTTTCTGGGGTATGCAAGTTGCAAACGTTTGCTGCAAAATGTGTGACTTCAGATTTTTCAGCAATTTTGAAGATTAATAAAAAAAATTGTGGAAAGGGTTGTCAGAAGGGACAGGGCTGTGGTTGGTCAGACACATTTTCTATAATTATGCTACAAACTGGTAAACCTACGTCAGGTCAGAAATGTGCACTGAATATGTAAACAGTCCGGCCCCTCTCCATGAATTCGGCACATCCCAGTCCAATCCAATGCATACTGGGGGAGATTTATCATGACAAGAATTTTTAGTCTTGAGTGTCTTGAGTCCGTGTTGGCATAATATGCGCCAAACGAATTGAATACACACTGTTATTTATAATTTTGGTGCATCTTTAAAAATATCGGCCAATTTTTAGAGTAAATCTGTTGCAGATTCAGTCATAAAGGGGATTTGCGGCCGAATCTGCAACTTCTTCCCCATACATGCCAAGTACGCCAGTACTAAATAAAAGGAGGCATGGCATGGGCAGGAAGGGGGCGGTCCGCCCGGCCTGTCACATTTATCACTTTCCACGCCTGTTTTAGATGTAGAAAATTATCTAAATCTACGCCAGCAAAGGAGGCCGGGGCCTTTACATAACTTAGGCACATCAAGCACCAGCGCAGGGATAATAACACCGGCGTCTAAAACGCCGGTCTTAATAAATGACCCCAATAATTTTTGTCCAGAGAGGTTACTCTGGTTTTTTACACCACCCCTGTGCAGGAGAAAGATTGTGACTTTTTTTTTCATCTGATAAATCATATGTAGATCTCATTAACATAGCCACATCACGCCTACTTTTCCACCCACTTTTCTAAAGTGGAGTCAGTGGCAAAAACTCACAAAAAGTTGGAGACCCTGGTGCAAAAATCAGTGATTTTTTTTTTTTGATCCATACTTCTGGTGCAGTTGATTTTTTATTTTTCCTTATAGGGCCCTATTAGACTGCCCTATCAGGAACAATTCCCAATAATCCGCTCATTTAATCGAGCAGCTGATCAGCCAATGAACGAGGAAACGCTCATTTGTCGACTGATGGGCACCTTCCATCAGGATGAAATATGTCCGATTATCGGCAGCGCATCTCCCTGTGTAATCGTTGATAAGCTGCCGATAATCTTTAAACCTGTTCTTCGTACTGTGCTCCTCTTGTATTCAGTTTGCATCGGTCTATGTAATTAGGACAGTGCAAACATGCGCCGATGGAGGTGTCATCATCCATCGGCGCTCGCACTCCCAGAACATTGGACAGTGTAATCTGGCAATCTGTCACCACCCTACATCGTAACTCTTTGTACGGCACTGTAGCTCTGCTATAGCCATTTATAAATATGCCTTTATGTCCAAATCAATCTTCTTTTTCTCCCCCAAAACTGTTCCTTATAAGTATGCTAATTAGGTGAAAAGAGTCTATGGGGCTGTTCTGTGCTAGAGCCTAGCCACCCCCATCAGAAGAGAGCCACGCTCTTCCACTCCTCCGCTTCTCTCCACCTCCTAGCTGCGGCAATTTCATTATGCTGCCACTCCAAATCATGCGCAGGCGCACATTTCCTTTCTGTATGCATCCGTAGGGTCTGCTATCTTCTGCTAGCAGCGGCCTAATTAACTGAACTGTGCATGCGCCAGCAGTATGGAAATGTGCTCCTGTGCGAGATTTGGAGCAGCTGCATGATGGCGTCACAGCTGGCAGGAATCCTAATATATCCTGTGTGTGTAAAGGCAGCACACAGTGTTATCCCAACATTGGTCATAGTCCATGCAAACATTATAAAATTTGCTTCCTGAACCCAGTAGAACATTAATCCTTTCCCACTCAGTTATGTAATGTACTGTTATATCACGGAGCGCTTGTACTAGTGTCATAATTAGAGATGAGCGAATTTCATGTTATGAAATGTCATGTCATGTTATGAAATTAGCTTGTGCTTCACTTGTTGGTATAAGGTGAATTGAGTTATGAATTCCGTTATGCAGGAGCGGAGTCCCCTACATAACGGAAACGGAACGGATACGTTTCGCAGCCCATAGACTTCTATTATGAAGGAATACAACTAAAGGCATTCCATTATGCATTCCGTAATAGAATTGCATTATGGTCCGCGGTAACGCAATTCTGCTTTTGAATATGTAAGGTTGGGCACACCTCAACTGGAACAGATAATTTTTCGACAATAACGTCGCATTTTCAATAATAATTACATTTATTAAAATATAAAAACATAAGGTATAAAATTAAAACATGCACAAATGAACCATAACTGATAGCCTACAACAATCCCTATATAGGTCCATTAACGATCTAGCTGTTGCCAGTGGCGATGTGTCTGCACAACTGGTTCCCGTGAGGTCTATTAGGCAGACACTCTGGAACTGGCAGTCACCAATATAAACGTTGCCACTTGAAAGTTTGTATAGAAAATGTATTTGTGATACTGGGATATAATGGGATGGTATTCTTTGCTGACGTATAACAAGAATAATCCTTTGGACAGCTACCACAATATTATATTAAATAAAGATATCGCGATAACATACATCAATTATTCAAACAGTGCGTTAGCAACCATATATGAGTAGTAGTCCGTCAAACCATCAACGTGTTGCCAATATGCTTGCTGTAATCCCGATACTGTGCTTGGATCGGCAGTAGCAAAAAAGTTCAAAAAAAGGGGGAAAGTTTATCCAAGCGATGTGCTAGTAACTGGGAGAGTCAGTATATAACTTAGTTAGTATTGGTCAACACAAATACCTGGTTAAATCGCTGTAATTAAGCTCGCATTCACAGTGTTGAATGTCGGTATCTTTTACTTACTGTTAGTTGTCTTCTCTGACTGCCATCAGAGCGGGGTTGAGCAAGTGGTCGTGCTGGAATGAAGCCCCGTATTGTGGCACAGGTATCGACTGTTCACCTGTCCGGACTGAGCTCCTGCAAATAACGCGACGTCCCACGTGTGCAAGGACTCTAACTACAGTTGTCTCCCGTTAGTTCAGTCGTGAGTATTGTTACCTTGTATAAATTGAGTGCTGAAGTAACGGGAGACAAGTGTATTTAGAGTCCTTGCACACGTGGGATGCCGCATTACTTGCAGGAGCTCAGTCCAGACCGGTGAACAGTCGATACCCGTGCCACAATAAGGGACTTCATTCCAGCATGACCACTTGCTCATCCCCACTCTGATGACACTCAGAGAAGACAACTAACAGTGAGTAACTGATAACGACATTCAACACTGTGAATGCGACTAACATTAAAAATGGTCAGGACAAAAATTTATATTTTAGACCTTCTTTTGGACATTGATGAGAATGGATATATACAAACTAATCTCTATCGTAAAGAGACTTCTGTTAACAGCTTATTGGAGGCTAATTCCTCTCAGCCGAAGAAATTTATTTCCAGCATTCCATTTGGACAGTTTCAGCAGATACGCAGAATCTGTTCAAAAGAAGAGAACCTTCAGACACAAGCGAGAGATCTAGGCAATCGCTTCAGAAATAGAGGCTATAGCGAACACTATCAAGCAGGGGTATCATAGGATAAATAATAACAATTGGGACCAATTAATATATGCACCCGAAAAACTGAAAGTAAGGGATAATAGGAATATGGTGAGATTCATCACCACTTTTCCTAAGGACATGGGGAAATCAGGAAGGCACTTACAAAGTATTGGAATATCCTAAATACGGACACCACACTTCAAGCATACTTACCGAAAGTACCTATAATTACATTTAGAAAAGACAGGAACCTCAAGGACCTACTCACTAGGAACCATCATGTCAGATCAAGACCAGAGAGAGCCTTTGGGTCCAAAGGACCAAGATGGGGCTGCCGACCCTGTGGGAACTGTGTGGCATGTCTGGATATTTTAGGAACAACAACTTTCACTAATTCTGGTGGGGGTAAGCAATTCACCATCAAACAGTCTTACCTTACAATATAATTGGAGTCATTTACCTGGCGAGCTGTCCATTTAATCTCCTGTATGTTGGCCAGACAACAAGAGAAATGAAGAGAAGAGTGCGGGAACATGTTCTGGGCATACAGGCAGCAAAGGATGAACAGGATATTTCTACCTTGAAAACAATCCCCCGGCATTTCAAACAATATCACAACTGTGACGGATCCCTATTCCAGGTGAGAGGCATTGATAGGGTACTTTTTAAAATTGGGGGTGGAAATTGGAAGCGCCTCTTGGCACAAAAAGAGATGCGTTGGATTTTCGTACTCAACACTGTGACTCCGGAGGGATTCAATGACAGTCTGAGTTTTACATCATTTCTATAGATACACCAATGATCCGGTATTTCTGCTCGAGGTTATGTGAAGTACACACATGGGACATAGTGGGTCCCTGATTCTTTGGTTTTAATTGATTTTATTTATTGTTGGAACTGAGAATAATCCTGTTACTTTAGTCCTTTCTTCTCCTTTCTTTCTGTTATAGATATAGGAGTGGATTGGGATGTTTGGTCAGCTGGGATAACTGGGGGCACTTGATGATACGTGAGAACTCCTGGGATTGGTACAGACGGGATCTTCCTATATCTATGTTGGATGGAGACATATCCTTATACGATTAGGACTATAAACGTCCTATGGACGTTTTAGAACGTCTATTCAGAGACGGCATCTACACGCTCGTGCAGATGCCGAGCGGGTTGCCTGCTGTCAGTGAAAGCAGGGCAACCCATAGAGAAGGCAGGGACAGTGCCCAAGTGTCCCTGCCTTCTAAATCGCCGCAGACAGAGCTGAGGGTTGTATTTCAACTGTAACTGGGGCTATGTCAGCCCCGGTTACAGGAGAAATCAATAGTGAAAAAAACAAAAAGTGAAGTGTAATGTCCAACAGAGGTCTTGTATGACGCAAAGTGTAAAATAAAAAATAAAGTGTTTAAAAAAAATTGTTTTACATTTAAAAAAAGA
This sequence comes from Bufotes viridis, assembly GCA_033119425.1. Taxonomy (NCBI): domain Eukaryota; kingdom Metazoa; phylum Chordata; class Amphibia; order Anura; family Bufonidae; genus Bufotes; species Bufotes viridis. Next base: position 43,399,707 of record CM065592.1, on the reverse strand, counting down.
AAAATCCCCAATTTATTAATAAAAAAAAAGTTAAAAATAGAAAAAATAAAATAAATTGGACATATTTGGTATTGCCGCGTCCATGACGGCCGGCTCTATAAATATATCACATCATCCACCCCGTCCGATAAACACCATAAAAAAATATATAAATACGGTGTAAAAAAACAAAACATTTTTGTCATCTCATATCACAAAAAGTGCAGCAACAAGTGATCAAAAACGCATATGTCCCACAAAATAAATCCGTCACCTCATCCCGCAAAAAATGAGCCCCTACATAAGAAAATCGCTCAAAAAATTAAAATATAGCTCTCAGAACATGGAGACATTACATTATAATTTTTTGTTTAAAAAAAGCTATTATTGTGTTAAAGTTAAATAAATTAAAAAAAAGTATACATATTAGGTATCGCTGCGTCTGTAAGAACCTGCTCTATAAAAATATCACATGAACACCGTAATAAAAATAAAATAAAAACAGTGCCAAAAAAGCAATTTTTTGTCACTTAGCATAACATAAAGTGCAACACCAAGCGATCAAAATGGCATATTCCCCCAAAAATAGTACCAATCAAACCGTCACCTCATCCCAAAAAAATGAGACCCTAACTAAGACAATCGGTCAAAAAAATTAAAAAAGCTATGGCTACCAGACTATGGAGACACTAACACATCAATTTTTTGGTTTAAATGCTATTATTGTGTAAAACTTAAATAAATAAGAAAAAGTATACATATTATGTATTGCTGCATCCGTAACAACCTGCTCTATAAAAATATCACATGATTTAACCCCTTAGGTGAACGCTGTAAAAATAAATAAATAAAAACTGTGCTAAAACAACTAATTTTTTGGTCACCTTGCACGCTAAAGTGTAATAACTAATGCCCAAAAAAGCATATGTACCCAAAAATGGTACCAATAAAAACATCAACTTTTCCTGCAAAAAACGAGTTCCTACACAAGACGATCGGCAGAAAAATAAAAAAAATATGGCATTCAGAAAATGGAGACACAAAAACATAATTATTTTTTTCAAAAATGCTTTATTATGTAAAAACTGAAACAAAAAAAACAAAAAAGAAAGTAGACATTTTTTATATCATTTCGTCCGTAACAACCTTCTCTATAAAAATAGTGTATGATCTACTGTGTCAGATCAATGTTTAAAAAAATAAAAAATAAAGTTTCAAAACAGCCATTTTTTTGATACCTTGCCTCACAAAAAATGTAATATAGAGCAATCAAAAATCATATTCACCCCAAAATAGTACCAATAAAACTGGAACCCTATCCCCTAGTTTTCAAAATAGGGTCAATTTTTGGGAGTTTCTACTGTCAGGGTGCATCAGGGGCACTTCAAATGGGACAAGGCATCTTAAAACGAGTTCAGCAAAATCTGCCGTCCAAAAACCATATGGCGTTACTTTTCTTCTGCGCCCTGCCGTGTGCACTTACAACAGTTTAAGACCACATGTGGGGTATTTCTGTAAACCGCAGAATCAGGGTAATAAATATTTAGTTTTGTTTGGCTGTTAACCCTTGATGTTTTAAAGAAAAAAATGGATTAAAATGGAAAATCTACCAAAAAAGTGAAATTTTGAAATTTCATCTCCATTTTCCTTTAATTCTTGTGGAACGCCTAGGGTTAACAAAGTTTGTAAAATCAGTTTTGAGTAACCTGAGGGGTGTAGTTTCTACAATAGGGTCATTTATGGGGGTTTTCCACTGTGTAAGCCTCACAATGTGACTTCAGACCTGAACTGGTGCTTAAAAAGTGGATTTTTTAAATTTTCTTAAAAATTTTAAGAATTGCTTCTAAACTTCTAAGCCTTCTAACGTCCTAAAAAAATAAAATGACATTTACAAAATGATGCCAACACAAAGTAGTCATATGGGGAATGTTAAGTAATCAATATTTTATGAGGTATCACTTTCTGTTTTAAAAGCAGAGAAATTGAAATTTCGAAAATGGTGAATTTTTTTAAATTTTTGGGAAATTTTTGATTTTTTCATAAATAAAGGTGAAATATATTGACTCAAATTTATGACTATCATGAAGTACAATATGTCACAAGAAAACAGTCTCAGAACGGCTTGGATAAGTAAAAGTGTTTTAAAGTTAACACCACATAAAGTGACACATATCAAATTTGCAAAATTAGGCCTGGTCAGGAAGGGGAAAATGGCCCGAACTGGAAGTGGTTAACTAATTAATATATGACCATGTACGTGGTCATACATGGTTGTATTTATACCTATGTGCGACACGAGATGGAGAGGGGGCATAATAAGTTGTAAAGAGTATATGGTCGTGTTGAACACATGTTCTAAACATGTGAGACACAGGATCATTTTTATTACCTATCTTATTAGCACTTTGGGTTTTGTAGGAAAAGGGTTGAAAAGTATATATTAACTTACAAAAAATAAAAGAGGGATATATTATGTTAGTTTGGTCACATATGTATAGTTATCGGTGCACCAATTTTGTGTCAATTTAATTATTTATTATTGATTGAGGATATTTTTATATTAACATTTACTCTATTTGTCTTATATATATTTTTAATATATTATTCACATTTGGTGTTAATCACGACAAAGCTACTCATCAATCATATATGTATATATGTATTATTAAGGATTTTTGGTCCTCACTTAGGGTGCTTTCACACTTGCGTTCTTTGGATCCGGCGGGCAGTTCCGTCCCGCCGGATCCGTGACAATGCCTGACAACTGAAAGCATTTGTAGACGGATCCGGCTTGCGGATCCATCTACAAATGCATTGCAAGTGCGGATCCGTCTCTCCGTTTGCCATGCGGATAGACGGATCCGTCCTTCAGTCTTTTTTTAATTCCGGATCCGGCCCCAATGTAAGTCAATGGGACTTGAGGTCGGATCCGGCGTTCAGGCATGTGTTCCGGCTTTTCAGGACGGAGACAAAACCGCAGCGTCCTAAAAACGTTCACATACTGAACGGAAGGCATCCTGATGCATCCTGAACGGATTTCTCTCCATTCAGAATGCATGGGGATAATCCTGATCAGTTCCTTTCCGGATTAGAGACCCGACGACAGATCTCTACGCCGGAAAGGAAAACGCTAGTGTGAAAGTGCCCTTAGATGCAATTGGGTATATGATGATTCCTATTTAGGACATGTATAGTAATTATGGGATAACAAACATGAATTAAACTGTCTGGATATTAACAAGTAATACCTTGACCCGGCTCTGACTGCAACGCGTTCCACTCCGGAGTGCGCCAAGTGACACCGCCGTGGAGCGCATCGCATCGGAGCCAGGCAAGAGGAGGGGTTGTGGTAGATAATGTCATGCGCAGGTCTATCTTTCGCCACATGCGGCGGATGTATGCATTCCAGATTGAAACGCAAATACGCCACTTCCGGGTTTCCAAAATCCGGTGGTTTGGTGCCGCGCATGATGAAGGCGTTCTCAGGTGTGTGATATGGGTTTGATGCGGGTGGGTATATAAAGAGTGGGGACATGGAGACAAACAGTATTTACCCCCTGATGAAGCATTAAGCGAAACGCTTGTCGGGACGCAGGACAGACGGTCTTTTGGCATGGCTGTATGTACAAATGTTATTTGATCTAATCTAGGCTGTTATAGGCTTTATATTTGAGTTATACTTGCTAGCACTGTGCACTTTACTTGGGTTTATTATATATAACATTGCGTACTGTCATATATGCCTTATCTTACTTATCAGTCTAGTGATATTGTATAAAGCCATTAGCCTGTATACCTTGCTTGGGCATTGCACGCCTTCTGTGTTTCTGTATCACCAACCATGTTAATTATGGGATTTTAGAAATGACGTAACAATAAAGATATAGTTACTTGCTGTATACCCGGTTGTTGCTTTATTTGGTGTATGTGAAGTAAAGTATAATACAAGAGAGTGAATCTGGATCGCACATGCTCAGTACTATGCTTTTGATATAACGACTGTCCTTCAGCATAATTACATGGCATCTCAGCCTAATTTGTAATACATTCTATGCTGTGCATAAGAGGCATTAGTATACAGTTTGATCAAAGAGCATAGGCCCACTTACCGCGACAAGGTTGCCTCTACAAGTGGGGACCTACTCTAATTTTATGGCGCAGCAGTGTGCGGAGACCACCGGCAAAAGGACAGTCGTTATATCAAAAGCATAGTACTGAGGATGTGCGATCCAGATTCACTCTCTTGTATTATAGTATGTGAAGTAAAGGGCCTTTTACCGGGTAACATAGTTTAGCCATAACCAAAAATTTGTTTTGCGGTATCTATACAGTGGAGGGCAAAATATTAATAAAGTGCAATATCCCCAATGCCAGAATTAGTCACCTCTCTTCCCTCAAAAATTGAGGTCCCATGTATCCCAAAATGATATCAATAAAACTGTAGCTCGCAACGCAAGAAAAATATGTCAGAATGTCGAGACAAAGTAATGTCGTTTCTAAGAAAATGTTTTTTCATTTTTAAAAAGTGAACAGAGACCAGCAGTACACACGTGGTCACCCTCTGGCTCTGCTATTTCCGGCAGTCCCATACCGGTGAATGGAAAGGTGGGTAAACTTGTGTGGTGCGCTCCCCATTCACCATTATATGACTTTCGATAATAGCCAAGTGCAAGTGCTGTGTGCTCTCCTTCACTTTGTGGGTCCCAATCTCTAGATAGAAATGGGTCCAAGAGGTGGGACCTGCACCCATTTGACATTGATGGCATAGCCTAGCGATATGAGATCAATGTCTCAGATAGGACCAACTCTTTTAACCCCTCCATCAATTCAGAATTTTGTGAAATAGTTTTCCAAGCAAAATACCCACTTTACTACTAATTTATATATATAAAACATAACGGAGCACAAGCCCTGAACCGAAAAGATCCTGATTAATTATTTGCTGATGACGGAATGGTTTTCACCTTTCCTGTTTTTCCATTTTTCACATCTTCAATGATTATTTCTCCATTAGCCTGCGATTACAAGTATCATCTTTAACCTACAGAGTACGAACTCGTGAGCCAATGTTCGTAGGATGCCAAAATGCCTCATATGACCTCCCGTCTAGAGATAAAATTTGAACATTAAGACAGAAGCCTCGTTAAACCTGAGGGAACCAACGCGCTTATTTGGAATATGAAAATGCTTCTTCTAATATTCATTTCTTCTTGGCTACTGAGCGAGACCTGAGAGCTGATTTCATGTAAATCTGGTTTATAGCAATGTCCTGTCAATCAGGCTACAGGATATAATGTACCTAGAACACCAAATGTTCTCCCTTCCACTGGGGCTGGTGGAACTCCCAAAGCTGGTGAACATATTTCCTGTTACCATAAAATCTGACTGTAGCTGGCCAAGTGTATGTCAGAAGTGACTTCCAATGACCACATGTTCTGTAGTGTTTGCTCAGAGTAATTTTATATGTTTTTCTTTTTGGGCCCCTTTTTTTTTTTTAATATGCTGCTAAGTTTTGCAAAGTGGCAGTCTTCCCTTTCCATTCCACTCACTATATAAATTGTAGGAGGTGAAGGAAAAATCTCTCGCTTATATTTCGCATGAATGAAATTGAAAGAGGTTGTGTAACCTCAGATCAATACTCAACACGGATGGGTCACTTCGTGGAAAGCTCTGGAGTGTGGTGGAGCCACTTAAACGCTCCAAGGAGATCATTCGATGACACGAAGCAGAATGTGATATGGCTAGTAAGAATTCTCCATACGTCACACGTTTGTGGTGTTTATGTAGGAGAAAAAAATGACATAAAAACTGCCCATTGATGATGCCTATAGTAATAACACTAGTAATAATAATAATCATGGGTGACAACTGCACTGAAAAAATGCGTGTGGTTTATTCACTCTGCTCTGACATTGTGACACACCATAACATGTGAATGTACACCTTAAAAAGGACCTGTCACCGCTCCTGACATGCCTGTTTTAATAGCTTCATACGATCCCCATGTACTAACAATTCTGGAGCATCTATTCTTATGGCTCTATGTTGTGCCATTCCTTTATTATTTCTACTAGAAATTATGAATGAATTGCTAGCAGTCTGCAGTAAGGGTATAGAGGGGTGGTAACCAGTTGGGGGAGGGGGGGGGCCTGCACAGTCTGAACATAGCAGCACTGATTGGATAGTCAGACTGCGCAAGTAAACCCCCCAACTGGTTACCTCCCCTCTATACCCTTACTGCAGACTGCTAGCAATTCATTCATAACTTCTAGTAGAAATAATAAAGGAATGGCACAACATACAGCCATAAGAATAGATGCTCCAGAATTGTTATTACATGGGGAGTGGTGACAGGTCCTCTTTAAAGAGATTGCACAGTTAATTATAAATTGACAGAGGCAGGGGGTCCTCTTCACGTTCTTCATCACTTAGACAGAAAATGCTTTCAAAGAATGTCCATTACTCTGAAGGACCTGTCCTACAAACCATCCATGTATGGACACTGTGAGATCCTCACATTCCCCGGTGGTGGAGTCACAGGGAAACTGAACACTAAACGTGGCCATACACCTTCCATTATTCTAAATCCCCCACAATCGGCTGAGCGTGCATGTGTTCTGAATAGGGAGCAGCTTATTTCTCCTGAGGATTGGGCATGATCAAATCCAACCGCCTAGTTCTTCTTTCCCCCAACAACTGCTGTCGTGGGAGATTTGGGACATCCTTAAACACATTAGCTGGCGAGGCTGTTGGACCAACATTGGTCTACATAAGTACAGCCAGCTTTAGTGCCAGGTTACCACCGTAGATGAAAGCTGACTGATGCAGGTTCGGCTAAACTTTGTGATCCGCTTATTGTCAACAAGTAGGGATCTTCCCCCCTGTAGCATGATTATTATATAAACCATAGTGATAATTAGTCTACAAAATGTTAATAGTAAAAGACAAACTCCAGTTGTCAGGTATGTACTTTATGGGATGCCCCAGGTGCTCTGACCTATGACTTTATGGGGCTCACATATTGAAAAAGGCAATTTATGGCATGGTTTTATGCAGCATCCCTCATTCATGTAAAGGTAACCACGCATTTAGGAGATAAAGTAAAATAAAATACTGTTCTAACTCCAAAGAATCTTAAACATCAGAGAACAGCACTTGTCACACAATCTCCATGTGTTACCGGCTCTAAACGCACTGTACATCTCCCAAAAACAACTGTAATTAGCCGACTCCTATCTGCATCTCGTCCTTGAAGATAACGTTCTGTTTATGAACATGATCCTCGGGGGAATCATCATGTAATTTAGCTGTAAACTTCAGACTAAATTAAGAAATAGGTTAAAATAAGTAGAAATAAGATACAGTATCAGCGTGTTCTTTCAACAAAAACATTCAGCTGCTAAAAACAACATTATTCCGAGACCGCTCCAAAAAAATAGTCCGTATCAGTCCCTTCACATTCACAGCAGACAAAACGGTTTAAAAGTTCTACTTTCCAGTTAACCTATTTAAGGCAACGAGCGCAATGTCAACCCTGAAATGAAAACTAAAAAAAAAAAAACATCTCCAGTAAATGTACGTCCCTCAATTGTCCTCAATTATCAAGTTCTAAAAAAATCAAATCTATTGGTATTATCTGTTTTTTTGTGTCTGAAGTCCTCAATTTAGCATTTCTCTCATAATGTGGCATTTCTGATCTTTAACCCTGGGAACACACCTGAGCGTTTTTCAGCGGGTTCATACGAGCTGAAAAACGCTCAACATGTGAAAAGCCATGCATCCCTATGTGCATGGTTCACATGTCGGCGTTTTACAGCACGGACGACCGCGCTGTAAAACGCCCTACGCGATCGCGTCAGCTGCCGTGACTATCGCGCGGCAGCATGCGCGATTCAACCCATATTCTATTATGGGAGCGGCAGAAGTGCGCGTCATAGGCGCGCCCTGGGAACACGCGAAGTGTGTTCCCAGGGTAAAGGGGTTTTACAGCAGTACAATATTGAGATCAGCTATTGTTGTGTTTGAGCAGTACAATATTGTTAGACCTATCCTCAGGACCCCGGCCAATCAGTTGCTTAAAGAGGCCTCACAGCATACCAAGCACAGCGCCATACACTGGACAGTGGCTATGCTTGGTATTGCAACCCAGGTCTATTCACTTGAATGAGACTGACCTGTGATTGCTGAACATGACATCACTCTTCTGAACTGCTGATCAACAGGGCTGCCGGGAGTCAGACCCCCGTCTGAGGATAGGTCCACAATGTTGTACTTCCTGGAAACCACTTTAAGGTATCCAACACCCATTTCACTCATGTGCGAAAGAAAGGTATATTTGGACATGGCAGATTTGCAGAAATTTCTACTATTCATTTGAATGAAATTTGCAGAATCTCTGCAATAAATCTGCCACATGTGAACATAACCTCGGATTCTCAGTCAGCCAATGGTTAGATTAAGGCCTTATGCACACGACCGTTGGTGTTTTGCGGTCTGCAAACCGCGGATCCGCAAAACACGGAAGCTGCTCCGCGTTCCGTTCCGCACTTTGCGGAATGGAACGCGCCAATTGTAGAAATGCCTATTCTTGTCTGCAAAACGGACAAGAATAAGACATGCTCTATTTTTTTTTTGCGGGGCCATGGAATAGAGCAACGGATGCGGACAGCACACTGAGTGCTGTCCGCATCTTTTGTGGCCCCGCTGAAGTGAATGGGTCTGCGCATGAGCCGCAAAATATGCTGCTCGGACGCGGATCACAACAACGGTCGTGTGCATGGGGCCTTAGCTGCATGAACAGAGGGTTGTCTGTAGACTACTGACCCATGAGGCTGAAGCAGGCACAAAAAATTCCCACAAAATATGCAAAGGCGCTCCTGAAGGGATGTAGTTTTGACAGTTGCAAAGCTGAGGGCTTTTTACAAATGCCGGTTATCGGATCAATAATCAGAAAAGAACATTTGTGAAAAAAAAAAAACACTCCTTTGCAATAACTGACTAATGTAAATGTGCCAGTGATCAACTGCAAAATTAGCAAAATGTAGTATAACCACTGAGCAATTCAATGAAATCTATCTGTATAGCACAGGGACAGGCAAACTGCGGCTCTCCAGCTGTTGCAAAACTACAACTCCCAGCATGCGAAGACTGCTTACAGCTATCAGCCTACAGCAGGGCATGGTGGGAATTGTAGTTTTACAACAGCTGGAGAGCCGCAGTTTGCCCATAACTGGTATAACACAATCCGGCGGTTTGTTCGTTTTCTAATCTCTTTGTCCACCTCACTGAAGTGGTCGCACATGCTCAGTTCTATTCTGCCAACAGCTGCAGCAGACAGGACACGTCTCCTTTGAAAGGAAATGGCCCCTGAGCAGTCAGTCTGAATTAAACTTATCAGAACAATGAATGTGGAGATATCTGGATCCATGTGAGGTACAGGGCTGTTTCTGGCTTTGTTAGAAAGAGATTTTGATGTGCTACATGATGTCTGATCTTCATTTTTACATGAATCATGGGATCCCTTTAAGTTTGGAACTTTAAATACTCAAATGGGTTACCCATGTTCTCACAAGCCTGACACATTGAATTTTGATGTTGATTTTAAAATGTGAAGTTTCAGCCAGCTACAACTGTCCCCTACAGCGACCACTACAGGGGAAATTTAGTGTTACACGCAACCATGTACATGTGCCCTAACAGGACTGCTTAAAAAAAAACTGCTTAAAAAAAAAAAAAAAAAGTTTAATGTTTTTGAGGCATTCATTTGTAGTCAAGCAGGAATATAGAAAAAAAAAAAAAGTCTGGTCTCATTAGGAACTGTCGTCATTGTGCTCAGATTAAGGCCTCATTCAGACGGCCGTAGTATTTTGCGGATCTGCAAAACACATATAACGGCAGTGGGCGTTCCACTATTTCCGGACCACACATGGCCACAACCATAATAGAAATTGCCTATTCTTGCACGCAATTGCGGACAAGAATAGGATATGATCTATCTTTTCTGTTGAGCCACGGAACGGAACCATGGATGCGGACAGAACACAGAGTGCTGTCCGCATCTTTTAAGGCCCCATGGAAATGAATGGGTCCGCACCCTTTCCACAAAATTACGGAACAGGTGCCGACCCATTTATACGGCCGTCTGAATGGGCCCTAAGGATCCTCACGTGAAATGCACCAATGAGAGTTTTCTTTTAAGCCCCTGCTTGACTTCTTTTCATAAACTCCTCAATAAACATGTTTAAAAGAATATTTCCATTGTTGGTCCAGAAAAAGATTGTCCGAAAACACTGACAACTGAAGAAGCTATATTTACTGGTGGCCTTTGGGAAATAGCTCATTAAATTGCGTACTGTAACATCACGCCACCCGCTTTGTCTTGATTTCTACTCGTACCCCATTAATGCCTTTGTTGGGATAACACTTTCTCATCTGTTAGAAACGACTAACGTATGAACTTAAACAAGAAGCAAAACAAGAAGAAATCATTACTGCTTTTCGCAAAGGTAATTGCATGAATGAACGTTCCCTTCAAATCCTATAAAGGTTTTATAGAAAAATAGTGGGGTATAAGGGTTATGAATGAATACCAATGTGAACATCATCATCATAATTCTTGTTTAAGAAACTTGCAAAAGCAAATAATTGATGTGGTTATAGGTTTCACGATAGGTGGTCTAGTAGGACCAGCTCCAAGTTGGAAATATCTTGCATAAAAAGCAGGAAAAGGGATTTGATTGCAGACCCCAGTTCATGAGGGGAAAAAAAAACTGCAATTCGGCTGGCATAAATCTGGCTAAGCATGCCTACATAAAAACAGACGCTAAGGAATTATTCCAGAATATTTATTGTTAAGGCAGGAACGTTAATGAGGTGCTTGTTTTTACACTCTATCTGCTTCATGGTCTCTGTGACCTACTGTATCCTCTACTGCTATCGAATTAAAAGGTACAATCCCGTAAGACTCGTAGAACAAGGCTGAAAACCTACAGGATCAAGCTGGCCACAGCAGCTCCAAACTTCAACCCAATCACCCCAACCCTAATTCAACTCAAGTATTGATTAGAAAAACTAACGTCAACAATATTCCTACTATACAAGAGTGGCCACCATCCACCGCACCTGTATATGAGGACTGTCAGTGCTTAAAGCCCTTTTGCAAGAAACTACTTCATACATCCAGATATTATACCAACCTAAGAAGGTTCAGATAAAATTAAGGGGGTTTAACATTGATGATTTACCCTCGGGATAGATCATCAATATTAAATCGGTAGGGTTCCAACTCTCGGTACCAAAGCTGTTTGAAGAGGCCGCAGCGGTCCAGTGAGTGCCGCAATCTCTTCCTAGCCCAGTGATGTCGAATTCATCATTAAAATGCAGCTTAGTTCCAATGAACTGAATAACCTTGCAATATTACCGTAAGCACACAATGCACTTAGCAAGCTGTGAGGAGGCAATGGTGGGTCACTGCAGTCTCCTTCAAACAGCTGAGTGGCGGAAGTGATGTGAGTCGGAGCACCCACCGATCCGACACTGATGACCCATCCTGAGCATAGGTCATGAATATTGAAAACCCCTTTAATGCTCACACCAAGCTATACACCAGAGCCATGGAAGTCTTGAAAGGAAAAGGGGAAAAAGAAGGACATCCACAAGATCAATAAAACCTGTAAACTTGTTGCTGAGAGGTCTGAAGGACCATTCTTGAGAAACACCGTACAAGACAAAGCTAGACTACTGTAAACTGACTCGTGGAAGATTATAATAATACAGGTATGTACACATGAATCACCTCAAGACAAGATCAAGAAACAAGTGCTGATGCCTTCATTTCTGTTACAGAACGTGATACAAAAGAAGAACATTCCGCATAAAGTGAGTTGGTCTTTTTACCTACTTGAGTTGGGATGGCCTTCCCTAGACATGAACACCACATGCAGAACATCTGGACCCCGACTGGTTTCTTTACAAATTCAGCTCTTTCCCACTAAAGACTTTTTAAACTTATTGCAACTTCCACAGAATTGTATTGAATTCTACCAGAAATTGGACCTATCAATAATTTCACTTGCAAAAAAATACTGGGTTTAGCACCCAACTTACTTCAATGGCTTAAAAAGCTTCTGCAGAGAATTGAGTCTTTAACAAATTAGACAGCAAATGTGAGCATCGGGTCATCGTTTTATGTTATTTTTTTAACTTTAATTAGGTAACACTAACTCTAAACATCAGTCAACCCTCCCTCCGACACCAAGTTTCATTTCTACACTGTTAGGCTAGCCACATACATGTACATGTGGTCAACCAGTTTGGGTGTTTTTGACCACAGTAGCTGACCATAGTACAAATTGTCCCACGCCGGTCGTTAAGGCTCGTCTCAAGTCACTGGTCGGCAGCCTAAAGGGTATTGTCAAGCTCTGCGACAGTCACACGATGGAGCCGTCGTGGCTGCTTTACAAGTCACAGACACACTCTGCAAAGAGCCAAAAACAAATCCGGTGGTAACGAGCGGAGGACATCATGGTGGTTTCAATGTGTTTATAGTGGACTGTTTCTCACAAGCTGGTAAGTCAGTCTTTTTTTTTTTTTCCTAAAAACAAGAATATTTCACCAACTCTTCACTTTTAGCCTAGAATGTGTAAAAAGCTAAGACTGTTTATTTTGTATAATAAAAGGTTTTGGCAAGGAAGGAAGCAGTTTGTGTGGTTATTTAGGCGTCTGTCACCAGCTTCAAAAGTCTGGCTATGCGTACGTATTATTTAACAGTTGGGGTCATGTACAGATCACAGTACAGTTTAGCAGAAGCCGGTTAGCAGAAGAGAAGTGCAGCACTGCTGATTAGTACTGTGAACTTGCTGAAAGACACAGGAAGTAAGTCAATGCCGATTTATATTACTCTGATGGTTATTCATGAATGAGGCCTCCGCTGGTAATTAGTCCCCATGTCAGGGTAATTTGGACTCAAACACAATAACTGAATAAGCTGGAGAACAGGTACATGCATCGATCAATAATTATTTCAATTGGCCTCAATGCAGCATGCCCAGTGGAGGATCATCAATTCTGGATTATTGGACTGAAGACTGTATTCCGAATAAAATTAAGGACAGAACACAAATTTAATGAAAGGGGCTCTATGGAATTTTGATATTAATGGTCTATCCTTAGCATAGGTCATCAATATAAGATCTAGAGATAAGCGAACCGGTTAAGATTTGGTTTGTTTCAGGTTCACTAAAGTTTTTTTAAAATTTCAGTTCGGACAAAAAAACCATTCCACCCAAACCAAAGCTCTTTCTGGATAACTACCTTTTAACAGAGCTGAGCAAAGAAAATTTGCTTGGCTATCTGAGAGGCCTTGGTTGGGGTACTATTTCTTCTTATGGAGGGCGCTGAGTATGTATGAGGAGTATCGTAAGCCAGTCAACACTCCTCTGGGTTTCTGGGAAAAATATATGAAAATTAGCACATCTTAAATCTGCTGGCATCAGACAAGCTTAGGAAAGCTAATTTTAATATCTTTCCCAGAAACCCAGAGGGGCATTGCCTGGACTACAATACTATGCACACATACTATGCATGCTAGGCACTCTCCGTAATGAGAAAGAGTACCCTCCAGATAAAGCATCTATATTGCAGAGAAACCCAGAGTAGCATACGAGTCTCTCTCATTAATCACAAAAATGTTTGGTTTGTTAGAATTTTACATATCTGGGAAATTTAGTCAGAATCAGGTATCGTTCTGAATAGATTTTCTTATCCTTAAAGGGATTTTCCGAGATTCTGATGACCTATGTTTAGGTCATCAGTATCTGATCGAAGGAGGTCTGACACCCGGGACCCCACTGATCAGCTTGTTTGAGAAGGCACCAGCGCTCCTGTGAGTGCTGCGGACTTCTTCTTGCTTAACCAGCACAGCGCCGTACATTGTATAGCAGCTGTGCTTGGTATCGTGCTTAGCCCCATAGAAGTGAATGGGGCTGAGCTGCGACACCAAGCACAGCAGCTATAGTATGTACGGTGTTGTGCTTGGTAAGCTGCGAGAAGGCAGTGGCGATCACAGGGGCGCTGCTGCCTTCTCAAACAGCTGATCGGCAGGGGTCCTGAGTGTTGTACCCCCACCGATCAGATACTGATGATCTATCCTGAGGATAGATCCTTTAATCTAATTGTTGTGGGTTTGACTCCTGACACCCTGACAATCAGCTGTATGAAGAGTCCGTTGAGTGCTGTGGCCTCCTCCTATACCATGTGACATCCCATTCACGTTATTTTGTATAGAGCCATTATAGGCCTGCCTAGAGGTCAGTGAGCCCTCTGGTAATATTCTGTAACATAAGGAGTTTTTTTTATAAAACTGTCTAAACAAATCCCAATATGGAACCATAGACTAAAATGTGTATGCCGGGTTTGCGAAACAAACGTTAGTCAGATCTGGGCATTCTTGTTCAACTGCCAACCAAATTTTATCTAACGTGTATGGCCATCTTAAGGATGTATATGGCCTCTGGGCACAGAGCCTTGTCACGTGTGTGAGCCCTTAGTTTAAAATAAATAAATAAATAAATAAAAATTCTGAATTTTTTTCTGCATAAGCCAAGATTTATTTTGTGAATTTTGCCTACCGCTCTCGACACTCCATTAAGTATTTACTATAATGAAAATTAATTAGTCACCTGAATTTCACGTCTTACACATTAAAACAAAGTCTCCATTGTACCGACACAGAATGCCCAAGTTTTATAGTAAACATTTAACAACTCAAAAGTGGAAAATATAATAAAATCCCATTTCTTGTACTATTGTCAAATTGCTAAATAATATTAATCTTTTAACAGCCACTTAAACTGCAGAAAGGAGCTTGTTGTCCTGTTCACCTCCCATCCCCTCCCAATACGTTTCAGGCCGTTTAATAACACTTTTTTTCTTTTTTTGTTAAACTCGGGTGGGATGATATTCTGGCCAATGAGGTCATTAGGGTCTAATTGTGAAATGACTTCACTTTATGAGTTTTAGAAATATGGGTTTATGCCTATTCAGTCATTAAACAATAATTATATATGTCTGGATAAGCTCTAACTGGAAGCACATTGTACAGAAACGCTTCAGATTGCATGTGCAGGCAGCATGTTTGGCGAAATATTCGGAAAATTAAGACATGACAGATTGTAGGAAATAAAAAATAAAGAGATATATCAACTTCGCAACACCAGGAAGTTCCCTAATTATTTTACAAGTTATTCTCATCATGTAGGAATGGAAAAGTAAATCTTGTGACTGGAGGCGATGAATTATTATGCATATACATTAGACAGTGGCAGCGATGTGCGGCCGACAGGGAAGGCAAGAGCCAAATTATAAGAATTTTCGGGAACACTGAGATTTTAAGGCCATGTACACATTTTGGACATACTGATGGGGAATCATCTGTGTGCTTTCCGCATCCTTAGGTCTGTTCCGCAAAACGTCTAAGGGGGTCATTTATTAAGAAATATCTACCACTTTGTGACGTACCAAAGGTGCAGATTTTGTCGTAAAGGGGTCTTGCGGCAAAATCTGCGACTTTTCCCTGCTCCCCGGCAGGGAAAAGGGCAGGCCGACTCGCCTGTCTCATTTATCATTTTCTGCACCAGTTTATGGCGTGGAAAATGGTCTTAAACTACGCCAGCAAGGCAGCTGGCTTAGTTTAAACCATGCCGCACAGCCGGCAGCAACAAAGTTATGTAGAGGCCTGCGCCTCTACATAACGTTGTTGCATCTGCCCCCAACACATGGGGATTAAGACCAGTTTATAAATCGCCGGTCTTAATAAATGACCCCCTTTGTCTGCAAAATGTGGAACACGGACCCATTAAAAACAATAGGTCAACAAATAAAACGCGGACAGCACACAGACGTTCTATTTAAAATGGCTTCGGAGTGAGCACTGTGGTGACTGAAAACTTACTGACAGGTTTCCCCAGATTACAGCTGAACACTGGGTGTTCCAGTAGGAGGACACTTTATGAGCATCTTATTGTCAAGGGATTCTTCTAACAAGCATTGCTTGTTCAAAGAAGAGAATCCCTTTAAGAACTATCAATCTTCCCCCTTTAATCGGGACCTATAGATAACAAACTCAGTTGCAAGTTAATTCATTCTAATCACCACTAGGGGCTGGTAAGGATTGTTCCCTACATTGGCCAATTTCATACCCACGTGATCAGTCCGGGAAACATGCTCCGTGGTATGGGCGCATTTTCCAAAGCTAACACACCTCTGATCCGAATTTAATCTTGCTCTATAATTTGGCGTAAATGGGTAGCCCCTTGAATCTTGGAGTTTAGCCATTATTTTGAAGTCCATGAATGAATATTCAGTTATCTTTTGCTCATACCTTACATGTACCAACCTGTTTAAACTGGCAGATGTCTTCAATCATCTGAAGGTGGGTGTGTAAGTAACTTAATACTGGAACATTCAAGCACCAGGGCCGATGTCTTGTTTTTCCCTTGCTTTGCTTTTAGGAAATGACCCTAACAGTGTTTTCAAGACTCCGCCAAAGGAACATGGAAGAAACTGTCAGTCAAACCTCAAGACCGACAGAACCTACGAAATATGCTCATTGCTTAAGTGAAAGAAAATAAACAAGAAGTCAAGAGCTCTCGAAAGAGAGTCTGGTGCTAAGAAAAAACACGCTTAGACTAGATGTCACGTCAAACAAATAAACACTTCCAGATGGTATTCACTGGGAGAAACTGTATCTTCCATTAATCTAGGGAGGGACTCTGCAGGAAATTAAGTGTATGAAGAATGAGGAATAAGTACACGGCATGGTCAATTTGTTTGACATAACAATCCCTTCTTCCACCACTGAGTTGTCCTGTGATGGTTCCTTCTTGACCAGAAAGAGATGGTTCACAGGAAAAGTGTTGGTTTGTGGTTTGACATAGTCACCGTTCAGCAAATTAACATGTGATGCTGGTATTTAAGGTGCAACTCCACCCTCCAAATATTTTTTCAAGACTGTATCCATGTGTAAATGCAGCCTGACCCAGGACCATGGTGCCATCAGAAAAAAAACAGCTAATAAGAAATATTCTCCTATTCCATTCAGCCTAGAATATTTCCCTTGGTTGGGAAGGGATCCCCATGGGACACCATAGAGTTACAGTTAGCTGATATTTGTACTTTTGATAATTAATTTGATAAATAAATTGATAATTTGATATCTTTTAACTTAAAGAAGTTCTCTATTTTAATGGTCTTAAAACTATCGGGGTATTGCGTTTACGATTATCCAGGATAATGGGTGGGTTCAAAGAGCGTCACTTGCTCTGGAGGACCCAGCATATGATATGGACAGTTCACTTACATCAATTAGAAGTGTGCAATGCATGATTTTCCCTGGGGTGGCGCTGCAGGGAAATTAAACACTTGCTGCCTGGTTCCCATATTGTTATTCCGTCTAGATCTCAGCCGCATGCAGATGGTGTGGAGGTGGATTGGATTCTGGATCAGGCGACAAGACGTACCAGCCGCAGGTGCCCCGATAACAAGGTGGCTTTTTTTGCAGCTGCCTGTGACACCTGCAGATACCCTTTGCCAATCATAGATGTGGGTTATCCTGATGGGAAACTACCTTGAAGAGGGTTCTCTGCTTTGGGCAATCCTCTACTTGTAAGAAGGCAGACACCGAGGGATGATCTGCTAGGAACTGCAGCTGTTATCAAACCTGGCAGTAGGTGGTCAACTGGCATGCAGCTACTCACAGGGGAAGTGAAGCATTACACAGTATACAGGCACACTGGCGTACATACAGGTGTCGCACTTGCGACCGGGCCCTGCACTCCAGGGGGCCCGGCCGCCTGTAGACTCCCCTGGCCCCTGCAGTAGTGGCAGCTCCGTCTTCTCCCCTGTGTGTATCAGCGCAGCAGGGTCACTATCAGTGCAGTACTACTGGTACTGAGCACTGTTAGGGGCCCTGCTGCAAAGAGGCCAAATAGGGGCCACTCACAGCTCCCCCCACCAAGTTTACTAACCCCAAGAGAAGGCAGCTCCCCCTCCTTTCTGCAGTGTGATGGTCCGTGTGAGGAGGGGGCGGGGACTCCTCCCAGTCCGGCAGTGGCTGCAGGAGAAGATGAGAACTGGCAGCAGAGACTCTGAGCCTTCACCTCAGGTAATTTACTGTGCCTCATGTGCGGTGCTGGAAGCCTGAAGTCTCCTCACTGGTCCCTGAAATCCCTCCTACACACTGCAGCAGGGGGGTACGTTAAGTCAGTCCTGAAAGTGCTGCCTATCACCTGTGTTCAAGTGTAATTCTGTTCCCCCTGACCTCACAGAGCCCCCCTGCAACTCTAGTGTCCCCCTGCCCACCAACCATGTCACCTTCTGACATCTCCCCCTGCCCTCTGGAGGTTACATCAGTACTGGAGCGTTATAATAAGAGCAGCTGATATCAGTCACATATGATGTAATGTCTCTGGAGGTTATATCAGTGCTGGAGCGTTATAAGAGGAGAGACCGATATCAGTTACATAGGATGTAATGTCTCTGGAGGTTATATCAGTACTGGAGCGTTATAATAGGAGCGGCTGATATCAGTCACATATGGTGTAATGTCTCTGGAGGTTACATCAGTACTGGAGCGTTATAATAAGAGCAGCTGATATCAGTCACATATGATGTAATGTCTCTGGAGGTTATATCAGTGCTGGAGCGTTATAAGAGGAGAGGCTGATATCAGTCACATATGATGTAATGTCTCTGGAGGTTATATCAGTGCTGGAGCGTTATAAGAGGAGAGGCTGATATCAGTCACATATAATGTAATGTCTCTGGAGGTTATATCAGTGCTGGAGCGTTATAATAGGAGCGACTGATATCAGTCACATATGATGTAATGTCTCTGGAGGTTATATCAGTGCTGGAGCGTTATAAGAGGAGCGGCTGATATCAGTCACATATGATGTCATGTCTCTGGAGGTTATATCAGTGCTGGAGCGTTATATTAGGAGCGGCTGATATCAGTCACATATGGTGTAATGTCTCTGGAGGTTACATTAGTACTGGAGCGTTATAATAAGAGCAGCTGATATCAGTCACATATGATGTCATGTCTCTGGAGGTTATATCAGTGCTGGAGCGTTATAAGGAGAGATCGATATCAGTTACATAGGATGTAATGTCTCTGGAGGTTATATCAGTACTGGAGCATTATAAGAGGAGAGACCGATATCAGTTACATATGATGTAATGTCTCTGGAGGTTATATCAGTGCTGGAGCGTTATAAGGAGAGATCGATATCAGTTACATAGGATGTAATGTCTCTGGAGGTTATATCAGTACTGGAGCATTATAAGAGGAGAGACCGATATCAGTTACATATGATGTAATGTCTCTGGAGGTTATATCAGTACTGGAGCGTTATAATAGGAGCGGCTGATATCAGTCACATATGGTGTAATGTCTCTGGAGGTTACATCAGTACTGGAGCGTTATAATAAGAGCAGCTGATATCAGTCACATATGATGTCATGTCTCTGGAGGTTATATCAGTGCTGGAGCGTTATAAGAGGAGAGACCAATATCAGTTACATAGGATGTAATGTCTCTGGAGGTTATATCAGTGCTGGAGCGTTATAATAGGAGCGGCTGATATCAGTCACATATGATGTAATGTCTCTGGAGGTTATATCAGTGCTGGAGCTTTATAAGAGGAGAGACCGATATCAGTTACATAGGATGTAATGTCTCTGGACGTTATATCATTGCTGGAGCGTTATAATAGGAGCGGCTGATATCAGTCACATATGATGTCATGTCTCTGGACGTTATATCAGTGCTGGAGCGTTATAGGAGGAGTAGCTGATATCAGTCACATGAGGTAATGTCTCCGGAGGTTATATCGGGGGTGGAGCGTTATAAGAGGAGCGGCTGATATCAATCACATAATAGGAACCATATATACAGTACTACATACAATATCTAGGAACCATTTACTGTATACTATATACAGGCTCGGATAGCGGGGGCGGGGGGGCATGGATCAGTTTTGTACCGGGGCCCCATGGATTGTGTGTACGCCACTGTACAGGCACATCTATGGGTTGCATACCACCCAACTTTTGAAAATTGCAAAGAGGGACAATGTGTGGGGCGCGCATCACGGCAGTTTTTTCATACTAGGCCACGCCTTTAACTCCGCCCAAAGCATAATTACTGGAGCCCCTGCAGCAATTTTTTTCTTGCGCTTCAATGTCCATATAACTATTAGCACATAAATCATCGGATTATAGATATTTTAGGGTCCAACTTGCACCAAATAATGAAGTTCTGGTCTAATACACCGGTAGAAACCATACAGACACTTTAGTAAGGAGCAATTTAGTAAATGTATTAATGCACAGGTCAAAAAGAGGAACATTTAAGGATGAAAGAGGGACAGAGGGACTTGGGTCAAAAAGAGGGACTGTCTGTCCCAAAGAGAGACACTTGGGAGGTCTGGTGTTGTCTGTGTAATACAGGATAGGACAGAGATAGACACTATTTGTAGTTGGTCTCCATTCCTGACCAGAGGATAAATAACCATGGTTCTGTGGACAACCCCTTTAAGGGTATAGCAATAACACTAAAGTGTTCTTCATTGATTACCACAGCTCAGATGAAGCATGTTTTGCGCCTGACTATCCCGGCATGTGTGAAGGGCGTATCCTGCAGGTTTTACTCATTACACTGAACACTAATAGGGCAGGCTCCAGCTATTTATTGAAATGTCCTTGGCTGTCCCAGACATAGTTAATTTGAATGCAATAAATGGGTGGGATTCAGAAGTGAAGGTCATCTCGGCTTCCGCCCCATCGCATGCTACATTGATTGAATAACTACTATTGGGATAGAAGACCCTTTGCTAAATACAAAGAAATGAGAAAAACATGTTCTTTAGATTTTGCAAATGATTTAAGCAACAGAATAGGGTGTTTTAGGGAAAAACACTAAATCAATGTTACAGCATTGAGAAGGCGAGAGCACAGATTAAAGCACATCCGAGCTCCAGAATCCAAACTGCTGATCTACAGCAACCATTCTTTCAGCTACAGTATAGAGTTTAGGGTCGTCCCAAAGTCTCCCACACTTTATATAAATTAGCATCCCCTTCTTTCTCTTCATCAAATCGAGATCAAAGCAGTTGTGATCCTGGCAGTAAACATCACGTAGGTAGGGGCATCATCTTCCACTGAGGCAGCCAATGCAGCCACCTCATGGCTCATGAAATGAGGGTCCAGCTCCCGAGCCTGGTCCATCCTCACTGGCTGCAGAGGATGCCGGTAAGAAGCATCACTTGATCACGGCATCTAAAGGCTTTAATTACCATGATCAGTAGTAATGCTGCCGGTCGCGGTAATTAGCCGTGGGTCTTTGCTGTTTGAAACAGCAGAGACCCGCCGGCTAGGACACCTGTTTAACGTGCGAGCGAGCGCCATATATGCCCATCACTCCAGTGCTGTACATGTACGGCGCTGGTAGCAAAAGGGTTAAAGGATTATGCACCAGTACACCCAAAAGCAACGGAAACTCCACTTTTAAAGGGATTGTGCAGGGGCTTAATACTGATTAACTACAATCAGGATAGGTAATCAGATCAGAGGGGGACCAATTCCTAGCACTCCCGGCAACCAGCATCAATTAAATGGGACGAGCAGTTGTTGGTACACTGCCCCTGCAAAAAAGACACAGACCAACTCTGAGTGTGCTACCCCTTCAAACAGCTGATCGTGGGGGCCCCCAGAATCAGACCCCCGCTGATCTGATGTTGACCTATCCTAAGGATAGGTCGTCAATAATAAGGCATCGGTGAATCCCCTTTAACCAAACCAATTTTCGCTTTCTTCCCCCCCCCCCCCACCCTCCAAGACTTATAACTTTTTTACTTTTCCATTCACATAGCCATATTAGAGCTTGTTTTTTCAGCATGTTTTATTTTCTTTAATGGCATCATTTAATTTACCATATCTTGCATTGCAGGAAAATAACTCTCCATGTTGAGGTTTTCATGGATTTTGTTTTTATTGCATTCACTGTACGCTAAAAATGAAAAGACAACCTTATTCTTTGGGTCAGTATAATTACCCCCATACCCAATTTACATAGGCTTTATAATGCTTTTACTGCTTTAAAAAATATAAAACTTTGGGAAGAAAAAAAAAAAAAGTTGATTGCACTGCCGTATTCTTACACATAACTTTTAAGATCTCCATCTATAGAGTGGTGTGAGGGCTTGTTTTACATACGAATTTTAATAACTTTTTGTTAGGTGACCAAAAAAAAAGGGTTATATTGTCATTTTGGTTTTTAGGATAAAATCTTTAACATTTTAACTTGCAATAAAATGTCTATTTTCTATTGTTTATCTATTTCAATAGAAAAAAAATGGGAAACTGGGCAATTTAAATTTTTAATACTTTTGGTTTTATTAATATTAAAAAAAGGTAAACTTTTTTTAATTTCATTTTTAGTCCCTTCACAGGACTTGAATATTCAGATTAGCACAGCGTGATGTAATCAGTGTACTGAAATAACAGAAAGATACAAAACTTGCCATAGCAGAGATCACAGGTATGCGTGAAGTTTCAATTCTGAGGCCCAAAATTGTACAATATGGTTCGGGCTACACAGCGACATGTGTCACGCGACACATAGAGTACAACTACACTGCAAAATGTGTCGCACGACATTAATGTTGCACAACAATTTTTATAATGATAGTCTATGGTGTCGCACTGTGACATGCTGCAACTGGATGGATTTTTTGCAACTGTCACGTCACAGTCACAGTATGTCACAGTGCCATAGACTAGGGCAGTGGCCACATGCAGACATTTTGTAGCATTACTGGCAGATTTTAATTATCTACTTGCAGCTGCAGTCCACAAGAATGCATTCTGATCAGTGTATTCCTTGGACTGTAGCTTGATTTAAATCAATCACTAGCGATGCAAAAAATCTCCTTGTAGCTCTAGCCTAAGGACTCTTTCACACAAGCATGTTCGATCCAGGACACACGCTCTGTGTGATTTCCCAGACAAACGCCCCTCTGACCCGAGCTTAACGTATCATTATGACTAATGATGCTGTCAGTTCCTGACCAACTGTAGGTCTACCGTACTGTACTCATATAATGCACCGAGTACAGAACAGCAAAAAATGTTTGTGTGAAATAGGCTTAAAGGGGTTGTCTCATCTGAGACAATGATATGCCCCCATTGTCTGATAGGTGCTGGGACCCGCACCTATCTAAGTGGTGGAGGGTGCACTGTGCATGCGCACATTTCTATCGGGCCCATGGAAATGAATAGGAGCAGTAGCCGGTCGTATGTGGTGCGCTCCCATTTATTTCTATGGGGAGAGCGATTGGTGGTGACCGGACCGGAGTCCTCCAGAGGTGGGACCCGCACATATCAGACAATAGGGACATATCAGAGGAGACAATCTCTTTAAGGTTGAGTCTACATCTAGACTTTTTCTAGCCCTTTTGATATTTTTTTTTTTAACTATTGAGTGACAGCTGTAGTCCAAAGCAGCAAATTGATGTGTATGCTATCTTGTGCACTGCAAGTATCATTTGACAGTTAAAATCAATCAAAAGTGCTACAAAAAGTCTAGGTGTAGACTCAGCCTAAGGCCTCATGCACACGACCGTATGTGTTTTACAATCCGCAAACAGCGGAAGCTGCTCTGCGTTCCGTTCGGCAATTAGCTGAACGGAACGCGGCCCATTGTAGAAATGCCTATTCTTGTCTGTAAAACAAACGGACAAGAATAGGACATGCTCTATTTTTTTTGCGGGGCAACGGAACGGAGCAACAGGTGCAGACAGCACACGGAGTGCTGTCCGCATCTTTTGCAGCCCCATTGAAGTGAATATGTCGCTCGGACGCGGACCAAAACAACGGCCGTGTGCATGAGGCCTAAAAGTTATGATCTGTGGCTTTAAATGCTGTGGTTCTTCCACTTTTGAAGGACCTTTAGACAGGGTCTCCACAATCAGTTTTTCTGAAGCAGTTTTTGAAGTTAAAACCAGGTGTGGATCATAAAGGGGGAGTACGTATCGAGTACCGATATTACCTCACCTCTTTCTGATTCCACTACCGGTTCCGGCTTCAAAAACTATATAAGAAAACCGTAACGTGTAAACCTAGCCTGCTATTCTTTTCACATCACCGATGTGCTGCTGATTCCAATTTACAACAATTACACGGGTAAGGTGATTCCTTTCTGCCAGAACCGAGTATGCAGCGATAAACTAATGCACCAATATCCGGTCTTTTGCATGCTGTTAGGGTTCTTGTATTTCAGGTCATTTCCACTACTTGTATAGTTTGCCTCTTGCCAGCAGAACACACAAGAGAAGCTGGTGGAGAATAATTAAACACCTCCCTAACACAATAATAGGGTTGTAAAGTGACCGGCATAGACATAACTGCACTACTATGTACATAATAAAGACAAACCGTGAGGAGAATGAGTGTTATTCTTCTAGTAACAGACAACAGAGCCAAATCACTCCGGTTAATGTTTTAGCAGAAATCTGTAGTCTCTCAATTCTTATAAAATGAAAAAATAAACTTTACAATTTGTCTTGTTCCAACATTTCCCAGAGTTTGTTTCTACTGCTCCTAGGCAGACTATGTGTCTCCATGGTAACAGACAACAAACAAACTCTGTAGTCTGAATTGGCAATTATACTCTCTTTCATCTCTCCCCTACTTATGGCTAACCTACCCAATATATGTAAGCAGTAGACAAATGGTACACTTTACCATGGAGATATATAGTTCGCTCTGGAGCTGTACACACACCACAACAGGACATTTTTAAGTAAGTCCTATTGCTTCATTAAATTTACTTACTGAGAGCATTCCAGTTAAAAAAAGTTATCCCCTGTTCACATTAGATAGGTGGGGGTTCCCGTTTGCGTGATTGAGCAGGTCCCAAGAGTAGGACCACTACTGAGTTAATAGTTATCCCTATCCCTACTACTACATACCAGAACCACCCTACAAGATCTGCCATTTTAGGGTTGTTCTGCTGACCCAGTCGTCTAACCTTCACCATTTAGCCCTCCCCCAACTCGCTCAGATCCTTACTCCTCGCCATCTTTTCTGTTTCCAGAGCATCAACTTCAAGAAAGGACTGTTCATTTGGGCCTCCTTTGACAGGCCTTTGACAGTGCCATTGTCACACAATAATCAATTTTATTCCATTGACATAGAAAAATATATGATGCAGTAAACTTGAGCTATCATCTTTTTCGGGAAAACACACAATGATATTTTTTTTAAAAAAAGCCCCTCCTACATATTGGAACAGATCAAACCATAATCCTCAAATTAAGTAATTTCTGCTACTTCACTGGGGACCACAAGTGACAATATTCTCCTAACATTCTTCTTACATAAATCAAAATACTACACAATGGTCAGATAACAATTACACACAAATGACAAGTTAAAACACCCAGTAAAAACACTAACATCGGACAGTGAGACATGCAGAAGGAGAGGCCGCATACCAATAAAATCACTAAATTCCAGTTCATATGGCCAGGTCAAACTTTTTAGAAAAAGTCAAAGTGCAAGCTACCCACCACCAACCCTTCCTTCTTCTGCTACCATAATGTCCATTGAGCGAAATTAACTTTTTGTATGAATTTTGACCTACCCATAAGAACTGGAATACAGTGATATTGGTGTGATGTCTCCTCACCTACAGGTCCAATTGTCCAATGTAGTTGTTTGTAGCCTGTTCTGGACCACCCGTAGACTTTATACATCCGGTCAGTCTACATATATTGTGTAGCTGTAGGAGCAGGGAGCCTGTTATCAGTGACAGTTGTGCTCCCCATGGAGAAGGCATAGATGGTTTTTACCCTCCTTGCTTTTCCTATCGCCAGGAGCGTAGCTAACGGCTCATGGGCCCTGGTGCAAGAGTTCAGCTTGGGCCCCCCTTCCCTCAGTGCTTTGTGTATCTTCTTATGCGGCACAAGGGTCTTTGGGCCCCCTCAGGCTCCTGGGCCCGGTAGCGACTGCTACCTCTGCACCCCCTATAGCTACGCCCATGCCTATCGCTATATACACTGTGCAAAATAAGTGCAGTCTACTTATATCAAGCAGTGGCAAAGCCATTTCATGCTCCGGTCCTAGCAATCACATGACTGCCAGCTGTGTACTCAGATAAGCTATGCAGTGCATGTCGAAAGGCTGTATTTCCCCTAGAACTCTGGCTAATATGTCAGCCCCAGTTACAGGAGAAATTGGCAATAAAAATAAAAAAGTTACGCACCCCCAGAGGTCTTATGCAACCTTATGGGAGGCACAAAGTGTAAAAACATAAAAATAAAAAAATAATAATAAATGTAAATAAATAAACAATAAAAACATAATGTAAAAAATGCCACCAGTAACCCACACAGCAGCTTCTAGGGATACTCCCAGTCTACTGTAAACGATATATCACGTATGTCAAAATGGCCAAAATGGAAAGGGAACACAACTTAAAAACATTTTAGTTTAGAAAATTTTTTAAAAGACAGCGTTTTCTTTCCGGGTATAATAAAAAAAAAAGAAAAAAAAGAAATTATAAAAATAATAAGCCTTGTGGATTGTCAAAAAATATTTAAACATTATTTCAATAATCAAACAAAAAAAATACTTTTTTGTGTGTGAAATTTTGAATAATAAAAATGATAAATGCCTTGCATTTATCGGACCACTGTGTGCCATATTTTGTTATCTGAATTTACTTAATGTGAACTGTGGGCTTAGTTCATGTTTTTTATATGCTCACTCACTGTACTAGTCAATAAAAGAAAACATAAAAAAAAAATGAAAGCCAAACTTTGGGCTTGAAATAAAAATGAAACTGGATAGAATTTATGAAGAAACAGCAAAAAGTCAACTAAAGGGTTTTCACAGAAAAAAAAAATAAATTCACTGAACAAGAAACGCATTTCAATGGATCGGGAAGGCATCCATTTTAAGAGCTATAGCTTACCACACACTTCATCAGAACCTTCCATTCTATAAAACCCAATGTAACATTTTTTTTTCCATATTTTGTGAATTTAAGGGCGGTGGGGAAAGTACAGTTTTTGAGTGAAAATACTAAAACTTTTACTGTTATGTATGTCTAAGTAAAATATATGGAATAATAAAATGAATTTATGATTCCAAAAAGAGACAAGTTTTATTTCCCGGGAGAAATATTTCATTTTTTTTTTACAAAGAAAATTACAGTGACCACAAATTGCTCTTAACAATTCCAAGGCTTCTTCATAAGACCACTTGAAGATGAAATCTCCTTGAGATTACAAATATAACTTTTTTTTCGAGTCTGTTATTACGTACCGTGAACGGGGAGAGCGGGCCAATCTTGTGGCTGTAGCGTCGTATGGCCTCTCTGATGTGGCTAGGCTGGATGGCATCACTGTTCGACTCGATCCCACCGGTTGCAGCGCTCTGCAACAGAAAAGGCACGAGCTGTTATTAAAT
Organism: Bufotes viridis; assembly: GCA_033119425.1. NCBI lineage: Eukaryota > Metazoa > Chordata > Amphibia > Anura > Bufonidae > Bufotes > Bufotes viridis. Next base: position 43,372,197 of record CM065592.1, on the reverse strand, counting down.
GAAAAACATAAAACGGGACTTCACGTACAGACTTGCTGCGCCTCGCTTAAGTCATGCTGACATTTTATTTCCCTTCTGCATCTGGGACACGTGCTGCTACTGCCACATCATCCACCATAAAATATACACGACGAAATCTAGTCTATTCTATCTAGTCTTTGGGAGGTGACTCCCGCTCCAGAATGCAGTCATGTGACCTTGTCCACTTTGGACTCTGTAACTTCCTGTGACATCATATCTATTAGCTTCCAGCCTGGTTTTATGGTCTCTGCAGTGTATGTGAACACCCATCTAATCAGTATGGGCAGGAAGTAGGTGGGTCCCTCTGATCCTCTGCCTTTCCAGTAGTGAAACAGAGAATGTCTGATGCATGCACTGTAGATTGCCTGCGCATGTGGCGAAAGTTCCTTGCTTTACTACTGAAAAGGCAAAGGATCGGAGGCTCCTGTGTTCTCCCCGACCATGCTAATGAGATGGGCGTTCATGGTCCATGATGCCACAGAGGATGAAAGCGAAAAGAGATTACATCACACAAAGTTACAAAGACCAGAATGGATGAGGTTGCTTGACTGCATTCTGGAGCGGTTGACACGGGCAATACAAGTATATACACTACACAACAAAATGAAATACTGGCCCACAATAGGAAAAATAAATGAAAGGCGGTTGATGCAACCTGAAATGTGCTACCCTGGAAAGACAAACTAATTCCCAACATTCCAGTTTTACGTGTGCCTAAAAAAATCCTTTTTTTTAAAGCACTTATCACAATTCATAAATTGACTCCTGTCCTTCTATCCCCATTATTCTTTAGAACTTTGTCCCTTTGTTCAATGTTAGGGTACTTTCACACTAGCGTTGGTGCGGATCCGTCTGTTTATTTGCACAGACGGATCCGCACCTCTAATGCAAACGTTTGTATCCGTTCAGAACGGATTGCATTAGCTTTAAAGAAAAATGACAAAGTCCAAAACGGATCCGTTTTGAATTACATTGAAAGTCAATGGGGAACGGATCCGTTTTCAAATGCACCATATTGTGTCACTGACAACGGATCCGTCCCCATTGACTTACATTGTAAAAAAAAACGGATCCGTTAGGCTCCGCCTCTTCAGACGGACACCAAAATGCTGCATGCTGCGTTTTGGTGTCCGCCTCCAAAACGGAATAGAGGCGGAACGGAGCTGAACTGATGCATTCTGAACGGATCCTTATCCATTAAGAATGCATTGGGGCTTAACTGATCCGTTTTGGACCGTTTGTGAGAGCCCTGAAACAGATCTCACAAACGGAATCCAAAACGCTAGTGTGAAAGTACCCTTACCCCCACACTCCTTGCACCATAATGGACTTACACATATACCAACTGGTCTCGTGCAGGTTTGTGTGTACTACCCAATATAGTAAAAAAAAGTCTATTGCAGCGCTCACCTATCTCCGATTTTCAGATGCACGGATGTTGCCTGGACTAAGCTACGAATGAATTTCCTAAGAAGAAAAAATCCAGCTTCTAAAAATCTGATCCTTTATTCCAAAAATCAAAGATGTTTTCCAAACAGAGGATAAAAATACGGTCTACATGTTTCGAACACTCAGATTACGGTCCCTACTCATGACCGTGTACTTTTATCCTGTGTTTGGAAAACGTCTTTGATTTTTGGAATAAAGGATCTTTAATAATGGATTTTTAGAAGCTGGATTTTTTCTTCTTTGACTACCCAATATAGTATAAAATAAGGCGGGACCCTACTTACCTCTTGGGGCAACCCTATTTCCTCACAGAATGTAAGCTCTCCGATTGGTTAGTTTGCTACTATGTCATGTCTGATTTTGTTTGTACACGTACCCCCTGAAATGCTTCAGAATATGTCACATGTACTCTCTGATTGTAAAGTGATGCAGAATATGTTGACGCACTATACAGATTATTAATATTAAATTCACACTACTCCACGAAACCTTTCTTACCTGTATGACAGGTAACTACAGAACAACCAGCACAGCTGGGATGAGATAGACATGTCAATATGAACTATTAGACCATGGCAAGCTGGTAGAGAAGGGACCTTCATTATTTAGCTAATCCTGGAGGCCATTTTGAATATGCTACTTCCTACAGGACCATGTTATCTACTGGCAGCAATGGACTTCTGGTGACTTTGATGATTTTAAAGGATGTGCAGAATGAAAACAGTTTGGCCACAGCAGATAACCCAAATTCAGATTTGTGATGCTCAGGGCAGTTCTAACTTCCCTTCAGACAGAATATGGGCTTTCAAAGCGGTGAAGAAACTTCCAGCTCAAAAGATGAAATTTGATTAAGGTGCTTTGCCAAGCTGCATAACGGTTCTGAATCTCAAGATGACTTGCAGGCTGGTAGGCTTGTGGACATATGACCAGATAAAATATCTACAGATGATACTGAAACTTTTGGGAACAGTAGGAAATCCTACAGTAGGGCAAGTGAGAAGAATGTTAAAGAACTAGAGGAACCCTATGCAAACAAGTAGATGTAAATGCTGTCAGATTTCAATCAAATAATCTATGGTTCCAAGTCCATGTGCTGGAGTCAGGGAAGCCAGGAAGGTAATATGACAGATTTAGACAAAGTTGCAGGTGGACACATAAATCCATATACAGACAAGACGGTCAAACCCCGCTCCAGATTATCCTCCTTGTTTTTCAATAATTTATAAATTCTGCAATAGCCCCAAAGCTGACTCCAGACATGTCCTTTAGAGGTAGACTTGTATGCATGACGGTTTTCCTGTATTTTTTGATCTTTTTACATACAAACATCTGCGGACAACCAACTGCAAATGTTGCACAGCCAACTAAGAGTCTAGAGGTATAGACATGAACAAGGTTCTTGTTATATATGGTGGAACATTTCAAACCACAATCTTCCAGTCCGGGTTTGATCGGAGCCTCATTTGACTATTTTATTGTACTCCAAGTGTTCCTGGTGAATAAATATCTTTATGTACCCATGTCTCAAGGCCACATGTACACAAACACGGGATAAAATCCCTATTAAGTGACCAAAAGTCTCCTGTTTGCGCCATGTCTGACATAACCAGTGAGTCACACAAGGTCCACGACTGAACCACTTTTACATCAGCTAGGTTCAGAATTTCAACATAAACTCTGGTATAAACCCATTTTAACAAACATACTGGGTTGTACCCCATTACAATGCTTCTTTTAGAACTGCTCCTAATATAGGAGAAAATTAACCTGTCCATTAACCCATTGCATCAATCATTTGAAGTCTAGGTACACCATTGCAGGCATTTTATTTTTATTTTTATGATTGCATTTTTACTAATTTTGGGCTATGAGAATCCTACTTTCACTTTGTGCCAACCCCTATCTCTAAATTTACTAATAGCTCAAAAACACTTATTTAAGCCACATTCCTAATAGTATGATAAGAATTGAGCTAGATCAGAGATAAGAAACCATTAGCTGAGCTGCCTGATGGAACATACTAAAAATGCAAAGCATGTTACTAGTGAATCTCAAGGCCATACAGAGAAAGGAGCTCAACATTTTTAATAAAGACCAACTGAAAAAAAAAGATTTTTAGTTCAAAATGAGTACAAATGCAATAATAAAAAATTGCTTCAAATGTGTCCATAGTCTTTAAAGGAGATGTCTGGGACTTTAATATTGTAGATATACAGTACAGACCAAAAGTTTGGACACACCTTCTCATTTAAAGAGTTTTCTTTATTTTCATGACTATGAAATTGTAGATTCACACTGAAGGCATCAAAACTATGAATTAAGACATGTGGAATTATGTACATAACAAAAAAGTGTGAAACAACTGAAAATATGTCATATTCTAGGTTCTTCAAAGTAGCCACCTTTTGCTTTGATTACTGCTTTGTTTTTCTTTACTTAGCTGCTTTTTTCTTGCCATAATACAAATTCTAACAGTCTATTCAGAAGGACTATCAGCTGTGTATCCACCTGACTTCTCCACAACGCAACTGATGGTCCCAACAACATTTATAAGGCAAGAAATCCCACTTATTAAACCTGACAGGGCACACCTGTGAAGTGAAAACCATTTCAGGTGACTACCTCTTGAAGCTCATCGAGAGAATGCCAAGAGTGTGCAAAGCAGTAATGAAAGCAAAAGGTGGCTACTTTGAAGAACCTAGAATATGACATATTTTCAGTTGTTTCACACTTTTTTGTTATGTATAGAATTCCACATGTCTTAATTCATAGTTTTGATGCCTTAAGTGTAAATCTCCAATTTTTATAGTCATGAAAATAAAGAAAACTCTTTGAATGAGAAGGTGTGTCCAAAATTTTTGGTCTGTACTGTACCTTAGAGTGACTTTGGCACTCCCGCCAATTAGTTTTTGAAAGGGACATAGTGCCAAGGTGGGCACTGCAGCCTCTTCATAGTATATCAAGCACGTATGTTCTATGGTGACCATGCCTGAATGTGATGTCAATGGCCCAAGGGAGAGGCTGAAGCAATGAAGAAGCATTGTGGTCCCTTTAAACAACTGACTGGTGGGTGTGCTGGAAGCCAGACCCCCACTGATCTGATAATGATGGCCTATCCTGAGGAAAGCTCATCAGTATTTAACTCCTGGAAAGCCTCTTTAACACTCAAATTAAAAGGGATATGTAATCAGTTTTATGTTGCCCTATCAGAGGACAACATACACTAGTGACAGAGACCCTGATTAAAACACTGGGTCACTGTTCCAGCACGAGCAGAGTTTCTGGAGTCTAATGAATAATCTTGAGAGTCTTCATATTCATAAATAGTGTTGAGCAAATCGAGCTTCAGATTATTCATCCAAAGTCGATTTAGTCAGACACTTTAATGCTGTCTCTGTACAGCATTAAAATGTATTGGCTCCGTGGAGCCAAACTTCGTTTCACCTGAAGTTGCGCGGTATTAATTTCTGCACCTTTAAAAACATTTTAAATTAGGAATCTGAAGTCGGGTTTGGAACCGGCTGGTACCTTGGTACCAAACCAGACTTCAGATTCCTAATTTTAAATGTTTTCAAAGATGTAGAGATGAATACCGAATTAATTCAACGAAGTCTCGCACCACTTCGGGTGAAATGAATTTTGCCTACATGGAGGCTCGATTCGCTCAAGCCTATTCATGAACTCCCTGCTCCACTGAGTTATTAAATAAAATGTATCTGTATAGCGCCACCTGCTCTATGTTCTTTTTCTTATTTCTTGTCCACCTAACTGAGATGGTCACACATGCACAGTTTAAATCTTCAACTGTCACCAGCCCTCTGTTCTGTTAGAAGCTGTGACATATATCGGGAAAAAGCTGCAGCAGAGAGGAAATGCCTCCTGAGTAGAGATGAGCGAACAACTGGATATTCGGGTTCGAGAAGTTCGGGCCAAACTTCCCGAAAATGTTCGGGTTCGAGATCCGAACTCGACCAAAACTTTATCCCGAACCCGAACACTATTGAAGTCAATAGGGACCCGAACTTTTAGGCACTAAAAAGGCTGTAAAATAGTCCAGGAAAGGGCTAGAGGGCTGCAAAAGGCAGCAAAATGTAGGTAAATGCCCTGCAAACAAATGTGGATAGGGAAATGAATTAAAATAAAATAAAATAAATAAAAATGAATCAATATCAATTGGAGAGAGGTCCCATAGCAGAGAATCATGCGTCATATCACCCACCACTGGAGAAGGCCACTTTCAGTTATTTCGGCCCCAGCACCCAGACAGAGGAGAGAGGTCCCACAGCAAGGAATAAGGCGTCATATCACCCACCACTGGAGAAGGCCACTTTCAGTTATTTCGGCCCCAGCACCCAGACAGAGAGAGAGGTCCCACAGCAAGGAATAAGGCGTCATATCACCCACCACTGGAGAAGGCCACTTTCAGTTATTTCGGCCCCAGCACCCAGACAGAGGAGAGAGGTCCTACAGCAAAGAATAAGGCGTCATATCACCCACCACTGGAGAAGGCCACTTTCAGTTGTTTCGGCCCCAGCACCCAGACAGAGGAGAGAGGTCCCACAGCAAGGAATAAGGCGTCATATCACCCAACACTGGAGAAGGCCACTTTCAGTTATTTCGGGCCCAGCACCCAGACAGAGGAGAGAGGTCCCACAGCAAGGAATAAGGAGTCATATCCCCCACCATTGGAGAAGGCCACTTTCAGTTATTTCGACCCCAGCACCCAGACAGAGGAGAGAGGTCCCACAGCAAGGAATAAGGCGTTATATCACCCACCACTGGAGAAGGCCACTTTCAGTTATTTAGGCCCCGGCGCCCAGATTGAGGAGAGGTTCATTCAACTTTGGGTTGCACCGCAAGATCATGGTAAAGTTAAAAAAATGTACAAGAATACATGGTTGAGGGGGAGGCACTTATAAATGTCTATTCTGCACAAGGGAGGGACAGGTCCTGTGGGATCCATGCCTGGTTCATTTTTATAAACGTCAGCTTGTCAACGTTGGCTGTGGACAGGCGGCTGAGTTTGTCAGTAATGACGCCCCCTGCCGTGCTCAATACACGTTCAGACAAAACGCTGGCCGCCGGGCAGGCCAGCACCTCCAAGGCATAAAATGCTAACTCTGGCCACGTAGACAATTTGGAGACCCAGAAGTTAAATGGGGCCGAACTATCAGTCAGTACGTGGAGGGGTGTGCAGACGTACTGTTCAACCATGTTAGTGAAATGCTGCCTCCTGCTAACACGTTCCGTATCAGGTGGTGGTGCAGTTAGCTGTGGCGTGGAGACAAAACTTTTCCACATTTCTGCCATGCTAACCCTGTCCTCAGAGGAGCTGGCCGTGACACAGCTGCGTTGGCGACCTCTTGCTCCTCCTCTGCCGTCGTCTTGGGCTTCCACCTGTTCCCCTGTGACATTTGGGAATGCTCTCAGGAGCACGTCTACCAGCGTGTGCTTGTACTCGCGCATCTTCCTATCACGTTCCAGTGCAGGAAGTAAGGTGGGCACATTGTCTTTGTACCGGGGATCCAGCAGGGTGGCAACCCAGTAGTCCGCACACGTTAAAATGTGGGCAACTCTGCTGTCGTTGCGCAGGCACTGCAGCATGTAGTCGCTCATGTGTGCCAGGCTCCCCAGAGGTAAGGACAAGCTGTCCTCTGTGGGAGGCGTATCGTCATCGTCCTCCGTAACCCCCAGCCACGCACCAGTGATGGGCCTGAGCTGTGTCGGGTGCCACCCCGCTGTGAACCTGCTTCATCCTCATCCTCCTCCACCTCCTCCTCGTCCTCCAGTAGTGGGCCCTGGCTGGCCACATTTGTACCTGGCCTCTGCTGTTGCAAAAAACCTCCCTCTGAGCCACTTCTAACAGACTGGCCTGAAAGTGCTAAAAATGACCCCTCATCCTCCTCCTCCTCTTCCATCATCGCCCTAAGCGTTTTCTCAAGGAGACCTAGAAGAGGTATTGTAACGCTGATAACGGTGTCATTGCCACTGGCCATGTTGGTAGAGTACTCAAAACAGCGCAACAGGACACACAGGTCTCGCATGGAGGCCCAATCATTGGTGGTGAAGTGGTGCTGTTCCACAGTGCGACTGACGCGTGCGTGCTGCAGCTGAAACTCCACTATGGCCTGCTGCTGCTCGCACAGTCTCTCCAGCATGTGCAAGGTGGAGTTCCACCTGGTGGGCACGTCGCAAATGAGGCGGTGAGCGGGAAGGCAGAAGTGACGCTGTAGCACAGACAGGCGAGCAGCGGCAGGATGTGAATGCCGAAAGCGCGCACAGACGGCCCGCACTTTATGCAGCAGCTCTGACATGTCGGGGTAGTTGTGAATAAACTTCTGCACCACCAAATTCAGCACATGCGCCAGGCAAGGGATGTGCGTCAAACCGGCTAGTCCTAGAGCTGCGACGAGATTTCGCCCATTATCGCACACCACCAGGCCGGGCTTGAGGCCCACCAGCAGAAACCACTCATCGTCTGTTGTCCAATACCCCGCCACAACTCCTGCGCGGTGTGAGGCCTGTCCCCCTAACATATGAGTTTCAGAATGGCCTACTGATGTTTACCCCGGGCTGTGCTGAAGTTGGTGGTGAAGGTGTGTGGCTGACTGGATGAGCTGGTGGAAGCAGAGGAGGAGGAAGCCGAGTAGGAGGAGGAGGCTACAGGAGGCAAAGAATGATGCCCTGCGATCCTTGGCGGCGGAAGGACGTGCGCCAAGGAACTTTCCGCCTGGGGCCCAGCCGCCACTACATTTACCCAGTGTTAAGTTAGGGAGATATAGCGTCCCTGGCCGTACTTACTGGTCCACGTATCTGTGGTTAGGTGGACCTTGCCACAGATGATGTTGCGCAGTGCACACTTGATTTTATCGGATACTTGGTTGTGCAGGGAAGGCACGGCTGTCTTGGAGAAGTAGTGGCGGCTGGGAACAACATACTGTGGGACAGCCATGGACATCAGCTGTTTGAAGCTGTCTGTGTCCACCAGCCTGAATGACAGCATTTCAAAGGCCAGTAGTTTAGAAATGCTGGGATTCAGGCCCAGGGCTCGAGGGTGGCTAGGTGGGAATTTACGCTTTCTCTCCAAGGTTTGTGAGATGGAGAGCTGAACGCTGCCGTGTGACATGGTGGAGATGCTTGGTGACGCAGGTGGTGGTGTCGGTGGCACATCCTCTGTTTGGTGGGCGGCAGGTGCCAAAGTTCCTCCCGAGACGGAGGAAGAGGCCGAGGCAGCAGCAGAAGAGGGAGCAGGGGGAGCCAGAGTGAGTGCCTTGCTTTTAAGGTGTTTACTCCACTGCAGTTCATGCTTTGCATGTAGATGCCTGGTCATGCAGGTTGTGCTAAGGTTCAGAACGTTAATGCCTCACTTCAGGCTCTGATGGCACAGCGTGCAAACCACTCAGGTCTTGTCGTCAGAACATTGTTTAAAGAAGTGCCATGCCAGGGAACTCCTTGAAGCTGCCTTTGGGGTGCTCGGTCCCTGATGGCGGTGGCCAGTAGCAGGCGAACTCTCTTGGCGGCGGCTGTTCTGCTTTTGCCCCCTGCTCCCTCTTTTGCTACGCTGTTAGCTCGGTCTCACCACTGCCTCTTCCTTTGAACTATGAAAGTCAGTGGCACGACCTTCATTCCATGTGGGGTCTAGGACCTCATCGTCCCCTGAATCGTCTTCCACACAGTCTTCCTCCCTGACCTCCTGTTCGGTCTGCACACTGCAGAAAGACGCAGCAGTTGGCACCTGTGTTTCGTCATCATCAGAGACGTGCGGACTCCGATGAGGTGGTATTCCCATGTCCTCATCATCAGGAAACATCAGTGGTTGTGCATCAGTGCATTCTATGTCTTCCACCACTGGGGAAGGGCTAGGTGGATTTCCTTGGGAAACCCTGCCAGCAGAGTCTTCAAACAGCATAAGAGATTGCTGCATAACTTGAGGCTCAGACAGTTTCCCTGATATACATGGGGGTGATGTGACAGACTGATGGGCTTGGTGTTCAGGCGCCACCTGTGCGCTTTCTGCAGAAGACTGGGTGGGAGATAATGTTGTGAACGTGCTGGATCCACTGTCGGCCACCCAATTGACTAGCGCTAGAGATGAGCGAACTTTAAAAAAAAAGTCCGGCGTTCGGGTTGCGGTAAGTCGCGCATCCCGGTATGGATTCTACTATAGCAGCATATGGAATCCATAAGGGGCGGCTGCCACCAACCCGAACTGTTGAACAGCCGAAGGACCTGGGGTGACGTCACTGTCATGTGATCAGTGCAGGGTGTGTGGCTCAGCACGGGATCAAATCCAGTGCTGAGCCACGCCCCCTGCACTGATCACATGACAGTGACGTCACCGCAGGTCCTTTGGCTGTTCAACAGTTCGGGTTGGTGGCAGCCGCCCCTTATGGATTCCATATGCCGCTATAGTGGAATCCATAACGGGATGCGCGACTTACCGCAACCCGAACGCCGGACTTTTTTTTTAAAGTTCGCTCATCTCTAACTAGCGCCTGTACCTGCTCAGGCCTTACCATCCTTAGAACGGCATTGGGCCCCACCAAATACCTGGCGGGTACTGGAACCTGAGGTAGTTGGTTCACTAGGACGTGTGGCTGTGGCAGAATGGCCATGTCCTCTCCCAGCACCTGCGTCCCTTACTAGATGTTTTCCTCATTGTTACAGTTCACCAAGCACCACAATAAGAAAAAAAATATTTGGCCCAATGTATTGATTTCAAATTCAGGCCTTTTTTTACAGGCACCTAACACTATCTGCCTATTTATTTATGTAGCGGACACTATTATACTTTGCCAGCCAGTGCTGGGACACCAGATTTAGGGGATTGCTATTTTGGCAATTGAATTTCACCACAGAAAATAATCTATCCTTTGCCAGACAGCAGACAGTATTATACTTGGCTATCCAAAGCTGGAACACCAGATTTAGGGGATTGGTATTTGGGCAATTGTATTTAACCCCTTAATAAAATATAGAAATTGCTATCCTGAGTTTCTAGGGGTGACAATAAGCACAGCCTAGTCCCTGATGTAGGATATAGCAAAAAAAAAAAAAACTAGTATTGATGGATTGATGGACTTGGTGGCAGCTTGTTCTGGTGCACCACAAGTCACAAAATGTCCGCCGATCACCCCAGAAAAAAAGTGACAGAAAAACGCTCTGTGCAGCCTAAAAACCAGTGAGCAATTAACTTGCAGAAGTTGAATCATTCACAGCTGTAGATCGATCACTTCATTAGGTGCTAATGCTGACTTTTCCCTGCCTAATCTCTCCCTCACAGAAGCTGCGTCCTCTCCCTACACTAGTCAGAGCAGTGTGACGTGCGGCGCTACGTGACTCCAGCTTAAATAGAGGCTGGGTCACATGCTGCACTTGGCCAATCACAGCCATGCCATTAGTAGGCATGGTTGTGATGGGCTCTTAGGCCTCATGCACACGACCGTTGCCTGCCTCCGCGTCCGCTCCTCCTTGAAATTTCGCGTCCGTCAAAAAAAACGGATGACGGACCGTTTTTTTTGACGGATCCGATTTTTATGGCAGATCATTGTAAAAATGCCTATCCTTGTCCGCGACCGTGAAAAAAATAGGACATGCACTATTTTTTTGACAGAAAGAAAACACGGATCACGGAAGCGGAAGGAAAACGGTTGACCATCCGCATTTTTTGACGGACCCATTGAAATGAATGGGGAAGCATCCTATCCGTGAAAAAAAACGGAACGGACGCGGAAACAAACAACGGTCGTGTGCATGAGGCCTTAGGGCAAGAAGTAAAACGCTAGCTGATTGGCTGCTGTGCAGCCCTTCAGAAAGCGGGAAGAAATTGCCGAACAACGGACCCGAACCCGAACTTTTTTGAAAATGTTCGGGTCCGTGTCCCGAACACCCAAAAATTCGGTACGAACCCGAACTATGCTCGAACTGTTCGCTCAACACTACTCCTGAGCTGCCAGGCTGAAATAAATCTAACAGAACAGTTGTAAGGATGATGGATCTCTGGATCCATGTGACGTATAGGTCTGGTTCTAAGTTTGTTAGAAAGAAATTGTCATGTACTATATGATGTCGAATTTCAGTTTTTTACATAGCTCATGGCATTACCCCTTTAATTATTGTCATTTGCATTGGATTATTGATAATGGTTGATACATCTAGTGCAACCTTAAGATGGAAGACTACACGTTCTTCACCTTCATGGGTAGCAGAAGTGAATTGTTCCTGTGACTAGGTTAAACCAAAGATAATGAAGCAAAGCATAATATAGAGATTATCTGCTCTTTGAACTGTCCCCTGAGGTCCTTCTTTTGGCATAACACAATGCTCTAGATTATTTCTTAAATAATTTCACATTACTTTGTCATAAATATCAACCCGTGCAACCTCAGCTCTGCTAACTACATTCTGCAAGTCAAGTCCTTGGGGTGGTCACCAAACCTTCTGAAATGGTGTATCCTTAAGGGGATTATACAAGAATGGCTCCCCTTACTTCATGACAAACGGTGACATGACTCAAGGGGATCGATCCGATCTCCACAAACTGGCCGCAGTGATGTCAAACCAAATGTTTATATCAAGGGGAGCCCAGCAGAGCATTGCAGGCCTGGAGGAGAAGGAGCAGCAATCCAGTGCCAGGAACCAGGTAAGTAATCTTCCCTTTACAGGTCCAGCCAAGTGAGAAGGGTTTGCTAGAACCCCCCCATTCTTGAACAACCCCTTTAATATCTCAAAATCAGTCTAAAATCAACACTGCCTACGTTTTTACTTTATAAGGCATGACTGCCATTTACCGTTCCTTAAAATATGAGGCCATAGACAGAAGGATGCATTTTCAGTTCATGGGACACGCTCCCGAGTGAGTTTATTTCCAACAACTGGAATGACTGTAGTAAATCAGTTTAATTTCTTGTCTAGTGAACCTGGAAGAATGAAGTCCCGGTAGAATGGTCATGAAAGCCCAGCTCTGCCAACAGAAATAATTAGCAAACAGTAACTCTTGCAGAGTAGGACAAATATAGTCACAATTAATCTCCTACAAACTGCATAAACCAAGACTCCAAAGCGAGGTAAAAATAACACGCCATTCATGTTTGCGCGGCAATTTGCATAAACCACGACGTGTAAAAAAAAAAATATGAAAAAAATGAAAAGAAAAAAAAAGAAAATGTTCAGCTTAATATTTTTCTCATACAGCAAAGCTGGTTAGACCACCAGCACCAACGCTCGTCCCGCTGTAAAGCGTCCTTTGATGACTGTTCCATGGGCTCCTGTATAGTCTAACAGACTAATTTGCAAACATTTTTCCTCTATTAAAATACCATTTTTCCTTGATTTCCATTTTTTTTTTTTCTGGTTGTGGAATTACCCCGGTCTGCTTTTGCATTCATGGGGGAAATGCACTGACTTAAAAGAGAGTCATTATTGAAAAATGGATGCAAACATGTAAAAAAAAAAAAAAGTAAGAAATGACCCAGCGCCAGTCAGCGGGGGGATAATTGATGTGAACGTTCCAGGGTTGTATGTATATTTCTGCCACTGGGCAAAAGCCGCTCATATATACACATATCATTACCTTATTACATTTCCAGGAAATTGTATTTTAAATTTGGCAAAATAAATGGAGTTTCACTCATTTATTATTCATTTAGGACATGGAAAAGAAAATTACATCGAAATCTTCTGTGAAGTACCATTTACTGAAGAGCACAAAATTAGAGTTACACTATTGGCTGCAGTTGTCTGCTATGTTAGGCTCTGTTCACATCACGTTAGAGTCCTTAGTATGGTATATATGCCAGGAAAGCGCCGGTGTGCATCCATAGGGCTCCAGTGCATATTTAAAAAATGTATTGTATATATTATTTATATTTTTTGTTGTATAGCACAGTGTAGTAAACTATGCTATTGTATATAAAGGCATCCCACAAAATAAAATATACTGCACAGTACATATATTTTTTTTTTTTTTACATAGAACCTTCGGGCAGTGTATATTACTGTATACCTATATCCCACAGACATATACATTGCTTAAAAAAGTATTCATACCCCAGAACGGGCCTCTGCAGCGTGCCCACACCATGCACGGAATGTGCCCGCACTAACAGGAAGCGGCAATCGTGCCGCCCCAGTCATTTAACCCTACATTTAACCATAGTGCTGCAGTTGTACTAAACTTCTTCCGTTTTCAGATGATGGATTGAAATGTGCTCTGAGATGTTTAGAGCTTGGGATATTTTTTATAACCTAACCATGCTTTACACTTCTCGACAACTTTATCCGTGACCTGTCTGCTGTGTTCCTTGGTTTTCATGATGCTGTTTGATCACTAATGTTCTCTAACAAACCTCTGAGGCCTTCACAGAACAGCTGTAGTAAATTACACACAGGTGGGCTCTATGTACTAATTAGGTGACTTCTGTAGGCAATTGGTCACACTGGATTTAATTTAGGGGTATCAGAGTACAGGGGGCTGAACACAAATGCACGCCCCACTTCAGATTTTTATTTATTAAACATTTTGAAAACCATGATCATTTTCTTTTCACTTCACACATACTTGATACTTTGTGTTGGTCTATCACATAAAATCCCAATAAAATACATTTAAGTTTGTGGGTGTAACATGTAAAAATGTGGAAACATGCAAGGGGTATGAATACTTTTTCAAGGCACTGTAACTGAAATAGAAGGCTAAAATCAGTGGGGAAGAAGAACCAGGTGCGCTGTTTGTATCAGTGGACAAATCGTATAGTGAAGATCGGTGAGTATAAGCCTTTTTACTTTTATTGGGAATCAGAATAACGAGTTTTTGGGGCCAGACAGACCGCTTCATCAGAATTACTCCAATATAACCATAAAACAGAGAGAAGGAAGGCGCCAAAAGACAGGTAAGGAGGCCTGATGAAGGGGCCTGTCCAGCCTGAAATGCGTTATTCTGATACCCAATAAAAGTAAAAAGACTTATACTTAAAGATCTTCTCCTGATGTTTTGTCCACTGATACAAGTAGCGCCTGGTTCTTCTTCTCCACTGATCCTCTGCAGTAGTCCCATTCCCAGTGACCGATCTTCCAGCACAGGAGCCCATGGTGCTCGTTCTGTTCTTCTAGGTCCCTGCACAACACTTACAAGTAAGCCTTCTGTTGGCAAGTGTGTTGCTATCTGTCTGAGAAAGTCTTACCTAACTGTGCTTCTCTTTGGCTAAAATGCCATAAAAACATGGGACTTCTTCAGGTAGAAAGAGTTTTAAACAAACTGGGGCAAAGTATAGTAGACTGCCCCTGCTCTTCATTTTTAGAAAGACCTTGCATTTTCAATATAAAACAAAGGTATATGTCAAATGTTTTTACATGTATACTGCCATACAATACAAAATAAAACCGACATACAATACTAACACAATACACAGCGTGACTCCCCTGCCCCGCACCGACTACTCCGTGCTTCACCTGGGATGGCCTTCCATCAACTGTGAAAATACTTTTAGCATAGAAACTACCCAGAACACTGGAGACTCCCAAAACATTTTCTTATTTAGACCATCATTAAAAATGGCAAATGGTGACATCTCGGCCACGCTGTTTCAAGCCACCTGTCAAAACGTTGCCATTTTGAATAAAGATCTTAATAATGGTATGGTGCCTCTATATAGTGATAGAATACTCACAGAATGCGGCCATTTTGGTACCGAAATAAAGACACTATAACACCCAAATATACTGTGCTTCAATACAATACATAAATACGAGTTCATTTCCAACTAAAACTGCCATAAGACAGTGAAGGGGTTAATGGTTTATGCTGTCATACACTTGCTTTGTTCACTTCTGGATTTCAAAATAAAAAAAAATTACCCAAATTAGCTGCCAGGAAAGTACTGTATATAGGGTCGATGCCAGTAAATCCCAACCATTATCTTTCCACAAGAGGAAGAGTAGGCAGCAGAGGAAGGTTTCCTTCACCGAGATGAAGATTAATCATCGGGCTGTGGTAGTGACCAGAGCACATCTGTGCCCCGCTGGCTGCAGCGCCAGGTTCTGATTGACTTTCAGGTCAACAGCTGAGATTATGGGTAATTCACAGATGGCTTTTGTTATCACCATCATAGACTGGGTGAGTGATTACGTCAATAGACAAATTGGTATATTTTTAGTTTTTTTACATTTTGCATACTAATTTAACCCAATCCATATACAGTATTGAATATTTCTCTGTCCTTTAAAGGGCGCCTGTCAGCAGATCTGTACCTGTGACACTGGCTGACCTGCTACATGTGCACTTGGCAGCTGAAGGCGTCTGTGTTGGTCCCATGTTCCTATGTGTCCGCATTGCTGAGAAAAATGATGTTTTGAGATATGCAAATGAGCCTCTAGGAGCAACGGGGGCGTTGCTGTTGCACCTACAGGCTCAGCTCTCTCTGCAAATGACACGCCCTCTGCACAGCAGTTGCAGAGAGAGTTGAGCCTCTAGGTCAGGGGTGCACAACCTTTTTTGGTCTGGGGGCCGCATTGTCACATCGATCTATTTCAAGGGGCCGCTAATTAAAAAAAATGTTGATCGGCGCTCATTTGCCTGTTAAACAAGTCAGTGCAAAGTGACTGGGGAGCAGTGATCGCTGCCACAGTCATCCCGATAAAATATGCAAATCAGCCGCCAAACGAGCGATTCCTTGTTTATCGACTGATCAGCTGCACGATTATACTGGCTAGATATAAGATATAAGCGCTCCTTGAACACTTGTTCCCAGTAGTTGTCCCAAATATCGTGCTGCAGCGAAGAGTTATACTTACCTGCTCCCCACCGCTTCGGTCATTCGCACTGCCTCCGCCGTTTACACCTGGCAGTGCATGGACATGGTCACACACCACTCCATCCCATGACTGGCTTACGTGGTGATGTGGCCACAAGCAGCGTGTCACTTCTGAAGCCAGTCATTGACTGGGGCCGTGCAAGTGACCATGGCCATGCACTGACTGCGCAGGAACCGGAAGATGGAGGAAGCGGGGGCAGCGGAGAGGACCAGAGCGGCGTGGAGCATGTAATTATGAATCTTCTATCTCAGAGGCCATGCTGCAGGAACTTGTTAAAAAGAAATCCTTCCATCCTGCCTCCTATTCATAAATCAGCGCTTTCCTTCACTGCAGAGGACGGAGCTCACTGGTTATTACCATCTTCTGCCCCCAGTTATAGGCGCCCTGCGGTAACCAGTAAGCACTTTACATTGCTAGTGGGGAAGGCGCTTATTGGTTAACACTAAAATGACCAGGCCCGTTTTTAAAAAAGTATATTTTTTTCAACCTATAGCTCCTTATTCTTTAAATATGCAAACTGACACCAAAATAAAGTATTATAATTAGTTCCCTATTTTGTGTAGGTCGTTTTGCTATATAATATGTATAGTTTCACGTGAATGGGGCGGTAATGGTGACGGTTTTGACTAGTGTGGGTGTATTTTCTTTTATGTATTTTTTAACTTAATTTTTTATATATTTCTGCTACATAATATGTCCCCCAAGAGGTCATAAAAAGACTTTGGGGGACACTGTCACTTTTTTAAATTTTGCACTTTTTCCTTTTTATTTTTATTTGTATTTTATTAATATTGTATTGTATTTTTTTATAATTGGTTTATTACTTATTTATTTTAAAATATATTTTTGCTGCATAAGATGTCCCACAAGGGGTCATAAAAAGGCTGTTGAGGGACAGTGAACACTCTTTTATGTAGCACTTTTTCCTTTTTATTGTAATATATTTCTTTAATCATTTTCTATTTTTTTGTGCCACATAATATTTTATTTCTCTTTTCTTTTATTTTTATTTTATTATATTTTTTATTTAGTTTTCACATTTTTTAAAAAAATTTTTGTAACTTATTTATTTTTTTTATATATTTTTACCACATAATTTGTCCCCAAGAAGTCACTGAAAGACCTTTGGGAGACAATGAGTCACCCTCTTTTTTGTACTATTTCCACTGTAACTGGAGCATTCAAAGGTGCCCCAGTTACAGGGAAACCAGCCCGCTGGGGGGGCTTTGTACCAGGGCAGAGCTGATCAGGGTCTCCTGACCCTGCAGCTCTGCGCTCCTCTGCCCCCGAGACACCCGGGTCCACACTGCAGAGCGCTCATAGAGGAGAAGGCAGAAGCGCTGATAAAGCGCTTCTGTCTTCTCCTCAGCTTCTCCGCTCTCACTAATAGCCGGGGACCCTTTCCGCTCCTGCTACAGTGCAGAGGCAAAACCTGTAATCCATCCACTTTGCGGCGCTCCGAGCAGAAACACAGCTGATCACAGGATCAGCTGTGTTTCTGCCCAGCAGGACAGGGGCCGCAAACTAGGGCTGCACGATATGGGAATTTTGTGCGATTGCGATTAGGGCCCTAAAAATTGCGATAACGATATGCGATGCGATATTTTAAGGGAATTGTGCTAGAGGTCTATCTGCTTGGATTTTCAAGGTAAAAGCACACACAAATTACTGATAATGTGAAATGTAGTTCTGCTGAACTCAAGAACTGAAATGCACAGTGTTTTTAAAAATAAAATACATATTTGCATCACTGCAAAAGTACAAAATACAAAACTTGCAATTTTCTTAATAGCGCTGCACAGAACAGATAAATAAAATACATATAAGAACATGTGTTCATTAGAGATGAGCGAACTTTAAAAAAAAGTCCGGTGTTCGGGTTGTGGTAAGTCGCGTATCACGTTATGGATTCCTCTATCGCGGCATATGGAATCCATAAGGGCCGACTTCCACCAACCCGAACTGTTGAACAGCCGAAGGACCTGGGGTGACGTCACTGTCATGTGATCAGTGCAGGGGGCGTGGCTCAGCACTGGATTTGATCCCGTGCTGAGCCACGCCCCCTGCACTGATCACATGACAGTGACGTCACCCCAGGTCCTTCGGCTGTTCAACAGTTCGGGTTGGTGGAAGCCGCCCCTTATGGATTCCATATGCCGCGATAGTGGAATCCATAACGGGATGCGCGAGTTACCACAACCCGAACGCCGAACTTTTTTTTAAAGTTCGCTCATTTCTAGTGTTCATTAAAATAAATTTTCCACCAGCCCCTCCTCCCTCCCCGCACTGTAACTGATGTATCGCCGGCCGCGCTGTGCAGCATAGTCAGTGTCACGTAGAAAGTCAACCATCGCTTTATAAGATGCACTGCCTTTCTCCCCCCACTTTTGGGGGAAAAAAGTGTGTCTTAAAAAGGGAAAAATATGGTAATATAATTGCAGCATTTTTGGGTCAGCAAAATTGCGATTGCGATATGGCGATTAATTGCGATTGCGATTACTTTCGCGATATATTGTGCAGGCCTACCGCAAACCATGGCTCTAGGGGCCGCATGCGGCCTGCGGGCAACAGGTTGTGCACCCCTGCTCTAGGTGTAATGGCAACGCCTCCGTCGCTCCTAGAGGCTCGTTTGCATATATTAAAACATATTTTTTCTCAGCAATGTGGACACATATGAACATGGGACTAACACAGATGCCTTCAGCTGCCAAGTGCACATGTAACAGGTCAGCCAGTGTCATAGGCACAAAACTGCTGACAGATGCCCTTTAACCACTTATGTAACACCTTTTAGATGGATATCAAATTAAATTTTCCAAGGATTTTACTACTGATTACCTCTCCTCATGATACTTCATCAATGTCCAAATGTATGTGGTTTTGAAATTGGGTTTTAGTAAAAATTTTCCATTTGCAGCTTCCTTGTATTACAATAAATATGATCATCTCAGCTCTACTATGGTCAAATCACAGTTGTGAGCTTAGAGGATCATTCAGGAGAAGGCAGGAGGGGCTGTAGACCAAGCCACCTGAGAGTTTGTCTAATTGAATGAGCAGACAACGGATTGAGCAGCTTGCTATATATTGTGATACATAAAAACTTCATAAGGCAAATGGTTGAATATTTTTAATTAAACCTAATAACAAAACTGAGCCACATTTTAAGAAATGAAAGGTCAAACTGTGTCCATAGCAATTAAGTAGCACAGAGCTCCTTTGCTCTTTTTGCCAGAAAAGTGCAAAAACTAGAGCACGACATTGTACTTCAGTTTTTGGCCACCACTGCCTACCATCGCGTTGACCTTACAAGTATTGGATGTACTAAGTAAATAAAATCCTTGGCTTCAGTGACCTGCATATATCTTACTTACCTTCTTCCTTTTCCTTTGTTTTGCTTTAGCAGATTCAGGTGTTTGTGAACCATTACCAAGTGACCCAGGCGGGTTTTTGCCCATATGTTGGGCACCGGTTGAAGGGGGAGTCGGTGTAGCAGGAGGAGTATTCTCTGGTGTGTCTGGATTGCTCTTGAGTGGCTGATTCTGAAAGAGCGTCTTTTACAGAAGAGATTTTAAGTTACAACAGAATTGTAGAAGGAGAGACAAGTGGAGACAAGATATTATATGTGGCTTACCTCTGAAGAATTATGACTTTGTATGTATGTAGCAGACATGGCATGGGAGAATGGGTCACTGGTCTTGGGAGACATATCTTGCTTCACAAGCAAAGCCAAATCCACTAACTACAATCAAAGAAGTTGAGGGTCAATTAGATATCGGACCGGTGAAAACCTCAACCCTGCTACTAGTTAAAGGGGTATTCCCATTTGCGTATTTCATACTTACCTGCTCCCGGCGCGCCGTCCACTTCCTGGTTTCGGCAGGGGGCGGGATCCTTCTTGATTGAAGTCTTCTCCCTGCCGGGCCGCGCGCTGGACTGAACGCGCACGCCGCCGCGCATGCGCCCTGGTGACTTCTTCTTGGCAAGTATACTATACTGGCCAGGAAGAAGTCATCATAGCACATGCGCTGCGCTGGCGTGCGCTTTCTGGAGTACGCGCGCGACCCGGCCAGGAGAAAAGAAGTCATCTGCGCAAGCGCGGCCACCGCGATTCCGGAGAAGAGCGGTGGCCGTAACCAGGGGAGACGGAAAACAACAATCAGGTAAGTATATGTTAATAATCTTCTAAGGGGTGGGAATTAGTTAATTCATTATATTTAGAAAAATAATCACTGTTAAATCATTAACAGATTTAACAGTGATCATTAAAGTGGGAATACCCCTTTAACTATCTTCTCACAATAAACTTATCTTCCTCCATATTCCAACTCATCAGGACATTATGATGGGCTACATTGTCTATTGAAAGCTAAGAAATATCTTTTCAAAATAATTCTCATGCTAAAAATTGGGAAGGTTCACTTGAACATCAACAGGTTTTAAATCTTGTCAAAAAGCTCCTAATATAATATTAACGGTCTATACAACTATCACTGATTAAATGGTTAATTTCATTGGGTTTGGCCAGCTATCTGATGTGTATGGCTGCCCAAGCCTTTACTCCCAGGGGATGAATGGCTGGGAGACATGTCCGTCAGGGGTGTGTTCGCCTCTACCCATTAAAATAAAGGTGCATACTCAGCTTGGAAGTAATTAGGTTAATTCACAACATTCACAGTTTTAGGTCTTTCCTAAAAACACATCTTTTTAAGGTGGTCTATGACATCCACCAATCTAACTCTTCTCCATTCACCCCTTCATCATCATTCTTCTGAACCTGATCCATCAAACAGTATCTACCACAACCCATGCACTACAGATATCAGCTAGTGGCTGGCTCATGCGTTATATCTACCCCCTTTTTTTATTAAAATGCTAGGACCATTGTGCAAAACAAGCATTTTTTACCCTTATCCCCTCATAGATTGTAAGCTCTTGTGAGCAGGGCCCTCACTCCTTGTTTTAATCACTGACTTGTGTACTGCTCTGTGATATATGATTCCATTTGTTCCCTCTGTAGAGTAATAAAGGTAATTTTTACACAGATATCACATTGATTTGAATAAGCACTGTGTAATGTATGATTTTCCCTGTGGTGGCGCTACAGCATATCTAAAAGAAAGGGATTTCCCAATCCGGACAGTCCCTTTAAAGGCTATGTACACCTTTGGGGGTATTTTTTTTTCTTTATTATTGCATTGTACTCATTTTGAGCTAAAATAATTTTTTTAACTAGTCTTTATTAAAAATATGGCTTCCTTTTTTCTGTACAGAGCCAACATGCTCTAGAAGGAACCTTTGGACTTTCTTTCTTTCCCGTCATACCAGGAGCAGACAGACTCCTTATCTCTGCTCTCTGACATTATAAACACTCATCATAGCTCAGTTATTATCTTACTTATAAGAATGTAGCTTAAATAAGTGTTTATGACCTCTCAGTAGTTTGGAGATAAGGGTTACTAGATGACCGGCACAAAGTGAAAGTACCAGCCACACAGCTAGAAAAAACTGTTAACCCCACTGACTATTTTTGTTGATTTAGAGTTATTTCTCTAATAGAAATGTACAATTTCAGTAATTAAAGTATGCTACAAAAATGGTCAGTATCACTGGCCCTACATATTACAAAAATTAAAAAAAAGTATGACAGTTACACTTTTATGAATATTACTGAGATGCCAGCCATTTTGTGCCGACAATTGTAGAAAGTTTCTCCGCAGCAGCAGCCCTGTTTATTGGTTGCATACAGATGGTTTTACAAAATTAAATGAAGGAAACCTTCTTAACCTTACCTTCATAATAATTAACCTCCTCTAAATATTCTAAATATTCCTTGCCCGGACAACAACTATACTTTATAGTAGTACAACAAATCAATCTATATAGCATGTATTTAAAAGATTCACAAAAGATATTTCAAGGTTCAAATTACCTGAGCCACGGTTTCATAGGCCAGATACGCAAGTATTTCCATGGCCACAGCGTTTGGCTTAATCTCCATGCTGCTGCAGTCCAGCCAGTCTCGAAATTTGGAGGCCTTTTTAGCTGTTGATTATGCAAAAATATCTTATTATCTACATTATCCTGGTTACTGTTGAACTTGACACCACAATACAATAGATTATGTATTTTATTGGCAGCCACCAATATCACTAATAATATCTGCATGTTTGGTATCCTTTACTGCAAATTTGAGGTGCATTATAAGTCATCTAGGATTTCCATTCCTAAAACGGGGATTTAGAAAGTGACAGTTAATTAAAACAGTTGTAACATTCTTTACCACATGCTGAAATGTAAGATAATGGAGGTTTCTAAGCTTGAATTTGGTTAATAGCCTCGATAAGATTAAAGAGGACCTGTCATCACTCCTGACATGCCTTAATAGTTTCATGTATTCCCCATGTAATAACAATTCTGTAGCCTATATTCTTATGTCTGTATGTCGTTCCATTCCTTTATTATTTCTACTAGAAGTTATGAATGAATTGCTAGCAGTCTGCAGTAAGGGTATAGAGGGGTGGTAACCAGTTGGGGGTGTGTACCTGCACAGTCTGACAATGGCAGCACTGATTGGATAAGGCGAGTCTGTGCAGGTACACACCCCCAATTGTTTACCTCCCCTCTATACCCTTACTGCAGACTGCTAGCAATTCATTCATAACTTGTAGTAGAAATAATAAAGGAATGGCATAACATAGAGACATAAGAATAGATGTTCCAGAATTGTTATTACATGGGGGATGCATGAAGCTATTAAAACAGGCAGCTCAGGAGTGGTGAAAGGTCTTCTTTAATAAATGTAGATTTACCAAAAAGTATTACTCACATATTTAGATTCATCCCTGTCTTAAAAATCACCTTATAGAATTAAAGGAGGTGGCAGCGCGTGGTGTAAATGCATAAAACTGTATAAAATAACATTTACTGCCTCACACAACAGGTGTGAAGTAGACCATTCATCTTAATTGGGTGCTAACATCAGTGGTTAGTCTGGGTCACTTAATGTCGGCCCCAATAAACCAGCAGCCGGCGCTCGAAAACGTGCTACACCATTGAAGGATACAAA
The DNA here is from genome assembly GCA_033119425.1 of Bufotes viridis. Taxonomy (NCBI): domain Eukaryota; kingdom Metazoa; phylum Chordata; class Amphibia; order Anura; family Bufonidae; genus Bufotes; species Bufotes viridis. The sequence continues at coordinate 43,348,850 of CM065592.1, read as the reverse complement.
AACAATAATTTATTTGAAATAATTGTTTTGTATTCAACAGAAATAATAAAACTTATGAAAAAGAGTATCAACATAAACAACAAAATGCCATATCGGTTTCTATATACAGTATACTGCACATCACAAAAAAAAAATAAATGTACTTGTGTGCGTGATATTTGGTAGTCACAAGATAATACAATTTAACATAACACAATGTATTGAACATGTATGTAATAAAAATAAAACAAAATCCTTTAAACTACAGGTATAGAATAATAATAAAGTTAGAATTTGCACCCGACTCTCCCTATTGACTCTAATGGGGGTTTTGTATTTTTGATGGTACAAGTAGTGCTACAGACTGCAGAACTCTCACCATAAGACATACAAGAAAGAGTCAAATGGTAGCAAGAACAGAGTCTTCCACTCAAGATTTTGTTGCACAATTCCGTGAATTTCTCTGCTCAACTGAACCTTATCTCAGGCCTCGCTCAGTATTAATATGAAATATTTTTTATCCATTTGGTTCTGAGAAATTATTTCCAGCCTTGGTCCACAATGAACCTGGACCGAGTATTTAAAGTATTTTCCATGACCAAACTGATTTCATCTTTCGGACAGTGGTCACAAGGGCGGATCCTTTGTCTAAGCGCACTACAATTACACGTGTTTCACATGGGATAGTGGCTGGTGTGTGGTGGAGTGGACATGTAACGCAGACCACAGCTGCCATCGGTCCCTGGCGTCCATTCAAAAACCTCTTGTGTCTTCAGAGGGATCACGAGATGCAGGTAACTCTGATACACAACCAACTACAAATGAGGTCAAATGTCTCTGGACAAGAGAAGCCCCATATTACATGGCAAGAGTACATCTTGTCCAGCGAGGACACACATGAAACCAGACACGGTGGTTATTTTTGTGCCCTCAGCCGTTTTCATTTTTTCATGTTTTTTTTTTATTTACATTTATACTTGCCTTGATTATAATTTTTAGGTTTAAAAATGGCTTTATCACAAACCTCTCATTTACTGGAATCACTGTGATCTCAAGTACCAGTCACTTAATGTTTTGCAGATGCGACCAGCTAAGATTCAGCTGAGCTTCAAGGGCTCAATTAAATTTAGAATAAAATATTATTTTTTTCCAAAAAGAAAAGAAATAGAAAAAAAAAAGAATATTCTTTTCCCCTTGAATCAGCATCTATATAAGGGTTTGAAGTCAGTAAAAGGCTCAATTGTCCTCGTCATGTGACCACATTTAATGTGTTCCTTTCTTTACTACTGTTGCTGTGACCTTTTCATGCTCTTAGTCACTTCACCACTGTTTGGTCAGTCCTTACTCACTGAAACCCATTACAGTCCTGCCCACAGTGTATTTCTAGGAACCTACCAGTAAGTGTGTGGGAAGCCGTTCATGCCATCATCATGTTATTAGATAAAGCTGTAAATTAGGAGTCTATTCCGGGCAGTTATTTGAAGAATAGCCATGACAATATGTAGTTAATTCTATGATTATGGGTATTTATAGCGTCGTGTACAACCAGATGAGCTGGTACAAAGCAGGACGCTGTAAGCACAACTTGTTTTTCACCAAAATGCTGAGTAATAAGTAGGCACAGCTTTCGTGTAAAGGTCATCCCAGAGTATTAAAATAGAAGAATAGATGAACATTAGTGTAGAATAAAATAAATAGAATTTTTTTTAATGTAAAAAGTAATATAAAACATCTAGGTTTCCTACAGTTGAATTGATAAGTTTACATGCACCACATTAATTAAACCTCACTTTTTCACAATTCTTAACATTTACTTCCCTTCCCTACATCGGTTGTACATGTACTCGGATGTTGTGTCTTTAAGGGCTCGTTCACACGACCGTATGGTTTTGCGGTCCGTTTTTAACGGATCCGTTTTTCCGATTTTGGTTTTAGTAGTGTTTCCGCTTCCGTTCAGTTTCCGCATGGTTTCCGTTTGTGATTCGTTTTTTGCGGATCGTAAACGGAAGCATATAATAATGTTTTAACAGTAAGTGCATTGAAAAATTGGGCTGGGCACAAAGTTTTCAATAGATGCTTCCGCAAAAATGGAACGTGATTTGCGGGCAATAATAGGACATGACTCAAAATGTAGCAGAACGGAAAAAGAATGCATACAGAGTACATTCTGTTTATTTATTTTTTTGCGGACCCATGAAATGAATGGTTCCGTATACGGACAGTATACTGAACGCAAAAAAACGGCCCATATACAGAATGCAAAAAACGTTTGTGTAAATGAGCCCTAAAGATGAGCGGGCACTGTAGCCACCAGGGGTATGTATTACACTGCAGACACTCGGCGATGCATCTGAGTGGTTATTTTCTGGGAGCGCTGCACACCAGGGGACTGAATGGCTCCCCCACTCTGAGATAGCAGGAGCCATTCAGTTTCTACAGCAGCCTCAGGCCCTTCTGAATGCTCTGTGGCCTGCCATAGCACAGTTTCTATCAAGCTCTGTGGCAGGGCTAGATAGGAATGTACTGAATCTTCCGGTGCAATGCTAAATCATCGCTGTCTATGGGAGAAGCGACCAGATGATCGCATGATAAAGTCCCCTATTTTAAAAATAAACAACAAAAATAGAGATCATTAATATTGCTGCATCCCAAAATGCCGGAACTATTAAAATGTACAGTAAAAGTACTTATCCCATACTGTGAATCAAAATTTCATACACAACCCCAAATGATATCAATAAAAAATACAGATCACCCCACGAAAAATGAGTTTTTAGGTATTAAAACAAATTCTATAAAAATATGGTACTAATGCAATCACGGGAAACATGTAATTTTACCGCATAGTGAACACAGTAAAAATGAAACCCATAAAACTGACGCAATTTTTTTTCCCCCCCAATTGTACCCCAATTAGGATCACTACTATATGTAAAGAATGTAAAATGTCAGAATACTACAAATTTCTTTCATCACACAATCCAGTGGCTCAGAAGTTTCCATACTCTTGTTTATTATTTGGTAGCATTGCCTGTAAATTGTCTAACTTTGGGCAAACATTTTGGGTGGTCTTCACCAAGTTTCCACAATAAGTCGCCGGAAATTTGGACCATTCCTTCTGACAGAACTGGTGTACCTGAGTCAGGTTTGTAGGACTCTTGCATATGCTTTTTCAGTTCTGCCCATACGTTTTCTATTAGACTGAGGATAGGGCTTTGTGATGGCCACTCCATTATCTTCACTTTGTTGTCCTTAAAGGGGCTGTATGCTTTTCTTTTATATTGATGACCTATCCCCAGGATACGTCATTAAAATCAGATCGGCAGGCGTCTATGTCCCGACACCCCCACCTATCAGCTGTTTGAAGAGACTGCAGTGCTCGTACAAGTGCTGCCTTCTCTTCATTGTTTACCTGCCTGCTGTCTCTTCAAACAACTGTTCGGCAGGGGTGCCGAGTGTTGGACATCTGATATTGATGACCTATCCTGAAGATAGGTCATCAAATCTTTGGAAGCATGCTTGAGGTCATTGTCCATATGACAGACCCACTTACACCCAAGCTGTAACTTCTTGGTTGATGTCTTGTGTTGATGCTTCAATATCTCCACATATTTTTCCGTCTTCATAATGCCATCTACTTGGTGAAGTGCACCAGTCCAGCATGCAGCAAAGCAACATGTAGCTGCCACCTCTGTGCTTCAAGGTTGGGATGGTGCTATTTGGTTTACAATCCTAGTCAGATTAACTCCATACATAATGATGGTAATTTTGGAGAAACTGTTCCAGTTTCATTTCATCAGACAAGAGGACATTTCTCCAGAAACTAAGATCTTTGTCCTCTTGTGCAGTTGCAAACTGCAACCTGGCTTTTTATGGCAGTTTTGAAGCGGTGGCTTGGTCCTTGCTGAGCCTCCTTTCAGGTCATGTTGATATGGGACACGTGTTACTGTTGATATAGGTACTTTTGGACTTGTTTCCTCCAGCATCTGCACAGGGTTGTTTGCTGCTGTTCTTGGATTGATTTGCAATTTATTTGCACCAAAGTACATTAATCTCTAGGAGACCCTATTGATGGCTGCGTGGTTTAAACTTGCATATTATCATTTGAACATATGAACAAGGTACCTTCAGGCATTTAGAATTTGCTCTAAAGGATGCATTAGACTTCAGGAGGTCTCCAATTTATTTTTCTGATGTCTTGGCTGATTTCCCTTGATTTTACCATAATGTCAAGAGAAGAGGCAAGGAGGCCTTAAAATAATGCTACAGGTACATCTCCAATTAACTCAAATGATGTCAATTAGTCAGAAGCTTCTAAAGCCATTTCTGAAATTCTACAAGAAATTTAAAGGTGCAAGTCAACTAGGTGTATGTGAACTTCCGTGACACTGGGAACGTGATGAAAAATAAAAGCTGAAATAAATTATCGTCTCCAGTATTATTCTAACATTTCACATTCTTCAAATATACAGTACTGATCCTACCAGACGGTCAGGAATTGTGTAAAACACCTTTTTGATCACTTTTTATTCCATTTATTTCAGGGAACAAGGTGACAAAAAACATTGATTCGAGTAGTTTGATTTTATTTTTTTGCAGGATCAATACTTTTATATTTTAACAGTACGGGCATTTTTCTGAAGTGGTGACACCAGTTATGTTTTATTTATTATATTTATTTTTAATGTTTATTTTAATATGTTAAATTGGCAAAAGGCGTGATTTGAATTTTTAACACTTTTGCTTTACACATTTATACATGTATTTTTTTATATTATACACAGATTATATGACTTCATTTTTAGACAGGCTAGTGGACTTGAACCACTGCAAGCATGACTTAAAGAGGTTGTGCAGTGGGTTTATATTAATGAGTAATGAAGATCGACACCCGGCACCCCCGTTGATCAGATGTTTGAAGAGGAGCCTGTTATATAGATTCCTGTTATTACACTATGTCGTCTTGTGCAGTGTAATTACAAGTGCTTGTTCCATTCACTTGACTTAGAGTCGGACCCCTGCAGTCTGATATTGATGACCTATCCTGGAGGATAGATCATCAATATAGGGTCACTGCACAACCCCTGATTACAATGGCAGGCATAAGAGAGCCTTCACAAGAGTCATGTTCGATCTTGGTCATAGCATGTTGTGTTAGCTGCATTACACAGCCGGCATCCACCGCGCATGGAGTGGGCTCCGCTTACGAAAAATACGAAAAAATTTGCAGACAAATGTTATAATTGACAGAGTTGTAATACTATAATTCTGTTACTTACAAAAACTTAGCTGACGACTTTCGCAGAATTCCGCATATTGTGCTGAGTCCATGTTCCGAGTTTGCTTTTCAGCTCGCTGTAAAGATAACAAGATTAATGAATTGTGTTGTAAGTAAGATGCATGTTGGGTCCATGTATAGCTCTCCTGTATATGGCGTGGAAATATATAAGGAGGCGGCTCTGATAATATGTAAAAGAAGGGCCCGGATCTTTTCCTCATTCTTTGAAGTATTCACAACTGAGGATGTGTCTCTCTAGGATTCCAATACAATTAAAGTGTGCCTAAACGTATAAATAAAGTTTATTAAAACCAACTGTTAACGCCTTTGGCTACTTTCACAATAGCATTTTTGTAGATCCTTCATGGATCTGCAAAAACGCTTCTGTTACAATAATACAACCGCTTGCATCCGTCATGAACGGATCCGGTTGTATTATGTCTTCTATAGCCACGACGGATCTGTCATGAAAACCATTAAAAATCAATGGTGGACGGATCCGTTTTTCTATTGTGTCAAAGAAAACCGATCCGTCCCCATTGACTTACATCGTGTGTCAGGACAGATCCGTCTTGCTCCGCACCACATCGCGGACAGAAAAACACTGCTTGCAGCGTTATTCTGTCTGCGATGGGAGCGCAACCAAATGGAACGGAATGCATTCTGGTGCATTCCATTTCGTTCAGTTTTGTCCCCATTGACAATGAATGGGGACAAAACTGAAGCGTTTTCTTCCGCTATTGAGATCCTATGATGGATCCCAACAGCGGAATTGAAAATGAAAGTGTGAAAGTAGCCTTAAAATAATTTTTTTAATATACTTTATTTTTTTGTTTTCTGTGCGATATAAGTACCTCCAGGGGCCTATCTCTCTTTAGAATCAATACTCCTGTACACTGCTATGTATGGGAGCATGGATTCCCCTGCGGCAGCACTGTACACACAGGAGTATTGCACATTGCTGTTCCTGTCTGTACCAGTAATGCTCTGCTAAAGCCAGGCATAGATGTGCTAAGCCAAGCTTTAGAAGAGCAGGCACAGGCAGAGGAGCAATGTGTTATACTAAGATAATGCCCTGTGCCCGCTTGTTCCACTCTGCTAAGGCCTTGTATGGTACAGGATCAAGCAGAGTGGAACGAGTGCAGGACACTTGTTGCGGGCTCAAGTATCATAGTTTAGCCGGACGGCCACAGAAAGGAATGAGGTCGGAGCATATGTTTTCTGTGATCATAGAATCGCAAAAAATCCAACAATGCATTAAGTCGAACTGTAATGTTTACTCATTTTAAAGGAGTGTATCACATAGAATGTAAAATATAATATCATGGCACCTGTAATGAATGGGTGTTAAAGGTCAAATAAGTGTCTATAGACCAATACAGTCTCCAGGAACTGATGAAGTACAGCCCCTCGCCGAGAATGTCATTCTTTTGTTACAAAATCTCTGCCCTCTAATGATAATGAGATGCCTCTGCTGACATTGTCAAAGTCTATACAACAAAGCTAACAAGCAAGTTGTAAACAAGAAGTGTCAGCATACTGTGTGTGTATAAACTAAATAATATGAATAGTGACAAAATAGTGACTATACTTTATATATGTGTGAAAAGTTTTATATATATATATATATATATATATATATATATATATATACACTAAATAATATGTCATTTTCTGTTTAGAAATTCTCTTTTACTTTATAAAACCATAAAATATTTCTGGAGAAAAAATGAAAGAAAAAAAATTATGTGGAACTGAACCAACCATAAGAAAAAAAGAAACGTCTTGAGGATGATTTATTTTGCATCTCCTCGGCAGGCCTAGATTTTTTTAATTCAGGATACAGTTCTGTTTTTAATGTGGGTTTGATTTGGACAGAGATCAGATGCCACATTATTCTAAAATAAACTGTAACATCTTCTGACAAATATTCATATCCAAATGTCCCATGATATTACATGCTTTTCCACAAGGAGAGGCAGCAATATTTTATCTTTGTCCAACTGGAACTTAGTTGCAGGCCAAACTTTGGAAATGTGTTAAAAGTCTCGTTTATTGGACTGAAATGGAAACAGATAATTGGTTTGTGCTAGTAGCTAAGATGGAAATTCATTACAAGGGTATCAATATCAGCAAGAAACTTTCATCTATGAATAGGCTGTGAGTACAGTAACTTGGAACGTGTCTGCAAATGTATCTGAAAGCCAATCCGTCACGTCAAGGAGTTTCTGTGTCAAGTTGACACCTAATGAGATATGTCATCAACCAAAAAGTCTACAGCAGCTTTATCAGAGGAGGCTTCAGAAAACTACATTAGGATGTGTCAGCCTGATAATCCAGATTGTTTTTCTCTTGTGCTGGATTATAGATAAATCTTCTTCTGTGACTCTAATATTTAGGAGTTTGAATATTGAGCGCCAGCATTACGATGTTATGTTACCTGGATCTAATAAACCTTCTTTGTTGCAATTGGGTTGGCTCAAGCTAAGCGTAAAGGCAGGAATCCCATCACTCTCACCCTAAAACAAAGCTTTTTGCTTCTATAGAATACATGTGGAAAATGTGAGGAATGTGGGAATTTCCCCTTTTCAGTCTTTAAAGGAGTCCCAGGACGAGACGGGCCCACTTTAGTGTAGCTTTTCAGGCAATCACATGACAAACCACCTGTGGTGGTATAGATGTCAAAATGATTTTTAGATAGCAGAGTAGCAGAAGACCTCCTGATATTCTTGTGGCTTGCCATAAAATCGTCAATGTCATATTCCCAAAACCAGAACACAAGGTCTATCTAAACAAAACCAGGGAAGAAGAACCACTTCACACAGACAGAATATTACCCATCATAAACCCTATCCTGGTATTAGAAATTTCTTCAGGGCCACCTAGACCCGTTCAAAAGGTCAAGCGGCGGATACCTTGACCTGCAGAAAAGGTCATGTATAAAAACCCATACAGATGAATATTCATCAAAGAAGTACTGGACCTAATGCATAAATAGGCAGTGTGCTGCTCAGGATCAGAATAAGGCCATCTATTGGCAACTCCTGTGCTAACATCATCTCAGTCAGGGCTCTGTAAGATGATTAAGGAACTCATCCAGTACTACCTCCAAACCCTCTATGTTTGATATGCACGTGTGCGGAATATTATGATGGGTTGGATGAAGGTCGTATGAAGTTGCTATGATGCTCACAATAAAATATATCTTAGCGGACAGATTCTGAGCCAAGAACTGACCTCATAAAACTTGGCCGTAACAGGCCATTAGCATACACCGTAGCCTTTCCGTGACATCAGAGGAAGGGGAGCTAGTGGTGGAATCTGCAGACCTCTAAAAGTGTATGTCCCTTTAGCAAATTGTTATTTCTTTGGGGGACAACTTCTTTGATGATCTGGCAAACTTTCATGCTACCTCCTTGCAACTGGTCATCTACCGTTTCATGACGTATAGAGCTCTTTTATCTTCTAACTGTTTTTGCATTGTATTTGCATGTCATTGTATTTTTACCTTTTGATAACTGCATTTTGGTATGCACTGTCCTTTAGATAAAAAACTTTAATTTAATAAGAGTCTTCTTGAGATCTAAACGATTTGATGACCTTAGAAGAAGTGCTACATATATAGTGCTAGAGAGAGTAGTGCATTTGAGTGGGTAATTGTGAATTACCTAGTTTAAGGTGTCTTGTCCGATTAAAATATGACACGTGGTGGCAGCAAACTGTGTGGTGAATCCTGCAATGAAATGGCCTTGAGAAAGTGTCACACGACGCGAAACAGCCGTAGGCCGGCTTGTGGTGCTGAGTTTTATGCTCCCTGTATCATGCACTAAGATTCAATAAACTGGACTTTATGTGACAGGGTGAGTACCGTCGATACTTCCTTCTACGTGTTCATAGGTGACAGCTAAAATACCTTTGATGTGGATGTCAGATAGCTAAAGGGGGAAGATTTAGTGTAACCCTGTGGCACAAAGTAGTAGAGTGGGAGGTTGACATTAAAATCTAGATGACAATTTAAGCTCACATTCTGAGTCTAAGTTGTGATACTGACATAGTATACTATTTGCTTTACATTTTTTCTACCAATTTTGGATTATGTTATGTTGTTTTCTCCACTGAAATTCATAGCTGTTTCAAAACTCTTCTGGTTGTCCTTAGAAAGAGACAGCGGCTTCACCACCCTACTGTCAGGTATGTGACCAGTGGTGTACACAGACCTCATAGCGCTCAATGGCTCTGGGAGATTTCTGACAAAGTTAATTGTATTTTATTTTTATTAAGAGTATTAAGATTAAAAAATAGAAAAAAAAGTTTTCCACTGCCTCACTGACTTTACCAAACTTGTGTCAGAAAAAGTGGAGGAGGTGCTTCATAAATATAGGCTCTATACTGTATTTCTCAATGTATTTACACCAGAAAACTAGCATAAATAAATTGATAAATCCCCCTTTTACAGATCTATGTCTCTTACTTCCCTTCAGTGCCTGTATGAACTGGCTGCCGCAGCCACCACTAGCGGGAGCTCAGTGCATAGGAATTTATACAGTTACCACTGAAATTAATAGAAGCTGTAAAAATATTTATGCACCGAGCTCCCCCTAGTGGAGGTTGCTGGGGACAGAGGTTGTTTTATGTTGAAAACAGAATAAGAGGTACAGGATTGGGCCTTATAGCAGTGGGACCTGCCTCCACGGTATGTACGCAACGGTATGTACGCAACAGCCATTTGACAGCTGGTAATGCACTATTCTCTAGTGGCACTAAAATAGCAGAAGTATAAATTAGGCTGTAGAAATGAATGGAGATGATAACATCAGCACAAGATGAGTGAAGTATTTGCAGAGCTCAACACTTTATGCAGATTGTAAGGGCGGAATTGTGCAAATGGAGTATTCCAGTAATAACATTTCATAAAGCAGCCTTGTATCATCACTAGAGAGCAGACTCAGTCGTCCTTAGAAGTAATCCAATCTGCTCCTTATAACTAATCAGTCGTGAGCCGTGTAATAAGCTGGACGAGCTGCTCCTGAGCCATTTCCCTACATACATTAACATAAACATGGAAGACCTAATACTCTTGAAGTACAGAACATCATGGAGTCTTTCCTCAACGCAGGGCAGAAATCAGATATAAGAGCTCTAAAGCAATCTATTTATTTTTGTTCTAGTCCGAAGGGCACTTAGCTACCCGGGAAATGAAACCAACGTAAAGAAAAACAACATTACTGTAAAAAATGTATCCTAAGAAAGTAATTTAAACCTGAATTAAGATTAAAACAAACTGGAAATGGAGGCGAATAGTTAGGATCTCTGAAGGAAGAAGGGGGGAAAAAGCTAAAATTTCCTGTAGTACAATTGTTCACTGTTTGGTAGCAGAGTCACAGGAGGACAGCAATGGGCATTCAGCATCGGCTGCCAGGGCATGCTCACAACAGCTGGAGAGGACTGTTCTACAGGATACTCTAGGAAGGAAGTCCACTATCTTTTGCACGTTGTGAGCCACATTCAACTTTCAGTGATGGTTAGGAGCAACAGGCAATTCAAAAACAGAGGAGAGAATTTTGAATGTGGAGAAACAAAAAAGATGAAATTGCAAACATTTGCTGATAAATATTTCAGTATGAAATTTAACACTAGTATTATACCATCCAAGTGGCACTGTTTGGTGGTAAAGCTAAGACAGGTCTGCAACAATGTCAATTGCTTGTACATATGGTTATGACTCGGGACTCTCATGGCGAGCCACATATGGCTCCCGGGCCACTGGTTGGGGACCACTGGTCTAGGAGCTTCCATCACAATTATTCAGCTACTGTAGGACAGAATGGAGGCGACATGCCAGTGTACGGATGAAAATCTGAATTTTTTGTAGACATGTTGGTGAATATATACTATTTGTATACTTTCAAGCTTCCCGACTTCACAAGGCTCTATCAAATTCGGAGTCCCATGTGCTGAGCTGGCTCGGTGAGTATATAAGGTGTGTGATAGGCTCCCTTGTTGCTGTTATGGGTAAAATGGGCAAATTATCAGAGCTGCAGAAAGACATGATTATTTTTTTTTTGGCCCAAGCATGGCAGCATTACTGAAACTGTGCAGTGTGAACTGTTCTCTGCTGCTGTGGTAAAACTGTATCATGAGTGAGCAAATGGCGCCATTGTGAATAAGGGACATGGACAATGCACAGCACAACGTGCCATTTATGTAAGAGGAGAACATTGGCTACAAAGGTGTGACACACTACAGGGGGCCAGCTCACCACCAAAATGAACCAGGGGACTACCAGACGTGTGTCTAAAACAACAGTTCAGCTACTCCTACTGCGTATGGGGCACCGAAGCAGAAGGATGGCAAGAGAGCAAACACCCAGCAGCCACCACTGGAAGAACACAATCTAGTGGCGGAGATGTTATGGCCTGGGGGATGTTTTTGTGGAATTCTCTAGGACCAGTCATCCATGTGGAAGGCAGTCTCAACCAATTTGAGTATTAATTCATCCTTGTAGATTACTTACACCCACCCACACATGCTGATTGTCTTCCCTGGGAGGGTGGAATCTTCCAGCAACAAAACGACATGTCACACGGCTAGAAATGTCCGACATTGGTTGGAAGAGCATGACCAAGACTTCCAAGTACAAACCGGATTCCAAAAAAGTTGGGACACTAAACAAATTGTGAATAAAAACTGAATGCAATGATGTGGAGATGGCAAATGTCAATATTTTGTTTGTAATAGAACGTAGATGACAGATCAAACGTTTAATCCGAGTAAATGTATCATTTTAAAGGAAAAATATGTTGATTCAAAATTTCACGGTGTCAACAAATCCCAAAAAAGTTGGGACAAGTAGCAATAAGAGGCTGGAAAAAGCAAATTTGAGCATAACGAAGAGCTGGAAGACCAATTAACACTAATTAGGTCAATTGGCAACATGATTGGGTATAAAAAGAACTTCTCAGAGTGGCAGTGTCTCTCAGAAGCCAAGATGGGTAGAGGATCACCAATTCCCACAATGTTGCGCAGAAAGATAGTGGAGCAATATCAGAAAGGTGTTACCCAGCGAAAAATTGCAAAAACTTTGCATCTATCATCATCAACTGTGCATAACATCATCCGAAGATTCAGAGAATCTGGAATAATCTCTGTGCGTAAGGGTCAAGGCCGTAAAACCATATTGGATGCCCGTGATCTCCGGGCCCTTAAACGACACTGCACCACAAACAGGAATGCTACTGTAAAGGAAATCACAGAGTGGGCTCAGGAATACTTCCAGAAACCATTGTCAGTGAACACAATCCACCGTGCCATCCGCCGTTGCCAGATGAAACTCTACAGTGCAAAGAAGAAGCCATTTCTAAGCAAGATTCACAAGCTCAGGCGTTTTCACTGGGCCAGGGATCATTTAAAATAAAGTGTGGCAAAATGGAAGACTGTTCTGTCGTCAGACGAGTCACGATTCAAAGTTCTTTTTGGAAATCTGGGACGCCATGTCATCTGGACCAAAGAGGACAAGGACAACCCAAGTTGTTATCAACGCTCAGTTCAGAAGCCTGCATCTCTGATGGTATGGGGTTGCATGAGTGCGTGTGGCATGGGCAGCTTGCCTGTCAGGAAAGGCACCATCAATACAGAAAAATATATTCAGGTTCTAGAACAACATATGCTCCCATCCAGACGTCATATCTTTCAGGGAAGACCCTGTATTTTTCAACAAGATAATGTCAGACCACATTCTGCATCAATCACAACATCATGGCTGCGTAGGAGAAGGATCCGGGTACTGAAATGGCCAGTCTGCAGTCCAGATCTTTCACCTATAGAGAACATTTGGCGCATCATAAAGAGGAAGGTGCAACAAAGAAGGCCCAAGACGATTGAACAGTTAGAGGCCTGTATTAGACAAGAATGGGAGAGCATTCCTATTTCTAAACTTGAGAAACTGGTCTCCTCGGTCCCCAGACGTATGTTGAGTGTTTTAAGAAGAAGGGAAGATGCCACACAGTGGTGAAAATGGCCTTGTCCCAACTTTTTTGTGATTTGTTGACACCATGAAATTCCGAATTAACATATTTTTCCCTTAAAATGGTACATTTTCTCAGTTTAAACTTTTGTTCCGTGATTTATGTTCTATTCTGAATAAAATATTAGAAGTTGGCACCTCCACATCATTGCATTCAGTTTTTATTCACGATTTGTATAGTGTCCCAACTTTTTTGGAATCCGGTTTGTACTACCCTGCCCCCTAATTCCCCAGACTTGAAACCAATTAATCATCTGTGGGACCACCTTGATGGTCTTGTTTGCTCTGTGGATTCTCCCTCACGTACCCTCCAGCAGCTGTGGGATGCACTGAAGTCAGCATGGCTCCACATACCTGTGACAACCGATCAGGACTTTAGAGAGTCACTCCCAGTCCATCTAGATGTTGTTCGTAAGGGGACTTTCAGAATCTTGATATACACTCTCAATAAGAGCTGGCCTAGCCCGCTGAGTTTGGCAAAATTGCAGGACTAATATCTATCGAGGTTGCCCGACTCTTCCTGCATTAGCACATGTTGAGGGAAAGATCAGGTGTGTTTGAGTTCAACATGACCAATAATTAAAGGGGTTTTCTGATACTTTTACACTGATGACCTATTCTCATTTAAGCCATTGCTTAAAGAAATACATAAGAAAACATGTTTGGAGTTTCCCATACAGCATGCCACAGACTCCCTAAACACATGGAAGAAGGGTCTCTGGTGTTCTCAGATAAGAACAAAACTGAACTTTTTGGCCATCATGGGAAATGAAATATGTGGCACAAACTCAACTGTTTTACCCCAAGCAGTCCATTGCCATGGGTTCACCTTTCAACAGGTAAATCAGCGTAAACATACTTAGTGGGGAAAATTTTAATGTCTTGTAACAGTCTAGACAAAGCTCATATCTCAATCTAACTTGGACATCAACACCACCCATTGCAGTTGTTGTTTTTTTTTTTTTTTTTTGGCAGAGTAGGTAAAAATCCCATCATCTAGATGTGCTAAACTAACAGAGATATAACCCAGGAGACTGGCAGCTATAATTGCAAGAAAAGATGGTACAACAAAGTCAAAGTATTTACCTTGGGGAATGAATACTTGTAACAGTGAACTCGTTGCGGCGCCGTTCCCCTGTAACAGCGACCTCTTGTGGCGCTGTTCCCCCGCTCATCACCGTAGGCCCGGGCGCCATGCTCATCTGTGATCTCTGCTTCCAGCCGCTGTTGCAACTCTGGACTCTGCGGGTACGGTTGGTATTACCTATGTGGATTCCACTCCACAACTTCCATTTAACCTGGACACTGCTTGTACTCGGCTGCTGATGTGGCAGTATGCATCACTCCCTGGGCGGGGCTGAGTCATGTGATCTTGTTAACCTACCCTGGCTCTCCTGCAGGTATTTAAGTGGCTCAGCCCTTTATCCAGGCCTCAGAGTCAAGGTCCTAATCTTGTGCTAAAGAGCTTGCTTTCCACTCTTGTTCCTGACTTCATACTTCGTTCCTGGACTTCGTTTATCGTCTGATCCCTGCCTGCTTGCATCGCCTCTCCCGTTGCCGACCCGGATTGTCTGACCTTATTTTTGTGCCGTCTGCCCTGACCCATTGCTTGTTCTGACTACGTCTCTGCCTCTTCCTCCAGTTTCTGCCTTGTTGCTACTGGTAACAACCCTGCATGTCTAACCACGTCTGTACTGTCGGTATCTTCGCAGGTACCTCCTGGTCTGCCTGGACCAGCTGTCACTGACTAGTTTACGCTCTGGAGTAGCCCCTGGCAATTACTGATGGTAAAGCCTATCCTCACCATCTGAGGCTCTCGAGAAATCCGGGTAGTTCCTTAGTTACTCCCATCCAAAGTATTACTAGTCAGTGACACAGTAGGTTCACATCCGCTGATCCGTGACAATACTCATGTACATTAAATTTCCCAGTCTTAAAGAGGACCTGTCACCACTCCTGACTTGCCTGTTTTAATAGTTTCATGTATTCCCCGTGTAATAACAATTCTGGAGAATCTATTCTTATGGCTCTGTGTTGTGCCATTCCTTTATTATTTCTACTAGAAGTTACAAATGAATTGCTAGCAGTCTGCAGTAAGGGTATAGAGGGGAGGTAACCATTCGGGGGGTGTACCTGCACAGTCTGAACATGGCAGCACTGATTTGATAGAGCGAGTCCGTGCAGGAACACACCCAACTGGTTACCACCCCTCTGTACCCTTACTGAAGAATAATAGTAATTCAATTATAAATTCTAGTAGAAATAATAAAGGAATGGCACAACATAGAGCCATAGGAATAGATGCTCCAGAATTGTTATTACATGGGAAATGCATGAAGATATTAAAACAGGCATGTCAGGAGCGGTGAAAGGTCCTCTTTAAGTACTGTTTGTGTCACAATAAAAAAGTATTTCCACCTCCAAAGTGGTAGTTATGTTGTATAAATGATACGGTACATGCCCCCTAAAAATAAATTTTAATTCGAGATTGTAGTGAATCAAGCCAGGAAAAACACCAGTGTATACTTGCAAAGTATTAATTGTAAAGTACATAGGATGTAGAGCTGTGGAGACTTTTTAGACTCATTTTAATAGAAATCTTTGACCTTACAGGGGTAGCGTGACTTTTTACTATATATGAGCAAACCCACTGACAAATGAAATATCCACACATCACTATTTCAGTAAGAAATTTCTAACTCTCTAGAGAAGTCTCAGAAGCTTTTGTTCCCTTGTGTCACTTTGTAATCCAGAGAATTTTCTGTTATGTATTTTTTATCTTTGTGTCCAACCAAAATTGCATTCTTATTTTCTCTCGGTCTGAAGGTCTACGATGTGAAGAGGCTAAGAACTGCTATCTTCTCTCTTTACCTCTATAGCCTACCTCACCACAGAGGCACTCTTGGCACGGAGAGGGCTCATGGGATTGCCGGGCATGCTTACAAAAACAAACAAAAATGGATTAAGAGGACGATCGGCGACCTTGCTGATTTATTCACAACGAAAGAACAAGCAAAATACTCCGAGTAAAAATGAAACCGTAAACAAGTGGTTGTTTAACAATAAAGCACAAAAACAAGTGGGAGGTTTCAGCCAATATTAAACCCCGAGACTAAACAGCACTAATTATAATAACAGCTCCGGCCATTATCATGTGACTGACGGTGGAACGTCTGATTTATTGCTTATGTTTTAGAGTCTATAGCAAAACAGCATAGAAAAAAAAAAAAACTGCCTATGAGACTCTTATGTGAAATTAAAAGGGTTGTGGCAAGCTTTTAAATTAACCCCCATCGAACAAAACAACAGGGGTCCTGTTCCCTTATCATAATGCAGCAGCTGATCGAGTATGCACCCTGCCATTTCATTCATTCTCTATCACATTGCTTGCCTCCGGCAGTCCAGTAGAGAATAACAGGAGTGTCAGGGCAATGCTCGATCTGCTACTCCAGTAGGATTGGGAACGGGAGCTCTGGTCTAAGGTTTGGTAGGGGTTTCAGCATCTGACCCACCACCGATCAGTTAGTTATACACTATGATGTAGATAGAAACTTACCACAACCCCTTTGAAAGGTGTCTCTGCTTTGGACAACTCCAACTTATTAGAAGGATCCCTTGACAATAAGCTGATCACAATGTGTCATCCTCCTGGGATCCCCAGCAATCACCAGTAAACCTGGCAGCATGTGTTCAATTTCCCTGCAGCGCCACCACAGGAAAAAATGAAGCATTACAAATATTCATTCAAATCAATGGGTTCTCCAAGTAAAAAGGTCCTCCAGAGTGATAGATGCTCTTTGGAGCTCTACTCCAAGATGGCCAAGAGATGAGGATGGTGAACAGAATAGTTAATTCTATTAATGCTCTAATAAGAAATATAAAATGGGATTTCAAAAGTAACAAACGGTCATGTGGATATGTGATAAATGACGTTCATGAAATAAACCCTTTAAGTTGAAGAAATCATTAAAGCCTAAATCTACCTACACAAGCAGTAGTACCTGATAAGCCCAATGTCACATCTCTGTATCATTTGCTTCTTTTGTCCACTCTAGTCTTCAGAACCTGTCCTCCTGGTTGTTGAAATGATTGGGCACCATATCATTACTTGCTGTCTTTAGTGTATGTCACCAATATCAGGCAAGGGTTCAACATACTGTACCACAACTGATCAAATGTTCTGAAGTAGCTCCAGCACTAGAACTACACAGATATGTTCCTTGGATAGTGGAAGGAGCTTACTGCAGCACTGCTCCCATTCACTTCCTACCACTAGAAGGCACTCAAGTATCGTAGCACAAGTTAAATCTGAACCCCTTCTCTCAACTGTATCTGCATCCTCAGGACGAAGATACAGTTGAATACAGTGGGGAAGCAGGGAGTGCTGGTCGTTGGTGATTCAGTACTAGTAAACACAATGTAATGATGTCAAGCTGTGCTGAGCCACAGACAGCATAGCAAAAAATGAAGGTCTGCTCCGCAGTGTACCGTCTATGGCTCGGCATGGCAGACATAATGGCGTCATTGAATCGCGTGTGCCAGAGCTGAATCACTGACGGAAAAGCACAGAGCTGACAACGGGGGTATGTGAGTATTTAAAGTGGAGGCAATGCAGGGCATTACTCCATAGGGTTCACACCCTACAGTCGCAGTCTCTGTGGGGGACTTATGAGGGCATCACTATGTGGGGCCATTTAAAGGGGTATTCCCATCTCAGACAATGGGGTCATAGATAGGTGCTGGTCCCACCGCTGGGACCCGCACCTATATAGAGAACGGAGCGGGGAGAGCTGTGACTGGAAGACCCAAGATTTCCCGGGGTCCGTCCACCACCAGGCGCTGCTCCCCGCCTCTCCCATAGAAGTGAATAGGAGCGCACCGCGGCCCATGCTCCCATTCATTACTATGGGGCCAGCGTTCGGCTATATTCGCCGGCCCCATAGAAAATGAATAGAGGGCGGCTGCGCATGCTCCCTCCTTCACTTTTGGGGCTCCGTTCTAAATATAGGTGCGGGTCCCAGCGGTGGGACCCACACCTATCAGACAATGGAGGCATATCCTAGTGATATGCCCCCATTTTCAGAGATGGGAATACCCCTTTAAGAGAGTATCATATTGCATTGGGACAACCACTGAAGGGACAACCACTTGATATGGCATCAATGAGGGGGGTTTTAAGAGGGCAACATATTGTGTAGGGGACGCTCAATAGGCATTACTATTAGGTGGCACTTGAGAGGGCATCACTGTGAAAAGGCCACTTAAGGGGACAGCATACGGCATCACTCTGTGAGGAAGGCATACAAGGGGGCATGACTGTATATGTGGTCCATTTAAGATGAGCAGACCACTTAGGAGCATTATATTGCATGGAGGACAAAAAGGGGCATCATAAGGTGAGGGTAAGCACTTAGGAGGCATTATACTGTGAAAGGAGACACTATGGGTCATCATACTGTGAGGGCAGGCACTATGGAGACATCATACTCTGTGGGGGGCACTAAAGGGCACCACTATTGTGAGGTGGCACTAAGGGGAAATTTTAATTGTGTTGGGGCCCTAAGGGGTTTGTGCGGGATTAGAGGCGCTGCTTATTGTTAAGAAAAAAAAAAAAAAAAAAAAAAGCAACAAATCCAGATACATGATCTTTACAATGGACAGAGCTGTATAGTTCCGGCACATGAGCTACATCTGAAAATCTGATCAGTAGGGGCTCACATTGTCGGACCCCGCCAATTTGATATTAATGATTTATCCTAGGGAGAGGTCATCAATAGTTACATTTTGGAGAACCCCTTGAAACATTTTTTTACATTGGTTTAGATAAAACATGTATATATCCTACAAAGCCTGCTGCAGATTGCCCTTCTCTGAAAAGTCCTTCAAATGAGCTGTCTGATGATTCTTTCCGCGTTTCTCTCTGACCTCTCCTGAATGATCTTCTGTGTTGACTGATGTCGTCATAAATCAGCTTAGAAGATTGTTCAGTAAAGTTCAGAGAAATAATGGAGAATGTCCCATTGGACAGGTCATTGGGTGGAAGAAATGTGGAAGTGACATTTCTGAGAAACACTTAGGCCTCTTTCACACGGGCGTCATGTTTGACGCCCGGATAAGAGGCGGGTGCGGGGATATGCGATTTTCCGGGTGCAATGTTGTATGCGCTTGCACGCGTGAGAAAAATCGGCATGTTTGATACCCAGACTCGAACCTGGACTTCATCACTGAAGTCCGGTTTCGGGTAGAGTATCTGGGAATTTATTATTTTCCATATAGTTATAGGAAAGACTATGGTTATAAGGGAAATAATAGCATTCTTAATAAAGAATGCTTAGTAAAATGAAGAGGAAGGGTTAAAATAATAAAGTTAACTACTTAGCCACTTGATCGCGTAGTTGCGATCTGTCTTCTCTTTTCCAGCATCAGCTAACAACTAAAGGACCTGTGATGACGTCACATCACATGGACACATCACATGGTCCATCACCATGGTAAGATGGACCATGTGATTGGACCATGTGATGTGACGTCATCACAGGTCCTTTAGCTGTTAGCTGATGCTGAAAAGAGAAGACAGATCGCAACTACGCGATCAAGTGGCTAAGGTAGTTAACTTTTATAATTTTTAACCCCTTCCTCTTCATTTTACTAAGCATTCTTTATTAAGAATGCTATTATTTTCCCTTATAACCATGTTATAAGGGAAAATAATAAAGATCTGGTCCCGTTGCTAAGCAACCATGCGGGAAAATCGCACTGCATCCGCACTTGCTTGCGGATGCTTGCGATTTTCCCGCAGCCCCATTCACTTCTATGGGGCCTGCGTTGCCTGAAAAACGCAGAATATAGAGCATGCTACGATTTTCACGCAACGCAGAAGTGATGCGTGAAAATCACCGCTCATGTGCACAGCCCCATAGAAATGAATGGGTCCGGATTCAGTGCGGGTGCAATGCGTCCTCCTCACGCATTGCACCCGCGCGGAAAACTCGCCCGTGTGAAAGGGGCCTTAGGCCTCTTTCACACGAGCGTGTCCAGATTAGGTCCAGGTGCGTTGCGGATGCGTTCAGTGAAAACTGTGTGATTTCACAAGCCAAGCCATTCAGTTTTGCCTGCGATTGTGTTCATTTTTTTCCGCGCGGGTGCAATGCGTTTTGATGTGCATGATAAAAAAACTGAAGGTTTACAAGCAACATCTCCTAGCAACCATCAGTGAAAAACGCATCGCACCCGCTTGCGGATGCAATGCGTTTTTTCACTGAAGCCTCATTCACTTCTATGGGGCCAGAGCTGCGTGAAAAACGCAGAATATAGAACATGCTGCGATTTTCACGCAATGCAGAATTTATGCGTGAAAAAAAACGCTTATGTAAACAGCCCCATTGAAATGAATGGGTCAGGATTCAGTGCGGGCGCTATGCGTTTACGTCACACCTTTGCACCCGCGCGGAAAACTCGCTCGCGTGAAAGAGGCCTAAGGCTACATGCACACGACCGTTGCCTGCCTCCGCGTCCGCTCCTCCTTGAAATTTTGCGTCCGTCAAAAAAAACGGATGACGGACCGTTTTTTTTGACGGACCGTTTTTTTTGACGGATCCATTGTAAAAATGCCTATCCTTGTCCGCAAACGTGAAAAAAATAGGACATGCACTATTTTTTTGACGGAATGAAAACACGGATCACGGATGCGGAACACAAACGGTTGACCATCCGCATTTTTTGACGGACCCATTGAAATGAATGGGGAAGCATCCAATCCGTGAAAAAAAACGGAACGGACGCGGAAACAAACAACGGTCGTGTGCATGGGGCCTAACTGTGTGAGGTGAGCATTAACCTGCTGAAAAATACTAATTGGAAGCTCTTCCACGAGAGGTAACTAATGTGTCCAAGGTTACACCCCCCTCAAAGTTTGTCAACTGGGCAAAATATGAGTCGTAGAGGCATATCTAGCAGTCAGTGATCTCCCATCAAAAAGGTACACTACCCAAAAGTAGCCTCTGAGAGCCCCTTGTTCTGAAATTTCAATTTTGGTGTGTTATTTTTTTTTTTCAATAAGTAGATTAGTGATAACAGGGATCTCAGCTTATTATTTCACTGTGACCAGAGATCGATATACGCAGACATACAGAGGAGACCTAGATCGCATCCTTTTTGCATGTCTTTTTGGACTGTTCGGATAATCAGTATGTATCTTTTTAGTGATGCTTTCATATTTCATGGTCTAATCCAACCCATTACATTTGGATTTTGTTCCCTGACAGAACAACAGATTCTTTTTTTTTTCTTGAACAGGAAGCCAAAAATCATCTCCTGAGCAAGTCAAGTAAAGGGTTATTAAGACGAAACCTTAAGACAAGCAGAACAATAAACATTGGGGTTTCAGATTGAAATCATCCTGGAACCTCCAGCTCCATAAATCTGCTGCCTTTTTTGGTGGTAATATCTCCATGCAACTTCTGAACATCAAGTCTTACAAAAAAATTTTTTTCTTTTCATCGCCCTATTCTGACGCCCATAACTTTTGTCTACGGAGCTGTGTGGGGGCTCATTTTTTGCAGGATGATGTGTAGTTTTTTTTATTCAAACCATGATTGAGTATGACTTTATGATCACTTTTTATTCCATTTTTTTTTTTTAAAGACCAGACTTCTATAGTACATGTACGGCAGAGGTCCAGAAAGGGTTAAGCAGTAATGTTAAGACTTTAACCGAGCCCAATTTTTGTTTTGCATTTTTGTTTTTTCCTCGCCACGTTCCAATAACCATAACTTTTTACATTTTCCGTTCATATAGCCAGATGAGGGCTTATTTTTTTATGAGATAAGTTGTATTTTTTATGGGCACCATTTATTTGTTACTAAGTCTGTTATTGGAAAACAGAAAAAAAAAAATCTTTGTGGGGTTATATTGAAAAAAAAAAAAAAAACACCAATTACGCCAAGGTTTTTGGGGTTTTGACATCACAGTGCTAAAAATGATGTGATGTTCTTATTCTGCTGCTCAATATGAACTCGGCAATACCAAACTTGTATAGGTTTTTTTTGTTTAATTACTTTTAAAGAAATAAAAACCTCTGAAAAAATCTAAATTTTCTTAGCAGCCATTTTCTCACAGCCATAACTTTTTTAGATTTCAGTCTGCAGAGCTATAGGAAGGCTTGTTTTTTGTCAGAATATATTTTTATACATAAAATAGGGAAATGGGATGATTTAAACTTTTAATATTTAAATTGTTTACTTTTTATTTATTAACTAGTAGTCCCCTTAGGGGCTAGAACCTGGGATCTTTTGGTCCCTTGTCCAATTCACCCTAATAGAGCTCTATTAGGGTGAATAGGATCTCACACTCCCCCTGCACACAGCAGCAGGGAGCTTACCATGGCAGCCATGGAAAGCTTCAGCAGCACGCAGTACGCAATCATAGTTTTGGTCCATGTCCGATCTGGTTTTTTTGCAGGTCGCAGGCAGAACCATTTATT
This sequence comes from Bufotes viridis, assembly GCA_033119425.1. Taxonomy (NCBI): domain Eukaryota; kingdom Metazoa; phylum Chordata; class Amphibia; order Anura; family Bufonidae; genus Bufotes; species Bufotes viridis. The sequence continues at coordinate 43,326,089 of CM065592.1, read as the reverse complement.
TCTATGGGTCCGCAAAAAATGCGGATGTCATCAGTGTGCTGCCGGCATCCGTTCTACAAATTCTAGACTGTGTCCTATTCTTGTCTGTTTTGTAGACAAGAATTGGCAGTTCTAGTGCTGATCAGTCAGCAGTGGCCATGCTTTCACAGTGTAGGAAAATGTTCTAGCCTCTCTGGTAGCTGGGACTGTGGGAGGGCGCATAGGCTAGTGCTTTTTTTCTGTAGTGTGCAAGCACAGGCATATTGCCTACTTTGCTGGCTGGAATCAATTTCCCATCACATTAGACACTGCTCGTTTCCATGGTTGCGACCACCCTGCAATTCATCAGTGGTGGTCGTGCTTGTACACTATAGGAAAAAGTGTTGGCCTCTGGTGACCAGGACTGTGGGAGCGCACATAGGCTGGCGCTTTTTCCTATAGTGAGCAAGCACGACCACCGCTGATGGATTGCAGGGTGGTCTGTAACCATGGAAACGAACAGTGTATAATGGGATGGAAAACTGAATCCAGCCAGCAAAGGAGGCAATATGGACAATCACAATACATTAGTAAGAGCCTTGTATTAACTTCCTCTACATGATAAATGTCATATGCCGAAGTGAGAGAACCCTTTTAACTAATACCGCAGCCCCGAGTTGAAAATAACATAGTGTGAATGCTACCTTGCTGCTTTTACCATCACTACTGTTAAGAAAGTTCAGTTTTTATCTGATACGTGAGCTGAGTGTCTGTCCGTCCGATTGCTAGGTATATACTGATAAACAACCATGCTCCTTTATATAGGGTTTATCATGATATTTAGTCCCTAGTAAACGCCTGTCCCCGATTATTCCCCTCAAAGTGAAACTTCCACTAGATTGAAGGCAGAGGCTGGAGCGAGGAGCCAGGATTACACTTTTTTCTTTTTTATAAGAATATATTTACTAAATTTGTAGAATTTCTAAGGATACATACGGCTTTGCTAAAACTAGGTTGCTGGTAAAGAGGAAAAAATGAATGGCTGTGCGCGGAGGCCACTCGTTCTGCCAGACGTGCTCATTAAATTCCATGCATCTGTTTTAGAGCTCTCAGCTTCTCTGACCACCAAGGCAGGCAGACGTTTTACCAATTGCTTGGAATATGGTCCATAGCAAATTCTGGGGAAAATCCCTGCTTAGTCACACTATGAGGTTAGTCATGGAAAATTAACCAACCTAATAACAGGCATGTTGTGCCGCGCGGAGACCTAACTTGCAATTATTTTACACATGCTGAATGGGGGGGGGGGGGGTATGACACATGGGAAAAAAATTTGCACTAAACCCTGAAGATCTTGTCCACTTAGTTTTTTTTTGGTACAACAGAAATTTCAATAATGGCGGGAACCCTTAATGTCCACCTTTGGGGGCAATTTTTAAAAAATTGCATTGTAATAATTTTGGGCTAAATATAATTTTTTTCAATTGGTCGTTATTAAAAATTTTCAACAGTTTCTGTTCTCCAGCCTTCACTTTCAGTGCATATGCAGACTGTGTTGCTTTGAATCCGCCAGGCTGCTGCTCTGACAGCTCGATGCACAGCCCTCATCTCTGAACTCCTGACAGCTCATAAACACTCATTATAGTTAAATTCTTATCAAACTGATGATATGGCTTAAATGAGTGTTTATGAGCTTTCAGGCACTCAGAGATAAGGGTTATACAACCCGTCAGAACAGCAACCGACCGTGTGAAACTGAAAGCAAAGACTGTTACTTTTTTCAAAGACCAATTGAAAAAATTATGTTTAGCTCAAAATGAGTAAAATACAATAAAACAAATTTTCCCTGAAGGTCTTAATAGCCTTCAAAGAGAATATCAAATGATACGGCTGACAGCGGGCAACGCTGAATGGGCTTCCCCTGAGTGCTCTCTTTCTTTAAACACAGATTTGCACAAGAAATTATAAAAGGGCCGTCCTATACTTTTTTAAATGACATCTGTTCTCCACTATGAAAACCTGAGAAAGATCTCTAAGCTTCTTAACAACATCTATGGTCTACTGCCTGAGGAGACCTAGCCATCTTCCTGTGAAAGACGGGCTAAGACAGAGGACGAAGCAGCTACCTGCTTTGGCTGGCATCACTGGAACACCCCCCCTATGACAGGCCTACTACTTTTCCCAAAGCTCAATGCCATGTCTACAGATCCTGCTTAGTAATTAAAAGCCACGGCAAGCCTGAGCCAAATTCAACAGCACGTTTGTGACTATAAGGGTCATTGTCAACTCCTGTTCCCTTCAGCCTGCACCTCATGTTCGAGGCCCTCATAGCTATTTTTGACTCATATGTTGGTCCTCCAGGGTATTCTCCAATAAACCCTGTTGGGGAGATTCATCACGCCCTACATTCCAGAATTCTGGCTTCAAAAAGTCAAAAAATAGGATTTTGTGAGTTTCTGGGCTTACTTGCAAAATTTTGCGACATTTTGATTTTTATACCATTCACTCCGGTTTTGAAAAGTGGATGGGAAAGTGGGTGTGGTAAGTCTGTCAAGGTGATTCAAGTCAAATTTATCAACAAACTTTTTAAAAAGTTAGAAAAATGATTCCAGTAAAAGGAGGAAGGTGTAGAAAAAGGAGTAACAGCTAAAGACAGAAGGGTTCTGTGTTTTTGACCAGCACAGGGTTTTGTCTCAGAATAACTGATGGAAATAACTAAAGTATGAACCCTACATTATACGGAATTTTTAAAACTTTTTTTTTAATGGTCCTTCCCTCCATTTGATTAAAGGGGTTATCCAAGTTCTATAAAGTGAATCTAAACTTCTTTGTATATCTGTCTAAACATTTTTGTAAATGACTTTCTTTAGAAATAATGCGCCATTTGGATATTACAGAATGTGCTCATTGGACCACTGACGTCACCCTCCCTGCTCCGTTTGTTTACATGCTGCTCCCTGCTTGAGCGAGTGGCCCTGCCTGTAAACGGGACGTCACTGGATTTTGTGCCCGCCCCTCGCTTACCGAGCCGTGCAGACAGATTCATCAGCGTCCAGGCTTTGGTGCCCTCCCCTTCTCTGTCTCTCCTCAATCAGCACGGCTCTAGTAAGGATCGCGCATGCGCGATCCTTACCAGACCCGTGCTGAATGAAGACCGAGAGGCAGAAGGGGCGGGCACAAAATCCAGTGACGTCCCGTTTACAGGCATGACTACATTCTGTAATATCTAAATGGCGCATTATTTCTAAAGCAAGTCATTTACTAAAATGTTTTAGACAGATATATAAAGAAGTTTAGATTCACTTTGTAGAACTTGGATAACCCCTTTAAGCACTTTAACAGTAATAACATTGAAAATATTCCTACCGGGCCAGCACTGCGCTCCTTTAGGGCACTTCCTAGAGCACGTGCTAAATGTATGGCCTGGTTACAACCTGCGATGTACGGGGGTTGCGCCATCGCAGTCAGGCAGCTTTGGGCACTGACTGCTCACAGCGCTGGAGGCTGGCTAACTGCGCAGAAGCAATCCATGTATATCCCGGGCTGTAATCCGGTTAGGATCATGTGAAGATCCAGGACTGGCCTGGTAGGAATATTTTCAACATTATCACAGTTAAAGTGCGTAATCACATGAAAGGGGAGGGGGTTTGAAGGAACAATTTTGTTTTCTTGTTTTTAAATTGTTGATAACCCCCTTTAAATTTATCAAACATCTTACTCCATTTGATAAATATGGAGCAAATTGCAGCACCACTGATTCCTGCAAAGCGGACTGATAGAAGCACCAAACTAGTAGAAGCATTCTGCACTCTAAGGGCTTCCATCAGTTTTCCATATCCATAACTAGCTGCCAACAAAACTGTCCTAATGTTTTCAATGTATTTGTCTAACATCATAGCATAAATAACATATATAAAACAGATAAGGAAGATCTTAGATACAACAAAAAGACACCCAGCTCAATTTATTGCAGAAAATTTCACAGTCTTGGTGACACTTTGTTACCGAGCCAAACTATTTCATAAAGGCATCTACTTTCCGAGGACTCGCAGGCTGCACCGAACAATATATTACCAAGTTCCTAAAGTACAAACGTCTTTTTGTTTCTATATAGCAATCTTTCACAGTTTATAAATCTCTGAATGAAACACAAGCCCTGAAATAATGAGACGTTTTCCCCTCCGAGATCCTCGGCAGTCCGCTTATATTTTATATGACACACAAGTTAGATTTAGGACCATTTCAGCAAATCTAGGACCTTCTGTTTGATTTATATTGCTAATGACACATTATGGATTATTTCTCCTAATAGCTTAAAACCTAAATGTATGGAATTTCTTAAATTCGAGGAGGAAAAAAAAAGTGCAGACCCCGGGGGTATAGACTGAGTATTTACTATTATATGTCTGATATACAATGTGTTGCCACACTGATTACTATGTAGTGCTGGATCGCAACCCAGCTAGGCTCAATCAGCCATGTTTAGCAGTTGGCACGCTGTACCGAAAGGGATGTTATAAGCTACCAGGCTTCATGTTGAACATCCATTCATCAGCGAAGTGGTTTAACAAGAAAAGCATCAAAGCAATACAACCCTCCTCATCAGTGCGGCACATGAATAAAAGCCCTATAAAAATCAGATGTGTAGACCAAACCCCTGTAATAAGCGTAGGCTAAAAGATTTATGTTCAAGATTCCAGAACCCCTCTTTCGACAAGCTGTTCTCTTATCCAATATTTGAAGCAGAAAGGCAGAATAGGGGAGAATTTTATACTGGAAAATGGAATTTTAAGCACTCTGCGATATTATACAAACATGTTATAGAGGTATTCAGGAACCTTACATTAATGGCATATTCCTTAGGAAAAGACAATGATGATTGATCGCAAGGATCTAACCTCCTGGCCCCTGACACGGCACTATTTACCGACATGTGGTTGTGTCTGGTACTGCAGCTCAGCCCATCCAAGTGAATCGGCTGGGTCGTGCGGAGATGTAGTGGCAGACACAGCTTCATGAATATGGACATCTCTGTGGCTGTCCATTGTTCTGCTGTGGAGGTCCCAGGGGTTGGCATATCCCCGATCAAACACTGATAGATTGACTATACCAGCGGTGTGGAACACGATATGCTTCTGAATAAAGACTATTACTGAGATTAAGTACATATTCCAGTCAATCCTTTTTAAGACACTCTACATTCCCTCAAAAGTTTAATATTGTACCTAGTAAAAGCCAACCATTTATAGAAAAGAATTATGTCTCTCAAGTCTCGGGGACTGCTTCTCCTTGTGGAGAGTGCCGGAGCCGGGATAGGGTGTCTTTTAGGCCAGGCAATGCTCGCTGGGATAAAGGATAGGCAGATTAGTTGTATTCCAAGAAAAAACGACTTGCTCTATAGTGCCACCTACAGGAGGTAGCTACCCTTTAGTCAATATCTGACCTTTTAACACACCTTGCAATAAAAAAATATTTTGCAATCTTTTGCAGGATCAAATCCATGGTCTTCTATCATTGGAAGGGAATGAATCCCTAAAAATAAAGCCCTTGGACAAGGCTGGAAACATAGAGGGAGATTTATCAAATGAAAGGTAGAATCTGATTGGATGCTATGGGCATCTAGGCCAGCTTGCATTCACACCACTTTTGATAAATCTCCCTCACCATGCTTACAGACCAGAACCAATATATAGATATGTGTCTTAGGATTCTGGAGGATCATCAGTGACATAGGATCCTTCCCTCCAACCCAAGAGATGCATTCACACGTCTTAGGATTTTCAGCAGTGCTCACTGACTGACCTGCCATTAGGTGGGGGGATGATATTAGGGTGCTGCCCCGATATAATAGTAGTGTAATTAGTGTTATCCCTCACTAGAATCCCTCTAACCCTCCGATTGAGAGTACCTGGGGTAGGGAGATAGTAGGCGGCAATATCCATGACTGGATGACCTTTCCGTTTCCCCCTACTCCGATTGATCCACCAAGTGCCTAGTTTGATAAAGATAGGGCGTATAGCCTGTTTTTAACTAGATACTAATAAAGTCTTTCATTTTAGAAGTTTTCTTCAGCCAGTGATAGACCTTAAGAAACGGGTTACACTTTGAGGGTAACGACTTCACCATGTCACCACAAATTTTTGTTTTCCTTGGAATCTTCCATTAGTGATGGATAATCCAGTGGAATAAATATAAAGGACGGTGTGATCTGTCCAGGACAACCGGTGACATTACACAGTAGTGGATATGGTACCTTACATTGCTGCAGTTTCTGAAACATTCCTTATACTGACTTTTCTTCAAATGTCTCAAAAATAACCAAGAAAGTAACAGAGAATTTTTAACCAAATCACTATTGGCACCAAAAATACACAAAGTATATCCTGTTTTAATTAAAGAGTCTGCATTCTGCTGGCTCTTAAATGAGCCGTTGTATAAAGCATTAAAGCACTAAAAATCCACATTTACTAGATTTATACTAATGCAACATCCAAGTGTTGGAAGTACAGTGGAAATCACTTAAAGGATTAGCTGCTAAGGTAATAAAATATATAAAAATGCATCAAATTGTGAGAGCCAAGGCTGAAGATGAAATACAGGCTGCAAGACACGTCTAACCTATAATCACAAACACATACCATTTATTTTCATACATATTAAAGAGTCAAAATCTGATGGTCCTGAAGAACGCATGAAACGGTCAATAATGAATAGGTAAGTAACTGAAGACCCAACCTTATAAACACCAAGAACTACAGTACAGTTTTACATGTATATATAAAATATCATATCATCAAGCCCATTGTGTTAGTGAATATTAAAAGAGTTCCGGTGGCCACAATCTACAGGAGTAACAAGACATACACCTACAGTAGCAACGTACTTACTACTAAATGTTTTTGATGACTGATAACTTTGTAAAATGTTGCCCTTCTGGCTCTTAGGTTTGTTGACTTGTTGACACGGCAGATTTTGGTACGTATTCCGCACCCGAAATCCACAGGGAATACAAGTGTATTCTGTATCCCCATTGGTAACCTGCACTGCCGTTCACTTAGTAGCCAAGTCAGGAATGTCTCTTCTTGGTGGGGTTTCCATGTGGAAACCCCGTGGAGATGATAGTGGCTCATTAGCCCTTTGATTTGGGCAACGATTGATCAGATCTGCCACATTCAAACTATAAATCCGCAGGTGGGATTTTTTCGATGGCTAATTTTATGCCACGTAAACACGCCCTTACGATTTTTCTGGACCTTGCATAAAGACACTCCATGGAGTAAGTCGCCCTCCAAGTACAGCATTTTACGAACTTCAAGGAAGTAAGGAAACAACGTAGTGGCCTTCTATCATGGCGACTACACCTCGTACACATGGCTGGAGTACAATGCTTTGTAAGTTAAACCACACCACAACAAAAACATATCCTATTGAAGCCGTGCTGACGTCAGAAGTATGTGTTTATCATCTGTCCTGAACGTCCTGTTACAGTTTTTGGCCCCGGGCGAACTGGAACGTGAAGTATCTGCAATCGTCCAAAATCAAGATTACCACGCTCCTTCAAGGTAATTGATACGTAAAATAAAAAGTTATGTTTAATGACTTAAACATATTCCTGGGATATAAAACTTTTCACGGGCGTTCTTTACTTCTAAATATAGATCGGAGTCAAGATAGAATCAAGAGGAACATCAGAAAACCCACGAGGCAGTATGAATACTACAAATCCCACAAAGATACTCTTGAAGATACCATACTGTATTTGTATGCCAACAAACACGTCACTCTCTGGCTATAAATCACATAATTCACATTATAAATGATTTTCCTTGGGCTTGCCTAAATGTCAATTCTTGGATCCAAAATGTAGACAGATATAAAATCAAAAGTATGTACATGAATACACTGCATGACTTATCTTGCAATGATCTAGAGTTACAACCTGTACTATACTCCAGAGCTGTACTCTCTATGCTGCTGGTGCAGTCACTTTGTACATGCGGTACTTATCCTGTACTGATCCCAATATACATCCTGTACTATACTCCAGAGCTGCACTCACTATTCTGCTGGTGGAGTCACTGTGTAGATACATTACATTACTGATCCTGTGCTGATCCCGAGTTATATCATGTACTATACTCCAGAGCTGCAATCACTATTCTGCTGGTGGAGTCACTGTGTACATACATTACATTACTTATCCTGAGTTACATTGTGTATTATACTCCAGAGCTGCACTCACTATTCTGCTGGTGGAGTCACTGTGTACATACATTACATTACTTATCCTGTACTGAACCTGAGTTACATTGTGTATTATACTCCAGAGCTGCACTCACTATTCTGCTGGTACACTCACTATGTACATACATTACTTAGGGTACATTCACACTTGCGGCAGAGTGATCCGGGAAGCAGTTCCGTCGCCAGAACTACCTGCCGGATCTGTCAATCTGCATGCAAACGGAAAGCATTTGAGGACGGATCCGGCTACGGATCAGTCATACAAATGCTTTGCAAGAACGGATCCGTCTCTCCGCTTGTCATGTGGAGAGACAGATCTGTTATATATTTTTTTCACATTTTTACCAGTCTGCGCTTGTACTGATCCTGATTTATACCCAGAGCTAACATCACAATCCTGCTGGATGCTGTGGCGACCATGAATAAGCTTGTTGATGGACTCCTTATGGCTTAGATGAGTTAGTATACCATAATGGCTCTGCTGGGGCAGTATATTGTGCTGCACTATGGTATTTGTTTCTGCTGGGGCAGTATATTGTGCTGCACTGTGGTATTTGTTTCTGCTGGGGCAGTATATTGTGCAGCACTGTGGTATTTGTTTCTGCTGGGACAGTATATTGTGCAGCACTGTGGTATTTGTTTCTGCTGGAGCAGTATATTGTGCAGCACTGTGATATTTGTTTCTGCTGGGGCAGTATATTGTGCAGCACTGTGGTATTTGTTTCTGCTGGGGCAGTATATTGTGCTGCACTATGGTATTTGTTTCTGCTGGGGCAGTATATTGTGCTGCACTGTGGTATTTGTTTCTGCTGGGGCAGTATATTGTGCAGCACTGTGGTATTTGTTTCTGCTGGAGCAGTATATTGTGCAGCACTGTGGTATTTGTTTCTGCTGGGGCAGTATATTGTGCTGCACTGTGGTATTTGTTTCTGCTGGGGAAGTATATTGTGCAGCACTGTGGTATTTGTTTCTGCTGGGGCAGTATATTGTGCAGCACTGTGGTATTTGTTTCTTCTGGGGCAGTATATTGTGCAGCACTGTGGTATTTATTTCTGCTGGGGCAGAAGTGTATTGTATTATTTGTTTCAGGTGGCACAGTGTATTCTGTTACTTCGGGAGCATATCGTATCATCTTTATTTTAGGGGGAAGTGTGTATGGCACTATTTCTTACAGTGGGCACAGTGTATCATATTATTTGTTCAGGGGGAACAGCGTTTTATATTATTTTTTTCAGGGGGCACAGTGTATTGTATTAACTTTTTCAGGGGGGCACAATATACTGTGTTACTTATTTCAGAGGGACCGGTGTATGCAATGACATATTTCAGGGAGCTGAGATTGTGGGACCATTTTTAAGCCCACAATATCTTGTGCCGCCTTCAGGAGGCACAATGTTTGGAGCTACTAGGAACTATTACTAGTATATTCATGTGGAAATATCTGGTGGCATTATTATGTTCTGGGGGCACTTTGACACCGTAGGCACCCTTGACGTCAAGTAGAGAAACTGATGTAAAGCACTTGAACACCACCCTTGGTGATAGGGTTAAGTACATAAATAAGAAGCATTACCTCCATCCGTTCTTGCTTAACTTCATCAATCTCATCGTCTTCCATCAAGGCAAGTAGCTCCCCAGTTTGGTCAATGGAGTTCAGAAAGTCCTGGGCTAATTTTTGCCGTTTGTTTGCATTATTGTTAGCAGCCAGCTTCTCTGCTCAAAAAATGGTGACAAAAAATTACAAGTAAATCTTTTATCTTAAGCCGATATTAGACATGTGAGACACGGCTGCAAAAAGCATTTGCAATACATCAGGCCTTAGATGTCAAACTCTAGAAAACCAAATATGTCATGAAAGTGTCATCCTCATTACAATCCATCTAGGACTTTCATACCATAGAGCATTCAGACAAAGTAGATGCAGTGGGTCAACAAGAGGACATGGAAACATCTGAATACTGAGCTCTACTGGGATCCAATCTCTATGTCTACTATGTTTTCATACTATGTAAAGTACATGTTAATAATATAGTGAAATGCTTGGGGGTTTCTGTCTTTTTGAGTGCGCACTTACAATCCACTTTCCTACAGTAACTTCTTGTTAGTGTGCTTCCCCTCTTTTTGGGAACAATGTCCACCAACAATGTTATCTCCTAAGCTCCCTCTAGTGGTGGCAGTGGGTTGCCAGAATGTTGCAGTTTATAATACTTCCATATTTATCCAGAGAAATTGGAGCTTTGTATCAGACAAAAATGTATAAAGATATAATATGAAAGTAACCAGCAGAGAATACTGGACATAGAAAACAACTAAAATAATTGAATAGCATGCCCAGCGTGCCATTCAATTCTACGGAACTGCTGGAGATTATCGAGTACAAGTGCTCTGCTATCACCTGCAGCCCCATAGAGTTAAATGGAAGTGCAGTGTATGTGTGTCCACTTCATTCAAACAGGGGAATATTGGCCCTCTTTCTCTTCATTGGTGGAAGCTCAGCCCATTGGTCTTCTGCCAAGTTGTTGTAATGGGACAACCCCTTTAAAACAAAATCAGTAGGTCCTAGATGAGGAAAAATACAACATGCTCATGGGGCTATTGGGCATCTGAGCTGTAGCTTCCTGTAATTAGAAGTTTGTTCTGTTTGGTTCATAGAAACGTGCTTCTACTCTAAATAACTCCTATCATTCAAGATCCAAAACTAATGTGGGCATGAAAACAGCAAATATCTGAGCCCACACAGAACATTGCCTCACATCGTGAACCAACTATAACTACTCACTCTGCTACATTATTGCCCTAAGGTAACCAACAATATTTCAATATAGTTTATATGACTTTTTACAGATTTCGCATCGAGGTCCAGGAGGTTTAAGCTTCTGTACCTAACAAATGATGGTTTATAGGTAGGGCAGATTTTTAATCTGGGCTTTGTCAGCAACACCATGTAAGTGGGTTTGGGGCCACAGCCTCAAATGCCACATAAAAACTGCTCTGCTACTGAGTACTTAAAGGCTATGTAGACCTTTGGGGACAATTTTTTTTATTACTATTATTATTGCATTGTATTTATTTTGAGCTAAAAATCATTTTTTCAATTGTTCTTTATTAAAATTCTGGATCCTTTTCCTCTGTACATGGCTGAGATACTCCAGTAGTAGAATCTGAATTTTCTATCTGTCCTGTCAGGCAGCTCAGCTGACGGCTTCGGATCTCTGACCTTATAAACAATCATTTTAGCTCAATTCTCATCTTACTGACTGTTTAGTAATTTAGAGATAAGGGTTATTAGATGACAGGCACAAAGTAAAATTAAAAAGTATTATTCACACAGCTAGACAAACAGTTGACCCTTTGTGACAGAATGGCTCAATATTTTTAATAAAGAACTATTGAAAAAATATATTTTTAGCCCAAAATGAGTAAAATGCAATCATAAGAAAATTGTTCCCGAAGGTGTATATGGCCTTTAAGAAAAGTGTGTTCCAAGCAGGAAAGGAAAAAGGAGACTAGAGAAAAGAAGAAGGGTTGTGTATCCAACCCCTGGACCATAAGAACGGAATTTTCAAGAATTCTGCAATTATACCCCTTTCTATCTGACCCCTACGTCTTATTAACTTACTAAATATACAAAAATTTAGGAAACAAATGGATGTAAGAAAGATTGCAAGATCAGAGTACACCGGAGTTGTTTGTAGTCTATTACCACGGAGAGACATAGATCCGCAGAAATGCAACAGAAACAACATGAGAGATTTTTAACCAAAATGTCCAAACAGTTACAAGTCGCCTAATTAAAGGGGTTGGCCACTTTTGGGTTATTGTTTATCAATGTGTTTGTAAGATGACTATATGGCACTTACTAATATATTCTTTGTTGAAATTCTGCATCATTTTCTATATTTCACAAGGCATCCCACCTTGTTTGCCAGGTCTTTTCTGCTGTCCACATGGAGGCATTGTCCATAAAATGGCTGCTGATGGAGGGTCATGTGACCAGGCAAATCACCTCCATCTGATGTCTCCTCCTTTCAAACACACTGCACCTGCCATCTGCACTTCTTTCGGAGGTTTAGGTGCAATGTGTATGAATGAAGAAAACATCCCATGGAGGTGATTTGCCTGGTCACAAGACCCTCCATCAGCAGCCATTTTATGCACAATGCCTCCATGTGGACAGCACAAAAGACCTGGCAAACTAGGTGGCATGCCTTATGAAATATAGAAAATTGTTCTGACTCCCAAGAAAGACTATATTAGTAAGTAATCAGGTAATCATCTTACAGACACATTAATAAACAGTAACCAGAAAGTAGCCAAACCCTTTAAGAATTGGAACAGCATCGAAAAAATGGTTTTACACAGTGCACAGCCAAAAATGTTTCGGGATTTTTTTTTCTATTATGAATAAAACTTGAATATTTAAAAACATCTCACTAGTTTTAGTCTTTTTTTATTCTTTATGTTCTTTATTTATTAAACATTTTAGAAAAGGGAAAGGAGTAAATAGTAAAATAACCCTGTAAATACCAGGCGTAAAGAATTACAAGTACTGTAAATAATGCGGTAAGAAGGAGCATTCAAGCTTCATAAAAACATAATGGAGACATACACTGAGTGGGGGGAAAAAAGGGGGATAGTTGGAAAAACAAAAATAGGGACGAGGCCAAACATCCTGGTTCCATCATGTAGGGTGGACCAAAAGAGAAGAGAGAGAATAAAGGGTGGGCCGGTACTACTATTGGGCTAGGACAGTTTTGTACTCTGAGTTTTGGTATACCAACTAGTAATGTCAGGTACCTAGAAAGATTTTATAGTGTAAACTATGGCAAGAAAGAAAGTGTCAGGGAAATGCTAAGGACAACATAGAAACATTTAAAATTTAAATATAAAAATAACCCTGAAAAGTAAAATAAGAACATTTCTTTTTAAGAGAGTCAAAACTGTGTGAATAATATATATTTAAAAACCTTCTCAGTTATGTAAATTACTGCATAATGTCTTCCAAAAATACGATTCTCTTTCCTGAAACTTATTATTTCAGGTGTTTTAAATCTCCATGCAGAGCAGAAGATGGAAAGGGAAAAATGGCGAGCCCTGAAAAGCTACTGATGTTTCCCATCACATTTGCCACATAACAGTAGGTCTAGTAAAGGTGAATGTGTTATTACAACGCACTTATCCAGCGTGTGACATTCCTCATGTAAATCATGTACTGGAACAGGCAAAACATTGCAGGTCCTATGGAAAAGTATGGAGATGAGATCCAGATTCAAATGTTCATGGAGTAGAAGCATCATTTACTGCAATATCTCAACACAGCAGTAAAGTAAATGTAATACCAGAAAACTCGGGATTATTTAAATCTGGGTTTCATTATAAACAAATTATTTTTGTTGCGTTTGAATGTGACAATTTCTATAAAACAAATCCCAAAATATCCCAGTTATCACACGGACCACCAGAGCATATAGTAAGCTAAGACTTCCTGTTTTCTGCAGATCACTTGTCTGCTTTTCAGTATAGACTAGGACAAGATGAGCAGAGTCATTTTCATTATCATTATAAGGTGAGTTAGGTAATGACAGCGATATTTTATATGGGGAGAACTGGATAAGGCAGGATTACAATGAAAAAAAAAAAATATATATATATATAGATATATCTTTGTATGCAGTCCCCCTTGCTACTCAACTGGTCTCTGGTAAAGGGGGCTGTTCAAGAGTTCCTGGAGGTTAACATTTCTCTATATTCATTATTATTCACTTAACGACCTAACTGTTTTGCCCGAGTCAAGCTCGGGCAGTGGGAAAAGTAGCTAACTGGAGGGGGGAGGGTTACTTCAGATGCTGCTATCTCCTGAATGATAGCAGCTAGAAACATGCAACTGGTCTTGTTTGAAAACTGACAGTCCAGGCTTTAATACAAGACAATATGACAGCTGAAGTCCAAGCAACAGAGAAGAAATCACTGTTAGAAACCTGCTTTTACTTTCACTTTCTGCTGCATTCACAGCATCCCGATTTCTATCAGCGATATCTTCCCCTAACCTGAACATATTGCTGTCATTCTGGCATTGTCTGAAAGGTTGGAATGTCAGCTTTCAAACAAGACCAGTTGCATGCTACTATTCAGGAGAAAGCAGCATCTAAAGCAGCAATCCCCCCTTTTTCCCACTGCTGGAGCTGGCAAAACAGTTAGGGGTTAAGCTGTTGTAAGGCACATCCCCTTTTCCTGAGGGCTGCAGTGTCAGACAGTTTTGCATCCAGGGGCCGCAAAAAAAGGGGGCATTTATGATATATAGTTTTTTTCTGCTTGCTTAAACCATTCTAAGAGTATAATTGTATACTATCTATATGGTTTTTAATGTAGTTCTGTACTGATCCTTTTTGTTTTGATTATTTCTGATTGATATGCACATTTTTGTCTGATACTTTCAATAGAAATTATTTTACTGAAGCAGTGCCCCTCTTCTCCTTTGCATTGCAGCATTTAAAGGGGTTGTGTCACTTCAGTAAATAGCATTTATTATGTAGAGAAAGTTAATACAAGGCACTTACGAATTTATTATTTTTATCCATATTGCTTCCTTTGCTGACTGAATTCCATGCATTTTCCATCACTTTATATACCGCTCATTTCCATGGTTATGACCACCCTGTCATCTATCAGCAGTGGTCATGTTTGCACACTATAGAAAAAAAGCACCAGCCTATGCGCCCTCCCATAGTCCCAGCCACCAGAGAGGCTGGAACTTTTTCCTATACTGTGAAAGCATGGCCACTGCTGACTTATTACAGGCTGGTCGTAACTATAGAAACAAGCAGTGTATAATTTGATGGAAAAATTAATCCAGCCAGCAAAGGAAGCAATATGGATAATAACAATACATTAGTAAGTGCCTTGTATTAACTTTCTTTACATGATAAATAACACCTGCTGAAGTGACACAACCCCTTTAAATAAAAGAGCTATGCGGCAGTCCCACACACAGCCAGCAGATATGAATGACGCTATTTCTGGAAAACAGTAGACACTTTTAGTAATTTTAGACAACCCCTTTAATCTAAATTTAGAATATATTTTAGTATTTTTCACTACCCAGTATATTTCACAGTTTCGTGGTCTCAGGGTAACTGGAGAGTCTTAATATATCTGGTGTAAGTTTTGCCCTGGAGACAGAGGCATTCAATAAAACCTTAAATTGCTTTCACCTTTTCTAAAAACCGCCTAGAGCATGCTTCCTATCATGTGTCCGTAACATTTACAATGGGTAATGTGGCTCCTTTATTTCAACGGCAGCTACTGAAAATTACCTAATCCCAGAATCATAAAATAAATGATTCCAATCCATGAATCGTCCTGTTGGCACCAGACCCCGCACACAAGCACACATGGAATAAGTCATTCTGCACATGTCTATGTTGTCTCTGGTGAACGAAGAACTTGGGCAGGATTTTCCTGAATAATGCATTAGCAGCTGTCCTGTGCAATAAAGATCCGGGCTATCCCCTCTGCCCATTGTCACCGCACAGAAATTACGGATGCTGAAATCAATTACTATCATCATCATTCCCAGTTTGTAAAAACATCATTGGAAGGAAAAAGTGCGCTCATGAGAAGGATGTTGTGCTTATCCGGATTACAAAGAGCCAAGCAAATTATAATCTGTCCCTTGCAACGCGGAATCGCCTAAACAAGGCTCAGTGCTGCGGTGCCGCCACATCATGGAGAGGCTTCATCCATGTCAGGTGTATATGGAGGTCTACCTACCTTCTAGATCCTCCTCCTCAACGCCTTTGAGGACCTTAGATTTGTAATCCCGGAACACCATGTATTTCAGCAGCCTTTTCAGTTTTTTCTGTTAATGCAAAATAAAAGTACGGACAGTCACATGATACACAGTCCAATCAGATATAGCATGACCAATCTTCCATCAGTTCACAAACTGCGACCGATCCAGAAGGGTAAGTATTATATAAGTTAATATTCTTGCACATAGGAGCAGTATTATAGTACTTATATTCTTGTACATAGGAGCAGTATTAAAGTAATTATATTCTTGTACACAGGAGCAGTATTATAGTAGTTATATTCTTGTACATAGGAGCAGTATTATAGTAGTTATATTCTTGAACATAGGAGCAGTATTATAGTAGTTATATTCTTGTACATAGGAGCAGTATTATAGTAGTTATATTCTTGTACATAGGAGCAGTATTATAGTAGTTATATTCTTGTACATAGGAACAGTATTATAGTAGTTATATTCTTGTACATAGGAGTCAGTATTATAGTAGTTATATTCTTGTACATAGGAGCAGTATTATAGTAGTTATATTCTTGTACATAGGAGGCAGTATTATAGTAGTTATACTCTTGTACATAGGAGCAGTATTATAGTAGTTATATTCTTGTACATAGCAGTATTATAGTAGTTATATTCTTGTACATAGGAGCAGTATTATAGTAGTTATATTCTTGTACATAGGAGCAGTATTATAGCAGTTATATTCTTATACATAGGAGCAGTATTATAGTAGTTATATTCTTGTACATAGGAAAAGTATTATAGTAGCTATATTCTTGTACATAGGAGCAGTATTATAGTAGTTATATTTTTGTACATAGGAGGAAGTATTATGGTAGTTATATTCCTGTACATGGGAGTAGCATTATAGTAGTTATATTCTTGTATATAAGAGCAGCATTATAGTACTTATATTCTTGCATATAGGAGCAGTATTATAGTAATTATATTCTTGTACATATGAGTCAGTGTTATAGTAGTTATATTCTTGTACATAGGAGCTGTATCATAGTAGCTATATTCTTGTATATAGGAGGCAGTATTATAATAGTTATATTCTTGTATATAGGAACAGTATTATAGTAGTTACATTCTTGTACATAGGAGCAGCATTATAGTAGTTATATTCTTGTACATAGTAGGCAGTATTACAGTAGTTATATTCTTGTACATAGGAGCAGTATTATAGTAGTTATATTCTTGTACATCGGAGGCAATATTATAGTAGTTGTATTCTTGTGTATAGGATGTTGTATAAAAGTAGTGATATTCTTGCCCATGGAGGGTAGCCATGATCCACCATTATTTATATCATTATTTAAGTTTTTTATAAGGCTAATGATCAAGAACACACTAGTTATTATTTCTCTCCATAGTGTTTGGTAGCATATTGTTCAAGAGATTTTTGCATAACAACGTATTGTTTATAATGATATATCACTGCCGCAGTCAATTTGATGTCCAATTTTGCACATGACTATAGCGGTAAATAGGTTTCCAGGAGTCTGAAATTATAGCACCACATTGAGGATGTCCTTATTGGCCTCCATAGGGACAGAAAGCACAGAAAAGTTAAAAGGCCCCTCCCTTCCTCACAAATGTTTTTCCAATTACCACACCAGGATAGTCGCAAACTTATTTATTAAACTCCAAAAAATGTATATACATGAAAACCATCACTAATATAAGGGAGGATAATAAAGAGGGTGCTGTCATGTCAGAGTCCTGGAAATCTATTTACCAGTAGGTCTAAATCCATCTTTCCAGGACTTCCTCCATGACAGCACTGCATAGAGCAATACCAGATCAACTTATTAGGGAGGGACAATGGCCTGGAGAAATTTTCATCCAAAGGCCAACTCTGTTTGCAGAATGTATGAAAACTGGACCAAGCTGCTGTTCTGCAATCTGTTCAACTGAGTCATTCGCCTTTTCAGCCCATGAAGCGGCCACTGCATGGGTAGAATGGGCTGTAACTTTTAATGGGCAGTCCATGTCTTAAAAGGAATAGAACTGTAGAATTGTTGATTTTATCCATCTTGCAATTGTGGATTTAGATGTTTGTTTTCTTTTGTTCTTCCCTGAAAACTATAGGAATAAAACTTTCTGAAAGGGTATGTGGCGTCTAAGTATTCTAACACTAATCGTCAGGGTATGGAATTTGAATTCTTTCTGGTTCTGCACAAAATGAAAGAAGAATTATTTCTTGATTTCTATGGAAATCTGACACCACTTTTGGAAGAAAAGCCGGATCAGGCTTTAAAATTATTCTGTCCTCCGAGATTCTTAAATACGGTTCTCTGATAGACAGAGCCTGCATTTCCCCTATTCTTCTAGCAAACGTTATTGGTCACCAAGAAAGCAGTGTTCATATATAATATCTTGATGTTACATTTATTTAGAGGCTCAAAGGGAGGGCTACATAACCAATTTAAGACCAGAGGTAAATCCCAGGACGGAACCAACTTCTATATAGAAGGACAGATTCTGGACATGGCCCTGAAAAAGGTTTTAATCCATCTATGTTCTGCCAATGGAAAGTCTAAAAACCAACTTAAAGCAGAGATTTGTACTTTTATGGTACTGGGTCTAAGACCCATGTCAAAACATTCCTGCAGGGGGAAAGGGGAAGGGTCCTTGTTGGTGAACAGAATCATACCAGGAACAGAATTTTTTTTAGTGTTAATGGCAGAGGTTCCTTTTTTAAGCTGTGTTGCATTGTTTTCATTCTGAAAAACCTCTTGCTCTTAACATTTGTTCTTTAGAAGCCATGCTGTTAACTTCAGCCTGTGTACTTCAGGATGCCTGGGAGAACCTTGTAGTAAAAGATCCTCTTCTGGTGGGAGAAAAAATGGTTCTTCCAGCGCAAGATCTTTCAACATCGGAAACCAGGGTTGTTTTGGCCAGAATGGAAGTAACGATATTAAGGTTACCGATTCTCATCTGAGCTTCTTTAGGGCTGCAGGAATCAGGGAAAAAGGTAGAAAGGCATACGCCAGATCCATATCCCAATCCTGGGATAACACATCTACCACCACTGGCCTGTCCCATGTGCTTAATGAAAAGAAAAAATGAAGTTGCACGTTTTCTCTCGTGGCAAATAGGTCCATCTGGGGAGTCCTCCACTTCTTGCACGGAAAATTGGAGATGTCCTTCTTGAGACACCTATCCCCTAGACCAGTGATGGGCAACGTGCGGCTCTCCAGCTGTTGCTAAACTACAACTCCCACCATGCCCTGCAGTAGGCTGATAGCTATAGACAGGCTTTGCATGCTGGGAGTTGTAGTTCTGCAACAGCTGGAGAGCCGCACATTGCCCATCACTGCCCTAGACTGATGGAACGTCTGCTTAAGAAGTCCGCCATCACATTATCCTTTCCTTTTATATGGATGGCTGAAATTGTTAGAATCTCTAGAATCCCTCTGGGCAGCTGAATGATCTTCCAGGAACCGAAGTGGTGGGAGTTTTGAAACCCCCCCCCCTGTCTGCTTAGGAATGAGACAGTTGTCATATTGTCCGATAATACTCGAACACGGCGTCCCCTTAAGAGGTGTTCTGCTTTCAGGAAGGTCTCTAGAACTGCATTTAACTCTCTCTGGGGTTTGAAGACCTGTGAGAAATGTCCTAGCTCCACGGACCCTGGAAGTACGACCTCTGGACCTGGATGAAGTCATTAGACTCAGAACTCTCATTTTCTTTTGTGGTATGGTGATCTCCTAACATATTGAGACCTGTTTTTCTTCTTGTAGAAAGGATCCCTGAATCTTGGAATCCACAAGAGTTCTCAGGAAAAATTTTCTGGTCTCTGGAGCTAGATTAGATTTTTCTACATCAGTCATCCAAACTAACCGAGAAAAGTTCCTCAAAATAAAGTTGAGGTGATTTAGAAGAATAGTGGAATATAGTGCTGTTAATAGAAAGTCGTTTAGATATGGGACAATCACAATTCCTCTCTCTCTTCGCAACCAAGAAACTATTTCCGCTATTATCTTTGTGAATATTCTTGGCACAGAAGGTAGGCCGAAACTGGTAATGTAGTGTTGAAGAGCCTTTCTGGACTGCAAATATTAGCTATTTTTGATCCTCTGGAAATATTGGCACATGAGAATATGTAGAAGTCGATCGTATACATCACTACCCCCGAACAGATGAGGCAGATTGTAGATTTTATTGATTCCATCCTGAATTTCAGTATTTCACCCACTGACTTAGGAATTTCAGATTTAAAATAGAACAAAATGTCCCTTTGGGTTTCTTCACCAGGAATACGTTTGAATGGTGGACAGTGAACACTTCCCCCGGTTTCATGACTTGGATGAGTAACAGTTTGTTGAAATCCTTCAGGACATCTGAATTCTGTTCTGGTTGACTGAATTTGGTCCTAGTGAATCTTCTTGGAAGAGGACTTGATAGTTCTATCTTGTACACTTCCTCTATTATCTTGAGGATCCAGGGATTGTTTGCAATTTCTTTCCACTGTGGAAGAAAGGACTTCAATCGTCCTCCCACAGGAACACAGTCATTGTTTATTCTGAGATGAATTGGGATTAAGGAGAAACCATCTGCCTTCTCCTCCTTTTGGGTCACTCCATCTCCCAGTCTTGCCTTTTCCTCTGTATGCTTGTGTCCGATAACAGGGCCCAGGTTTCTGAAAGGGCTGTGTCTTTTTGGATTTTTCTTCTGGAAAGCCATTTTTATCTATAAGATGGTGCCAGAACAGGCCCAAATACATAGGATCCAGAGAATGGAATGGTACACAGTTTGAGAAAGAATGTCGCCAGACCATGTTTTTAGCCACAAAGCACGTCTAACGGTATTTGACAGAGAACTTCCTCTTGTCATTAATCTGATTGACTCTGCAGAGGCATCTGCAACAAAAGCTGTAGCCAGTTTCAGAAGCGGGATGGATTCTAGGATTTGTTCTCTGGATGTCTTCATTTTTATATGCTTCTCTAATTCGGACAGCCATAAATATAAGGCTCTAGCCACTGACATGGCTGCAATATTAGTATTTATTAGGGCCGATTATGCTTCCCAAGATCTCTTCAAGAGGCCATCCATTTTCTTTTCCATGGCTGTGAAGAATCTGTGAAGAAAGGTATGAAGAAAGGTATGTCAATCCCGGGGGTCCCGACCCATAATTTGGTGTCTTCTGAATTAAAGGCCAGGTAATATCTTTTCTGCATCTTCCGATTCTTCCATAATGAGGGTCCTTAGATTGTCATTTACTGGAAATAAAGGTTTTATTTTAGCTTTTAATCCGCCAAACATCTCATCTTGGATAGAGCGGTGTTTTGAAACCAATTTTACACCCATAGTTTGATGGACCGCTGAAAAAGGAGAGTCCAGATATCCTGAAGAAAATAACTTTTTCTCTTCGTCCGCAGAACAGGAGGGAATTTCTTCCTTCTCATCGTTTTCTGATTCCCCCTAAGACCATGGCTCACTTATAGCTTCCGGATCAGAGTCCGAATCCATCTCTGATTCCTTGCCACTGATGACTGAACTTCGTATCTAATCATCGTCTTAATTTCAGACAACAAAGACGGTTGTTCATCTCTCAATATTTTATCTATACAGGTACCGCAGAGCTATTTGGTATAGGAACCTGACAACTTCTTGGAGCAAGTTGCACATCTCTTCTCTTTCTTTTTATGTTCTGTAGGCATCTTATGCACTGCCTCCTTATCATCCTAAAAAAATACCTGCTAGCTACCAAACAGACAAATATATAAATGGTACAGGGTCTGTCAGTGACACTTACTTGACCCTGTGCATGGGATTCTTGGACCGGATCAGCCTGACCAGAAACAGGACCTTCCATGATAGAGAACCAACATTGTCTGAACATAACAGACTTAAATAGTCCTACCTCCCTGCTGTTGCAATGCTCCTCCTCTAATTTCTGAGGACTCGATTCACCTGGAGAGTCACCCATCCATTGCAATGCGAGTCTACCCATAGGGAACTCCAGCATTGTTGCCAACTCCACTTCCGATCCTACTACCAGAATTTCAGACCCCGATTTTGTTTGGATTAAGAAAAATGGTTGCGCCCTGTTTGCCCTGGCCGGAGATTATGTCAGACGCAGATGTCCATGTCCTTCAATGACATGTTGATGCCACGGGAAGTGATGTCAGCCGCTGAAAACAGAGCCTGATGTCGAGGGTGGTGGCCTTCCTGATGCACCGACGTCACCTGAAAGTGACATCTGGCATCCAATGTGCTTCCCAGCCGAAACCAGAGCACTGACCGCACAGACGCAGAGAAAACATACAGAGCTAAGAGCCTTTAACCAAGGGAAGCGGCACCCGAAACCAAACCATGCGGCCTGAATAAGGAACTGGAAAGGACAGTGGACCCCAACCATGAGGGGTGCTAGCCGAGCACCAGCATAAGGTAAGGAAGGAGAGGTGAAACCTCCCGATCCATCCCTGGGCTCACTTCTTGCCATCCACGCACCAAGATCTTTATTCCCGCAGGGAACCTCTCTACTAATCCTGTCCCTTTAGAGGTCAATAACGACATCCTCCATGTGGTGCTGTCATGAAGGACGTCCTGGAAAACACAAATATGCATAATACGTATGCCCTCAATGTGCACTCCGCATTTTTCTAACTCCCATTGCTAGAAATACAGACAATAGGACATGTTCTATAATTTACGGAATGGACACACGGATGTGGACAGCACATCTGCGTGCGGTGTAGTATTCAGTTCGCATTCCGGGTGTGCAGTATAGTGCTTGTGTCTAGGGAAGGCGTCCCGTTCACTAAATACTATACATCCGTGTGCTGTCATTTTTTTTTGTGGCCCTATAGAAATAAATGATCGCAAAAATGCAGATCGGACACGTATAGAAAATACAGTCGTGTGCATGACGTCTTAATCAGTGGACAGGTTCCACAGCAATACAATGCTTACCTTATCTCTGCGCATGAGGAAAAGAAGATCTTCAGCTGAAATAACTCTGGCCCCTCTCATCTGAGACACATCGGCCGCTTGCTGCAACTGAAAAAGAGAATACGTTAGGCCACTTTAAATTTTTTACACAGAATTTGCCAGGGCTTGTCACCTTTCTGTATAAAGCTCCAATATTAACCTACAGAAATAGGGAACACCTGAAAAGAAGTTATATATGTCTGCAGATTCACACTTTGCGTTTGTTTGTGCTGTATATCTAAGGAAACACATAGGACTGCAAAAGAGCTGTATACACAGAACGGTAGATTTTATTTATTCATGATTATTTCTAAAGTTACTTCATCTTCTATTTTTTATGCTTTGATCGATACTATCGGGTGCAAGTGGACAATCCCTTTTAAAATATGCTTGAAATATTTTTATACAGAGCTTGTCTCTACTACAATATTAAAGGAAGACTCTGAGTAACATTGATGAGATGTGTGATGACTAGTGCAGGGCCCTGCCCCCCGAGACCGTACAATAAGCATGACGCCGTGTATAACTTTTGCCTGCCATAACGGAATCTTTAAAATGGTTTTCCACTTTGGGCAACGTCTTCTGGTAAAGGAGGGTCCCTTGTCAATAAGCTGATCACAAATGTCCCATTGCTCTGACCAGCTGTAGAATGCGTGGAACCTGATGGTAAGTGTTCGGTTTCCCTGACACCACAGGGAAAATAAAAGGAGTTTGCATACGAACAATATGTATTAGCTATCCACAGGACAGATGATAAATGTACGAACGCTGGGGGTCTGAATGCAGAAACCATCACAAGAATGGGGGGTCCTGGAGTCTTCTGGGTTCATTGGCCAACGAACAATATTTATCATCTCTTGATAAGTGTATGATAGCGGAGCATCCAACCACTGGGACCACTAGAGTAGGTATCCCTGAGACCCCTGTGTGAATGCAATTGTAGTGTAACTATGGGGGGAAGCTTCTGCCAGGGTATGCACCTTATTTATGATGAGCTAGATCCTCCAGCAGACCACGCGGCTACAAAGAAATCTATGGCAGCTCAGACCTGCCACAGATTTCTGTCTTCATTTGCTCCAGAAAACGAAGATCTATGTGTGTTGCAGGTGCAGATCACACAAGGGGTGTGTGATCACGCCCCCTTTGCGAAAAACTGGAGAGAGTGGCTTAAAAACAATACTTGCGACAGAGTATCATCAATGTACAGATGGTTTGTGATTTTTTAAGCCAGAAATAAGGTGCAGAGACAATGAAAAATTTCCCCCCGTAGTGTCAACGGCTCCAACGGAGGTAGATAAGTTCTGCACCACCGCATTCACACATGGGTTTCAGGGACTCCTATTCTAGAGATTGGTGGGGGTCCCAGTGGTTGGTCATCAGCTATCATACATTCATCGTCTATTCTGTGAGTAAGTGATAATGGTGTGCCCATTTCAATCAACGGGTTTAATGTAGGACAGGAAGATTCTCCAAGCAAGAGATGGTCTTCACAAGCACTATCCATACTGGCCATGAGATGAGGACCCTAAACCAAGGAGTCCCCTTTTTATGAACTCCCTGACAGGATACATGAAACCAGTACATTTGCAATTTTTTGACCTTTTCTAAACTGCAAACACAATTACTAATCTCTAAAACTGCAAATGGTCACATGCTAGCATACGAATACCAAAAACGCAAAGAACATGGGGTGAGTTTCTCAGAGATAAACTTGGAATTAACTAAATCCACTACAAAAGCACAGGAAGCCACGTAACTTCAAACCTGCGTTACACGAGCTGACGGGAGAAGTAAAAATGCACCTGAAAACCATTTCATGAAATTCTACCTCTCTCCATCTCGCACACTTGGCCAATGTTTCACTCAATATCACTGTCTGAATTGCAGCATTAATAATTTTCAGATCCCATGCTGCTAAGATGTGAATTAGGCCCATTCACAAGTTGAAAAGATCAACAAAACCAGTAGCCGGTTCTAATATCCAAATTGAGGGGGGGGGGGATTGAAAAAAATAAAATTTGACTTCAGAGTTGGCAAAATGACACCGGGAACAGACTTTAGTCCATAAATCATAATACAGAAGGGCATTAATTTCTTTTTTCCACACTAATCAGACGCACACAAAACATTAACTGTATCTATGGCAGACAACAGAAAACATACTGCGTGAAATGTTAGCAATATTTCCCTGCAAAATTCACTTGGGCCCTTACTGCTACAACCAGGGCAGGGGCTCGGGGAGTTTGCAGGAACTCATAAGCAACAGTAACATAATCTAACTTGAAACTACCCTGGAAAATGTAAGAATGTGAAAAATGATCGTCCTATTTGCTTGGCAGGAGTAAAATCAACTTTTCTTCTGATTAGATTCAGGGCATGTAAGGTACTTTTCTCTTTTCTGCAAAGTTGGAAAAAAAAGTTATAAAGACATTATGAAAAAATCTGCAGCAAATAATCAGAGCTACTCCATGAGGCGGCCATAGATCGTCGCGCTGTTTGTATACCCACTAAACCCATTTCTCAAATTGCTAAGATCTGCAATCACTTTCTGATTGTTGGAGATCTCACTGCCATAACCCGACGATCCTGAGATTTAAAGCGGCTCTGTCACCCGTATACAACCAGGCACATAGCCCGCTAGGGTCGCTAACGATGATTAAAACAATACATTTCTTTTATCTGTAGGTAGTAGGGTTGTGGAGAAATTTGAACTTTTATAAATATGCTAAGGAGCTGTTGGGAGCACCAGGAGGCAGGCTTATGCGGTTTGAGCACCACTCCAGCGACACCCCTGGTTCTCCATACTGATGCTCTTTTCCTTGAAATCATGCCCCTCTCCCTTCTGATTGAAAGCCTGAGCACTCGCTTTCTAGAATGGCACGCGCGGCACAACACCTTCGGCTTCATCCCGATGAGCGAAGATGCATAATGCGCACGCTCCATTCACATCACTGAAACCGGAAGAGGCAGCGAGGATGGCTTCAAGCAGACCACACCGCCACTTTCGGGTTCAGTGACGTGAGCGGCGTTCTAGACAGCGGGTGTGCAGGCGCAAGATCTCATTGCTAGACCTCATCCTGAAGGGAGGGGGAGTCAGTATGGAGCACCAGGGGTGTCGCCGGAGAGGTGTTTGAACCGCATAAGCCCGCCTCCTGGTGCTCCAATAGCGCTTAAGGATATTTATAAAAGTTCAAATTTATCCACAACACTACTACCTACAGATAAAACAAAGGTATCTTTTTAATCAGCGTCGGCGACCCTACCGGGCTATATGCCTGGCTGTATAGGGATGATCCGGGTGACAGATTTGCTTTAAGGGGCCATAGCTTTGCTTAAAGGGGTTTTCCGAGATATTTTAAATGATGACCTAGATAGGTCATCTGTATCTGATAGGTGGGGGTCCGACACCGGGAACCCTCGCCGATCAGTTGTTTGAGAAAGCACTTGCAGTTGCGCCTCGGCCGTCGTGCAGCTTTTACTAGGCTCGTAATGTCACGTTCATCTGTCTCATGACCTACAGGAGCAGCAGCTCAGCCCCATTGAACTGAATAGGGCTGAGTGCGATTCCAAGCACAGCTGCTCTACCACAGGATAGGTCATCAGTTAAAATACCTTGGGGTTGTCCAGTATTTTTTCTTTAATTCCCACACCCAGAGGGACTTGTGAAGGGAACTAAATTTACTTTGCTACCTGACTGTAAACTGTTCCCAGGGAGTACCTGATCCAGAAGTGACATGGCGCCTAGGGACAGGTCATTGGTGAGGCCAGTCATTGGGTGCAGCGGAAGGGTTAAAACAAAACTTGCATAAATACACTGATAACTCTCTTATATACACTTATAAATCCTTTTTCTTTCCTTCACACAGTACATTATAAAACTGGCAAAAGAGGGAGATCAGTGTATAGGAACTTCATGAAACCGGTGGGACCCGCACCTATCAGGCAATGGGGGTATATCCTAGCAATATGCTACCATTATCTGTGATGAGAATACCCCTTTAAGGCTGGCATATGAAATTCTTCTCAATGTACGTTTAAGAAAGACTCTTGTTAAAAGGATTATCCTATGATTAATGTAGAAAATGAAAAAAGGACATACAGTCCATGACAACCTCTTCCCAACAAAGCTAGAACCAGTCCTGTACCTCACATGGATCCAGAGATCTCCCCATTTATTGCTCTGTTAGATTTATATCAAGCTGGCAGCTCAAGGGGAGTGTCCTTTCTGTTGCAGCTAAGGGGGTGTGTCTCAGCTCTCCCTATCACAGCTCAGGAAGTTTGTCTCAGCTCTCCCTATCACAGCTCAGGGGGCATGTCTCAGCTCTCCCTATCACAGCTCAGGGGGCGTGTCTCAGCTCTCCCTATCACAGCTCAGGGGGCGTGTCTCAGCTCTCCCTATCACAGCTCCGGAGGCGTGTCTCGGCTCTCCCTATCACAGCTCAGGAGGCGTGTCTCAGCTCTCCCTATCACAGCTCAGGGGGCGTGTCTCAGCTCTCCCTATCACAGCTCAGGAGGCGTGTCTCATCTCTCCCTATCACAGCTCAGGAGGCGTGTCTCAGCTCTCTCTATCACAGCTAAGGGGGCGTGTCTCAGTTCTCCCTATCACAGCTCAGGAGGCGTGTCTCAGCTCTCCCTATCACAGCTCAGGAGGCGTGTCTCAGCTCTCCCTATCACAGCTCAGGAGGCGTGCCTCAGCTCTCCCTATCACAGCTCAGGGGGCGTGCCTCAGCTCTCCCTATCACAGCTCAGGGGGCGTGTCTTAGCTCTCCCTATCACAGCTAAGGAGGCGTGTCTCAGCTCTCCCTATCACAGCTCAGGAGGCATGTCTCAGCTCTCCCTATCACAGCTCAGGAGGCGTGTGTCAGCTCTCCCTGTCACAGCTCAGGAGGCGTGTCTCAGCTCTCCCTATCACAGCTCAGGAGGCGTGTCTCAGCTCTCCCTATCACAGCTCAGGGGGCATGTCTCAGCTCTCCCTATCACAGCTCAGGGGGCGTGTCTCAGCTCTCCCTATCACAGCTCCGGAGGCGTGTCTCGGCTCTCCCTATCACAGCTCAGGAGGCGTGTCTCAGCTCTCCCTATCACAGCTCAGGGGGCGTGTCTCAGCTCTCCCTATCACAGCTCAGGAGGCGTGTCTCATCTCTCCCTATCACAGCTCAGGAGGCGTGTCTCAGCTCTATCACAGCTAAGGGGGCGTGTCTCAGCTCTCCCTATCACAGCTCAGGGGGCGTGTCTCAGCTCCCTCCCTATCACAGCTTAGGAGGTGTGTCTCAGCTCTCCCTATCGCAGCTCAGGAGGCGTGTCTCAGCTCTCCCTATCACAGCTTAGGAGGCGTGTCTCAGCTCTCCCTATCGGAGCTCAGGAGGCGTGTCTCAGCTCTCCCTATCACAGCTCAGGAGGCGTGTCTCAGCTCTCCCTATCACAGCTCAGGAGGCGTGTCTCAGCTCTCCCTATCACAGCTCAGGAGGCGTGTCTCAGCTCTCCCTATCACAGCTCAGGAGGCGTGTCTCAGCTCTCCCTATCACAGCTCAGGAGGCGTGTCTCAGCTCTCCCTATCACAGCTCAGGAGGCGTGCCTCAGCTCTCCCTATCACAGCTCAGGAGGCGTATCTCAGCTCTCCCTATCGCAGCTCAGGAGGCAGTTGACACTGAGCATGTGCGGCCTTCTCAGTGAGCAGGTCAAAGAAAAAAGAAAAAAAAAAACAGCAGGTGGCGCTATACAGATATGTTGCATTTAATAAATCAGTGGCTATGCTTAATTTTTAATTACATGCAATTACAAAAGTAGTATGAAATCTGTATTTTTCGTGGGACAACCCCTTTAAGCTGAAACACGTCAAACATTTGATGACTTTAATGCTGAATATGCAGTAATACTAAGTGCCTTCCCCAGACACGAGCACGGCCTCGGAGTGCAGGCTGTGAGGATACTCCCCGGATACTTTGTGCGTTTCGATTCTTTAAGCAGCGGGCACTGGATGTTACTTGAGCAGCGGTCGCAGCCCCATTATCTCCTGGCGGCACATCTTTCCATTGTGTAATGTGTCGTTAAATCGCCGTCCGGGAAGGAGCTCTAGTTAATCAGCGGCACATGGGAACGCTCCTCCTGAGAAGGGGTCACAGCCAGTTTTACACGGAGGAATATTTCTTCTAATTGTACCTATAATCGCGTCCTGACATTTAATGAGCGGCCAGAGTGGAATAAATGAAGCTAATCAGAGCTCCAGAAAACCATAAAACTCCACAAAGCTGGCAGTGACAGGAGCAACAGAAGGGGACGTGTGCGGGGAGAGCGTACAGTGTAGAAGACACTGCCAGGAAGAACTACACACGTGTGCCATTCAGGGGCTGACAACTCCTGCAGAATCCCGCAGGACTATATCAGTTGTCACCCAGCGTTGCAAACTTGGAAAAGAACAACCACAGAAGAGGAAGACATACCAGGAAAATGTATTAATGCTACTGAAAAATTACCTTAAAGGGGTGTCCCATGAAAAATAGTCTACATTTTTAAAACCAGCCCCTGGATCTGAATATTTTTGTAATTGCATGTAATTAAAAATGTATTATAGCTCCCACGTTAATTCAATGAAATCTCTCTGTAGAGCGCCACCTGCTGTTTGCTCCTTCTGTCCGGCTCACTGAGATGGAAGCACATGCTCAGTTCTATCCTTCAACTGCCACCAACTGCAGACACACCCCCTGAGAAACGACACACCCCCTAAGCTGACAGCTTGAAATGAACCTTCTATCCTTCAACTGCCACCAACTGCAGACACACCCCCTGAGAAACGACACGCCCCCTAAGCTGACAGCTTGAAATGAACCTTCTATCCTTCAACTGCTACCAACTGCAGACACACCCCCTGAGAAACGACACGCCCCCTAAGCTGACAGCTTGAAATGAACCTTCTATCCTTCAACTGCCACCAACTGCAGACATCCCCCCTGAGAAATGACACGCCCCCTAAGCTGACAGCTTGAAATTAACCTTCTATCCTTCAACTGCCACCAACTGCAGACACACCCCCTGAGAAACGACACGCCCCCTAAGCTGACAGCTTGAAATGAACCTTCTATCCTTCAACTGTCACCAACTGCAGACACCCCCCCTGAGAAACGACACGCCCCCTAAGATGACAGCTTGAAATTAACCTTCTATCCTTCAACTGCCACCAACTGCAGACACTCCCCGTGAGAAACGACACGCCCCCTAAGCTGACAGCTTGAAATAAACCGAGCAGAACAACGGGAGCAATAAATGGGGAGATCTCTGGATCCATGTGAGGTCCAGGGGTGGTTCTAGCTTCGTTAGACAGAGATTGTCATGTACTAGATTATGTTCGATATTCATTTTTTTACATTATTCAGGGGATAACCCCTTTAAAGAGGTACTGCAGCAGAGCTGATCGGTGGGAGTTCCACATGTCGGACCCCACTAATCAGATATTGATGGCCTATCCTGAGGATAGAGCATCTACATTAAAAATCCAGCCAAGTGAATTCATTGACAAAGGTTCTCATTTACTAGGGGAGGACGGAAAACCCCCCAATATTATTGGGCAAGGAATGGTTTATTAGCTGAGAATTGAAAGGTCACATGGGAACTATAGGGCTGTATTATGTGGGCTATGTAAATGGTTTGTCTACGTATACTCTCCAACCTGTCTTTGAGAGATGCAACTGCACGTTGGCCCATCGAGTTGCCCATCACACAGCAAGTCTTGTGCAGGGTCCAATTCTAAATAATGGGTGGTGTACACGATACTCGCCTCAGGAACCCACCTTACCGAAGCGTAATGACAGATTGGCCGGGAAAGTATGCCTGGAAAACCCCGTTAAAGGAGCATCATTCAGATTCTGCATGTTACATGACGTTGGCACTGTATTACGGTAGTATTATCTAGGCACTATATGACAGTACGTCCTCCGCTCACTCTACTCCAGATGCATGAGAAGCAGCACAGAACACATTCTCCTGATCTCTGTCGGTGCGCTACTGGGGAAGCACCGGGTCAGGGGACAAGCGGTGCAGATTGATACTATTGTACGGCCAGTTATTTTCCCTGCAGGGTCCAAGGTTATACAGTATTATATGCTGGGTATTCAGCTCTCAGTTTTGGTTAGCAGGGGGGAGCCCGATCATCAGGTACGGTAATGAGAAGACCACTATAATACGGAAATGTGGACCGAAACAGCCAGCTTGAGACCTTCACCTGACAGCAGCCACAAGACAGAACACGGACCGCAGCGCGTCAGCCGCTGTTTCACTGACTCATTGCCTCCTGCCACAGTAAGCCAAGATTTCCAGATGCCACAAACAAGAGAAGCACTTATGGTGATGACTGATGATTTAGTCCCGTAATAACAATAAGTGGTAAGTCGTCAAGTGCCAAGTGGAAGAGAAGACTTTCCAGGATTAGAAAGATTATCCGCTTATAATAGCCGTCTACACAAGGAGCGACAGAATGGAGGCAAAGAAACTCTCCAACCCCGTGATGCTGCCCAGTCCCATCTCACTGAAAGTCCCGCTGAGGACTAGCGCTGCTTATATGCCTGCCGTTTGTAACAATGTATCAGTACGAGAGGCGTTCAGGACAACAGAGGGAATTCTCTTGCGGTCTCTATAAACACAGGATTGTCCAGATCAGTGTTTTTTTCAGTGTACTCCCCACTTAAATAAATGACATGAAAGATCCCCCACACTAGGATCTTACACTGTGCTACCGAGTATAGGGACGGTGTGGCGTACGTGTAATAGAGGCTGAGGACCTACGACTTAGACTGGTAAAGTATGAGATTTGGATATGCTGACAGCAAGCAGAGATCTTGAAAATAAGCTACTTAGAAACAAGATGTTCAGGACTGGGAAGCTGTTTTGAAAGCCACTGTTGGCAGGAATGTACTTAGGGCAGTTTCTTGTTTCTTAAAAGTTCCCCCCTCTCTATTAATGATGAGCGGGAGGTTCCATATTCGATTACGCGAATATTCGATTGAATAATCGTCATATATTCTAGATATTGCGAATGTTACGCAAATTTATATTCGCATTGCGAATTAAACTTAGAGCTGAGTTCCTAATGATTGTATTGCTAGAATATAACGAAGATGACGAATATCACGAATTCACGAATATGGCGCTATATTCTCAATCTTCATTATATTCTAGCAATACAAGAACCATTAGAAACCCAGCTCTAAGTTGTAATCGCAATGCGAGTAATTCAGGTTATATTAATCACATTGCGATTACAACTTAGTCAAATTTGTGAGATCGTGATTCTCACATCCGACAGTACATTTTAGCATGGAGGCGTTCCCATACACACGGGAAGTCGGCAGAAGCGGCAACGGGCATTAACTGGAGCGGGCAGGGAGCCAAGAATCCTCCGGACAGGTAGGAACAGCTATTGGGAAGTGGGAAGACAACCAGAGAGCAACAAGGATTAACAGCTAAAAAAAAACAAAAAACATTTGCAATAGAGAATATATAGCGATATATTCGCGAATTTGCGAAGTGCCAATAGTCACTAAAAAAATTCGCAATTCAAATATTTGTGCTCAACACTAGTCTCTATCAACCATTGGGTGAGGCAATCGCTGAGCTATTGAGTTAAATCACAAACTTCTGCCTGTAGTGTCCACTAGGAGGAGCTTCTATATATATATATATATATGTAAGAAACACACCGCAGCACTTCCAAATAGATGAAAAATGTGGGATCCTTTATTCACCGACATTTCGGTCCACTTGCTGGGACCATTATCAAGCACGAGAGAGCGAGAGAGAGCGTTCATTAGGAGCTGTATTAGGCCCTATTCACACATCCGTTGTGTTTTGCGGATCCACGGAGCCGCGGATCCGCAAAACACGGACACACCGGCAATGTGCATTCCGCATTTTTGCGGACCGCACATTGCCCGGACTCCATAGAAAATGCCTCTTCTTGTCCGCAAATGCGGACAAGAATAGGACATGCTCTACTTTTTTTGCGGAGCCGCGGACCGGAAAATCGGCGGCGCGCTCCGCAAAATCGGATGCGGAGAGCACAGTGTGTGCTCTCCGCATCTTTCCCGGCCCCATTCACAGTCAATGGGTCCGCATGTATTCCGCAAAATTGCGGAATACATGCGGACTACATTGCGGATGTGTGAATAAGGCCTTACTCTGCATACACATGTCTCCCCCTAGTGGTGGCTGCAGATTGGAAAAAAAATGTAATTCATTACCTCTATGGTTGTGTGAAGAAAAGCAAGGGGTTCGGAGTCTTCTATCAAAAATAATGGAGCAACCTCCATAAAGATATATTATGGAATCAATCATTACAGATAAAACAACCCTAGACATTCAGGGATATTGGGTATAAACCACTTCGGATATTAACTACTTCACCCCAAAGTTACGGTATTAACCTCTAAACCGCTCTCGACCCCGAGGAACATTAGTGGGAATATTATGATTAATCATGGGCATCCACTAAATTCAACCCCCCTTTTAAAAATAATTTCTGTGATGAGCACTGAACCTGCGGGCAATTAACATAACCGCCTATGGTAGGTCTCGATGCATGAAGAAATGTAGGTTTATACAGTGCTCCTGTATACATAGGACTTTATAGGACGGTTCTTTGGCACTTTTCGTTTCCTCCCATGCACATTTGCCCTAATCTGTATGGATGGGTACAATGGGGATGAAAAAACTTTGATGTGATGGGTGTTAATGAATACAGCCCTGAAAAAAAAATGTAAAATTCTCTGGCTGGTATGGCTCTTTAACCTTTTGGAAATCCGAACTGCGACAGATGTTCAATGCTATTAACATTCTCGGCCAAATCACACCTCTGGATTTAGAGATTGGCGCCTCTGCCCTCCCAATAACTGCGCAGTGTAATAATTACGTGGTGATGACGAATCGATCGGCTGCAGGTACGAACAATACGCAGTGTATAACAATGCACTCTTGACCCTGAAAAAAGTGAAACCCCCCAGCACGGAGGATAAAGTAAACTGCTGGCAGCACATTCATTAGCTGAACGCAGCGATCGCCCCTAATGCTCTCTAATCCCGCTAAGCTACACGGCTACTGCTGGGATACACTGTTACTGTAAATAGGCAATTATGGTTTTATACAAACAATGAGCGCATTATAAAAATCAGGAATATTTCCTTGTAAAACGCCTTTCTGATTTCGTCTCGAAGGCTTGGGACTTGGGAATTTTGTTATTTTACAGATAAAACGGGTTACGCCACATTAACAAATACAGAAGGTGAAAAGATAACATATTCCTGGGGAACTTTGGTTAAAAAGGGGCTGCCCAGCAGGATTACAGATTTTTTTTACATATATATATATATATATATATATATATATGACCAGGGGAAAAAAACGAAAAAAAAAACATGACTGCTGGTCCCAGCTAATTTAGCAGGAGATGCCAGCTCAGCCAATCAGTGCCCACAGCAGTGACCCAGCTCACCCAGTGATCGCCAGCATGTTGAGGTGGGGCTGGGAAGTGAAGAGCAAAGGTCAGCATCAGAACCGCAGCGGATCGGTGAGGGTGGGTATGGCTTTTAGATTTCTAACCCACTTGGAACAATATGTATATATATATAGAAAAAAAAATAATCACCTTGGAAACCCCTTTAGGGTCAATTCACATGTCCGCAAAATGGATCCGGATCCGTTCATTTTTAATGGGGCCAGAAAAGATGTGGACAGCACACAGTGAAAAAAGACACTGACAAGAATAGGCAGTTCTATTCAAAGAGCCGGCCATGTGCGGACCGCAAAATCCGGAACGCACGTGGCCAGTGTCCGTGTTTTGCGGATCGGCAATTTGTGGACCGCAAAATACTTGCGGACATGTGAAGGGACCCTTAGGCAAAGGTCACTAGAATATCATTACAGCAAGGACAGACTTCTTCCACTACAAATTTGGGAATCTGGAAATCCAGACGATGCTGGGCATTCCATTATTTTATTTTACATTTTTTTGGGCGCTAAATGTGTATGGGATCCAACGTAAGTAAACTGGTTGCTAAATGAGCACCAAAAGACAAAAATGGAAACTACCCAATAAATTGATTAAAGGGATTTTCAGGGACTTAGATATCTTCAGGATTGTTCATCAGTAACAGACACTGACCCCCCCCCATATCAGCTGTTTCGGGCAGCCACCGATACAGGAAACTATACAGTGGACACAGCCAGAAGCAGAAGGCTCCTTCCATTGTGTAGTGGCCTCCAGGAAAGTGCGCTGAACAGCAGAACACTGGCGTCAGAAACTGCCTCCCATCCACCGTTTGGTACCTAGTGCCGGTGACGGCCCAAAACAGCTGATTGGTAGGAGTGCCAAGTGTCGGACCCCCACAGATTTAATATTGATGACCTATCCTGAGGATGGTCCCAAAAAACTTCTAAGTACAACTCTGGTAAGAAGACACCAAGCTGCGTCGTCTGCCTATATGGATGAACGTGACATCCCATGGCCTAGAGACAGCTGTGAGAAGGCGCCGCACTACTGTGAGCAGAGGATAGGTCATCAGTAAAAATATCACTAAAACCCCTTTAACAATAAGTTGATCATAAAATGCCTCCCCTTCTGGGTAATCTACGAGAAATACTGGCAGTAAGTGTTACTCTTCCCTATGGGAGAAATGGAGCGTTACACAGTGTCCATGCAATCCGTGTAATTCAGAACAGGACAGGTCCTCCAAAGAGAGAGATGCTCTTTGTAACCACTCTTCACCCCGGCCAAGAGACAGGGATCCCGACCATAGCACCCCTCTCTATTAACTCAGAATCAATATAGGGTATATGAATACAGGTTTTCTAAACTGGGACTCGCCTAAAGGAGCCAGTATAGTGAGATGCTCTGCACAAGCAACCCCCATTCTAAAAGATTCTAGCCATCCTTGACATATGAATGGCCGCCATACAATACTACATGTCCCCCGCCGCGGCAACTGCAGAGAAAATGGCTGGCTGGAGTTTCCCCAGGAATAATCAGCTGTTTGTCAGGGGTGCTGGAAGCGGTAGTTCTCATGGGGGCTGCATTTTGAAAGCGCTGTCTCTGATGAGATGATCCCTGAGCAGCATTAAAGGGCATCTGTCAGCAGTTTTGTACCTATGACACTGGCTGACCTGTTACATGGGCGCTTGGCAGCTGAAGGCATCCGTGTTGGTCCCATGTTCATATGTGCCGCATTGCTGAGTAAAATTATGTTTTAATATATGCAAATGAACCTCTAGGAGTAACGGGGGCGTTCCCATTACACCTAGAGGCTCTGCTCTTTGCACTTTGATTGACAGGACCAGGAAGTGAAAACATCATCATGCCTAGACCTGTCAATCAAAGTGCAGAGAGTGTGGCAGTTGCAGAGAGAGCAGAGCCTTTAGGTGTAATGGTAACGCCCCCGTTGACCAAAGCCCTCATATACAAAGAGGAAATGTAAAATATAAAAAACCCATTAATTACTTTACAACACAAACAGCCAATCATCCATATGGGACGGAACATTTAGCTCCTTGTAAATCAAAAAGTAATAGAACAGGAATTTGATTTGTTTGCAGCTCCGGCCCCATAAGATCTGGCAGACGGTCCACGTTCTACAACGTGCACAATTCATTTTCCAGTCTACACGACACAAGCGTAAAGAAGGAGGCAGTCATCTCCAGCCGCAACGTATGGAACAGGCGGCAGTTCTCTCCATGTAGGAGCCCGGACCCTTACACATGGATCTCATTTCGGGGCTTCTGGTATACACACAGCACATCACTTAGACCAAATGAACTTTTAAATCAATAACATGTACGCCGAGGTTCAGTAGACTTGAGTAAATTCTTAAAAAATAAACATTTGTGTCAAAGATGAAAAATACAACCCCTGCCCGTATATTTTTTACATTACCCAAAAAGCTTTCATGTGCAGAAAACACTAAGGCCATTACTTTAAGACGCCAGTCAAAACGCGCTGGGCACACTTTCAAAAGTTCACATATTAAAAAAGAAAAAAAAAAAAGCTTCGAAACCCAGATTGTTTGAGGAGACGTTTTCGTCTAGTCGGCAAAACAGTGCAAGCCCCCCCCCCCCACCTCCAGCAATGAAAGAATTAATTATTATGAGCGAGACCTGGAAGGTTTATAAGGTACCTGTTGTTGTAAATGTGTCTTTAGAAATGTGTACATCAATAAATTGCTGCACGTCATAAAAATGACAAAGTCTTCAGTGCTCCGGGGGCTTTGTGTATGAGAGCAGTGTGCGAGGAAAAGTCTGCAGAGGGAAAAATAAACGGCCGGGGGACTCCGGGAAGACAATGTCCTGAACCCCCCGGTTATAACTAGACTTATTAGGGGACATTTTACTGGGGCCTTGTGTGGGAAGAATATATCGCTGGTGGTTTTGATTGACGTCACGTATATATCATAACCTCTGAACATAACGATCACCATATTTTTACGTTGACCTAGGAGAACTCCAACCGGTCCAACTTCGAGTCTATGAGGACCAGTGACCCGATCATCTACTTTTTCTAGCTGGAAGCTTAGTTGCTGTAGTTTTTGATCATTATAAATCATTTCTGTACGGGGAAACTAGTTCTCTGTGCAGCCGAGCTTGTGGTGGGCTCTTGTGCGTACAAAGAAGCCAGTCTAAGAACCAGGGGCGGATTGGGAACTTAAAGAAAAAAAAGAGTGGCCCTAACGTTGTAGGTGGGTCCAAAGCAACAGAACCAAAAATACCTCTCCAGAACCTGTCCCTTTGTGGTAGTCATCAATAGCTGCCACATTCTGTCCTTCTCCTCCTCCTCCAAATGTCTCTAATATGGATATGGGAGGTGGGATATGGGCCACAACACCAAGCCAGCCCTACCTTCAGCATGCTGCCTGGACTACCTTTAATAATGACCTCTATGGTTACCCTAGTAGCATGTACCCGGCCAGCAGCACAGCAGTGAGGAGGGCTAGGATGGCCGTATAGGCATCGGCCCACCAGGAAAATTCCCTGTAGGGTCTATGGCCAATCCGCCCCTGCTAAGAACACAGAGCTTCATTATAAAGCATGAAGGACGGAGAGATCCGCAACCCGAGCCTCTGATGACACAGGCAATGTATTAGCTCTGAAGTTTAGATCATCATTTTAATAAGGGGTACAGATTTCAATGATGTGACCGGTCACCATCGTACAGTTCTGTTGTTCTCTAAGCATGATAAAGTGACAGACCTCAGTGCTTTATTGAGCAGAGACCCCCCAAAACACAAGGCCACTGTTGTGGGGTCTTGAATATTTCTGTGCTATTATTTTGACACCTCAAATATTCCAATATTATTGCCCTGGACCCCAAATTTCCCTAAATCATGCCTGTGCCAAGTGACTCTATTTATTGTATGGCTGTTGTAGGACTACAAATACTGTGACCCATATTTTTCGATGGCCATTGCTCTGGACCTGAAATATCCCAGTGACATTCTTCTTGACCTCCAAATACACCAGTATTATAGTTCTGAGACCCCATATATCCCATTGTCATTGCTCTAGGACCCCAAATATTTCTGGTCAATTGCAGTTGGACACCAAACATTCCTTAAGCCAATCCTTGGGGAGAAAAATTAGGAAATTTTTACTTTTGAAAAGAAAAAATTCCCTGGACTGTCCAGGATATCTGACAGCCCAGCAGCCGTCAGCTTGAGTTGAAAAAGACCTTATGTACCCCCCAAAGGGAATGTAAATGTGGGAGAAAAAATAATAAAATGGGAGGCAAAAATTAAGATGAATGTGTTTCTTAAAGGAAATGTGTCACCGAAAATGTTATCCATTGGTTAAAACCAGATAGCGACACATCTCCTTGTCTCGAATCTGTCTTTATTTTCTAATTGCAGATTTTTGTATTCGGTCTCCTGAACAGGATTACGGGGGCAGCCATTTTGGCTGAGCTGTTCTGAACAGCATTAAGAAAATTGCCTTATGGCAGCCCCATGGGCCATAGACACAATGGTCAGGAGGGACCTCAGTGACTTCGATGGGAGAGTTTTCTAGAAGTGACCTGTGCAGAGGTCATTGTACAAGGAAGGAAGAGATAAGCTCTGACAGTCACCTATTGTGAATAGTGGATCCTGTCTTATCTACACACAGAGGTGATATCATTACAGGCAGGACTTGAATGACAGATAAGCAGATAACTGCAGTACAGAGAAAGAAGTAGAGCCAATTATTTGGCCAGTGGTAAAACAGCAGGATTTTATGGTGTTTGTTTAAATGGAAAATTAAAAATAACATCAAAAATTATTTAAAAATATTTTTACCATAAAATAAGTGATTTACACAGTAGGTCATTTTCTGATGACACATTCCCCTTGAAGTGACATGCGATTGTCAAAGATCTCTGGGCTCAAAATTTCCTAAACTAGGGTTCACAAAACGTTTGATTATGGGATGCCCTCCCCGTGTGGATGAATAGACGACGTACTGCTAGAAAAGGTTAGACAGAGACTAACAGGGTGAGGGTCAATGGCCTGCACTGGGGGGGGGGGGGGGGGGTCAACTGGTCAGTTCTCGGTAGAACGTACATTGATACTCGGTTTAAATTTTCAAATGGGCCTGAAACCAAAGCGGAGGAAGCTGCGGTCCAGGGTAAACATCACCTGCCAATTTGCATGCCATGGTAAACGTTGTGGTGAGGAATCGAAGGGATTTATTAACACAGAGAAAACATCATTCAGCCGCTACCTGGGTCACAGAAAGTCAGATTATATCAATTCTGTTATGTTCAGTGGAGGGGGAAACGATGACGTTTATTAAGCTACAGGGTCTCGGGTTACCATGAAGAATGGCCTCGTTATATCATGACTAATAACTCGATAGACTAATTTGAGTAAAACAGTAGCACCATGGACTGATGCTGGCAGCGCTCCAGACCAATGGATGGATTTAATGTGGAGACTTAGGTGCAACTTCAGGATACATTGCATTAACTTGCTGCATGGAAAGTCCAAAATGAAAAGAGAGGCTTTTACTCCATCCCTTCCCAGGACAATTACACAAACTTTAAGCTCATTGTTTAATACAGTGTAGATCTTATGTCAGTCATGCCCAGCGCCACGGCAGTCTAGGGGCACTCAGGATCCGGGGTTATATTAGCTTACTCTATATATGTTTTATATATATTGTATATTACAGGGTTTGTCTATTGCCTGATTCAGTGCAAATAATGATCAAGAAAGAGGAGAAGGTGAAGGCTTGAAATAAAAGAACGGTCCTCTGTGAGATGGAGATGCGCGAATCCAGCCTATTATTACAAGCTGCAAAGACAAGTGTCTATTAAAATTCCCTACAAATTCCAAGAAACTACATAAAAAGTTTGGTCACTTTGTAAATACATTCCTTTACTTATCATGTACTGACCATATATATGCCATTATACATGATTCAGAGCTGCTGGTGCAGTCACTGTGTACATACATTCCTTTACTTATCCTGTATTGATCCTGAGTTACATCCTGTATTATACTCCAGAGCTGCACTCACTATTCTGCTGGTGCAGTCACTGTGTACATACCTTACATTACTTATCCTGTACTAATCCTGAGTTACATTGTGTATTATACTCCAGAGCTGCACTCACTATTCTGCTGGTGCAGTCATTGTGTACATACATTACATTACTTATCCTGTACTGATCCTGAGTTACATTGTGTCTTATACTCCAGAGCTGCAC
Source organism: Bufotes viridis (assembly GCA_033119425.1). Lineage (NCBI taxonomy): Eukaryota > Metazoa > Chordata > Amphibia > Anura > Bufonidae > Bufotes > Bufotes viridis. The sequence goes on along the minus strand of CM065592.1, from coordinate 43,285,431 downwards.
TCACTATTCTACTGGTGGAGTCACTGTGTACATACATTACATTACTGATCCTGTACTGATCCTGAGTTACATCCTGTATTATACTCCAGAGCTGCACTCACTATTCTGCTGGTGCAGTCACTGTGTACATACATTACATTACTTATCCTGTACTGATCCTGAGTTACATCCTGCATTATACTCCAGAGCTGCACTCACTATTCTGCTGGTGGAGTCACTGTGTACATACATTACATTACTTATCCTGTACTGATCCTGAGTTACATCTAGTATTATACTCCAGAGCTGCAATCACTATTCTGCTGGTGCAGTCCCTGTGTATATACATTACATTACTTATCCTGTACTGATCATGAGTTACAGCCTCTATTATACTCCAGAGCTGCACTCACTATTCTGCTCCTGGAGTCACTGTGTACATACATACATTACTTATACTGTACTGATCCTGAGTTACATCCAGCATTATACTCCACAGCTGCACTCACTATTCTGCTGGTGCAGTCACTGTGTATATACATTACATTACTTATCCTGTACTGATCCTGAGTTACATCCTGTATTATACTCCAGAGCTGCACTCACTATTCTGCTGGTGCAGTCACTGTGTACATACATTACTTATCCTGTACTAATCCTGAGTTACATTGTGTCTTATACTCCAGAGCTGCACTCACTATTCTGCTGGTGCAGTCACTGTGTACCTACATTACATTACTTATCCTTTACTGATCCTGAGTTACATCCAGTATTATACCCCAGAGCTGCACTCACTATTCTGCTGGTGCAGTCACTGTGTACCTACATTACATTACTTATCCTTTACTGATCCTGAGTTACATCCAGTATTATACTCCAGAGCTGCACTCACTATTCTGCTGGTGGAGTCACTGTGCACATACATTACTTATCCCGTACTGATCCTGAGTAACATCCTGTATTATACTCAAGAGCTGCACTCACTATTCTGCTGGTGGAGTCACTGTGTACATACATTACTTATCCTGTAATGATCCCGTGGCCTGTAGTATTCTCCAGAGCTGTACTCCCAACTGCAAACTTCAGGTCCAAAACTTCCCAGCATTCATTGTTATGTCTGCACAGAGCTTGCTCAAGGGATCTCCATTCTGCTGATGTACAGTTTACTTCAGTTACTTTACAGGAATCTGATGAAGGGCAAGCTAAGCACCCTGTCGTATTATAAGAGCTCAGATAAGCTTCTAGAGGGCGCATCTGTCTACGAAACTCACTGTTTCTAATATTAATGAGCAGAATTGTGATTGCAGCTCTGGAGTATAATACAGGTTTGATTGAGGATTAGTAAAGTAATGAAGTATTTACAATGTTACTCATCTGTTTATGTAGAACATATACATAGGTAAGTGTTCCAGGAGGACATATGCTCAATATATGCATAGTGCTGCGTCATATGCAGCGTTTATGGCGTAAGGCATTGTGTGAATGGGCTCTTAAAGCATTCATGACTGCACGGCTGCCCAGGAATCCCAATGTGAATATTTATCACCACAGAGAATATTGTCAGATTAGATTTTCTCGAGGGAAAGGCCACAAGAGATTCCGTTCTCCTTTAAGCAGAACTGGCTCTATTACTTCCAGCACTAGATGCACTTAAGTCTCAAGTATGTAGTAATGTTTCTAATTAAATCACTTTGTGGTTATTTGCTGCCATCCACCTCAAAGCCTCCTGACATGATTCAGTGTTATGTGACATTGCTGGCAGGCCTCGGTAACTGGGAATGGCATGGTACAAACCTAATTATCTCATATCCAGCGAGAGGCTGAGGTCACTCATTGGGATGCGGAGGATATTAGATGTACACTTGCTGCTACCGTAACTCTCACATCCTAATATTTCATCTTGTCCATCACTCCTTACAAGCACAGCTGGCCCAGGGTGTAGTTTCCAGGGAATGAGCTGATTCTCCATGACTGATTCTTACCAGAAGTAAGGAGATTTTCTTTACATACTTCGGATTCCTAATGAGACGCCCTAAAGCAGCGTTCACACTACATGTACAATCTCTTCTAAGAAACAAAATACATGTTCAAAGTTCTGCATATGCATCAAAAGCAGAAACTGTGTTTTTTGTGGCCTTTAACTTAAAGCAGCTCTTTCACGAGGATCAACCCTATTAAACCAGACATACTGGAGCACCAGGAGGCAGGGCTGAATCCTTAGAGCACTGCTTTGTAACACCTTCTGTGCTCTGCACACTTTACCCTCCCTCTGATTGACAGGGTAAGACATGCTGAGGGCAGAGCTGTGTCCTAGCATCTACAGATCATATACAATATGGGGGCCATTTATTAAGACTGGTGTTTTAGACGCCGGTCTTAATAAGCCCCTATGCTGGTGGTGGATCCGCCCTCTACATAATATCGGCATATCCAGCGCAAGTCTAAATGTAATGTAAGCGAATCCTTGCCGGGTTACATTTAGACCTTATTCTATGACTAAACCAGGCGTAGAAAATGATGAATGAGATGGGCCTGCCGGCCCGTCCCCTTCCCTGCCCATGCCACACTCCCTTTTTTAAGGGAAGAAGTCGCAGATTCTGCCAAAAAAACATGCATTTCTATGTGGTGATGCTATAGCTTGGTGGTAAGTGCTTGGTTTTGCATGTAGAGATCCCAAATTTGAATCCTAGGAGAGACTTACATACACTTTTTTATGTTATTTTTTCCTCTCTCATTTAACCCATAATAAGAGTCTATACTATAATAAATAATAGATAATCATATAATAACAATAAAAGGCCTTACTATATTGAGAATAATGTTTTTTGTTTTTGCTTAGAAACCTGAAAACTGTTACTGGTTTATTCACAGGCACAATATATAATGATAAAGAAACTAGCAATAGTTATTAGCTTTTTAAATATTATTCTCAATATGATACAGACAAAAGAAAGGTATAGTTTCAGGTATCACATTAGCTGCAGGCATGGGACAGTCTAAGACCGTCTCTCGTTGGCTAAGACTCGTTGGCTGCTGTCAAGGTTCTGAGGCAAGTTCGTCTGGCTTCCTGTGGATCAGTGGCGACGACCAGGCTCCAGTGGTCTGAAACTCCTTCGATGAGCTGTGAGGATTCAGCGTGTGCTTTGCAATGTCATTTAGAGTTCACCACATATGTGCAATAATGTATATGTGTAACTAGTAATCTATTAGCTTTTAAATATTATTCTCAATATGATACAGACAAAAGAAAGGTATAGTTTCAGGGTACTTTCACACTAGCAGCAGGGGACTCCGTCAGGCTGTTCCGGCGGGTGAGCAGTCTGTTGGATCCGTCCTGTGCTAGTTCACATGTGCCCCCGGACTGCCACTCTGTCCCCATTGACTATAATAGGGACGGGGGCGGAGTTCCGGCGGCAGCCCGGCGAGAGGCCACTGGACTAAAAGTGGGACATGCAGTACTTTTAGTTCGGCTGCCTTTAGGCCGTGCCCTGCCGGAAATCCGCCCCCGGCCCCATTAAAGTCAATGGGGACGTAGCGGCAGTCGGGGGCACACGTGAACTAGCGGCAGGACGGCTCCGACAGGCTGTTCAGCCACTGGAACAGCCTGACGGACTCCCCTGCTGCTAGTGTGAAAGTACCCTTAATCAGCATCAGCCAGTACGTCTGGTTTAATAGGTTTAATCCTGGTGACAGAACCGCTGCCCTTTCACACAATTTCACTTCACTTAGTAGGGAATGGTGTGACTAGCAAATTTCTAAATCACTTCATTTAAATAAATCTGCCTGCGTCCACCTGAAGAAAAAAGAAATGCCTGTATCCACTGCCTGTTGTCAGGCAAGATCCGTCCCTGGTAACAGAGACTCAGAAGACGGATGAGAGGAAGTGGGGGCGTGTCAGAGCTAGCTGAGCTCCTGAGCCTGATCAAACAACTGCTTCTACACTGCTTCTGAACATCACAGGAGCCTCCGGCCATTCTGTAAGGGGCCATTCCCACAACCGCATCCTTTTTGCGGTTCGCAAATTGCAGATCCGCAAAACACCCATACAGACTGTGTGCGTTCGGTATTCTGTGAATCAGCACGTCCTGCCCTTTCATAGAAATGCCTTTTCTTGTCCGCAAAACAGACAAGAATAGGACATGTTCTACTATTTTTGGAGGGGCCGTGGAATGGACACTCTTGCAGCCACAATGAAATGAATGTGTCCACATCCGATTCGCAAAAAATGTGGATCAGATGCGGACCAAAACTAAGGTTGTATGATTTATCCCATGTGGCGGTTAAGCAGCACTTGCAGACCCCCGTTTTTCTGATCGTTGAGGATCCTAGAGGTCAGACCTCCAGCGATCACTTATTCCCTATCCTGTGGAGTGGCAAACCCCTTTAAACTTCTAGTCTAGTCTGTGCATACGATGAATGGGGAGCAACTGATCTGGAGGCCTGCTTTAATGTTCGCTTCCTTGGAAGCCTCTTTAAAAAACTAATCTTATTATGTCGGAATCCACTTTGAAACCTGAACTATTCGCATGAATTCATAGCAGAACAAGGGAAGGAAACCCCTTTACGTTGGAGGAGAAGTGTCTGGGTGTTAGGCAGCACACGTGTTCACAAGATGTGGATATCACTAGTCACAAAGAATAGCTTGTTGCTGTAAGAGACCCAGGAATTATCTGTGATCTCCAGATTAACCTGACTTATGGATTTTCGTAGACTCTGAACTACAATTTATTATTTTTCTTCATTTGCCTTTCTCTCATTGACAGAGAAATAAAATGTAATTTCCGTCCTTCAATCAGCAGAATGACGTCTCCTGAGCAGGTTTGTAATAATATACGGGGAAGGCGGCAACAAGACGCCAAGTACCATCTTATGTACATATCACACAGAACATTACTACTCCAACTGTACGCTATACTAGTAATACTATAAAAGCACAAGACGTTAATAGAGGTGGCCTTCCCCTTGTGACTCTCACCCCCACTATTAAGCTGGACCCACCAATTTCTACTGTGTATGGGGGTCTCCCGATTCTTCCTCGATAGCAGATGTTAGGGAAGGAAAGCATCAGGCAATGATTTGCCTGGTGTCTAGTAGGGCTTTCTCCCCTCTTCCCTTTCACTACTTGGCCAAGCTGGACATAGATAGGTGTTGGAGGGTTAGAAGAGATGGCTGTTGGGCGAACGAAAGATATATTATGTGTCTGGCCAGCTTTAGTCAGACCGGAGAGTTGTCAGTTGGCGAAATGTATTATATGAACAGCCAACTGACTTTATAAGGGAAGTCAGGAGGAAAAGCAGATGGGCGTACGCATATTTGGTCGCCAGCTATTGAAGGTGGCCACTTTAATTGGGTAGTTAAGTTTTTTCAAGTTATCCCACATCCACAGGAAAGGAGATAACTATTAGATCGGTGGGGACCCCCAAAGATAACAAGAGCAGGGGCACGAAAATGGACAGAGCGACCTGCCTCATTTTAAAAAGGAGGTCCCCATACTAAGACACCTCCTAGTTTCCACGAGCAGCAAAGCAGACAACTACTGGAATGTCTGTGAAGGGTCTCACTCATCCAGATAATGGTATATCAGTAGTGACAAATCAGAGCAATTGGACTTGTGTTTTTTCTTGAAGATGTTTTGCTCATCATCCGACTGGCTTTCTCAGATAGATTGGCTTGCATGAGAATGGCATTAAATACTGGTGACTCATGCTTCAGTCATAGAGATGAGATGTTGATTGCGTTTGCACAGCTGAAGCTTGAATAGCGCTGGAGGAGAGTGACATATATTGTCTGCCACTTACAAGGCCTTTTCTAACACCTCTTCCATGGCAGTTTAATCAAACCAAATAGCTTCAGTGATGCAAACGCAATCAACATCTTACTCTCATGACTGAAGCATGAGTCACCAGTATTTAATACCAGAGAATCTTGTACAACCCGTTCTAACAAAAAAATACAAGCTGGTCTAATGATTAGTGAAAGAAAAATAAAGAAAAAATATATAAATCTTGTTGCTCTGACTTATTACTACGGATACAACTACTGAAATTTTTCACATTCAGCCATTCTACAAAACATACCCTTGAATTATTTCCTTAAATCGTTTTTTTAAATTGTCTAATGTTTTTGGTTGGGCTCAAAGTCCACACTTGACCTAAAATGACATTATCAGCTCTGCTACATTTCACACTTAAAATACGGTACATGTCGTATTCGATAAAAGAACATTATGAGATACCCCAACGGCCACCTGGTCCCACAGCTGACAAATGTTGTTATATGGAAACGCAGAGAGAATAAGTGCGTGAGTAGCTGACGCGGCATGGCTGTAAGGTTTGGATCTGCATGTACGCCATGTCTCCGATGATAAAGAGCTCCCAGCCTTGTCAGCATGAAGCACAGATATCTCCTATCTCTTGCCGCTGAATACTCTGCTAATTGCCTCACTGAAAACTCCCCTTGTCCTACATGTTTCGAAAATATTTTCTTTCCTGTTTCTCATCATCTTGGCCCCAGCTGAAGTCCGAGCGCACAGAGCTGCCTGTTTGTTTCAGTTGCACTTGCTGAATTAGAGCCACTTCCTATCAATAACAAGCAGTGATAAATACGGGGTCGGCAGACTCGTGATTTCGCATCAGAATCTGGACGTTATTTTTATATACAGTATATTCCAGAATTGCGGATGATAACCCTCAAATCGCCATGACATTTCCACCGCAGCAACGAGTGTGAGGCTGGGTTCACATGCTGCAGTAGTGTGCACAACTGCTCACATTGTACCGCAAATTGCCACGGTTTTCAAGTGCTTATTGGTCACATGGTTTTCACCCAACAGGTGTCGCCTCCTACCCAGGCCACATACCTCCCAACCGTCCCGGATCCGGCAGTCAGTCCTAGATTTCAGTGGCTGTCCCAGTATGGGGGAGCTTCGTCCCACTTTCTGGCAACTGTCCCTGCGTCCATAAGAAGCAGAGACAGTTGCCATAATGAAGCAGAGAGCCCGATCAGCTCCCTGCTTCATCATTCCTGCCGGCTCTAAACACCCCTGGTCTGTGCGGGGGGGGGCGGCTCTAAGCCTCTGCTCCGCCTCCTTCACAGGCTAGAGCAGCCGATGTCCTGCTGCTAGGAACAAGGTAAGTATGTAGTGTTTATTATATTATTCTGTGAGAGGCACAATGTGGGCATATTACTGGGGGCACAGCTGGGCACATTACTAAGGGGAATATCTGGGCATATTACTGTGGGTGCAGCTGGGCATATTACTGGGGGCACAGCTAGGCACATTACTGGGGGCACAGCTGGCCATATTACTGGGGGCACAGCTGGGAACATTACTGGGGGCACAGCTGGGCATATTACTGTGGGTGCAGCTGGGCATATTACTGGGGGCACAGCTAGGCACATTACTGGGGGCACAGCTGGGCATACTACTGTGGGTGCAGCTGGGCATTTTGCTGGGGGCACAATGTGGGCATATTACAATGGGCACAACTGGGCATATTACTGGGGTAACATAACTCAGCATATTACTGGGGGCACAAAGTGGGCATATTAATGGGGGGTACAATGTGGGCATATTATTGGGGAACACAGCTGGGTATATTACTGGTGGCACAGCTGGGCATATTACTGGGGGCACGATGTGATCATATTACTGGGGGCACATAACTGTGGATATTACTGGGGGCACATAACTGGGCATATTACTAGGGGCACATAACTGGGGATATTACTGGGGGCACATACCTGGGGATATTACTGGTGGCACAGCTGGCCATATTACTGGGGGCACAATGTAATCATATTACTGGGGGCACATAACTGGGGATATTACTGGGGGCACATAACTGGGCATATTACTGGAGCACATACCTGGGAATATTACTGGAGCACATAACTGGGGATATTACTGGGGGCACATAACTGGGCATATTACTGGGGGCACATAGCTGGGGATATTACTGGGGGCACATAACTGGGGATACTACTGGGGGCACATAACTGGGGATATTACTGGGGGCACATAACGGGATATTACTGGGGGCACATAACTGGGGATATTACTGGGGGCACATAACTGGGCATATTACTGGGGGCACAGCTGGGCATAATTCTGTGAAGGAGGCACAATGTGGGCATGCATACTATGTGGTGGCATGAAGGGGGAATAATTACTAAGTGGGGCATTAAGGGGACTGGGTGGGATTAGGTGTATAGTTATGTTTTGGGCGGAGTTAGAGGTGTGGCCTAGTGCAGAAAAAGATGTTTCCCTCTTTGATCGTTTAGAAAGTTGGGAGGTATGCAGCTGTAAAGATCATACACTTGGAAATGTTTTTTGTCCAGATTCTCACCTGCTATTTGTCAAACATCACTGTTCTGAAAAATTGTACCGTGGGCCTTTATAACATTTGCAGATTTCATTTCCTGTCTGGACTTTCTCTGCATTAGATGAGTCATTAGGTGGGGCGGAACGCAGATTGTATTTTGGGTGTTCTTCCTCTAGGTTTTGTGCTGTTACAAGCAGGGGTGGACCAGAACTTATATTAGGCATTTCTGAGACAACAAAAATATCTAGTACTTCCATTATCACACTTAACGATACTCCTCTTTCCCGCGTTCACAAAACGCGGACATATGCTGTCCATGGTCTTCTCAGACCGCTCACACGTCCACTGACTTTAAAGGGCTTCTGTCACCCCCACTGACGAATTTTCACTAGCTGACATTAGCTACTTGCTAATGTCAGCTGAGTTCAAACATATGTTTCCTCACTTTTTCTGTTTTCAATCTTCTAAAAAACTTACTTTTGTGATATGTAAATTAGCTTCGCTACCAGCAAGTTGGGCGGGTACTTGCTGGTAGCCGCCGCATCTTCATGCCCTTGGACGCCTCTTCTTTTGATAGACAGGGCCAGCGGCTCTCCTCCTCCCGCTGGCCCTGTCTGCAGCTAATCTCGCGCCTGCGCCGTATCGGTCTTTAGTCGGCGCAGGCGCTCTGAGTGAGGACGCTCGCTTAGCGCTCCGTCCTCAGTGCGCCTGCGCCGATGACGTCAGCGCTACACCCGGAAGAGAAGACGCCGGCATCCCTGGTAAGGAGCAGGCGATGCCGGCGTCTTTTTTCCGGGTGTAGGGCTGACGTCATCGGCGCAGGCGCACTGAGGACGGAGCGCCTAAGCGAGCGTCCTTCACTCAGAGCGCCTGCGCCGACTAAAGACCGATACGGCGCAGGCGCGGGATTGCAGCTGCAGACAGGGCCAGCGGGAGGAGGAGAGTGCGCTGGCCCTGTCTATCAAAAGAAGAGGGGGCGTTCCAAGGGCATGAAGATGCGGCGGCTACCAGCAAGTACCCGCCCAACTTGCTGGTAGCGAAGCTAATTTACATATCACAAAAGTACGTTTTTTAAAAGATTGAAAACAGAGAAAAAGTGAGGAAACATATGTTTGAACTCAGCTGACATTAGCAAGTAGCTAATGTCAGCTAGTGAAAATTCGTCAGTGGGGGTGACAGAAGCCCTTTAATACTGTATGTGTATTCACATATTAGCCTTTTTCCATGGACCGCTGGCCTGTAGTGACACCACGGAAGCATGACCTATATTGTCACATTATAGTCTATGGATCCGTGAAAATCACGAACGCAACACAGATTGAATCCATGTTTGGTCCATGATGTTCAAGCACCATTTCTAGGAAAAGCTATAGAAGCTAATTTTCCGCCTAGCAGTCAGTGGAATAAGGAGGACATACAGCCAAACATGGATCCTTCACGGGCATGGATGGACCACTGACCATCTTGTAACAAGTCTCATCATGGATTTAGACGTGTAAAAGAAGCCTTGAAGTATCCACACATGCTTCACGATCGGTGCTATGGCTAGGCTACAAAAATTGCATTGTCAAAGGAGCAGAAACACAGAATGCAAGGAGGGGGACAGCAAGATATTTTTGGGGTATTTTTCTTTCTACTTTTTTTTATTACTGAGGACAAAAAACTGGGCAAATCACATAAAACTCATTTTAAAGGAGTATTCCTATCTCAAAGTGATGGCATATTGCTAGGATGGTGGGGGTGTGACCTCTAGGACGCTCACCAATCCTGGGATATAAAAGTTTGCAGCGCGGATTCAGTACAGTGGCGCCCTTCGCATTGTTTTCCTGTACAAAATCCGCAGCCACCTTGCCAGTAGCGAAACTACAGTGTGGCCCTCATTAGCGTTCATGGCGCAAGCAAAAATTCCCTGCAAAGCCAAGTGGCCAGCAGTGCCGATAAGCAGGAATAAAATACTTCTGAATCAGTGCTGCAAACCCTTCATACTCAAGATCAGTGAGGCCATACACTAACTCATTAGGAGGTGACACCATATGCTAGCGATAGACATGAGATGGAAATACCCGTTAATAAAAATGAAGCACGGCAAGTCATTTTACTAAGTTTTTAGAGGACTAAAAAATAATAATATTGATGTAGAAATTGTCAACTTGACACATAGTACCTTAAATACACAGGGTGTCTAATACCTCTGCATAATGGATGGTTAGAGGTTCTCGTTACTCATTGTCCAAGGGCTTGGACAACTCTGATGGTACGTCCACAAGTGCAGGTTTTTTATGCCATTTTGAAGCCAAAAGCATGGGTGGATTCAATAAAGAGAAGTCGTATCTGTCCTTAGAAATTATTACTACAGTATCTCACCTCACCAAGATGTGCTCCCGATTTTGGCTTAAGGAACTGCATAAAAAACCTGCAGGTCTGGCCATACCCTCAGCCTGACCCTTGTTGCATGTTCGGGGTGTAACAAATAGTCCTGGGGACCCATAGCTAAGATGGGAATGGGGCCTCACTCCATCATGAACTCTTTCAGACTTTAAATAGAAAGTTTAGAAAACGTATGACTGATTTCCTTAATTTCCAGGGCTAATGCACACAGTGATGTCACTGTACAAGAATAATGATGTAATAATAGTCGGCTAATTTACATAGTGATTAAATTATAGTGGAATAATGCATACGGTAATGTAACAATTGTGGAACAATGAACACAAGGATATCAGCACAGTGGTAATATAGTGATGTCACAGTACTAAGACAAGTGCCGAGATTATGAACACAGTGATGTAACAGAACAGGATAATAAACACAATGACATCACAGTATGGGGATAATACACACAGCGATGTCACAGTACAGGTATAACGTACAGGTATAATACACACAGTGATGTCACAGGACAGGGATAATAAACACAGTGATGTCACGCTACAAGGATAATAAACACAGTGATGTCACACTACAAGGATAATAAACACAGTGATGTCACACTACAAGGATAATAAACACAGTGATGTCACAGTACAGGGATAATACACACAGCGATGTCACAGTACAGGGATAATAAACACAGTGATGTCACAGGACAGGGATAATAAACACAGTGATGTCACAGTACAGGGATAATAAACACAGTGATGTCACAGTACAGAGATAATAAACACAGTGATGTCACAGTACAGGGATAATAAACACAGTGATGTCACAGTACAGAGATAATAAACACAGTGATGTCACAGTACAGGAATAATAAACACAGTGATGTCACAGTACAGGAATAATAAACACAGTGATGTCACAGTACAGGGATAATAAACACAGTGATGTCACAGTACAGGGATAATAAACACAGTGATGTCACAGTACAGAGATAATAAACACTGTGATGTCACAGAACAGGGGTAATAATAAAAGTGATGTCACTGTGCACATAGGGTAACTACAGAAACCAATGTAAAACATAGAACGGGGACACATTCAATCTGTTATGCCATCTTACTTACATTTTACCACTAGTGCACCTTTTGAGTGTAGACAGATCCTCTTAGTTGTTGGGACCCGACGTCTACAACCCTGGTGGTTGCACCAATATTACACATAAACATTTTCTATTTTTCTACAATCACCGATGATCCAGAATATCTGATAACTCAGCACCACTCAGGCCACATAGATGCCAGATTAAAGGAATTGTAGGTCATATGGCATACAACCGGGAAATAAATCTATCCGGACACGTTTATGTATCAGGAGCGTGCAATGATTTTTTCCCCCATTGACACAGCTGCTTTTGTAGTAACAGTCTTCAGGTTCCATGTAAAATGCATGCTGATAACATTAATAAGAAAAAGGAGCCAAAATGAGAAACAATTTCAGGACATGATGACTCAATAAATAATATTTTAGGCCGTCTGTGGAGGAAAAACGTGTCGTGGCTTTTTTTTTTTTCTGTCCTGTAGTATTTTCTCTGCAGACATGTAGTCATCACGAGAATGGTAATATAATACGCAGTGTATAAAACACGGCCAGTAACACAGGCTCCCAGCTGCTTTTGATCAGCTCCTTCTGTATAACAATGCCTGTTAACCTCCACAAGACACGTATATACCGAACATCTCACAGGTAATGGTAACCACATGGCACAGACCCTCTGAACTTCACGCTAAAATTATGGTGTGAAAAAAAAAGCCTTGGCCAAGCGTATTCTGTAAAACCTTCACAGCTTCTGTGGCACCGTGACGCTTAATATATTTTCCAAGGGAAAAATCATTCACCTGGAGGCGTGCATTGGAAGAATTTTTTTTTCTACTTTTTGCAGGGTGGAAGTGTGGAAGGGACAATAGGCTTTGTGCATTTTTGGGAATTATTAGCTGCTTGTCAATAGGTTTGTGTCACACGCGTGAGGTCCTGGAGATCTATGGAGTTAAAGAAGCTACTTTGGAATCATTCAAAACAGATCACGTATTAACCACTGAAGAAATGCAAAAGGTATAAAAAAAAAAAAAAAATTACTGATGCCATACAGTAGTGCTTGAAAGTTTGGGAATCCCTTCAGAATTTTTTACATACCATATTTTTCGCATTATAAGACTCAATTTCTTTTCCACCAAAAGTGGGGGGAAATGGCAGTGCGTCTTATAAAAGGAATACAAGTGAGTGCATCCATTATGGAAGCAAACACTAGTCTGCACGAGGCGGGGGAGTGAGGCGCTACGAGCGATGACAGTACTTACCCTCTCTAGGGCCGCACTGCACTGTCCTGACGGTGTACAGCGTCAGAACGTAGTGTGCGCACTATGACCGGACACTGCACGCAGTCAGTGCAGCGCAAACCAGAGAAGACCAGAAAGCACAACTGCTGAAGAGACTGCCAGACTTGGAGTCTGATACTCTGATCTGGGGGCTGATACTGGGATCTGGCATGGAGGCCTGACTGGGGTCTGACATAGAGTTCTGATCAGGGTCTGACATGGAGGTCCAATGGGGGTCTGACATGGAAGTCTGATCTGAGTTCTTGATATGGGGGTCTGATGTGAGTTCGTGATATGGGGGTCTGAACTGAGTTCCTGATTTGGGGGTCTGATCTAAGGATCAGATATGAGGTTGGATGAGAAATCTTTTTTTTTCTTATCTAAAACCTGGGGTGTGTCTTATGATCAGGTGCATCCTTTAAAGCAAAAAATACAGTACTGTTGATCTAAAACATCATAAGATTTTCTCACAAGTTCTAAAAGCAGAAAAAGATAAGAAAATCAAACTAATGAGCCAAAAATATTAGACTTGGTCATTTACTTATTGAGGAAAATGATCCAATATCACATGTCTGTCAAACGCAAAAGTATGTGAACCATTAGGATTAGAAAATAACTTGAAGGTGAAAATAGAGGCAGGTGTTTTCAATGAATGGGATGGGATCAGGTGTGCGCGGACAACCTGTTTTATCTAAAGAACAGGGATCTATCGAAGTCTGATCTTCACAACACTTTGCACTATGATACACTGACAGTGTATGATAGTACAAACAAAGGAGATTTCTGAGGACCTCATAAGAAGAGTTGTTGATGCTCATCATGCTGGAAAAGGTTAACTCTCTCTAAAGTGTTTGGACCCTACCAATCCACAGGCAGACTGTGTACAAATTGAGGAAATTCAAGATTATTATTTCCCTCCCCAGGAGTGATTGATCTACAAAAATCAGACCAGAGCAAGGTCTGTAACAGTCAGCAAGGTCACAAATTTCTTTTATTTTTATTTTCATTTTTATATATTTGTATATGTACCTTAATAAATTTTGTGTCCATAGGACGTCCATATACGAGTGCCAGTCCTTGCATTACTATTTTAAGGTCACAAAGGAACCTAAGGGAATCTCTAAGCAACTAAAGGCCTTTCTCACATTAACTAATGTTAATGAGTCCATCATCAGAAGGACACTGAGCAACAATGGTGTGCATGGCAGGAATGACTCTACTCTCTAAAAAGCAGTTTGCTAAAGATCAGCTGGACAAAGGAAAACACTGCATTCCAGTATAAAAACCTTATCCCATCTGTAACACAGCAGTAATATAGTAGTATTATGGGTTCGGGCCAGGACGGCTTGTCATCATTGATGGAGCAATGAATTCTGAATTATACCAGCAATTTCTTAAGGAAAATGTCAGGACATCTGTCCATAAGCTGAATCTCATGCAGCAAGACAACGGCCCTAAGCAAAAGTCATTTTATCAAACAGTGGTTAAAAAAAGAATTAAGTTCGGATCTGCACTGCTGGAGGAGGCATTTATGATGAGAGGTAGGCCTCGTCATAAATTACCTGCCTTCTCCGGCTCTCCATAGATTTCAGTGACTATATAGGCCAGTTTCTGGCATAAACAATAATGATTTTGCCAGGGCTGATGGCTCCATCATCACTCCGTCCCTGCAATGAACCCTTTTTGGAGACTTAGCGAGGGTGGCGTAAAATGCAGATTTTACTACGCCAAAAATAGGCATAAAGAGGGATGATAGAATTCCCCCAAGTCAAAGTTCTGAACTTAATCCAATAGAAATGTTGTGGAAGGACCTGAAGTGAGCAGTTTTGGGGAAGAAACCACCAACATAACAGAGCTGAAGATATTTTGTACAGAAGAATGTTGCTCATACTTGTATCGCTCACAGACATGTGATGTTGGATAATTTTCCTCAAATAAATGATAAAGTCTAATATTTATGGTTCATTTGTATGGTTTGGTTACCTATATCTACATTCAGAACTTGTGTGAAAATCGGAAGTAGTTTTAGGTCGAATTCCTCTGTGTTAGAAGGTTGCCTGAGGTTTAGGTTCTTAGTCTCTAGTTACCAGTGAAGGTGTGATATTCAGTCTGACTACCTGTGTACCGGACTCCTGCCTAACTACTGACTCTGGTTCCTAGCCACCTGCCTTGATCTTAGCCTTTATAGCTCCTTTGCCGCCTTCCCTACTTCGGGCTTGTTCCAAGGATATGTTTGTATGCATCGTTCCCTGATCTCTGCCTGTCTCCTGACTACGAATATTGCCTGACCTCTTGGTGCTTCGCACGGTGTCTCTGGCCCTGTGGATCATCTGCCAACTACAATGGTACTATTCCCGGAGGTGGCAGACTAGTTGGTAACCTGAAGCAAAGTCCAGATCCCTGTATAGGGATTGGGGTACTTTCACGCTTGCGTTGCTGGATGCCGGCAGGCAGTTCCGTCACCGGAACTGCCTGCTGGATCCGGCAATCTGTATACAAACAGATACCATTTGTAGAAGGATCCAGATCCGTCTCACAAATGCATTGCAATACTGGATCCGTCAATGCGGTTATTTTAATGCCGGATCCGGCAGTAATACATTTTAAAGAAAATTAATGCCGGTTGCGACATTCCGGCAAGTGTTCCGGAATTTTGGACAGAGAAAATACCGGGACTGAACTGATGCATCCTGAACAGATTGCTCTCCATTCAGAATGCATTAGGATTAAACTGATCAGTTTTTTCCCGGTACTGAGCTCTAGGACGGGACTCAATACCGGATAAGAATAACGCTAGTGTGAAAGTACTTTTAGGCCTCATGCACACGACTGTTGTTGTGGTCCGCGTCCAAGCCGCATATTTTGCGGCTTGGGCGCAGACCCATTCACTTCAATAGGGCCGCAAAAGATGCGGACATCACTCCGTGTCCTGTCCGCATCCGTTGCTCCGTTCCGTGGCCCCGCAAAAAAATATAGAGCATGTCCTATTCTTGTCCATTTTGCGGACAAGAATAGGCATTTCTACAATGGGCAAATTGCGGAACGGAACGCGGTGCAGCTTCCGTGTATCGCGGATCCGCGCTTTGCGGACCGCAAAAAACATACAGTCGTGTGCATGAGGTCTTAAAGAGTGAATACCTGAGAACCTCTAGGAACCCTTAGGTTTAGCTAAAAGCCAAATCAGTTAGTTGGCACAGTGGGTCCACGCCCACTGTCCATAACACTGAGGGGGTCATTTATTTACCAGAAATATGCCTATATTAAGCGAGTTTCTGGTGAAGAATGCAGCGCAAAGGTCCTTTGGGCCGCAATCTGCGACTTCTCCCCGCTCATGGGTGCGGCGTGGGCGGGGAAGGGCCGTAGGCCCGTCTCATTTATTATTTTTTATACCTGTTTGGGGCATATAAAATGGTCTAAATGTAAGCCAGGAAATGTCAGAATAGAAAGGGACAGGTAATTGGCAAGGGGTCCACCTTTTTAAAAGATGGACACAATCTCCTAATGTTTCAGGCATACAGCTCCTATGCAGACCTATGTGCACATATGGCTACAGAACAAAACAAAGCATGTGCAGTGTGATCCTACAGCCATGTGTTACTCTATTCCATCTGCCCCCTTTTCTCACCAACATACATAATGCTGGGTTTACATATGGCCATGCAATGTGTGGTGCAGAAACGTAGGAGGGAAAATCATGCCATGGTCTTGTATGAAACTGCTTCTGGCATCCACTATTTCCAACAAAGGATACCGGACCGTGGCATAAAAATGTCATCAGTGCTGTCCGGAGGACGCATAAAACAAATGGGTGGACACCAGTGTGAGCCCAGCCTTAACAATATGACTGAAGGATCAGATTACACATAGGGGCTGTTTCGAACCGGTCTGTAACCATGGAGACACATAGATCTGCGAAGGAGCTTTAGGCGTGAACCGGATGGAGATTTCACCCCTGACTATCTGCGACTAGACCACATCATTTAATCATTGTATAATGCAACTAATATACCTTCTGCCTCAATTCCTCACCAATTTCAACATCTCTGATGGCTGTCAGTGCATGGAGACAGACCCTGAAAACCTGTACGGACCTAACAGTCACAATTCTTTCCAGACTAGACAGCACAAATCCTTCTCCGGATAGTTTGCTACAATGTATAAGTGCAGTGTGTTTCGCTCACAGAGAATAGTCCAGATTGCATAGAGTAGACCGGAACGTCATGATTTATGTTTTTTGTTGTTGTTTTTTTTTTTTTTACATTTTTATGGTTTTTTACATTTTGTGACGGAAAAAAAAAATGAAGTAGACTGCAGTCACAGGGATGCATTACAAGAAGCAGGAATTTCTGTGTTTTCTTGAGTGCGAAGCGCTGGATATTAATTTTCCCGCAGCGCTGCCAAACAGAAACAATACTTGGCAATCTGACACTGGTGCTCATAAGCATTAAACGTGTCCAGTCAGCTGCGCAGGCCCCCCATGGAAGACGGTACCACCCAGAAGCTCAAGTCAGCAAGGACGCACCTTGAAGCATGTAAATCTCCCCCCTAATAACGTACGGAGACCCTCGCAAAGTCAGGAATCCTTCCCAATAAATACACTGACGACGCTGCCGAGTCCAATCCCTTAATATTGCGCAGGCTCTCCCTGTATATTTATACGCCGGCAAAATATGTTCTGAGCTTTACAGAGAAAACATAGAAGATTTTATCAGGACAAGAGAACAGAAAACACGTGCTTGCTATATCTGGAAATCAAAGTCCTGCTCCGCCGGATTAATCCGTAAGAAAAGCGAGTTTAATGTGCAAGTCCGCTCGTGGAGGTCCCGGCTGTGGAAATAAATAAAAGCCTGTAAGGAGATTTACAGAATGGTGCTTGAGCTTTACTGGGCTCTGAAAGGCTTCCTGCAATGAATGGTAATTAATATCATGTATTCACACAGAGGCCGCATCGAACGCAAGGCAGGAGCGCGCTAATGACAATAGCAGACACGTGCGCTCATGGATTTCAGATGCTTGTTTAGACTTTGGAGACCTTGGGCCAAGATTGTCAGCGCCGCACATATCATGGCTCCAAATTCAAGCGAGAACCTTACTTCATCTCCCAGACTGGGCGGACCTTTCCACTAAGACTCAGGGATTCTTTTTATTGTTTCAGTGCAATAAAAATGCATCAGTTTTGCACATAGGCTTGTTTAAAAAGTGTCCCGTTTTATGAATGCAGCTCCTATGCAGATCCTAGACTGGGAGATCTCGCTAATAAAACACATCAGCATTACTTATATTGATGTAATAAATCCAGAATACAGAAAAAAAATGCATCAAGTTTGCAAATAGGCTTGAGTGAAGATGTCCTCCATCTTCTACTGCCTGTAGGTCAGCAACTGGAGTAATACACGACTGCAGGATCAGACGATACAGTCTGTAACCATAGAGACACAGACAGGATCAGACTACACAGTCTGTAACCATAGAGACACAGACAGGATCAGACTACGCAGTCTTTAACCATAGAGACACAGACAGGATCAGACTACACAGTCTGTAACCATAGAGACACAGACAGGATCAGACTACGCAGTCTGTAACCATAGAGACACAGACAGGATCAGACTACGCAGTCTGTAACCATAGAGACACAGACAGGATCAGACTACGCAGTCTTTAACCATAGAGACACAGACAGGATCAGACTACACAGTCTGTAACCATAGAGACACAGACAGGATCAGACTACGCAGTCTGTAACCATAGAGACACAGACAGGATCAGACTACACAGTCTGTAACCATAGAGACACAGACAGGATCAGACTACGCAGTCTGTAACCATAGAGACACAGAAAGGATCAGACTACGCAGTCTGTAACCATGGAGACACAGGCAGGATCAGACTACGCAGTCTGTAACCATAGAGACACAGACAGGATCAGACTACGCAGTCTGTAACCATAGAGACACAGACAGGATCAGACTACGCAGTCTGTAACCATAGAGACACAGACAGGATCAGACTACACAGTCTGTAACCATAGAGACACAGACAGGATCAGACTACGCAGTCTGTAACCATAGAGACACAGACAGGATCAGACTACACAGTCTGTAACCATAGACACACAGACAGGATCAGACTACACAGTCTGTAACCATAGAGACACAGACAGGATCAGACTACGCAGTCTGTAACCATAGAGACACAGACAGGATCAGACTACGAAGTCTGTAACTATAGAGACACATAGACAAGATCAGACTACACAGTCTGTAACAAATAGACAGGATCAGACTACGCAGTCTGTAACCATAGAGACAGGATCAGACTACGCAGTCTGTAGTCTGTAACCATAGAGACATATAGCTTTGCATAGAAATTGTACAAACAAATCGATTTCTTTATTATTTTAACTTTTTTTGTTGTGGATGCATGGGGGAAAAATAATGTAAATCAAGCTTACTCCAGTTATAACAAGTTATCTCCTACCCGATCATTAGAATGGAACCCTGAAATGAATGGAGCTGCTGCAGATAGCCAAGTACAGTGATCAGCAATTCCTGGCAATGGCATAGAAAATCAATGGCACAGCACGAACGTGTTGGACCAACCGCTCTGCCGCCTGTTATGCCTAACACAGGGTCACCAGGTCTCTTGTTGAACTCCGTTGATTATATACAGTACATTACTGACATTTGGCATTGGCTGTTTTATCACGGTTCATGGCTCAGTGGTTTTAGCACGGAAGCATACTCTATTTTTGTCCGTGTTTACCGATCAATCATGTCCACTATAATCTATAGCTCTGTGAAAAACACAGGCCCAACACGGACGCCGTGTTTCGTCCATGTTTCACAGACCATTTATAGAAGATGCTCTGAAAATTAATTTTCATCTCAGTAGTGTCCGTGGAACACGGATGACACACGGAGAGTAAAAAAGGACACACGGATCAAACACTGATTCTTTACGAAAATATTCATGGATCTGTGCATCTGTTCAGTCATTAACCAGTAAACACATGTTTTGTTGTGATACGGATATATTACTATGTTCTTATAAATATTGTAGCCACGATATTATCCACAAGGGCCCCAAAGTCTCGCGGCCATCTACTGTTGAGCAGTATTGCCTTTATTACAGCTATAATCCGGCTAGTACAGTACATACTTGGATTTCTTTTATATAATTAGCTACAATATTCTTTTTTTGCCTTTTAAAAACGAATGGTGTTTTCATTAACAATAAAAATTTTTTTAAATGATATAATATTTTATCAGAAGGCCTTGCGAGGCATTGCTTGTATTCCTATGCTAAATATGCCCATTTATAGTACTGGGGTGAGTGGGGTCTTTTGGCCTTCCTCAGACTCCAGGGACACTCCACCAGCTATGTTTACGGCCCCCAGTTTTCATTGGGATAACCTAATGACAGAGTATATTCAACTTTAGGGGCAATTTTTTATTATTATTATTACATTGTACTCATCTTGAGCTAAAAATAACTTTTTTTAATTGGTCTTTATTAAAAAATATGAAGTCCTTTTTTCTGTACAGAGCTGAGATGCTCTAGTAGCACCCTTTGGACTTTCTGTCTTTTCCATCCAGGGGCGGACTGGGAACTTAAAGTGGCCATGGAAAAAATACTAAAAGTGGCCCTGTTTTGTAGTTGTGTCCAAATTGAAGGAAGGCAGGGCCAGCAATATCAGATTGTGGCACATTATACTACCCTAACAGAGCCAAATACCACAATCCATCACAAAATACTGCCAGCAATGCAAAATACATCCCCAAAAACATCCACTGGCCACGAGGAAGGCCAGGGCGGCCCCCTGGGCATCGGCCTGCCGAGGAAGTTCCCCTGTAAGGTCTATGGCCAATCCGCCCCTGTTTCCATCAGACCAGGAGCTGACGGACCCTTATCTCTGCTCTCTGACATTATGAACACTCATTATAGCTCAGTTCTTATCTTACTGATAAGAATGTGGCTTAAATAAGTGTTTATGACCTCTTAGTAGTTTAGAGATGAGGGCTATTAGATGAACGGCACAAAGTGAAAGTGAAAGTACCAGTCACACAGCTAGAAAAACAGTTAACTCTTTGTGACAGAACGGCTCAATATTTTTAATAAAGGCCCATTGAAAAAAAAAAAAAAGACCTCAACCCAAGAACCAGAGGGACATGGTACCTGAAAGATCACTGGCGGTCCCTCCTTTTTAGCAATCGGTGGGCGCACCAGACTTATATAAAAGTGTCTATAAAACAGCTGGCTCGTTTGATTAACGAGATGGCTGCTGTGTGTCTCATTGGGATGGAAAACTACAGCTATGTTCAACAGCTTGATTCATGGGGTCCGACATGTTTAGTGAACAGCAGCGCTGACAAAAATAGATGTCGATTGGAAGTACACACTGGCTCAATGACCCATGCAGCTTGCTATTACATTTCAAGGGAGAGTTTATATACAAAACTTTGTTTATGAAGTCAGAACAGGGCTCTACCTTCGACGCCGCGCTGTGAAAAATGCAGCAGTGGCAGAAAGCAGAATTTACTCCTGGGTTTGATTAAACACCAAAAACGCAAACGTGTTTTTGAAAAGTAGCTGCCAGGACAATCTGGGCCAATTCTTACACCTGGAGTGAGGAGAGGGGGGAAAAAAAGCCAAGTGCACTTTTCCTCACTCGGGCCCTGTCAAACGAAATGTGATGTCTTTCTCCTGTTGCTGTGTCTCCAATGAGAAAAACCACGAGCGGTAAGCCATTAGCGTTCTCAGTAAGCTGATTCTTTTTCCTCTCTTTTGCAGCCCGTACATGACCATACTGAAACGTAAGGCTGTAGTTATGTTATGTGCCTAAACAGGTCTCCACGGAAAGTCCATACTGTACGTTCATACTGACATGGAGACTGATCCTTTTATTTTTTTACCATGAGAAATAAAATGGTGGTACAGACGTGTCCTTTCTTACCACTGGTCTTAGCGCATCATCACAAAAAAAATAATAATAATAATTTTTGCAATATGATGCCATGTCTATGCCATTGGTGTAAGTGCAGTTCACCTATCATTGTCAAGGGTTTTGCCAGCATGTCGTCATATTGTATTGAAATTGTATCATAAAATAATTTTTTTTTTTATTTTTTTTTTAATAGTCTTTATGTGATCAAGCACCTTAACAGTAATGATGTTGAAAATATTCCTACCGGGTCAGTGCTGTGCTCCTCAGTAACTAGGTTGTGGGTGCACTTCCTGGATCACGTGCCGTACATCCTACACATGATCTTAGTCCATTTACAACCCGCACTGTACACAGGTTGAGCCTGCGCAGTCAGACAGCCTTGTGCAATGGCTACCCACAGCTCAGGCGCAATGCATGTACATTGCAGGTTGTAGACAGGCTAGGATCACAGGCCGAATGCACAGCATGTGATCCTGGAAGCGTGACTTAACCACATTGGGGAGAGCAGCGCTGGCCCTGTAGGAATATTTTCCGCATTATGATTAGCACTGTTAATGTGTTTAATAATATGAAGGGGAGGGCACTTAAAAAAAAAAAAAAGAAAGAAATAACCTTTTTACCTAAATTAAAGAAAATGTAAGGCTGGGTGCATCTGTATGCTGCATGACAATAGTATTCACAGGGACACTACAAGCACAGAGGGGGCGATTTATCAAGCCCTGCATTCCAGAATTCTGGCTTCAAAAAGTGACAAAATGGGGCTTTTTGGGCTCATTTGCCCAACAATTTAGCAATTTTTTGAAATTGCATTTTACACCACTCACTCCAGATTTAAAAAGTGGGTGAGAAAGTGGCAGGAAAGAGCTTTACATTGACCATTACAGTCTTTAGCAATCTACCTCGTCGCCACCTACCACAGACCGATAAAAGTGACAGTGGACAGACCGAGGGAACCAAGACGAAGGTCCCATATCAGAATACTGTCATGGCTGGCCTGTCGAGCCGATTGGCGTCAGAATTATTAACTGCATCATTCTTACTCCAGTAAAGTGGTGGTCTAGCAAGTGGAGTAACATCTCAAGACTAGGGATGAGCGAACTCGCTGTTTTCAAGTTCGGGTTCTGTGGGAATTCCGTTATGGATTCCATTATCACGGAATAAAACGGAATTCTATGACGGAATGCACCACGGAAGCCTTTAGAGGCATTCCATCATAATAGAAGTCTATGGGCAGCATAACGGATCGGTCTGGTTTCCGTTATGTAGGGGTCCTGTCCTGGATAACGGAAAAAGACAGAACTCAAGACAGAAGGATTAGACTTAGAGATTCACCAAATTCATCAAACATTGTACAACATTTGATACATTTGGGGCTAATTACAGCAATGCAGACTCCTGCAAAACTAAAAAATTAGCTCATGGTAAATCTCCCCGAGTCTACAAGCAAATATTGATGTGGCTGGCCACGTGTATCAGGCCACGCTCACCCGTTGCAGCCATCGGCCACATGATTTCATAGCGAAATCATAAAGTCGTTGGCTGGCACAGGTGGATATGGCCTGCTGAATCATTTGGTCTTACTGTATAGTTTTCCCAGGACTAGCTATCTGGCCACCTACATTTAGAGTAAGCCATCAATATCAGATTGATGAGCGTCGTACTCTTTGCACAGGCACGCTCCCTGATCACTTGATTGAGGGGACTGTAGCACTGCAGTAAGTGTCACGTCCCCTTCATTGTTTACCATGCACAGCTCAGTACTTTTGGTTGTGGCAGTGCCTGGATCCCTCTTCCACTGACATACAGTATATGGCCATATGTCTGAGTGCTGTCCAAGAAAATCGGTCAATCACAGTGATTTATGAGACAGTGAGATCCTGTCTGACCGGGGGTGTGCTGTACTGTACTCACATGATGAGTGCATTGAGCGGAGTGCAGCAGACCTGCGGTCAGGCAGGCGAGTTTACAAAATTTGTAGCAACAAAAACTAAACATAAA
Organism: Bufotes viridis; assembly: GCA_033119425.1. Taxonomy (NCBI): domain Eukaryota; kingdom Metazoa; phylum Chordata; class Amphibia; order Anura; family Bufonidae; genus Bufotes; species Bufotes viridis. The sequence continues at coordinate 43,261,432 of CM065592.1, read as the reverse complement.
CAGTAATAAAAACCCACTAATATAAATAGCCCCTGAAAAAGAAAATCAAAATACGCTTACAAGTGATAAAACAAGAGGCAGTGAACACTAGAGGTCACTGTGCAAAGCTCAGACACGTCGAGAACCTGTTGCTTCTAATCAGGTGGATTTAACACAAAACCAAAGTCAGCTGTGACCACTTTGACTGCATAATTCTTCTAACAAGCCGATCTTCCGAAACACAGCAACTCTAAAACCATCAAGTTTGTTTGAAATCAGATAAGGTGATGTTCTGCGGTATTCTGAGAGAGGCTGCGGGAACGTGTACAGTGAGCTCTCAGGCCTGCTGCTGCCTCTCAGATGTCTGCTAATCTCTGAGGTTCCACCTGGGATTTCTATCCAAAGGACCGAGAGAGCAGCCGAGGAACGGATCCTACTGCATAAAGGACTGCCGGGCGGGAAGGTTAAAAAACTTACCAGCGACCTCAGAACAGTCTGTTATCTCAACATGAAAAGAAAGAAAAATAAAGAACATTTGCAACAAGAAATAATAAAAAAAAAATGTATTTTATAAAGTATAAAATTTATGCTAAAAGTAATTAGTAACTTGCATTATTATTTTTTTCCAAAAGGAATGAGATCAGAAAGATGAAAACTTTTCCAGATTTACAGTGCCTTGAAAAAGTAACACCCCTTTAACTTTTTCAAATTTTTTTCATGTTACACCCACAAACTTAAATGTATCTTATTGTGATTTTATGTGACAGACCAACAAAAAGTAACAAGTGTGTATGAAGTGAAAAGAAAATGATACCTGGTTTTCAACATTTTAATAAAATAAAAATCTGGAATCTTTTCACTTCACAGATAGTTGCTACTTTGTGTTGATCTATCACATAAAATCACAATAAGATACATTTAAGTTTGTGGGTGTAACCGGAAAAAAATGTAGAAAAGTTTCAGGGGCATGAATACTTTTTCCAGGTAGAGTATTGTAATAAATCTGTCCTCAAGTGCATGCAATTATAGGGGAAGCCCACGTGGTTCTTATGGGGCCCCCAGAGATGAGAGTTGGCAGTATCCTTTATATTGATAGGGGTAAAAAATGTGTGTAATGACCTTCACCCTCCACAGTTCCTACAACATTAACAAACAAGCGTGTGGGGTATTGCCATATGGGGCACTGAGAAGTCCATATGGACCAAAGTGGAGAGCCGGCATTCCCATCTCATAACGTGATGGCATATCACTGGGGATTGACGGGATTTTCCAGGATATTTATATTGGTATCAGATTCAAGGAGGTCCGACACCCTGCACACCCACTAATCAGCAGTTTAGTAGCTCCAGCGCTGTAACTCCATAGCTCCGTCCACTACTGCAGGCATAAAATAATGGGAGATATATTACTCGGGTGCTCAAGACCAAAAATTGGTCACTAAGGGGTTAAAACGCGCTTGAGGAACCTCAGTTATGAGCCAACTAGATTAAAAAAAAGTGAAACTCGGGGAGGGATTTTGACTGTTGATGGGTTAAAGGACCCCAGATATCAGTAACTTAGGTAAGTCAGTATAGACGTGTCCTTCCTTTCCGTTCCCCTTGTCGTGTTTCATACCTTTACTCTTGGCTGGAGAAACCCTGAGATAAGCAGCGCAAGATCAGCAGCTTTGAAAAAAAAAAAATCTTACATTATCCTGTGTGAGTGACGTAAAAAATCTGGTTCTCTTGCGCCATTTACCTCAGGATATCTCCAGCCACGAGTAAAGGAAGGACACATCTGAATTTGTAAGCCTAACCCAGCAATGGAACCTACGGAGAGACCGTAATAGAAAGATTTGCACCTCTGATGAAAACCACACTGTGTGAATAAGGCCTAACACTACCTTAACAGTGACTTCCATGTAAATGAGCCCGTGTAACACGCAGAATAAAATGCTACTGGTTGCTACCAGTTGTGCGCAGTCCTTGCATGACCTGGAGAATGTTTCTGCATCCCAGCCAGCTCACATGTCGCAGGGCATTAAGCATCAAATAGGAAACAGGAACGTTCTGTCAAAATGACGTTCTCCCTTTTTGATCCTTCCACCTCGATGGAGACAACATCAATTTTTAAGCTGGTCTGTTGACATCTACTGCCAAACCTAAGGACCCGTATGCCTGCAGCTAATTATAGGGCGCTCAGACAGAGCGAAGCAGCGCTGATCTGCAAGCACTTCTCCACGCTCTTCACGCATCCTTCAGACTACCAGTCTTGGAGGGGGAACGAGTATTTATCCAATTATAGCAGCCTTGTCTATGGCGCTTATGTGTAATTAGACAATGCAGATGATGGACAGGATCATAGTGCACATATTATATTTCAGAAACGCTCCTGCTTCGAGTCAAGGCAATCTTCGGAAAATTCTAGGGGCAATAAAATGGACTCCGCCAGTCCAAAACATTACAAAACACAAACATAACTTTTGGTCCCCTTCTCTTTTCTCTGCTGTGAGTGCTGTAGGGTCTGTGGTGAGGGGTAACATTTGTGTAGATTCCCTTAAAGGGGTATCCCATTTATGTTGTTTTCCCCTATCCATAGGATCAGATCAGTGGGTGTCCTATCGCTGGGACATTCACTGATCACGGACCCCGTACTCTGTGGAGCCCCCTGAAATGAAGGGAGTGGCTGGTCAGGCATATGCGTATCCACTCCATTCATTCCTATGGGAGATCCAGAGATAAGCGAGTACAGCGCTCAACTAATTCTGCAACTGGTCTCTCAGTTTATTGGGTGGGGGGGGGCTCCGCGGGGTACCTTAACTGGTGAGGCACTAATCTAATAGGTATCTACTATCCTGTGGATAGGGGATAACTTATAACCGGAATACCCCTTTAATGCAAATAACCACCTTGTAACATTAAGTTACATTGTGACTAATACAGAACAACAGACTAATCTAAAAGAAAATTAAAGGGGCTGTCGAGCATTTGTAGTAAAAAATAATAATAGATCCGGTAAATCCCTTGCTACTCCAGTTCAGAGTCTCCAGTGGTCTCCATCATTCTTGCTGACTTCTCCTGCAGCGATGTGCTATTCATGCACACATGACCCCTGCAGGAAATTCCTGGTCTCAGCGGTAAAGCCTGCATGTGTAGCACAAGACAGCTGAAGCCAGCCATTGGCTGTGGTAGTCATATGTACTTGTATGGCAGATCAACACTGCAGGGACAAGTCTACAAGACGGGCAGGGCCTGGGTTCTCTCTTCGGTGGCGGTCCCGTAGGATAAAGGGTCACCTTGGGGGCAGCAAGCGATGATAGCGTCTGTAAAGTGCTGCATAAAATGTCAGCACTATATGAGTTAAATAATAATAATAAGTAACATAGGCTGTGTTCAAGCTGAGCTTAAAGGGCTCGTCCAAGTTAATTAAAAATTTGCCCAGCACCAGTAAATGATATAAAATAAGCAATCATACTAGACTCACCTGCTTCACCCCCGTCATTTCCAGCGCCGGCCCTCCTTCCGCTGCTGTATACATGGCTGCAGTGGTGATAGAGTGGTATACAGCACTAGACCGTTGCTACCCTGGTGTGCTGTCTTCACCATTTCTTGTGGAATACTAGATCTAACCAACAAAAACCTCCGAGACTACCAACCAAAGACCCAAAGACTCAACCCATCTGCAGATTTTCAAAAAAAAAACAAAACTCTACATTTACTGTATGACATTCTCAACGCAGGAGTCGGAAGATAACAGAATGTTCTCATCACACATGAGAATGACTACCGCCACCGGCATATCCACATATATGTAGGACAGGTGTGTGCCCTAACCTCATCATACATGTACAGATGGTGTGTCCTCTGGCGTACAGTAGGAGTTAACGGGATATTGCAGGGATTTGTCTCAGATGGTTTCTATGAACGTCTTTATCCCCTTCATGTAAACACAGGGCAGGTTCCGGTTTGCCGAGTTGTGTATACACCAAGTGACTTAGTACAAAGTCTTAATGTTTAGTTAGCCAGCAGATTGCTTCCATCCTGTGACTCATTAGCTCCCAGTGGTACCTCCACTTCCTTTATTTTATACAATCACAAACTATATTAGTTTGTCTTATTTTGATAACCCCGCTAATTAATGTCCTGCACAGGAAACTTTATGAGACTTTTAAAGCAAGGCCCATAAAACAGGGACTTATTCCTGGGACTCGGGTGGCAAGCGGGTCTGTTTGCAAATACCAGACTGAGGGGCGAGCGGTGCCTGCTATTTTACCATTGTTTATCCCTCTGGATTATTTAAGTTAATGCAAGCAGTGTTTTCATTTTTAAATCGCCTCTTCTGGGGAATTTCAGAAATGTGGAAATTGAGTGTATAGTGTTACTGTCTGACAGGGGGGAAACGAGAAGGAATTAGTGCAGAGGGGGCCTGCAGATCATATTTATAGTACTGGTAGCAGGGACGGGATAATGAAAAGGATTAGAGTAAAAAATGAACTTTCGCTGGATGAACACCACAACATGTCACAGCTCCGCGTTAGGGGGGGGGGGGGGAGAGTATAACCAAGAGCGGAAAGTGACCATGTGATCAGAAAGCAATGATCTGGAATGGTAAAGTCACTTTTTGCTACAAAATTCTTGTTCTATTGTACTTTTTAACCCCCATTAAGAAAATAATGACAATTATCTATCACTGATCTAATAAAAGTACAGGCGAATCATTCTTTTCACGATTATTATTTGAAAGCGGATTCTAATATAACATTTTGGAGCCATTTAAAGGAAATCTGCCCTGAGGTCAGCTAAACTAATGACGGAGACCCCGATTCAAGAGCAGGGTCCCTTACTTTTTCTATTTTTGTCTAGTCATGTTTTAAAATTCCTGTTGACCAGCTCCAGAGAAACTAGGAATTCCAATAGGGATGCCTAATCCACCCTTCCGCAGATGATTAATAGCTTTCTTCCTATACTGTGTATGGTGAGAAAGCTGTCAATCAATGGCAGGGAGCTAGGAACTCATAAATACAAGGACCGAAGGGCCCATTACAATGGCCGAGAATCGCATAGATTATCGCTAACGAGCGTCCATAGTAATGCTAGTCAGCAATGATCGGGCGGTGTAAATGTACCGCTGATTACCCGAGTGAAATGCTCGTTCATTGGGTAATCCGATCGGGTAAACACGATCTGCTGCCGGCAATCAACGAGTCCTTATAGGGAAGAGCGATGGCGCTAGCTAACACTCCTCCTCCTGGAAATGCACCAGTCACCTCCGCTAGCGATCAGCAGATTGTGAAGAAGGAATCTTCTGTAATATCGGACCTTTATGCACTGCAATGAGTAGACTTCAGCTCACGCTGCTCGATAGGGATTTTACGAAAATTACTGAAAAACATAATGAATTCTATCAGGGCCTATGATGACCTCAGATAACAACCGGTGACATATTCTGTTTTATTAGATTAGAGAGATAAGGAGAAATTACACTGACTTATAAAGGGGTCAGTTGGGTTCCACCGAGTTGTCTGCCTTTAGACAGAAACTGAGAAGAAGGCTTTAAAAAAAAAAAAACTCTCCGGCAGATGGGAACAGAGACTGATAAGGAGGATCCATCAGCAGGACACAGGAGCCCAGGTGTCTATCACTTGAAATAACATTGTTTTAAGACATGGCTTATAATCCAATTCAATAATGTCTTGAAAAATATGTCTCTCCAGTACATATAAAAACTGATTCTATACATTAATATGTATAAGGAGGGAATGCACATCTGTCATTCACCAAAAGGCATACTATTTTTTTTTTAAATCTGTGATCTCTGAATTAGCCATGTCAGCAGTTCTGTGTCCAGACAGTGAGTAGTGCAGCATTCTCTCTCCTATCCCTCAGCAGGAAGTCCCAGCACAATATCAAGCACTCAACAGTAGGCAAATAGCTAACTGATAAGGCTGAATTCATACTTCAGGTATTCCCATCAGTTATTTTGAGTCAAAACTAGGAGCGGGTCAAATACATAGAACATTAAAATATCTTTCCATTATAGCTGATCTTTGTGGAGGCTTCACTACTGGTTTTGGCTCGCAATAACTGATGGAAATAACTGACCGAATAACTGATGTGTGAACTCAGCTTAAGCTGTATATCATCGAACCCTTGTCTCCATGTGTTCCCGAAGGACTAGTTATCATCTCTGAAACAGCAACGGCACGCAGCCTGTACCGCTGTGCTCTTTGTTGTGGTTTCAATCAACAGGGCGGTAGTAAACCGTTCCACATAAAGTAGCCAAGATGACTTGTTAAAGAGGATCTGTCACCATTCCTGACAGTAGCTCCTTACATTCCCTATGTAATAACGTATCCGGAACATCTTTTTTTATGACATTAAGTTGCGCCGTTCTTCTCTTGTTCCTGCTAGAAGTTTATGGATAAAGGTACAGACAGGCGATACCAGTTGGGGCTGTGTCCCTGCAGAGTCTGCCACTGGCAACTCTCATTGGACAATGTCAGATGGAAAGGACACTCCCCAAATGGTAGCACCCATCTGTATCATTATCCATAAAATTCCAGCAAAAATAGTAGAAGGCGGCCCAACATAGAGTTAAAAGAATAGATGCTCCAGAATTGTCAATCCATGTGGAATATAATTTTTTACTAAGTCATGCCAGGAGTGGTGTCAGGTCCTCATCTAAGATGATTACCACTCCCATTCTCTATGCAAAATGTATAAGAAAATGGATCTTAAGCCAGAAAAAAATGGTTCAATTCAGACTATAGCTGATAAGGTGAAACCAACCCTAGTTGACTTGCTTGTAAACCAAACTGTATATCTGGCTAGGTTAACGCATTAAGATGGAAAGTTTATGTTAACGGGTTTTCTTAGCTCTCATATTTCACATTTTTCCCAGTCTACTTGTATTTTATGTAACTTGTCAACCCTGCACTTTTAATTTTTTTTATTTTTATTACATTTTCATCAAATATAATTTTAAGTCATCCTGGAAGTCTGAGCTCCATGGGAAGAAACGTGAAACAACAGAAATATTATTATTTGTTATCTATCTAATTAAATCTTGAAATAGATTCACTTCCTTTCCTTCCTCTTCTCTTATTGCCCCACACTCTTTAGTAGGAAAGTCCTCCATGGAATACGTGGAAGTTCTGTAGCCAGCGGAACAATTACGGTATTGAGCTAGATGACCACTTTCCTAATTCTAGATCATTTCCCTTGCAAGCTTTTTAAAATCTGTGGAGGCAAAAATGCAAGTATTTCTACTGATATTTTTTTTAATCAAACTTCAATTTTAAGGGGCAATGTAGTTATCTGCTCATTCAAAATCAACTGCACAATTTTATTTAACTCGGTAGATGAATAAGATACATAAGATTGATCAATAGGTATACAATAAAGAGAATCTGTAGACGGAATGCTGCCCCCCCCAAAAAAAAACCACCTCAAGTACCTGATCATTCTATTTATGACCGCCCCAGTGGTGTCCTTAATGACCTTCTTTGACAGCTTATCTCTAAGAAAATGCACTTTAATCCCGACTCTCTCTATATATTTAAATAAGCAGTTTAGATTCAAGGAGGTGGAGGCCTCGAGATTGAAGTCAGCTTTGCATCTACCTATTCCTCCCCCATCAGTATTGATTGACATCCCTGAGGACATCCAGTCTTAAGGCCTCCGCCTTCTTGACTCCAAACCCCTAATTTAAATAAGTGAAAAGTGGTGATTACGGTGCCTTTTCTGAGAAATAAACCATCGGAAGAGGCAAGGACACCATCAGGAACATGTGGAGCAGAATGGTCCGGTACTCTGGGCAGTTTGGGGGCAAAATCCAGCTGAAAGGTCCCATTTTAGCATACATTTACCACTCAAAATTATTGTATTATTCCTAGAACCACAACTATTCAGATCTCCTACTGACTTCAATGGAGTGAGTTCGTATATGGGTAGACAATTCTTTGCTGAAAACAAGTCCATGGTGCCTTCGTTCTCTGGATTGTAGTATGTAAAAGAATTTCGTGGGAGAATACAACACCCAGTTAATCAATTCTAAGACCCTCCAAATCTAAGCAAGTTTTAGCAATTTTTATGCTGTCGTTTTAGCACGGACATTAGAGTTAAAACTAGTGTGACAGTTTGACAGGCTGTTCCGGCATAGCCGGATTCTGCCTTGTCCTACCAAAACCAACTGACTACAAAGGGACGGTTTCTGACTTGAGTGCTGGGATTTAGCTGGACAAAAACTGGTGAAAGCACCATTTTTTGTCCGGCCGACTCATGCCGGAAACAGGCCGAATCCCTGGGTCACATTATAGCCAATGAGGTATGGCGGTGCTCTGGCCCTACGTAGCTATGCCGGACACCATGAACTTCAGCAGGCTGTTCCATAGATGACGGTATGCCAGTCTGCACTGAAACCCAACGGTTGGTGGACAATCTGTCCATCCACAATCCTCTAAGGCAGTGTTCCTCAAATCCAGTCTTTAGGGCCCATGTGATGGTCATGATTTGAGACTATCCCACAGAATGAATACCTGTACAGGTACAGTAAGTTCTGATGCACTAATTATATCACCTGCTCAATACTAAGGGAATCCTAAAAACATGGCCGGCAGGTGGGCCCCGAGGACTGGAGTTGAGGAACAGTGCTCTAAGGTATGAATGCTTAGGTGATCTCTAGATATCCCCAGATGTTACATTAACCCTATTTTTTACTAGTCATCGGTAGGCTAACTCATCTGTAGACTCACTTCCAGTATCATCACTGGGTCAATTATGGCAAGTGTAAGCAAAGAACATAAAACAGCCACCCATGTCCTTTCCTAGTTTAGATTCTTCAAATATAAGGGAAATTATTGGAAAACCCTCTTTAAATACTCATCCTGGAAAATACAACATGCATTCATTATTTCAAGCCTTATTTAAAAATGACTTGAAACTCATGAGTGGTTTGTACTTTTATCCACCCTTGTGGTTTTCAGACAAAGAGGAGGAAAAAAACTCAAATAGAACAATAATGGATTCAGAGCAATAATGAGAGTGACCGCAATGTTGTCAAATTAGTGAACAGTGGTCTTTATTACTGGTGGTAAGCGTGCCTCTGTGGAGCGGATTGTTTTCTGCTGGGCTTGTGGGCAGACACCTGTTGAAACACTGCAACCTTGCAACGGGGTCAGCTCCTGTCAAATCTCGTTATCAACCCCACAGTGTTTCTTAGTGCTCTCCAGACAACCATTGTGCAAGAAGTCATTACTCTCCGTGCCCTGAGGGACAGTCATGTTACAGGGATATGATTTGTGTTACGACCCCACAGGAGAAGTGGCCTCATGATGAGAAGACTCGGAAAGAATAGCTAGCAACAATAAATCTTCTCTGAAGGAGCTAAGACTTAAGAAGCAGAGGAAGGAGAACATTAAAGGGAGTTAAAACACACAGAGCTTCTGGTGGGGCATACCTCAAACACAATGAGGTAATCAAAGGGAAACCCGAGGGTCTGGAATTAGTCAAGAATGCAATAATTGTGGACTGTCAGGAAACAATCCTTAAAATACCTAGAGAGGCTACATCTCTCTAAATACTCCTGGCTATCAATGCGTTATTGAAGGACTGATCAGCAACCCCATTGTGCATGGCGGCCTGAAGTGATGGATACTGGCTGGAGAAAACAGATGGAAAAGCCTTATTCCTCTAGACATTACATTTTTATTATATTATATACAGTAGGCGTTCACCTGTAGCCCATGCTAATACATTTTATATCTAAAAAAAAAATATTTTAACTTAGATTTTATGGCACCTGATGGTAAATGTGCTTGATAATCAGACATTTTGAATTTTTAAATGATCATAGGTTACAGAAAACAGATTGTTAAAGGGGTTATTCCATCACTTATGTAAAAAATAAAAATCTAACAAAGCTAGAACCAGCCTTGTACCTCACATGGATCCAGAGATCTCCCCATTCATTGCTCTGCTAGATGTATATTAAGCTAAAAGCTCAAGGTGAGTGTTCATTCTGCTGCAACTTAGGGGGCGTGTCCATTTTTCCGCTACTCACTCGCTATCACAGCTCAGGAGCAGTTGAAGGATGAAACTGAGCATGTGCGGCCTTCTCAGTGAGCAGGACATAGAAATAAGAAAAAGAACAAACAGTAGGTGGCGCTATACAGTTAGATTTTATTAAATAACTTATTAAAGTTTTTAATCACATGCAATTACAAAACTATTCAGATCCAGGTGCTGGTTTGAAAACTGTAGAATATTTTTTGTGGGGCAATCCCTTTAACCTCTTAAGGACGAAGGGCGTACATGTACGCCCTTCGTCCGGACTTTAAAGATGGCGCCCGCTCCCGCACAGAGCGGGCGCATGAGCTGCGGGTAAACGCTTGATTCATCAAGCTGACACCCGCAGCTCATGTCCGCGACCGGCAGCGATGCCGATCGCGGACATTTAACCCTCAGATGCCGTGGTCAATCCTGACCACGGCATCTGATCAGCGCAAAACCGAAAGTTTCACTTTGGCTTTGCTCCGCTCCATGATGGCCACAAGGGGGAGCCAGAGCATGCATGTAGTAGCCTAGGTCTCTGTGAATGAAACCTAGGTTACTACATAGTATTCCTATGGAGCCTATGACTGTAATAGGCTCCATAGGAAATATGCGATATTTTCATATATTCCAATGCTATTGCATTGGAATATATGAGAATAGCAATCTGATGATGGCATCTTATAGTTCCCTATGGGAAATATAATAAAGTGTTAAAAAAAAAAAAAAAAAGTTTAAAAAAAAAGTTTAAAAAAAAAAAATATAAAAATTCAAATCACCCCCCTTTCCCCAAAATGAAAATAAAATAAATAAAAAAATAAAAAAATTACACATAATGGGTGTCGCAATGTGCGAAAACGCCCATACTATAATAATATTAATAAATATTCACCATACGGTAAACATAAAAACGGAAAAAAAGCGTCCAAATGGCTAATTCGCCATTTTTGGACGCTTCATTTCCAAAAAAAAAGTGAATAAAAAGTGATCAAAACATCATACGCACCCCATAATGGTATCAATTAAAAGTTCAGATTGCCCCGCAAAAAATGAGCCCCTACACTGCTCCGTACGCATAATTACAAAAAAGTTATAGGGGTCAAAACATGGCGACAAAAAAATAAAATAATTTTTTTTTCACTATCAAAACGCAAGAAAAACCATACATATTAGGTATTGCCGGATTCGTACTGACCTGAAGAATAAAATTAACCAGTCAGTTTTATCGCAAATCGAACGTTGTAATTTAAAACCTGTAAAACTGTGGTGAAATTGCTTTTTTTTTTGCAATTTCACCCCATTTGGAATTTTTTTCCCGTTTTCCACTACATCACATGCAAAAATAAATGGTAGCGTTAAAAAGTACAACTTGTCCCGCAAAAAACAAGCCGTCATATCGCTATGTGAGCGGAAATATAAAAATGTTATGGCTTTTGGAAGGCAGGGAGCGCAAAACAAAAACGCAAAAATCCCAAAACCCCCGGTCCTTAAGGGGTTAAGGGTAGTTCCAGGGAAATTCCATATTATACTGAGGTTCTGTTCTGAAAACAAGGGTCCGGTTACCAGACTTTCTGGATTAATTATGCAACATGTGCAATAAATTGATAGACTGAATACATGCGAAAGCTCAGCCATGCCACGTTTTTGAGGAAAAACAAAACATCAGGAGCTTCAGTAATTGGGGTAAAGCTAAGTGCAGTATCCTTATGGATATGGTCACGTACATGTGGCATTTCATACATTTTCCAGTCTATTTACAACGGTTATAGATGTAACCCAATAGGGAACCATCAAGTGCCACCACCAATTTGGTGGTGACTAACCAGGTTGCGGAGCCTAAGGAACCCTCTGTTATTCAGTCTTTGCCACCAGAAGGCCATGTGGATTTTTACAATTCAGTCCTGCAATCCCTAGAGCAGTTGCCAACTGGTAGCAGGGGCGATGCCTGGGATGTTAGGCAAGGATGTTGAGATAAACAGGTTACCAAAACCAAAGATCAATACCAGGAAGTCAGAGCTGGAACAACAGTATCTGGAAAGATTCAAGACATAGCAGAGGTAAATATCTGAGAGTCCTAAAAGGAAGGCAATGACGCAAACATCTGCTTTTGTGGATATTATGTGAAGATTTGTAACAAAGTCGGAAAATTGAAGATACCAGTAATCAGGAACACTAACCTAAAGGTTCAGGCAAAGTCCTGAAAGCCAGGAGATATCAAATATGGCGATGTCAAGACAAACTGGTAACCAGAAACACAGCACAGAATGGTGCCAACAGGGCAAGAACAGTGCCCTTGGACAGAGAGGTGAGTAACAGCAGGTAACCGGTTTATGGAAAACCAAAAAGAGTATCTTAGTCTTTGCCCTAGTGTAGACAACAGAAAAGATGGTGCTAGTGATGAGGTCTCTGTGGGGTGATGGATTGTAAAAACATTTGCAAAACGAGGATGAGACTGACTCCAGAAAAAAAATTATGACTAACAAAAATTACAATTTCTGCATTGGCAGATCTACTCCAACTGGAACCGACCCTGCTGAGATGCCACCAAACATGGAGATGCACGTTAACAGTTTTTGATTGTTTTATCTTTTTTAGACATACAACAAGCTTCTAATGTGTCCTAAGCACATGTTACCGGATTGAATGCACATGCAGATCTGATTTAAGAGCTTCCTCCTGTCCTAATCAGAGGTCAAAACAATGAGTTACTAAAACTGCTTTCACTTCCTCTACACCAAAGGCCTGTCTAGAGCCTGGAGGCAGTAGGTTAAAAAAGCAATTTGTCTGCCTGCTGTCCTGTCTCTTGTCCCTTGTATCCCCCCATCCACTTGCCTACTTCTTGTTTGGGGTTAGGAGATGTCACGGCAAAAGAGAACCCTGCATGAGAAATGTCATCTAGTTCCCTGCTCAGGCTTAACGGGTGATAGGTTAAAAAAACGTCTGCAATATTATTTATCTAATCTGGTTAGTACATAAACACTTGGCTACAGGGAGCTAAACGAGTCTTCCTAGGAAAATAGTGAGGTCCGGTCACCACTGCGAGTGATAAAGTTTTATATTAGTCGGTATGACAGGCGCTGTTTCTCTAAGAAAAACGAGTCAGGCGCACCATAGGGTAATAACGTCAGACAGGAGGTATATTAATGACTCCAAATTGGAGGCTCACCTTGTCAGGTTGTGCAAATGATAGGCACAACACTAGTGTAGGCTTAGTGGAGGGTGTGAAAACCCACAGGTTTGAGGGTCATGCAGCCAGGGATACAAACACTTCCACGTAGGGATGCCTGGAGTCCCCGAGGAGGCAAATAGATCCAAAGGATAAGGAGATGATCCCACGGCGCAAAGAACCAGCCTTTGTTGTCAAACAGGAACTTGATTTATTATAATAGCAGATGGTACAACGCATTTCGGGGTAAAAAAAATAAAAAAAGCTTCATCAGGTACAGACTGCAGTCTGATGGGATCATCTCCTTATCCTTTGAAAGTTTTATATTAAGCTGATCACCTGCATCATGGAATGACGTGAAGTACATGTGAATTGTTTTCAAAACCCAACTGTGTGCCAAGTACCACATAAAAGTGTAGAGCGCCACAAAAAAAAATAGGATGCTGCCTATTACATGCACTCTAGAGCTCCTGGACTATATTCTAACCCTCTGGGGCTTAAAGGAGTTTTCTAGGATTACTTAAGTTTTCAGTTATCCCTCGCAGTGTGTTTGACATATTGATTCATTCTTACCTGCTCTGCGCCGCTCTAGTACTGCGCCCAGGGTCCCGCTCGGCCATCTTACTTGCTTACTTCCAGCCAGATACAGGCATGGTCACGTAATCCAAAATTTACCAAACATTTTGAAAAATTCCTAATTTTCTAAATTAGAATTTCTCTACTTGTAAGACAGATAGTAATACCACATAAAATGGTTATCAATCAACATTCCCCATATGTCTGCTTTTTGTTGGCATAATTTTGTAAATGTCATTTTATTTTTTTAGGACGTTAGAAGGCTTTGAGTTTTAGAAGCAATTTTTCAAATTTTCACCCAAATTTCCAAAACCATTTTTTAAGCACCAATTCAGTTATAAAGTGATTTTGAGGGCCTTACATAATGGAAACCATCCATAAATGACACCATTTTAGAAACTACACCCCTCAAATTACTCAAAACGGATGTAACAAACTTTGTTAGCCCTTGAGGTGTTCCACAAGAATTAAAGGAATATGGAGGTGAAATTTTAAAATTTCACTTTTTTAGTAGATTTTTTATGTTAGTCATGTTTGCAACACAGCAAGGGTTAACAGCAAAATAAAACTAAAATACACATTACTCTGATTCTGCAGTTTACAGAAATACCCCATATGTGGCGGTTAACTGCTCTATGGGTGCGTGGCAGTGGTCAGAATGGATTTTGGAGGCAGATCTTACTAAAATGGTTTTTAGGCACCATTTTGTATTTGAAGAAACCCTGATGTACCCCTCCAGTGGAAACCCTCAAAAAGTGACCCCATTTTATAAACTATACCCCTTAAAGAATATATTAGGGAGGTATTGAGCACTTTGACCCCCTAAGCATTTTACGGAATTTGGAAACACTTGACTGTGAAAATGAAAAGTTACATTTCTTCTCCTGAATACGTCAACACCCCATATGTGGTGGTAGACTGCTGTGGGGGCACATGGCAGGACTCAGAACGGAAGGAGCGCCATATGGCTTTTGCAGTGTAGATTTTGATGGATTGGTTTACGAGTGCCATTAGGTTTCATTTTTTGAGTAATTTTTTGCGGGATGAGGCGACGATTTCACTTTTCCTGAGGCAAGGTGACAAAAAATGTCTTGGCCTAGTTTTATTTAAAGTTTTTTTTTTTACAGCATTCACCTGAGGGGCCATCTCATGTGATATTTTGATAGCGCAGGTTGTTACGGACGCGAAAATACCCAATGTGTCTATTGTGTTTTTTTTTTTGTTTTTTTTAGTTTTACACAGTGAAAGCCTTTCTGAACAGACTAAAATCTTGTTTTTGTGTTGCCATTTTCTGAGAGACATATTTTTTTCACCTGACGGGGTGGATCATGTGATATTTTTATAGGACCAGTCGATACGGACGCGATGATACCGAATATGCCTATTTCCTTTTTTTTCTCTTTTAAAAAAAAAAACAAAACAACTTTATTTTGGGAAAAGGATGCTTTTTTTAACTTGAAACTTTTAAAAATAAATTTTAAAACTTTATTTTGTATTACTTTTTTCCCGCTTTATTTTTTGTCCCACTCTGGGACTTCAACTTTTGGAGGTCTGATCCCTGTACAATGCATTACAATACTTCTGTATTGTAATGCATTGGCTGCAGGTGTATTACACACTGTAATACACTTACAGCTTCCTGCCTGTGAGATTCGGGGGGCTGGATCTCACCGGTTGACACGTGTGGCAGCCACGATGCCTAAGGACTCTTTCACACGAGCGGATGCCGTGCAGGTAATCCGCTGCGTGAAAGACAGCAGAGACACGGAGCATTAACATGATTAATAATGCTCCGTGTCTCACTGTGATCTTTTTACTACAAAATCACAGTGAGCTAATGATGTCACAGTGATTTTGTAGCAAAAAGGTCACAGGGAGGCACAGAGCATTATCAATCATGTTAATACTCCGTGTCTCTGCTGTCCGAAATATTGCTTGGCACTCTTTCACGCAGCGGATTACCCGCACTGCATCTGCTGACCACGGCACATCTAGGGTTAATGCGCCAGCATCTGTGTTTTCACCGATGCCGATGCATACAGCAGGGGTCCGGCTATCAGTCACTGCCGGACCCCTGCAGCTGATCGGGCTGGCGCAGCTCCTGCACCCACCTGATCATCAAGCCATAGTACTACTGCGCTGGGATTTAATCCAAAGCAGCCAGCGCCATACATGTACGGCGCTCGTAGCGAACGAGTTAAAGAGGTTCTGAAGCAGTTGCAAAAATGTACTGTATACTACAGAATCCACCCAGTGTATAAACTTTTGGGCAATAGAGAGCTTGGTGTTGAGTAGTTAAGCTGCTATACACATCCCAACTGACCCTCTATGAGAGGGAAAATAAGGATCAGGCATGCCACACCTGAACATGGTTGTTACCTTGCGCTGCCGAAGAGGCAAGCAATTGGTAGTGGTTTGTCTTATGCTTCTTTCGTATTAGCGGTAGGATTGTCTGGCAGGCTGTGCTGCATTTTTTGTCCAACCGCCTCTCGGCATGTTTGCCGTGCTGCGGCCGCATCTCTGACCCGTCCCCATTATAGTGAATGGTGCCAGAGCGGACTTCCCGCGGCACACGTGTGCTAGCATTAGTAATGATCCGGCAGGCTGTTCCTAACGCTAATGTAAAAGAAGCCTTACTCTCACTAATGAAATAAAAATGTATTTCTGGCAAAGTGTGCATGTTTACGACCAGGTCAGGGAGAGAGCTGTAGATTGTTTGTATCACCAGTATTGAAAAAAAATCCTATGTCCGTCAAGATTAACTTTTTATCAGACCTAGTTTTTTAATACAGATTACAGAACGCCCCATGGGTTATTGCATCTCACTTGATTAATAAGAAACCAAAAATGTGTTCCCGATCCCACGATCAATATCCAGACGTCCAACAATCAATTAAAGTCCTGGTATATAGGAGTACATATAATATACACTCCTCAACAATGAAATTGCAACACTAAGAAGGACAAGCAGAAAAGCTATGCAAATCAAGGAAATAGCAGGTGTTCAAATCAAAATTTCAAGCTCCTACCTCTAATCTGTGGCTCGTGGAAGGGGCATAAAAACCAGATTAAAAGCAAAGTTTTTTAGCCACATGAAATCTAAAAGAAATTGGATCAAGTCATGTGGGATGATTGTGCGATGCCTCCTGTTTGTCGATGTGCCAGTTATTGCCACTTGTCTCAAACTGAGAGGGACAGAATCCGTGAACTAAAAGATCTTGGTTTATCCTCAGGAAGATCGCCTAGGCCTAGGTCGAGATGTCAGCACTATTCAATCCTGTTTGTGCCCGTGGCAAAACTCTGCACAGGCGGATCTTCAGATTAGAAGAATGGCATGTAGTGATCCACTCGGTACTACAAGTGAAATTGGGAGTCACATCCCAAGCCTAGGGCAGCAAACAGTGTCTGCACAAACCATGAGACTGGTCAAGGGACCACATGGGCAACACCAAGAAGAGGCCTTCACAATGAAACATCACACCAGTTCTGCTTCCAGGATTATGGTGTGGCGTGGCATAATGTACGGTATCCAGATGTATCTAGTCTTCATTTCAGGTACACTAACAGCTTAGCATTACATTGATTTGGTCGTGTAACTAGTGGCACAGCCATTATTCCAAATTGTTCCATGAGCCCAGGCCGCAAGTTGCTCATGCTACTGGGAGCAGCCTGCATGACCTTAACGTGCTACCATGGCCTTCAGCATCTCCGTACTTGTCTCCTATTGAGCATATCTGGGACGTCATTTGTCGGCAATCACACAGGGAGCTTCCTGCAGCAGAGTTGATGATTTGGATGCCCAAGTGCACCTAGCGTGTCGGAACACTCCTCAGACAACCATTAATAACCACAGAGATTTTCTTGTAAGGCTTGAAGTCATAGGGGCAGTCCCCTATTGCTTCAAGTCAAGGTAACCGCACCCCCTTCCCTGCCTCTTCGCTGTGACTGACAGCGCCTATGCCCAACACCCGGCTGTCAGTCACAGGCGAAGGGGCAGGGAAGGGGGCGCGGTTACCTTGACCTGAAGCAAAGAGGCCGCTGCCCCCTCGACTTCAAGCCTGACTGGAAAATAGCACGGACGGAGGATAAAGGAGCGCTTTTCATACATCTGACTCTGAATGCAGTAAGAAAATCATCATTAGAAACTCACTGCCGGATACTTGAAGGTACTGCTGGCGGTTTGGGATGGGTTTTGCCGCTGACTGGTTCACTTTAACATGTCTATCAATCCTATGATTTCCATAATTCCACGACTTTTCCATCTTGCTGTTGCAATTTCAAAGTTGAGGGGTGTATTTCATGGATCTTTATCTAGTAAACCTCAATGCAAAATAACAGGAAAATATTTACCAAATTTATAAGCTGAGTATGAACAATGTCTTCCACCAGAACAGCAGTCTCCTGCAGGGGGCGGCGCGCATCTCCAAGTGAAAACCTAAAAGCAAAGCAGAAAACACATGGAAATTAACAACACCGAGCAAGGGATACAGCACATATACAAATAAGAAACAAAGGCTTGAAAGTCAAAATTACATTATGAAAAGGCCAGAAGTGCGTTGGTGATGGGACCTGCAGACTAGCTAATATGCATGGAGGTATCTTCACCCTCTCCAGATGAATGAAAAAAGGATGAAGTTGTAATTTAAGATAACCGGTCCTTTGTTTGCACAGGAGATAAGCCAGATTATCATTTCCCCATTTAAAACAAATGAATGCTCCCTTCACTTCTTCACAATGTTACCCAATAGACCGCAAGTCAACAGGCTCCATTAGGAGCCTGTAGTATCCAACATACTATGGATCTAAGGATCATACCAAACGTCGTTCTTAGCAGAAACCATGAGAAGCATGAACATAGCCTAGGAAATGCCAACTGGAAAGGTCAAATCATCTCCTCTTCTGATAGAAGCTTGCTAGGAGAATAAGAGATAAGTAAAGATCTATTCCTTATTGCAGGCGGATCACATGTCTCCTCCTGAAATCCGGAAAACCTCTTTCAATGAATGGTCGTTTACGTAACACATAAACTGAATGAGTGCACATAACCTGGAATTGTTGATCTTTAGTTTCTCTCTGCTGCACTGTGGCTCATAGCAAAATTGGTTCAGGAATTGTTTGAGAAACATGAGACACGATACAGGACTGTATTGTTATTTTTAAGTGAATTATTGGTTCTCCCCTTTAATTCTGTTTAATACTCTATGTAACAGTTTATAAGTTTCCTTTGTAATGAAGTAGGTTAGAGATAGTACCCATCCCCTATTGTGCTAATAAGACCACATTCCTGAGTCATGTCAGAGACATGCGTGATGCACATTGGAGGAGCGGCTAACAGGTTTATACTCTGTGACCCACCTGATCAACCAGCAGGGCTGATGTAAGGATCTAAAGACCAGTGAGGGGGGAAGGAGGTACTTGTGTTAAAGCTCCTCCCACAGAAAATGTAATGGACTGTCTATCACCCACTGATAAGAGGCTTTAAGATCTGCACTGTCATTACACCTGCAAAACACCCTTCACATAAACAAGGAGGGGTCATAGACTGAACTTTATAACAACACAAAAACAGGTCATGCAGGTGCACAGAACATTAAGAAATTGACAATTGACTTTGTTATCCAAGAAGATCAGAAGTGAAGAAGACCTCAGTGAGACACTTCTTGTTAGTCCAACACACAGTTGATGTTTTTTTATTGTTTTTTTATTCGAGATCCAATGGTCCTGAAGCAGTTTTCTATCAAATGATTAGGCTACATATGTAGAATGGGTTCTGATATTGGGTGTTGAAAATGAATTAAAGTGGAAAAACCAGGGGTAGAGTGTATTGTAAGGGTATTTTTAAGTGACTAATTGGTTCTCCACTTTAATGTTTAATACTCTGTGTAATAGTTTTTAAGTTTCCCTTGTAATGAAGTGGGTTAGAGACAGTACCTATCCCTCATTGTGCTCATAAGACCACATACCTGAGTGATCTCAGAGACATGAGTGATACACACTGGAGGAGGGGCTAACAGGTTTATACTTTGTGACCCACCTTGTCTCAGGAGACTCCACTAGGCCCTCCATCTAGGTAGGATGTGAGTATATTTGACCTATCTTTCTTGTACACCTTGGGGTGTCGGTTAGGTGTTATAACGGGGTAGACAGCAATGGGTTATAGCATGATCGACAGAGTCTCCACCCCATTTAGGCTAGTGATGTTTATTTACTTTTTATTATTCTGTATGTAATTTATTTGTGTTATCGTATATTTAATCATTTAGTAAATATATTTATTCACATAGCCTGCTTAAGCTTATTCATTTTTAAATTTTTCAAATTTAATTTACGTTACAAGGACACCTTCAGTGGTCTCGGTGAGTCCATGCCTCGAAAGGTTAAAGCTGGTTTGAAGTGTCACTGTATTTTTCACCATATTTCATTTCACTTAATAGAGAATGATGTAACTAGCAGATTTATAAACCACTTAGCTAAAAAAAAAATCTGCCTGCATCCACATGAAAAAAGCTGTGAAGTAATAGTCACTAGAAGTCTCAGTTCCATCTAAGTGGCAGTCCGCAGACTTGAAAGACGTCTCACAGGAAGTGGGGGCGTGTCACTGATAGATCAGATTGGAGCCTGATAAAACAACTGCTTCTACATAGCTTCTGAACTTCACAGGAGCCTTCTGTGCATCTGTAAGTGTGAGTTATCCCTCCTTATCTGTTATCTGAGCTTCAGAGCTGAAAAAAAACATTGGAAAGTAAGGGAAATTGGAGCACTGCACACAGTACTGGCAGACTTCGGTAGAAGGGATACACTATCTGCTTTTGAGTGAAATGCACCTAGCTGTGCAGCTAAAACACAGAATAATATGGCCAAAAAGAAAAAAAATTGAGGAATCCCAAACTTAATTAATCCATCATGGTTATGATTGTATAATTAAGCACAGCCATTATGCAAACTTTTTTTTTGAAACCTTAGGTACACCTTAAAGGGGTTGTTAGTTTCATGTATCAGAACGGCTAGGGTCCAACCACAGCGCTGCTTACTCTTCACTGTTTACATTGCAGTGGCGAGCAGGTTTAATTGCAGCGCCTCTGTCCCGTTCACTTCAATAGGAAGGCATGCCGCTTTCTGTTAAAACAGATGATCGTGGGGGTGCCAGGAGTTGGACTTCCCAGATCTAATATTGATGACCTATCCTGAGACTAGGTCATCAATACAGGAACTGGGACAACCCCCTTTAAGGCTACGGCTTTTCTGTGTATATCTTCAAAGTGATATCCTCTTGTAAAAAGCCTTCATAGGATGTGATACATGATAGTTTACTAAATATTCTGGATGATCAGACAAGCAGTAATTAAAATTTACACGTATGTATAGAGAAATTACCAATGTTAAATATTTAGTATTAGGTGCTCTCTGCTCTTGTAAAAGTTCTAGATTATCTTTCAGTTTCCAACTCTTGAATTCTCAGAAAATCAGAATTTTATTACACATACAAAAATGTATCTATTACTCCAATAGTCTTTAGAGAAAATGAGGTTAAACATTTTTTTTATATAAATTCATGAAGTTTGTGCACATATTGTGGTCCCCAACAAGCAGCAATTCTCCAGAAAACGTTGTGTACATGGCGGTGCTGACCTCTTATCTAAAACAGCAGTGGAGACATTTCATGTGAACTACATATCACACTTATCTCTCCCACACTCCAGCTGCCAACTCCTTCTCACGCTTTGAACACTTGTAGACATCAGCACCGTGGTTTTAAGCAGAAAAAAAAAAAGAAAAAAAAAGACCAGGCCGCAAGCGCTTCCTCTTGTTTCTCACAAAGCAAGGTCTGACTCATACATGTTGACACTGCCCCTATAAAGCGGTCTCCTCTTCACACCCAAAATTATCATTTTATTCTACTGCTTTCTTTGTGGTTTCTGCACAAAACAAAAAGATATTAAGTAACTTTCTCAGAATTGGGATTTTTTCACATAAAGCTCTTAGACATGTAAGATTACAAAAGTTTCTGAGGTAAACACCTAGAGGTACTAAAGCAAAAGCATTCCATAATCTGTATGTTCTTGTATATAGAATTAATAATATAGCAGTTATATTTTAAAACATACGAGGTAGTATTATAGTAGTTATATTCTTGTACATAGAAGCAGTATTATAGTAGTTATATTCTTGTACATAGGAGCAGTATTATAGTAGTTATATTCTTGTACATAGGAGCAGTAGTATAGTACTTATATTCTTGCACATAGGAGCAGTATTATAGTAGTTATATTCTTGTACATAGGAGGCAGTATTATAGTAGTTATATTTTTGTACATAGGAGGCAGTATTATAGTAGTTATATTCTTATACATAGGAGAAGTATCATAGTAATTATATTCTTGTACATAGGAGCAGTATTACAGTAGTTATATTCCCGTGCATAAGAGCAGTATTATAGTAGTTATATTCTTGTACATAGGAGCAGTATTACAGTAGTTATATACTTGTACATAGGAGGCAGTATTATAGTAGCTATATTCTTGTACACAGGAGCAGTATTATAGTAGTTATATTCTTATACATAGGAGCAGTATTATAGTAGTTATCTTCTTATACATAGGAGGCAGTATTATAGTAGTTATATTCTTGTACATAGGAGGCAGTATTAATATTCTTGTACATAGGAGCAGTATTATAGTAGTTATATTCTTATACATAGGAGCAGTATTATAGTAGTTATATTCTTATACATAGGAGCAGTATTATAGTAGATATAGTATTGTACATGGGAGCAGCATTATAGTAGTTATATTCTTGTAATTTAGGACAGTATTATAGTAATTATATTCTTGAACATAGGAGCAGTATTATAGTAGTTATAGTCTTGTACATAAGAGCAGTATTATAGTAATTATATTCTTGTACATAGGAGCAGTATTATATTAGTTATATTATTGTACATAGGAGCAGTATTATAGTAGTTATATTCTTGTACATAGGGAGCAGTATTTTAGTAGTTATATTATTGTATATAGGACCAGTATTATAGTAGTTATATTATTGTACATAAGAGCAGTATTATAGTAGTTATAATCTTGTACATAGGAGGCAGTATTATAGTAGTCATATTCTTGTACATAGGAGGCAGTATTATAGTAGTTTTATTCTTGTACATAGGAGCAGCATTATAGTAGTTATATTCTTATAATTTGGGACAGTATTATAGTAATTATATTCTTGTACATAGGAGCAGTATTATATTAGTTATATTACTGTACATAGGAGCAGTATTATAGTAGTTATAGTCTTGAACATAGGAGCAGTATTATAGTAATTATATCCTTGTACATAGGAGCAGTATTATAGTAGTTATATTCTTGTACATAGGAGCAGTATTATAGTAGTTATATTATTGTACATAGGAGCAGTATTATAGTAGTTATATTCTTGTACATAGGAGCAGTATTATATTAGTTATATTCTTGTACATAGGGAGCAGTATTTTAGTAGTTATAATCTTGTACATAGGAGGCAGTATTATAGTAGTCATATTTTTGTACATAGGAGGCAGTATTATAGTAGTTTTATTCTTGTACATAGGAGCAGCATTATAGTAGTTATATTCTTGTAATTTGGCACAGTATAATAGTAGTCATTTTCTTGTACATAGGAGACAGTATTATAGTAGTTATATTCTTGTACATAGTAGCAATATTATAATAGTTAAATTCTTGTACATAGGAGGCAGTATTATACTAGTTATATTCTTGTACATAGGAGCAGTATTATAGTAGTTATATTCTTGTACATAGGAGGCAGTATTATAGTAGCTATATTTTCTTGTAGATAGAAGCAGTTTTATAGTAGTTAAATTCTTGTACATAAGGGCAATATTATATGATCTTGCATATAGGTGGTAGTATTACCATTTTTTAAAATTAATGTCTACTGTATGCTGATGCATACATTAAAGAATAGTCATATTGACTACTAGGGAAAATTGATGTAAAAAAAAAAAAGGAAAAAAAGTGGTGAGCGAATTTGCACTTATGAAATTCGTTCACACTTCGTTTGTTGGTAAAAGGTGAATTGCGTTATGGATTCCGATACCACAGAGTATAATGCAATTATATGACGGAATGCAATGGACTACCCTGCATAACGGAAACAAGACGGATCAGTTTTACAGCCCATAGACTTCTCCCCTAAAGGCATTCCGTTATGCATTCCGTCACAGAATTGCGCTATAGTCCGTGGTAACGGAATCCATAACGCAATTCACCTTTTACCAACAAACGAAGTGTGAACGAATTTCAAAATATGAAAGTCGCTCATCTCCAATTACTACATATACATCATTATGATAGATATAAATACGTGTGAAATACAAGGATATGAGCGAAATTATTCGATAGATAGATAGATAGATAGATAGAAGTTAGACAGAAATTAGACAGATAATAGATAGATAGATAGATAGATAGATAGACAGATAGATAATATATATATATATATATATATATATATATAATAGATCGATATGAGATAGATAGATAGATAGATAGATAGATAGATAGATAGGATGTACACAGGGGATATAACTGCTCGGCGAGAGCAGAGAACATGCACAGAGCCCCGCCGCTGCATGCAAAGCCGTCTCCTGAAGTCATGTCAGTCATTATACATGAAATCCTCAGTGTGGCGTTAGTTCCATTTGACATCTCAGCAGCTAAGTGCCGTTTGTCACTTCTGTTCTGCTGTGTGGCTCGTAGACAGTACCCGGCGTGAAGAGAGACGGCCACTAAAACCTGATGTGAATGTGGTTTGCGGTACAATCACTCGCAGGGTCAGAAAGCTGTAATCAGAGCCAGGCCAGTGTACCAGTGACATGACCGTCAACACGTATAAATGTGACATAATGCAGGGAATGACACAGCAGCAAACAAGTCATTAAAGATCAGGAAAGAAAAGACGGGGACTGCGTTTTCCTAAAACAGCCCCACTCTTGTTCATTGACTGCCTCTGGTTTCGCATCTCATCTCAATACCATACAAATATGACATATAACATGACAATGTTAAATCGCATTATGGTCATGTTTGTTACATTTAGGGGGTCATTTATGAAACAGAAAAACGCCTAAATTAGTGACTGGAACTTCTCCCCGCTCACACAGGCATAGAAAATGGTCTATATATAAGACACTTACGACGCTGTCTTACATTTAGAAAAGGCGAAGCAAACTCCAAAGTTATGTAGAGTCCGTTGCGTCTACATAACTCTGGCGGATCCACCGCTAGGTATAGGGCTTATTAAGACCAATGTCTAAAACGCTGATCTCAAAGTGTAATATATCATATTACATATAATACTGTCATATTTTTTATCTGCTAGTTTATTAGAGCTAGGCATCTATATCGGAGTTAGTCGGTCAATGATTGTCAAAAGATCCGTAATTACCTTATAATAACAGCTTTTATTAATGTCCTCAGTCCCTTTGCACTGGTCCCTTAACCCCTTCCCGACATGTGACGTACTGGAAGTCAGTGACTTCCCGCATTTTGACGTAATAGTACGTCATGGTGATCGGACGGGCACCGGAGCGGTGAGCGCCCGATCACTGCAGGGGTCCGGCAATCCCTGGTATCCAGGCCCCTGCTGTATCCACCGGCATCGCTGTTTACAGCGAAGCCAGCGGATTAACCCCTTCTATGCCGCGGTCAGCACAGACCGCCGTGACATAGTAGTGGTTTGAGGCAGGTGAAGGAGCGCATGGAGTCCCTGTGCTGTGGCGGGGACCTGATGCGTGACAAGGCAGCCTGACGCCCCGTGCAGAGGCTGCCTAATGCCTTGCACGGCATCATTCTATGGGAGCCCAGGAGATCCAGCCTCAGGCCCGGTCCCCAAAAGTTGAAGTCCCAGAGTGGGACAGAAGTAAAGTTTAAAAAAAAAGTTAAAAAAAGTGTTTTTAATTAAAAAAAATTAAGTTTCAAGTAAAAAAAAGAGAAAAATGCCCCTTTCCCCAAGATTTCATAATAAAAGATAGAAAAAAAAAACACACATATTTGTATCGCCGCGTCCATAAAGACCGGCTCTAAAAATATATCACAAGATCTACCCCGTCCGATAAACACCATAAAACAATAAAATAAAATAAAATAAAAACTGTCAAAAAAAAGCCATTTTTGTCACCTTACATCACAAAAAGTGCAACACCAAGCGATCAAAAAGGTGTACAGTATGTCGAACAAAATGTTATGAATAAAACCGTCACCTCATCCCGCAAAAGATGTAACCCTACATAAGAAAATCGCTCAAAAAAAATATATATATAGCTCTCAGAACATGGAGACACTAAAACATCATTTTTTTTCTTTCAAATATGCTATTATTGTGTTAAAGTGAAATAAATAAATAAAAAGTATAAATATTAGGTATCGCCGTGTCTGTAAAAACCAGCTCTATAAAAATATCACAAGACCTAACTCCTCAGGTAAACAGGTAAAAAAATCCATTTTTGTCACTTATATCACAAAAAGTGCAACGCCAAGCGATCAAAAAGGCGTATGTTCCACAAAATGGTACCAATAAAACAGTCACCTCATCCCGCAAAAAAATGAGACCCTGTCTGAGACAATTAGTAAAAAAATAAATAAATAAATATGACTCTCAGACAATGAAGACACTAAAATATGATTTTTTTTTGCTTCAAAAATGCCATTATTGTGCTAAAGTGAAAAAAATAAAAAAAAGTAGACATATTAGGTATTGATGCATCCGTAGCAACCTGCTTTATAAAAATATCACAAACAGTGGTATGTGAAGAAACTAAAGATTGCTTTATGCATAATGCTGCAGCAGCAGTATCATATGCGAATTTTTTTATAATATGTGAAGCTTTTGATCAAACTGTGTAAGCCCACCTTCCAAGGCTCATATACATGGGTCTCTGTATTACACAAAATGTGCCTCTTTAGTGAACCTAGGACTACAAAATGAACCAACTATTTTTCACCTCGAAAATCGGTTTCAAAGTAAACGTACCACCATGTAGGGCAGGTGCCCCAAAACATAACCATACTTTTTTTGTAAAAATGCTTTTTTATGTTAATACATTTTTCCATGGACAGGCTGGACCTCTATGGCCTGGCATACTTTTACAATATGTGCGCTATAAAACTGGCACGCATTACACCATAAGTCTACACCCGCTCCCGCCAGAGGTTTACATTGGGAAATTCCCTGGACATCCTAATACCTCCAATATAGCTCCAAGTGTGATGTGAACAGAGCCTTAAAATAGGTCCACACGTGCCGCAGCTGATTGTGAAGGTAAAACCCGCCACATATACCGACATGCTGTGGAGCAAAAACCTGCAACACCAGTGCATTTACTTTTCAGTGTGTGAATCAGATTTCCAAATCTCATCCATTTTGCTGGTACTGGAAAATGCTGCAAATATGTCACATGGAAATCTATGGCATTTATGCCATGTGTGGACTTGTCTTATAGGTGTCATCAACATTTGTTCCCGATCACGAGACCGTGTCAGCATGTCCGACAGTCAGCCGGCAAAGAAGCAAATATGTGTTCACTGGCTGATAATAACCTTTATGTATTAAAAGTATCGACCAGTATTAACGAGGGTGTGTGGCCAACAAAAATTAAAGGCCATGTACACCTTCTGAGGCAATTTTTGTTTATGATTGCATTTTACTCATTTTTGGCCAAAAATCATATTTTCAATTGGCCTTTATTAAAAATATTGAGCCGTTCTGTCACAAAGGGTTAACTGTTGTGACTGGTAGTTTCATCTAATAGCCCTCATCTCTGAACTACTAAGAGGTCATAAACAATAAACACTTATTTAAGGCTACTTTCACACTGGCGTCTTGTGCGGATCCGTCATGTATCTGCATAGACGGATCCGCACTGATAATACAACCGCATGCATCCGTTCAGAACGGATCCGTATGAATTATCATGAACATAGGCAAACGGATCCGTCTTGAACACCACTGAAAGTCAATGGGGGACGGATCCGTTTTCTATTGTGCCATATTGTGTCAGAGAAAACGGATCCGTCCCCATTGACTTACATTGTAAGTCAGGACAGATCCGTTTGGCTCAGTTTCGTCAGACGGACACCAAAATGCTGCAAGCAGCGTTTTGGTTTCCGCCTCCAGAGCGGAATGGAGGCGGAACGGAGCCAAACTGATGCATTCTGAACGGATCCTTATCCGTTCAGAATGCATTGGGGCTAAACTGATCCGTTTGGGGCCGCTTGTGAGAGCCTTGAAACGGATCTCACAAGCGGATCCCCAAACGCCAGTGTGAAAGTAGCCTAAGCTACATTCTTATCAGTAAGATCAGAACTGAGCTTTAATGTGTGTTTATAATGTCAGAGAGCAGAGATAAGGAGTCCGTCAGCTCCCTGCCTGACAGAAAAGAGAGAAAATCCAGAGGCAGCTTCTAGGGCATCTCAAGTATGTACAGAAAAAAAAGGGAATCCTTATTGTTAATAAATGGTTTTTAGCTCAAAATGAGCAATAATGAAAAAAAAAGATTCCCCCCAAAGTGGTACATAGCCTTTCATCTGTATGTGAGAAAATCAATGCCGTAAAGATTGGTCAAATGTGGTGACGAGGATGCTCCAAGTCAATGGACCTAAAACGAGCTATACTGTCAATTGGTGGTTGTTATCACCGGAGAATCTGCCAAGGTACATGGACCCTTAGACTTCTCCTTCCTCCATATTCCTCCTGGAGGAAAGCAGCGCTCTGAAAGTTATACCATAATCTATGACAACCTGATGCCAGGGCTAACTACAACAACTGTCCAGCTCTGACAACATGGCCGCTGAGATTAGGTGGTTATGTGCCAGTCCTGCACCCGTCACTTGCCACTGTCCGCTAGAAACTGACCTTTTTTTTTTAATGTATTTATCTTGAGCCCTTGTCTAGCCAACTAAATTTTCTTTTTAGGTATCGGAGTCCACCAGTTAACCTCTAGGGCACCGGAGAAAAGCAAAATACCGCGGGATATGATAGACCCACCATCATGCACTGTGAAATAGAGAATAGAAATGTAGGTCAAACCGTAGAGAACCGAAGAGCTCGCCAATTATATCAAGGAGAACTTAAAGGGGTTCTGCAGTGTGACCATACCAATGACCTATCCTATCAACATCAGTTTGACAGGGGTCTGTTATAGTGTGACTCATGGGCGTAGCTATAGGGGGTGCAGAGGTAGCAGTCACTACCGGGCCCAGGAGCCTGAGGGACCCAAAGACCCTTGTGCCGCATAAGGGGGGCCCAAGCTGAACTCATGCACCAGGGCCTATGAGCCGTTAGCTACGCCCCTGGTGTGACTGTTATAGTAGATTATTTCGAAGGAACTTTTTTTTTTTTTTTGTACTCTGCAGGAAGCACTGATGACCCCAGTAACCAAAATCCCACATCTCTACAGCGTGAGGATCCTAACCAACAGACCCCCAGATCTCCGCTTCCTGAACCTCTAAGAGTGTGACATGTGGATATGGGTCTATCTGCGGTCACAGCTGAATTAGGCCTCTTTCACACTTGCGCTTTTGCTTACCGTCCTAGAGATCCGTCCTCGAGGCTCTAGGATGGAAAGATACTGATCAGGATTTCCCTAATGCATTCTGAATGGAGAGAAATCCGTTCAGGATGCATCAGGATGTCTTCCGTTCACTATGTGAACGTTTTTTGGACGTTGACAAAACCGTAGCATGCTGCAGATTTGTCTCCGTCCAAAAATCCGGAAGACATGCCGTAACGCTGGATCCGCCATTAAGGTAAACGTCGTTTCGGCGAATCGCCGGATCCGACGTTTAGCTTTAGAGAATGGTCACCATGGCAGCCAGGACGCTCAAGTCCCGGCTGCCATGGTAAAGTGTAGTGGGGAGGCAGGGGAGAAGTATACTTACTGTCCGTGTGGCTCCCAAGTCCCGGGGCGCTCCACAATGACGTCAGAGCGCCCCATGAGCATGAATCACATGATCGCATGGATAACGTGATCCATACGCGTGGTGCACTCTGACGTCATTGTGGAGCGCCCCGGGAGCCGCACGGACTGTAAGTATCTGCTCCACCGCTCCCCACTACTACTATGGCAACCAGGACTTTAGTAGCGTCCTGGCTGCCATAGTAACCTGAAAGCATTTAGAAGACTGATCAGTCTTCAAATGCTTTCAGTTCACTTGCGTTGTGACGGATCCGGCGGGCATTTCCGGCGACGGAAGTGCACGCCGGATACACACAACGCAAGTATGAAAGAGGCCTTATCAGGTTCTGGAACCTAAAAAACGCAGTTCCTTAATCCCCACATTTTAAAAACGGTACAGAAATCATGGATATAAAAAAGGTACAAACATTACTGCAAAGAGACTGGCGCACGGCGAAAAATTTTGGATTTTTTTTTGCAGAGTACAAGTAAGGCCCCCCCTCCCCCATCATCCAGAGTGACACAGTATATTTTGTTGGCCTGGGAAGAGCTGTAACCATTAATGATTTGTACACAGCGATGCAGCTGCCAATGAGTGGATGAATAATGTGCTCCAGTTGTGTAATAAGTTCCATTTGCTCCTTCACAAGGGGGGTGGCGGGGGGTGCAGCTTTGATCAGGAAGCACACGAGACAATTATCCTCCGAGAAACTCTGAACTGGACACTGATCACTCATTTTCTTTTCTGATGAGGAGACGCACAAGACTCATCACCCACCCAACAGAGCACCTCATTGAGAACTGCAACCCCAGGCGGCCTGGGAAGGCCAACATGAAAAGGCACGAGTCGCAAGAGACTGACTTTGTGTATACACACGGAGAGTGTCACTAACGATATAAATGAATTCCTGGGATATCGGGCGGTACGGGGGGTCTGTCACATAAACAGTCTGATGATTACCAATACAGTATGCACTTTTAATATTGCTCGAAAGTCATTTTTCAATTTAACTAATTAAATACAGACTGGCAATTTGCTGCAGTTTCGCTTTGCACTGCAGCCGCCCTTCGAAAAGAATGCGCTCAGTTAACCTCTAGGGCACCAGAGAAAAGCAAAATACCATGGGATATGATAGATCCACCATCATACACTGTGAAATAGAGAATAGAAATGTAAGCCAAACCGTGGAGAACTGAAGAGCTCGCCAATTATATCAAGGAGAGCTTAAAGGGGTTCTGCAGTGTGACCATCCCGATGAGCTATCCTATCAAGATCAGGTTGACAGGGGTCTAGCCACCGGCACCCTAGCCAATAGGCTGTTTGAAGGGGTCACCACACTCGTGCAAGCACTGCATCGTCTGAGTGTTTTATACCTTCGTCAGTATCTAATCGGTGAGAATCCGACTCCCGGAAATCGTGCCAATCAATTAAAGAGGCTGCGGCCATCTGTTCTCCTCCGAGGCCACTGACCTTCAGTGAATTGGCCTGAGCTGCAATACCAAGTACAGCCTCTATCCGACAGACAGTGCTGTGCTTGGTAAGCTGCAAGATAACCAGGGGTGCACCGCCAATGAGGCGAGGCAAGCACCAGGTAGGGGCAAGAGGGGGGCAGCGGAAGGGCCATGGGCAAGTAGCGCTGCCGTTTCAGTTTTCGTCCCAGGCACCAAAAAGGCTAGGAGCACTCTTGGAGAAGACCATCTTTTTACCCTTTTCCTTTCAAAACTTCCAAGCCTAATTTGGTGTAATGTTATGATGGATCAGTGTATAGCTTTGCGGGATCATCAATAGCGGTTTTCCTGGAGTTCAATATTGATGACCTATCTTCCATCAATATCAGATCAACAGGGGTCCAACACCCGGCACCACCATCTATCAGCTATCAAGGGGACTGCAGTGCTCACTGGAGCGTCTAGGCCTCCTGTATAGCGTCTATGCTTGGTATTGCAACTCCTGTTCATCCAGCAAGGCCATGTGACCGATGAACATGACGTCAGTGGCCTAGGAAGTGACCGGAGTGATGCAGCCTCTGCAAATAGCTGACTGGCAGGGGTGGTCCTAGAAAACCCCTTTAACATAAAGAGTCAACTCATATTTTCTTTTGCCAAAAACAGAGCCACTCTTGTCCGCAGGTTGTGTTCATGTACAGTTTATGGGTCTGAGACGCATAACATAACATAGGCATGGGAGGATCAGACTCTTTGTACTAATCTCGATTCCTTTACGGTGTAAATATAACAATATGGTAAAAACACTTTCTTCTCCCAACTTTCACCTCTAACGCATGCCTTATCAAGACATTTCGAACATCAAGCAAAAGACAAAGAAAGATTTGTGGTAGTGTCACTTAAATTCTAGCTTCTCTGCTGCCTGAGAAAAGATAAAACACGGCTCCTCAAGGTACAAAACCCCGCCCCCGCGCTTCTTTACCACTTTTTACAATTAAGAGAGAGGTTTGTATTTGTAAATAAGCTGCACAGTCTCCAACTTAGTTCGTCTTCATAAAAGTAGAGAAGGTACTAAAGTATATGCTCATTCCAAGTCCTGCATGGGGCAGCAATTTACAGCCTGCCCCAACAATACACAAAACAAATGCTGGCACAACCTTATCTATGTCACCACAGGTACCTAAAGTCATAGCTGTTGGAAGGCGATATGGTTAGACATAATGCATGCTTTAAGTTGGTGATGGACATGCGAGTAAATGTGGTTTGAAAATGATCCCAACCAGTGAGTATTATTGTCTTCTGCCTTTGTTTGCCGGTAATCAATGTTGAATTTCTGGAAATTATGCTATCTGTCCACTCAGGTTTGTGGTTAAACAGTCATCCTGTTAGTTGTCTCACTTAACAGCTTTTTTCTGCCAGGAAATTAGGTTGAGATACATTACGAACATTTTAGAAATGGCCAAGGCACACGGAAGGTTGTAGAACTCACCGTATAGAAGAACCCTCCAAATCTCAGTTTTTCAAAAAACTATTTTCTGTGTACTACCAATACATTAACCACTCCCTGACACGTTATTTTACTTATTTCTCTGTCCACCTAAGTGAGGAGTTTGCACGCTCCAAGTTTAAATCTTCAACTGCTACCAGCCATATCGTCTGCTAGAAGCTGTGGCAGTTATAGGAAATTAGATGCAGCAGAAAGGGCGTGCCCCCTGAGCTGTGATAGGGATACAGCTGCCACTGCCAGCCTGAAATAGATCTATCAGAGCAACTGGAGTAAAGAATGGAGAGCTCTCCAGATCCATATGAGGTACAGGGCTGGTTCTAGCTTTGTTATAAAGAGATTGTCATGTCCTATATGATGTCTGTTTACATTTTCTTACATCAATCATGGCACATAACTCCTGTTATGTCCAGGGAGCTGAACAGAGTGCCCTGATCCCTATGTCACAGATGGGGGGGGGGGTCTCAATTCATAGAACCCCAGTATCTTCAAAGATGGATGTTAAAATATATCTGAAGGTGTATCTCCTCTTAAAAATGTCATAACTAGTGTTGAGCGCAAATATTCGAATTGCGAATTTTTATCGCGAATATCGGCACTTTGAGAATTCGCGAATATTTCGAATATAGTGATATATATTAGTTAAAACGAATATCTGTATTTTTTTTTCATCTGAACCCATTACCTGCCTGCTTCTTGCTTGTGGGCCAATGTGAGAAGGCTGCAATATCGTAGTCTGTAGTGAATTCGAATATTCTTCATTATTTAATTTATTTCATCTTATGCGAAAAATCGGCAATGTAATATGCGCATTAATCGAGTAATGTGATATATTCGTAAAATCAAATATTCGTTTTTTTTTCATCTGGACCCATTACATTTACTTATGGGTTCAGATGGGAAAAAAAAACGAATATTCCTTTTTACGAATATATATCACACTATATTCTACATATTTGCGAATTCTAGCAAGCCAACCCAATGGGATAGTTGCCTATAACCCGCTCTTACATATTACATTGCCGATTTTTCGGATACAAGAGAATAATCTCGAATAAGAATATTCGCAAATATTCTACCACATATTTGCGAATTCGAATATTGCCCCTGCCGCTCATCACTAGTCATAAGGAAGGAAAATCTGTTGGCTTGTCATCTCCAGAATGACCAATCTACAGTGATACAAAAGCGGAGCATGAACTGTATCTTTTCATTTCTGTTTAAATCAGCCTAGAAGCCCGGTGACTACTCCTTGAGACTTTTAGCGGTAACTTTATTGGTTGTCCACCTACTTTCCCAAGAACATATTTAGCAAAAACCCCTATGGGACAACCACCCAAAATTGCATTAAAAATTAGGCTTTAAGGGGGTTGGTCTTCCAAGAAAAATGGTGGAACAGAAAATCTGTCACCGGAAATCTGGTCTGGACACAAGGTCGCCCTCCCAAAGATGTGGTCTTTTTGAGAGGTTTCACTGTAACAGAAATGGCAGCGGAAAAAGTATAACAACCTGACAGAAGCAGACAACTCAAGGACATTTTTTTTTTTTAAAGAAATTACTCAAAGTCTCCAGCAAGGGTCAAATAACTTTTTTCTATATGGAGGCTAAGTGGCCAAGTAGGTGGCAGAGCTGTTTTGTAGTAAAACTACTACAGGGTCAGACTGTTCTGGAAACAATTTCACGAGAACATTGTGAAACCTAAAAGATAGGAAGTCACCTCAGGTAACGTCGTCAGGAAGGTCTTGTTTTTAGCTAACCACTCTTGCAATCATGACCCGTGTAAATAAACTTCCCCAAACGGTTCTCCTTTAATCTTTTTTCCCCCTTAACAAATAAAATAAAGACGCACTACTGCAATTTAGGGTAGAATAAAAGAATAAGAAAAATAAGGACGAAACGGTTAGGGTTTCAAAGCTCTCTGCACTTAGAACTGGAAGCTAGCAAGAACAAAGGCAAAGACTTCAGCACCGCATCCGTTTTCAATCATGATATTTTGGTTACTGACTTTGTACCAAGACGTGCTCTCCAGCTGCTGAGTTCAGTATTAACACTACATCATCAAGGGATAATCAAATCATTAGAGGGAAGTGGGAAGTCAAAGGAAAAAGAACAAAAAGTTAGTTTTTTTAAGGCTATATTCACACTTCTATTATGGATTACATTCTAGAAACCAGAATGCTGTGCTAGAACTGTTGTATGATGGCTATTACCGCCATTCAATGGACCCCACTGACAGAATGTGGTCCCTGTTTGGTGGGATAAACTACACTACTTGCCTGAGATTGTCGATGATGGGCTTCCAACAGGAGTCTAAAAAGTGGCACTGAACACCCACCAGAGTTAATAAAGTAGTGAGAATATTTATCAACACCACCACTGAAGTTAAAGGGGTTGACCACTCCTTTACAGCTGATGGCCTACAGTCAGGATTGGCAAAGGTACACCTTGCAACTCCTGCTGATCAGTAGATCTGGCGCCAGAACCTCATAGCTTGTCCATTGTGCAGAAGACAGACCTGGTTACTGTAGCATTCACTTGAATAGTGCTGTGTAGTTCTGAAGCCGGAGCTACTGCAGAAAAACTGATCGGCGGGGATACAGGATTCTGAACCCCACCAATCAGATCAGACAGGGATGGCCTATCATTAAGGTTAGGCCATTACTTGTAAAGGAGTGGGTGGCCCTTTTAAAGCAAATGTTCCTCTTGTAACACAACATTATCATTACGTACAGCACACTGGGCCAATGTTTTCATCCTACAGATGGTGTCAGCTTAGGGCTGTATTACACCAACAGATTATCTGACCAATTTCTGTCCAGTCAGACCAACAGTTGGTGTATATTACAAAAGATCTGTGTGAAAATGATGGGTCAAAAAATCTGTCAGTGTAATACAGCCCTTGGCTGGCTGTCTAGACCTGCACAGGCTTTATCACAGGGGCTCAGGCTGGATGATAAATCTGGTGCAGGAACAGACACTTTTCTCTAACTTTATACCAACCATTGGTTGGATAACTTTGTGCCCAAATTGTGCCACAATTTTGGAACAAAATGTTGCAATATAGGCCGCACTCCCTTTACTTTGGAGCAGTGGATTTTTCTAAAACTACTGTCGACGTGCCAAATTGCACCAAGGGTTTGTCACACTTTACAGCAATCTGGGTGCACTTACATTAATAAATGTGAGAAAATGTACGAATTTATGAATACAATGAAACCTCTTAGAGACGACCACAAAAATTGCATTGCATCCTAAAGGGTGGTGTTCTGAAAGACGATGGCCAGAATAGAAAATATATGGTGGAATTGAAAATTTGTCACAGGAAATGTGGTCTGGATAAGGGGTGGTCTGTAAGGGGCATATAGGGCATTGGGGCTCAATTTTTAAATTCCCAATATACACAGGGTTAAGTGATAAACTTTTGGATGTTTGCGGCCAACAATACTTTTTAAATATAGTGCGTTTTTCACGGTTGTAAGTAGCAGCTGTAGTTTAAGAAAATATTCTTGTGGACAGCAGCTGTAGATTGAAAAAACTATATGTGGAGAAGGTCAGGAGCATTACATGGTAACAAAGGGCAATGCTGATGCCAGAAGGGAAGATGTTGGGAGGGGGCAATGCTGATGCCAGAAGAAAGGGGTTGGGAGGGGGGCAATGCTGCTGCCAGTAGGTTATAGGTGGGGAGGAGAAAAAAACTGTGGCCACCAGTGAGGAAGAGGTGGGACAACGGGAAATTCTAAAGGTATTATGTGCTGCATTGTGGCATGTGGTGCTATTTGGGAGGCATTTGTGCTGTTGGGGAGGCATGTGGTACTGCAGTGTTTGGCGCAGCCATGGAGGTCTTTGGTTGGCACTGGAGGGGGAAAGGGGAGAAGCCTGTGTGTAATGGACAGTCATGCTGGATCCTCCAGAATAAGAGGCGCTCATTGAAAACCTTCAAATGCCAGTCATGAAACAGATGTTCATCCTAGAATATTTTCTATTTATTAACACTTCTCAAATGAGCCATTAAAGGTCAGTCTTCTGATTATTTATTAAAGGAAGAGACTCCATTTTGTTTTTCTACGTAGTTATGTAATTATACAAGTACAAACAGGAAGATGCCTCAGAAAGGCCTTCATTCACTATTCTGTGTCAGAACTCAGCACTACCGGTAATAAATGGATTGTGCCAAATACAAGGAAAAATACGAGGCCTCCATGTCAGATTCTTTTTCTTTATTGATGCCAAAAAGTAATATTTTGTTTGTTTTTATAGGACATACATTCATTTCATTCTCACCATCCAGCAGCCTGTGCTGTCCCCAGACACCACATGCAGCAAGATGACAGGCAGAAAGCAAACTGGCTTTCACAGGCTAAGGTCCAGGGGCAATGAAAATGCAAAATGTGCACAAGACCTACAGTGGTGCCTGAAAGTTTGTGAAGCCTTCAGATTTTCACACAAGACCTAAATGTAGATAAAGATACCCACATTAAACAAATGAGTCAAAAAAATTAGACTTGTAATTTATTCATTGAGGAAAAGAATCCAATATCACACGTCTATGAGTGGTAAGAGTGTGTGAACCTTTAAGATAAGCAGATAATGTGAGGGTGAAAATAAAATCTGGTGTTTTCAATCAATGGGATGATCAGGTGCGAGTGGGCGACCTGTTTTATCTAAAGAACAGGGACCTATCAAAGTCTGATGTTCACAATACATTTGTGGAAATGTATCATGGCATGAATAAAGGAGATTTCTGAGGACCTCATAAGAAGAGCTGTTGATGCTCATCAGCCTGGAAAAGGTTACTAAAGAGTTTGGACTCCACCAATCCACAGTGAGACTGATGTAGGAAATTCAAGATTATTTTTTCCCTCCCAGGAGTGGTAGACCAATGAAGATTATTCCAAGATCAAGGTGTGCAATAGTCTGCAAGGCCACAAAGGAACTCCAAGTATCCCCGATAGGTCTGGCCACACAGTCAGGTTTCCTGATGCAATTCTGTAAGCCAAAACCAGGAGTGAACAGTTTAAGGGAGAAAACCCACCAACATTAGGGGGGCTTTCACAAGCGGCAGATTTTGTTGCTGAAAATTTTCTGCTACAAAAAATCAGTTCCATTTACCTGAATGGGGCTTGCAGAAATATGTATGCTTTCCCCCAAAACAACCCTATTCAAATGAATGGAAAAATTTGGAAAATCTGGCACTTGTAAAGGCACCCCAAGGGCTCGTTCACACGACCGTGGTTTGGTTCCGCAACCAAGCCACGTTTTTTGCGGCTCGGGTGCGGACCCATTGATTTCGGATCCGTTGCTCCATTCCACGGCCCCGCAAAAATTATGAGTCATGTCCTATTCTTGTCTGTTTCGCAGACAAGAATAGCCATTTCTATAAAGGGCCATACATTCCGTTCCGCAAATTGCGGAAGGCACAAGGGCGGCATCCTTGTTTTGCGGATCCGTAATTTGCGGGCTGCAAAACACGGCACAGCGGTGTGAACAAGCCCTAACAGAGCTAAAGCTGTCTTGTATGGAGGAATGGGCTAAAATTCCTCCATGTTTAGTTGAAGTTATTTCTGCACAAGGGGCTCACACCAGACCGGGAAAGGAAAGGTTCACATACTTTTGACACTCACAGACACGTGATATTGGATCATTTTCCTCAATGAATAATGAGCAGCTGTTCCGGAGCATTCTGCATTATTGAAATTTTACTGTATAGCGATTATTTTTTATTGTTCCACTACATACAAGTAAGATCACAATTTTTTTAATGCATTAAGTTGTTGCTGCAACTTGCAGCAAGTGACAAAAGCAGACAGTGAAGTGAAACGCGTGCATCAGACAGCGAGACGTACATGATAATTAATAAGTCTTCCTTTATTCCTCTTTCCCACGACGCACTCAGCAGAAGTCACATCATGACAATTGTTGTGTCTAGATCTCAGACTGGGAAAACACCAAGTGACATTTGGTCACATGCACATAGGTTTACTGTGCGAGCAGAAAGGAAAATCTCCTGAGAGCCGTCTGTTGTGCTCGATACAGACAGTTAAATGCAATCCACGGGCCGTGCCGACGGTGTTTACCCATGGAAATGAGGATGTGGATATTATCAAACATAAGCCGCATGCACCGCTTCTTGTGACTTCCCTCACATTACTGCTGTACGCTAGATAGACACAATATATGCGAGGTACCTTGAATCCTACAATATGATAGTGGAGCACAGCTGCAGTTCAAAGCATGGGAGTAGAGCAGCAGCTAATCTTTCAAGATACTATAGAATACCTTTAAGGCTACATACACACGACAGTTGTTTTTTGCTGTCCGCAAATCGGGTTCCGCAAAAATAAAACTGATGGTCCAATAGTTTTTTTGGGAGGATTCCTTTGTTTTCACAGATCCCTTGCAGTAAATGCCTATCCTCGTGCGCAAATCAGAAAAAAGTAGGACATGCGCTACTTTTTTTGCTGAAGGGAAATACGGACAACGTACGCGGAACACAAACGGATGAACTGTCAGTATTTTTTTGCTGACCCATTGAAATGAATGGGTTCCTGTTCTATCCGCAAAAAAAAAAATGAAACGGAAGCAGAGAAAAAACAACTGTCGTGTGCATGTAGCCTAAAGGGGTTTTCCAGTATGCCAATATTGATGACCTATCTTAAAGGGGTTTTCCGAGATTTTCATTTTCAGTATCTGATCGTGGGGGGTTGACACTTGGGACCCCTGCCAATCAGCTGTTAGAGAAGGCACCGGTGCTCATAGCGCCGCGGCCTTCTCACAGATTTTCAAAGGCAAGTAAATGTCATGTACATCGATCATGTGATCGGGCTGAGCTGCAATACCAAACACGGCCACTATACAATATACGGCGCTGTGCTTGTAAGCTGCGAGACGGCAGTGAAGCTCATAAATGCACTGGTGCCTTCTCAAACAGCTGATTGGCAGGGGCCCCACCGATCAAATACTGATGACCTATCCAGAGGATAGGCCATCGGTATGAAAATCTCAGAGAATCCTTTTAAAGGGGTTTTCCGGGATATACATATTGCTGATGTATCCTATAGGATAGGTCAACAAGATAAGATCGCTGGAGGTCCAACTCCTGGAACCCCCACCAACCAGATGTTTCAGGCTCCCACTGCCTCCTCACAGCTTACCAAGAACAGCGCCGTACATTGCATAGTGGCTGTGCTTGGTATTGCAGCTCAGTACCCGATCACTTGAATGGGGATGAGTTGCTCCAAGGCCACGTGATCAATAAATATCACTGGCCAAGCAAGGGGCCCAAGCCTTCTTTCCACTATCTTGAATTGTCTGTTGCTCCTGACCATCACTGAACATTCAATGAGGCTCACAACATACAAAAGGTTGGGGACCTCTGGTCTAAAAGATCTTTCATCCACAGGCTGGTAACAACTACACATTAGGGGAAATGGCTGGAGAAGCCCTTTAAAATGGTTGTTTCATCATAGACAATGAGGGCATATCACTAGGATATGCCCCCATTGTCTTATAGGTGGGACCCGCTGGGAGCCGCACCTATATAGAGAATGGAGCCCCGAAAATGAAGGACGGCACACTATGCATGCGCAGCCGCCCTCCATTCATTTTCTATGGGGCTGGCAAAAATAGCCCATAAAAGTGAATGGGAGTGGTGGCCGGTCATGCGCGGTGCGCTACCATTCACTTCTATGGGAAGCCGGCTTGGTGGTGGCCGGACAGGAGTCCTCCAGCCACCACCTTGTGGGGCTCCGTTCCAGATATAGGACAATGGGGGCATATCCTAGCGATGGAGTCCCCCTGAAGTGGATGGAGCAGCTGGTGAGAAAAGCACACCGCAGCTCCATTCATTTGTATGGGAGCGCCAGAGATAGCAGAATAGCTCAGAATACCCCTTTAAAGATTGTTGAGTGTTACAAATCCACGGCTACTAGTAAAGTTATATAGATATGTACTTCCTGTGGAGTTTTCATCACAACCTCTGTGAAATGCTTATTTGCTAATTTTCTATTTCAATGTTTCTTTACCAACATGATAATAAGTGATTCCAGCTCAGCTTCCCTGTCTAGTGGAGGTCTAGGGTAGTCTAAAACCCACTTTCTGTCCAAACAGAGGCTGAGGCTACCATTTATCTCTCCCTTGTGTTTTACACTGCAGCACTGCTTGTGTGGGTTAACTGCTGTATATTAACACTAGATGGGGCATTGACTTCCACAGTGAAAGAGGATGGAGACGAGTCAGAAGGATGAAAGACTCAAGTAGACAGTGGAAATCTCCATTGTTAGGGCTCATGCATACAACCATATTCCTCTTCAGTGTGCTGGATTTTTCACGGATAGCACACTGACATATTCATTTCTAGCGGGCCAAGCACATATGTTTGTTTTTTCGGATTTCTGTGCCCATTCTTCACCTCAGTGCAGGTTTTAGTTTTGTTCATATTTCCGGTAATGCTCACTGGCTCCTGGTATTGCCCATACGGCATAGGTAGGTGAGTGTTAGGTCCCGAGCTACTTGAGAGACCTTGGCGTGGTGCTCGGGCTTAAGACATGTCCTCCACAGCAGGGCATGCCGACTAATCAGTTTGAGGGCTTAGTAAGACCGCAGAGTGCACCTGTCTTGTCATTTGTTATTGCTATATTGTCATATTTGCGGATGAGAATACGCCTTTCTACTGATGAGAGTGAGAAAAATACTCACTGATATCTGTATTTTGCAAATCCGTCTTTTCTTGCAGACCGAGATACTGACACGGCTGTGAGCCTGATGCCAACAAAGCATTGTCGCTCTTCGCTCTCTATCTTTTTTTCGTGAGGAAGATGAATGACGTGCCTTAAAGGAGTATATATAACGTACAGGCCAGACATCAGCACGAGCTGAACACCGTAAAGATGGAAGAAAGCACTGGCCCATAGTTGAAAAGTACAGAGCAGGTTTTGCATAATCCAGACAGCTGCCGCCTGCTTTAAACTGACAGGTCCAATGAAAGCCACATCCTCCGCCGCAGGCGGCAGCCACCTGGTCTGACACAGGCACAGGATGACAAAAAGCTCTGAATTTGTTAGTCTCGCTGGGGCATCCTATCCCATTTGTTTATCTCATCTTCGTCCTTCCTGTGTTATGCTTGGTACAGTAACAGAATGCAAAAACTTTTATGTTGTCATTTTCAATAAGAAGGAGATGGATTTAAAGGGGCCCTAATTGTACAGGTTTTCCTGTGCGTAAGTGGAAATATGAGAAATGGCTTCTCGCAACAAATTCCTGTCTGTATACTTTACAGTCACAGAGATGGTGGGTGCACGTGCACAGACGTTAAAGGGTTTCTGTCACCAACTTTTGACATTATAAGCTGTCTGACATTAGCTATGTGCTAATGTCAGACCAGCTTGATAATGTCTTTTTTATAAAAATCCGCTGTATATTTAGTCTGAAAAACTTACTTTTATATTATGTAAATTAGCCTCTAGGAGCAGGGGGGGCGTTGCCCTGCTCCTAGCGGCTCCGTCCGGCAACCTGCTGGCACGCCCCTTCACACTTTGATTGACAGTGCAGGGCAGCGATCCTCCTGCACTGTCTCGTTCTGAATCGCGCGCCCGCCGCCGCTCTGTATTCGGCGCAGGCGCGGTGAGCAGAGGACGCTGGTGCCTGCTGTCCTCTGCTCACCGCGCCTGCGCCGAATCATAGAGCGTGCCGCGTGGCGCGCGATTCAGAGCAGACAGTGCAGGAGGATCGCTGCCCTACTGTCAAGTCAAAGTGAGGCGTGCCAGCAGGTTGCCGGACGGAGCCGCTAGGAGCAGGGCAACGCCCCCCCTGCTCCTAGAGGCTAATTTACATAATATAAAAGTAAGTTTTTCAGACTAAATATACAGCGGATTTTTATAAAAAAGACATTATCAAGCTGGTCTGACATTAGCACATAGCTAATGTCAGACAGCTTATAATGTCAAAAGTTGGTGACAGAAACCCTTTAAGGGCAGCATGCTTGGTCTGACCATAACGGCTCATACAGTGTGGGCATCTCTCCAGAGATGGGACCCGCACTTATCTCTAGAACAGAGCCCGCAAAGTGAAGGAGAGCGGACTGCACATGCACTCGGTTATTGGAAGTCCCATAGAAATGAATGGGAAGCGCACCACTGCTCCATTCATTTCTATAGGGCTGACGGAAATAGCCGAACCAACCCTATGCAATTTTCAGCTGTCTCATAAAAATTAATGGAGGTTGGCTGAGCATGCACAGTCCTCTCTCCTTTTTTTGGGCTCCAACAGTGTGGGCGGTGTTGAGAGCTGTAGGCTTTTGAAATATCTTTATCTCCTGGGAACAAGTACTATACTAAATTCCCAGAGCCTGGATTCGGGTTAATGGCAGCACATCGAAAAACTTTGCATGGGAGAGAGGTACTCATCAAGGTTGCTCTCGTTCCCCTCTCCTCTTGGCCATTGCTATTGAACCGTTATCGTGTTTAATCAGGTCGTCTTCATATCTTGTAGGGTTTCTGGCGGGGACGAGTGATGAGCATGTGACCCTTCATGTGGACAACATGCCTATGACTATGTCGGGGACCGTGAAAAGTCCATTCATCCGCTGATGTCTCTTATTAAAGACTTTGTCACCAGGTCGGGCCTCGCTATTAATTGGAACAAGTTGATTTTTCTTCCTCTGGATCCTATTCCACCTCATTTGTCACTGTCCAACACTCAGGCAGCACACCAGTATGCTCTGATCTAGCTAACATTGTGTAAACTACCAATGACAGGCGGGGAGAAGTAATCTTCTAAGATGATCCCTATACTGAAACTCATATACGTCTTGCACAATTCCCCGGATCTTTTTTAAGATATTTATAAGTTTGATCTGGAGGAAACAACCGACTAGAATAAAGCTGGAGACTCTCCAGAAGGGTTAGGATTCGGGTGAGCTTTCTGTTCCCCAATTCCTGGTTATCTTTTATTGATTCCCAATTACAACAATTGAAGAGACCAATCCCCGGGGTGAACACCTTGGCAGGACTAGTGGCTTATATTGTAGGGCAAAAAGTTCCCATTGCACTGCTGGAAACAGGTGGTTTAAATGTCTCAGTTTCCAGATTACCTACAATCGTTCTGGTCTGTAGGGTGTGTCGCAGACAAGATTTATCCAAATCTACCAGAGATATATCGCCTAGAAGGGTTTTCGACATGGGAAGAGAAGGGGGTATCATTTTTACACCAGATTCAGAAGGGTGGGGCGTTTAAAACATTTGATCAGTTTCAATTGGAGTTCGCCCTTCCTCGCACTGCCTTCTACCAATTCTTTCAGCTGCATCACACTTTAAAAAAGATCCCATAGAGTGTGTTGCTGTCC
The DNA here is from genome assembly GCA_033119425.1 of Bufotes viridis. Lineage (NCBI taxonomy): Eukaryota > Metazoa > Chordata > Amphibia > Anura > Bufonidae > Bufotes > Bufotes viridis. The sequence continues at coordinate 43,217,449 of CM065592.1, read as the reverse complement.
CCATTATACAGCATATACTAACGCCGGGCTCCACAAAGGGTCTCATATCCTTGATTTATAAACACCTAGTGAATCCATGGGGAATAAGGTTCTCCAAGAAGAAGTAGGAGATGGATGTAGGACTCATTTCGGTGGACCAATGGAACAAAGATTTAGTTATGACGCCACAACTTTCAGTTTGTAAAGCACATCGCATGTCACAATTGTTACTCATACATCGAGAATATAGAACACCGGTATTTCTACATCGTATAGGATTCAGAGCTGACCCCTTTTGCCCACGATCTGGGTTAGGCCCATCATCCCTTCTGCATATGGTATGGGAGTGTCCATGGTTATCTAGATTCTGGAAAGGGGAAATCTGAATATCATTTGGAACACCTATCTGTAACGCATTCCCTTTGGACCCAAAGCCTCCATATTGAGTATCCTAGGCTCCTGTATCAGGGACCCTAACATGAATCTGATCTTGCAGTGTCTATTATTTCAGGCCCGGAAATTGATTGCAAGGCATAGGATCCAACCGGATCCGCCTACTATCTTAGAGTTTATTTGTAGAGTAAACAATGTGCTTTGACTTGAAAAGGGAATATACGTAAAGAGAAAATATCTCCCCCATGAAACAAGTGGATCTCTACTAATAACTCTTGTCCTCCTTAACCGATGACCCCATTTCTGCAAGAAGGGTCGGTATTGTCCTACGTAGAGCTATGGCTCTTTAGCTCTTCGTAAATATATACTGCAGTTTGCAAAGGCCTGAGTGTTTATTGTACAGGTGCAATGTGCCTCGTCTAGGTAGGCTTTATCCCGGACCTGCTTGTGTACTTATTGGGGATGGGTCCCATTTTTGGTGAGATGTGAGTGCATTTCACCGTCAGCTGTCTCTCTGCTAGGGGGGTGAGTTAGGAGACTATTGTGCAACAAATGTACTTGTCTCCTCTTTTTTGCCTATTATTGGGTGTTGCATCATGCCCAATGTTTGTAATTTGTGTTTTTCATACAAAATATTTAATAAAAAAGTATCTGAGTTAAAGAAAAGAGATAGGTGCGGGTCCCTATCAGATATTGGGGCATATTCTCGCGATATGCCCCCAGTGTATGAGAAGGGCCAACCCATTTAAGCTGTTCACTTCTGGAGACTTGGACTTCTTGAATGTACAATATACACAAAGTACGTTATGTTTCTATATAAACAGCATTCATATGATGATATGATCACACTGTATATTCCAAGAGTCAATGTAGCCATTCAAATAGTCCGCTAATAAGGTGAATATAAATACAAAAGTGAAAGACCCTATCAATCAATTTTGCAAGGGTCCTCAAGACCATGCATAAATGAAACACCAATAGATGTATATGTGATTCAATAGTAAATAACATGCTAATTGCACATCCGTCATAATTGTAGCATATTACATAGCATGATTGGCATACACAGTGGTGGTGACCAGACGGTGGGATAAAGGCGGTAAAGTGAAAGTGCAAAAGTTTTTTGAGGAGGTATTATAAAGTGCAAATGCAAGAGTTTATAAGAGGGTATTATACACACAGCCTAACAGTGTGGCTATGAGAATACATAAATCAAATAGCATGTATTAAAAAAATATAGTCAATGAGGTATAATACAAAATATATAATCAATATGTTAATAATACCGACCAAATTGTAACGTCCCAGCCTCAAGTCAGACTACCACACCCCGACGTGCGTTTCGTCATCAGCTTTCTCAAGCTTTCTCCCCCTGTTGGTGTTCTATTCTGTTATGGGTTGTTTATAGGTGGGGGTATAGGTTTGACGTTCATGCATGAATGAAGTGGTGGTGTGCACCCGTGACCACTGCTCTATTCACTATTTCTGGGATGGCCAAGTAAAGGCCTCAACAGAGGTGAATGTTCTCATGATCGGTGGGGTTCCAGTGGTTAAACCCCCAGCGATCATACATTTGTCACCTGTTCTTTGAATAGCTGACGAATGTTGTCTATGGGCTAACCCCTTTAATGTGCCGGAGAAAAATGATGGTGCATCACTACTGTCCTCAGAGGTCACCAACATCAGATTGCTAGGACCAAATGCTGCCACCGCCACCGATCAGCCAGTTCAAGAGACCATGGCGCTCTCTTGTGGCCAGTGACGTCACGTTCATTGGTCACATGGTTGATGTGCAGCTCAGTCCCACTCACGTGAATGTGCCTGGGGTGCAATACCAAGCAAAGCCACTATACAATGCTGTTCTTGCTATGCTTGAAGAGCCCACAGAACTTGTCTAAGTTGCTACCCGTTCAAAGAGCTGATCGGTGGCGGTGCTGGTTAATCAGAGCCTGCTGATCAGGATTGGTCATCAATAAAGATGAGAAAATCGATTGTAACCAATCAAATAAATTCAAAAAGCAGCCTTCTAAAGCAGTAAGGAGCTGGCACTGTTGCTCAAGAGACTCCCTCCAACCATTTAATTAAAAGGGCCAGGCATCTCCCCTGGCCATGTCAATCTCACACCGGCACTCCAAATATCGGCACAAGCCAACACAATACCTATTGTGCATGCGCCATCTGGACTCACCTGGAAATGGAGGTGGCACTGCTCCGTAGCAGACGTCAGCAGTGCATGTGCAGTCGGTTTCTGCTCTCTTAGGTAGCAGCAGCACATCCTCTGCGCTTGTGCCAATACTGGGAGCAATGGCACCAGCATGAGAGTGACATAGCCAGGATATATGTCTGGACCTGTCAATCAAGAGGGAGGGAGAAGTCTCTTGTGCCACAGACCAGACCCTTGCTGCTCCAGAAGGCTGATTCTCTCTAGTCATCAGTATTGTACTCCCAGAAAACCCCTTTAACATGCCGGACGCTTTGTACTGATGGGACATAAATTGCTGTCAGGGGTGTCCAGCAGCAGTTTATCTCCCTTCCCTCTATTGATGGAGCATACAGGCTCAGCAAACATTTATGAGCACACTGAGGGAGCTCTTGGTGAGCTGTATGTATGGCCTTTCCATCAGTTTCCATAAGGACCGATGGAAAGGGGCAATTTGGGTCATGAAGTCTATAACATTGTTTCCACAAATTCTAAAAAAAAATGAAATGTAAGAAATTTGTGCCCAACCAGGTGATCGAAAAAGAAAGTTGTTAATTTACTTTTGCCACTGTTTTTGTCACACAAAAATACATCAACAAAGCTTAAAAGTGACTTTCCGGTTCAATAAAAAAATATTTATAAGTAAAAATCACATTAACTAGAGAACGAACAGAATAGTTATCTGGTGACCTCCTCCTTTCAGCTGCAGATCTGTCAATTTCCTGGGCTCCTCTTCTGCCATCCAAGATGGCTGCACCACTTTTCAGACTACCTGATGCACACTGTGCATTTGGTAGTCCAAGACACTTCCTGCTGCCCATGGATTGGCCATCAATGCTCACATGAACAGCGCAGGCCAATCCAAGAGCAGAGATAGACAAGAAGGAAGAGTCTTGAGCTACCAAATGTACAATGTGCATCAGGCAGTCTGAGAAGCGTTGTGGCAGAAGATGAGCCCAAAGATTAGCAGACCGGCAACTAAAGAGATAAGTGTTCTGTTCGTTCCCCAGTTAGGCTACATTCACACGACACGACCGTGAATGTGTCCGCATCCGTTCCGCAATTCTGCGGAACGGGTGCGGACCCATTCACTCTCTGTGGGCCGGACGAGGTGCGGAGAGCACACTATGCAAAAAATAGAACATGTCTAATTCTTGTCTGCAGCTACGGACAAGTATAGGCATTTCTATGGGGGGTGCGGCTGGGTGTATTGCGGATCCGTAATACGCTACGGTTGTGTGAATGTAGCCTTAATGTGATTTTTTTTCCCCTTTAACCAGAGGGTTTTCCAAGATTTTTTAACTGATCACCTATCCTCCAGATAGGTCATCAGTATCTGATCTGTGGGGGTCCAACACCTCTGACGCTCGCCAATCAGGTGTTTGAGAAGGCACCGGCACTCACAGTAGCCCAGTGGCCTTGTCACAGCTTTACCTACTCCATGTGACATCACATTCTTTGGGACCCCCACCAATCAGATACTGATGACTGACCCAGAGGTCATCAGTTCAAAAATCTGCAGAGCTTCTACATGAAAAGATGTGACCAAACAAAAATTATGGAGCCACTTGGTTGTCCTAGACCAGGGATGAGCAAACTGCGGCTCTCCAGCTGTTGTAAAACTACAATTCCCACAATGTCCTGCTGTAAGCAGTCTTTGCATGATGGGAGTTGTAGTTTGGCAACAGCTGGAGAGCCACAGTTTGCCCATCCCTGTCCTAGACAATTAAAATAAAAAAATTTAGCCAGACACGGCTCCACTTTAGTCCAATAGCTGTGTCTGGTACTGGACCTCAAGGAAGAGGGATTGAGGTGCAATACCGGACACAGACCATGGACAAAAGTGGCGCCGTTTCTGGGAAAAACAAAACATAGGTCCTCTGTTTTTCTAATGTTGGAAACCCCTATGAGATTTAGACATACTGTACAATATGCTTGTCTTTTTTCTTCTTTCATCGGTTATTTCCGCTCCACTACTTCAAAGGTTTCAAGGGATTTCAAGTCACCATATTATCACATAAAATCTGACATTTATTGCAGGGCAATAGATTATCCTACTCGTCATGCACACACAAAAGCAATAAATTGACACTGCCAGAAGGGGAGCATCATGGTGAGATGTTCCCGAGCACACAGTTCCGGCACATATTACACAAAGTGCCATGTCAGGGCGCAAGGCAGCTGCTTTGAATAATCAGGTCCTGAATACAAGAACATGTCCTTCTAGACTACAGGAGTCAGGTCCAATAAACTGACTTTTACCACCTCCATATTTGTATCCTGTTTCCTTTCCCTCATCTGACTAATGACATGTCTAAAAGACTGGGAAAACCACTAGCAATGCAAAAGAGTACAATAAGAAAATAAACAATAATAGAAAAAGCACCTAAAAATCTCATCTTTTTTTACCAAGTTTGCAGGATAAAAGATAAAAGAATCGCTAGAGCTTCTGCAATGCTGGCAAAAAAAATAAAAAATCTAAATATTATTTTAGCTGTTGAGAACAACGTTTTGCATGTGTAAGTATATTATCGAGGGTGTTCCCGCTGCTTGTAATTTAGGACGTGTAAGGCAACGGGCTCAGAAAGCGATCTGTCTAGTTCTTTTAAGCCCATAGTAAAGAAAAATGAAACAGACAAAATGAGGTGAGAGGAAAGCAAGAAAAACAAAGAAATGGGCAAAGCAAATAGACGGCTATGGCAGGTAAGGTCCTAGCCGCTAGTAGATGGTCCGAGTATGAATGAAGATATTCTGAGGTCTCGGCAGAGAATATATTAAAATTAAATTAAACTTTCAAGAAGGTGACAAGGACAGATGTTTGACACCTCGGCTCGGACATAAGCCAATGGTTCCCTTTATCGCCTCTGACTGCGCCTCTGCTCTACATGACATTTGCAGTGAATTCAGATGATCGACGGGTAAGAAAGGCAGCAATGCAATTGCTAATAAAACCTGAAAACATCAGTTTACCAGCAATATATGGATTTTGATAGAGACTTATTCAGTTACTGGGGAGAGAATTAATTAGAGGCACAAGTATGTGGCCGGCCAAACCAAATATACAGTGCCACTTAGGCCGCTTTCACACAGTCAGTTTTTGGTCAGTGGTTGTCCAAAACCAGGAATGGAGCCTACACCAAGATAAAGTATAATGGAAAGATCTGCACCTGTTCTGTGTTTTTGACCCACACCTGGTTTTGGCTCACAATAAGGGTTCATTCACACGTCCGTGGTGTATTGCGGATCCGCAATACACCGGGCCACACATGGCCGGCACTAAATAGAGAAGTCCTATGCTTGTCCGCAGCTGCGGACAAGAATAGGACATACTCTATTTTCTTGCGGAGCCGTGGACTGGAAGTTCGGGCCTGTGCTCCGGAAATCTGGATGCAGAGAGCACATAGTGTGCTCTCCGCATCCATTCCGTCCCCATAGAGAATGAATGGGTCCGCACCCGTTCCGCAGAATTGCGGAACGGGTGCGGAGCACATTCACGGACATGTGAATGGGCCCTAACTGATCAAATACTGACTGTGTGAAAACAGTCTTACCCAACAGCTTCTCCGACTCCCTTATTAACACGCCTCTTAGATTTGGGATTGTGATAGGCTCCTGCTAGTCCTGCTCATGTTGTCACTCGTCTGAGAGGGATCAAAGGATGAAAATTAAAGCTTTCTTGATCTGTGTTTCCTTGTGCAGATATTATACGTCAAGGGCTGTGATGGCTAAGGCCCCTGGCAGACGAGCGAGTATTCCGCGCAGGTGCAATGCGTGATGCGAACGCATTGCGCCCGCACGGTATCCGGACCCATTCGTTTCAAAGGGTCTATGTACATGAGTAATGTTTTTCACGCATCACTTTTGCATTGCGTAAAAATCCCAGCATGTTCTATATTTTGCGATTTTCACGCAACGCTAGCCCAATGGAAGTGAATGGGGCTGCGTGAAAATCGCATCGCATCCCTAAGCAAGTGAGGATGCAATGCGATTTTCACTGATGGTTGCTAAGAGATGGTGTTTGTAAACATTCATTTTTTAATCACGTGCGTGCAAAACGCAATAAATCGCATTGCTCCCGTGCGATAAAAACTGAACAACTGAACGCGATCGCAAACAAAGCTGAATATACTTGCTTGCGAAATCGCACAGTTTTCACTGAATACCCAACGCATCCGGACCTAATCCGCTCACGCTCGTCTGCAAGGGGCCTAACCTCGGCACTCCAGCTCTGTAAAAACTACATTTCCCAAAATGCACACTTGCTTGGCTGGTCTCAGAACCCCATAAAAATGAATGGAGCATACTGGGAGTCGTAGTTTCACCAGGTTAGCCATCACTGGTAGGGCCTTGAGAGCCGTAGACTTTCTGCATAAAACATTGGAATCAAGTCAAGAATTTTAACAGTTCACGTATGAAGCAAAGCTTACGTGGACCACATCTGCCATGCGGATGACTACAACTAACGGAATAGCTCCAACAGGAGTCAAAATAGACTTAATGAAGTCATGTCGGCCATCAGATGTCATCAACAATGGGCTCAAATTTTGACAAATGCAAACTGATATACTGAATAAATTGCCTAAGGCCTTATTCACACGTCCATTGTGTTTATGGATCCGCAAATTGCGGATCCATAAACACACCCGGCTGGGAGCCCCATAGAAATGTCTATTCTTGTCCGCAATTGCGGGCAAGAATAGGACATGCTCTGCTTTTTTGCGGAGCTGCGGCCGTAAGATCGGCGGCGCGCTCCGCAAAAACTGATGCGGAGAGCACAGTGTGTGCTCTCCGCATCGTTCCGTGCCCCATTCACAGTCAATGGGTCCGCATGTATTCCGCAGAATTGCGGAATACATGCGGACGTGTGAATAGGGCCTAATAAAGGACAAAAGTCAACGTCAACACAGAATACAAACTGTGTATGTGAAAAACCTGAGAGGGCAAGAAAAGATATGATGTAAAATCAAGGACGCAAGGTTAGGCCTCAGACACACCACCGTATTTCGTTTTTTGTCTGCAGATCATAGATCCACAAAATACAGATGCGGTCCATGTGTCGTCCGCATTTTGTTTTCAATGGGTTCATGGGCCGCATTTTGAAGACATATTCTATCTTTTTGCAGAAGGGACACAAAGACGCAGAAAGCACATGGATTTCTCTGGAGGCATGCCGAAGGAAGTTGTACGACTAGAGCAGGTGAGGTTTTTTAAAAAATTTTTGTATTGTCACACATTTTGGCCATGGATAAGAGTATGTGGTGTGCTCACCCTGCAAGTCGTTTCCCCCAAGCTAGAGCCAAGATATTGTTTAAATTCAATTGGAAAATGAAATTCCGGTTCTTTTGGTGGATATAAAAATATACTCATGGACAGGACTCTAATAAAATCGTTTCCGCATGTTCATGAACAATGTATGATTAAGACCTCTTCAGGTTGAAACGCGTAAGCTATTATTTTATTAGTCATGTATGATTAAGACCTCTTCAGGGTCTTGTCCATGTGTGTATATGTACCAATAAAAGACTGAAGATTTTTATGGCCACCAAAAGAGCTGGAATCTCCTTTTTCAATTGCATCTTAGCAGGCCATCCCCAATTTTTTTTAGGGCCGGCAAGCTAGGCCCATATTGAGGCCTGCAAACAGTGGTTCCGCAATATACGGGCACCGGCCGTTTGTCACCCGCATCACTTCAATGGATCTGCAATCTGGAAGGCACTACGGACGGCTTCCGTGGGGTTTTTGTCCGTGCCTTTGCAGCGCAAAAGGGTATTGCGAGCCAACCGTCAGATGTGGATCGCAGACCCCATTCAAGTAAATGGGTCCTGCCTCCACATACGGCAGCCCTATGGTCGCGGACAGGAGCACAAGTCCGGCCAGCACACGTTCGTGTGCATGAGCCCTTATGCTGGGTTCTCCATGGTGATCAACTCAGGCTAATAGATAAGGCTCCTGAATGGTAGATCCCCTTTAACAGATAATCCTTAAAGTGTTTACTCAAAACCAGACAACCCCTTTTGAGTAATTATGTGATAAAGTCCTGTACTACTATTAACAAACTGAACTAAAACTGCATTTTCGTTCCTGTGACATTCATTTTGGCCAAGAACTTAACCTTCTCCTCTGCCACAATGAGGTGTTAGAAAAATAGGGAACCACGAGTAACCATCCAGTCTACGGCCAATTCCAAGGTTGTTTTGACAAATATTTAATGGTTTCATAAAGTCGCCCCGTTTTGACAGTCACTAATTTTTCCCCTCCCGAGTCGTATATCCTAAATGTTATTAAAGTAATTTAAACCCCCTAATGCCTGAAATCCCCCCCTCTGCTTTAGTCTAAACACCAGGTCTTAAAAAAAATCCTTTTAATAATGCGTAAATGGCCAACAATGTCACTCCCAATTTAGCTGCACAATATCCACGTTCAGCAGATGAAATATTTTTAGTAGTCACTCTTGGCTCTCGCATAAAAGCCCAAACACAGGGAGGGACGGATCCCGAATACACTAACACAGCGCACTCTTGTTTTGGACACCAGCATTAGCCCAATATTAATGTTTTCCTTGCTTTTTTTAGGCTGTAGCTCGTTACACCTTCTGTCACTAGGCGATGACAAATTTACTCAACTCGTCCATGTCGGTCTCAGAACATTGCATGCTGACCACATCAGTCGCTAGGATGTGAAGGGAACTGGCTCTGTTCTGCACAGTTTCTAATTAATTTGCCCATAGTATATTGGTTGAGGTTTTTTACGTTTCCTTGAGTACACACGTATCACGTATGTTCAGTGACTAATGAGAATTGTGCTTTTTTTTTTTTTTTCAAATCTTCAGATTTTTTTTCCAACATAGGAATCGAAGACTTGTTTAACAGCTCTGTTTTCCTGGTAAACTCCATGTCTGTTCCCGATGTCAGCAGGTCTTGTTAATGTTTAGGGGCCATAATTTATTGAAGGGTGAGAAGCTACGACTGACGCCAAGACCTCGTACGACGGTCTTAGTTGCCATGTTTGGAAAACTTAAAGTAAACCACATGTACTCTTCTAAAATTTTAGGATAGAAGAAAACGCAGCCTACATCTAGTTTTTAGCTTATTTAGCAAATAGGGGTGACACGAAAAAGGGGCTCAAAAGGATATTAGCTAGTGGTCAGTACAGTGGGACTCGACTGTGTAGTTTGGTCAGTGGAGTTCAATACAAGTACTCTTCACAACCCTTGATTTTGTTAACTCAAAGTGACAAATCTCAAGTAGACTTACGTGGGACTTACCTACTAGACCTATACGCGGCCAGCACTGTAAGACCTGTAGTCCATACCCACTTACTGCTTCCCATAAAAAACTTACCTGAAACTCTCATTGCAAGTGTGAACAATTTTATTGTTTAGTTCAGGAGAAATCAGTCCAAACCAAACTCAACAGGCAGAAAGTTAAGGGTACTTTCACACTTGCGTTATTCTTTTCCGGCATAGAGTTCCGTCAAAAGGGCTCTATGCCGGAAAAGAACTGATCAGGCATATCCCAATGCATTCTGAATGGATAGAAATCCGTTCAGTTTGCATCAGTATGCCTTCCGTTCAGTCACTGTGAGGCGTTTTAGCCGGACATAATACCGCAGCATGTTGCGGTACTATGTCCAACCAAAATGCCTGATCAGTCGCCGGAATGCCGGAGCCAGCATTAATTTACATTAACTTGCATTAGTGCCGGATCCGGCACTGCGAAACAACTGAAGGACGGATCCATGCGCAGACCGGGAAAACTGTGAAAAAGACTGCAAGACGGATCCGTCCATCCGCATGGCAAGCGGAGAGACGGATCTGTTCTTGCAATGCATTTGTAGACGCATCCGCACCCGGATCCATCTACAAATGCTGTCAGTTGTCACACTGATCGGCGGATCCGGCAGGCAGCTCCGACAACGGAACTGCCTGCCGGATCACACTAACACTAGTGTGGAAGTACCCTAACAACCCTTTGTACCCTTACTGCAGACTGCTAGTAATTCATTCATAACTTCCAGTAGAAATAATAAAGGAACGGCACAACCTAGAGCCATAAGAACAGATTCTCCAAAATTGTTAGTACATGGGGAATACATGAAACTATTAAAACAGGCATGTCAGGAGAGGTCTTCTTTAAATACTGTGGTAAGGTGCAAGGTGTCATATGCGATGGCAGGTACGTGTCACCGAGGTTGCTGGCCTCGGTGAGGTGAGAGCCGGGTTTTTGTCTGCAGCAGCTAGTGCTGTTTTGACTCTTTTAAATAGCATGGCTGCAAAGCCGATCCGGGCCGGCTCTTACTGGGAGCAGCTAAAGAGTAGGGTGGGTGGCTGCTCCCCACGGTCCAGTCCGAGTTTTGGGCTGGGTATAAAACACAGCCATCAGCTGTGTCTGAGGTGATTATCCTGGAGCCTGCTAACAGGGCTGAGGAGTTCTCTGTGCTGGAGGACGGAGCTCAGCAAGGTGGTGTTTCCTGCAACCTGAAGGAGGAATCGCCTGCGGCTGAACCGACTGCTAGGTGTGAACCCGCACTTAAACCACCCAAGGTGACTGGACCCTGTGTTGGCCTGTTTTTGGTTTTGCCACATGATTTCTGTTGTGTGTGAACTGTCACCAAGAGACTGTTTTCATTTCTGGTGTGCAAGTGTGAATAAAACACTGTTTGATGCACAATCTGGACTCCTTGTTTTGCCTCTAAACTGCACCCGCACCGCTGTCTACCAGAGCGACTCCCCACATTTGGTGTCGGATGCGGGCATGCGCAGTGAGGCTGGCGTGAGCGCCGAACTTTGTTTTGCTGAGCAAAAGTGAATGTCCTATATTAAGCCGGCAAAGTTGCAGCCTGTGATCCCACGACAAAATGGAGCGGCTGTGAAAGCCCTCATAGAGGCTAACGTGCAGCAGCGGGAGACCAACCAGCTACTGCTACAGCACGTGATGGCGTTGCAAGCGGCAGGAGCGTCCCACCGCGTCCACGATGCCCGGAAAGCTGTCCGTGCCGCGATCCCTAAGATGACCCCCTCGGATGATGTTGAGACCTATCTGGCGGTGTTCGAGAAGGTGGCCGTGAGGGAGAAATTACCCGAGAACAGTGGGCAGAGGTCGTCGCTCCGTTCCTGGCGTCTGGACCCCAGCAAGTTTTTTGATTTGGCAGACGACCAGGCTGCTGACTATTCCACGGTGAAGGGGAGATCCTGGCCAGACTGGGGGTAAGCGTGTTGGTCCGGGCTCAGCGTGTCCACCAGTGGGACTTTAGCGTGGCTGAACCCGCCAGGCCGCAGTACTATGAGTTGCTGCACAGGTTGCAAAAATGGCTGCAGCCTGAGGTTCTGAGTCCGACTGCTATGCTGGACCGGCTGCTGGCTGACATGTTTTGGAGGGCCTTGCCTTACCCCCTTCAACACTGGATCGGCCAGGTATCCCCACCAATGCCCTTGAGATGAGTCGACCTGGTGGAACGATATGAGGCCACCAGAAACCTGCAGGGGTTCTTTTGGGAGGGGCCAGTCAAACCCCGCAAATCTCCACCCCAGTCCCGGCCGGCCAAACCCGCCCGGGAGGTACCTCTTGCAGATCCGTCCCCAGTGGTCTGCTGGCAGTGTCGGGAGCCTGGACACATAAGGGCCAACTGTCCACAGTGGGGGAACCCATGGAGACTAATTATGGGTACCGGGCTTCCATGTATGCCCGGAGACTGTGTGCGACCGGCATCCCGAGACAATGGACAGTCGTCATCTGTGCCAGGTGCAAGTCGGGGATAACCTGGCAGTGGCGCTGTTGGACTCAGGGAGCCTGGTAACCCTGGTAAGTGCTGCCCTGGTACAGCCCACCCAGTATACGGGCCGGAAAGTTGGGGTGGTGTGCATACACGGAGACTTAAAGGACTATCCCACTGCTGAAATGTCTCTGTCCACGGCGGCCGGCACCTGGACTTGTGAAGTGGCGATCTCCGCCAAACTACCGTATGAACTAATAATTGGGAGAGACTTCCCTGGTTTTCCGTCACTATGGCCTGAGGTGAAAGTGACTAATAGCCCTGAGACAGGGGTAACCCTAGCAGAGTGGCCTGGTTCCTGTGGGAGGCCAGAGCCCTGGGAGCCCGAGTCCGAAGGGCCTGCGGTAGGGGTGACCACCACTTCTGTGATAGAGGGAGACACCCCCACTGAGTGTAATGGTGGGAGACATGGAGGACTTGCCACCAGGTCCTGAGTTGGCAGACCTCCACGTCTCCGGAGATAATTTCAGGACCGCCCAACACCGGGACCAAACCCTCACCAGGGCCTGGGAGAATGTGCTGGAAATTGATGGTAAACCCCAGAAACCAGGGGCTGAATTAATGTTCCCACGATTTATTGTTCTGCAGGATATGTTGTATCGGGTGAACCAAATCCGAGGTGAACCTGTTGAACAGTTGGTGGTGCCCACAGCGTATCGCAAGCTTGTCATGGAGCTTGCCCACCAACATGTTCTTGGGGGACACCTGGGGTGGCAGAAAACCCAGGACCGCATACTGCAGCGGTTTTATTGGCCCGGTGTGTTCAAGGAGGTAGAAGATTATTGTAAGTCCTGTCCAACCTGTCAGATAACTAGCCCCCAGCCACATTTCCGTAGTCCTCTGGTACCTCTGCCAATTATTGAAGTACCGTTTGAGCGAGTCGCTATGGATTTAATTGGGCCTGTACCAAAGTCTGCCAGGGGCCACCAACACATTCTGGTAGTTCTCGACTATGCCACTCGGTATCCGGAGGCGGTGCCTCTGCGACATACCTCAGCTAGGCTCATTGCCAAGGAGTTAATGGAGATGTTTTCCCGTGTGGGCCTGCCTAAAGAGGTTCTGACAGACCAAGGGACCCCTTTTATGTCCAAAGTAATGAGGGAACTGTGTAAATTGTTGCGTATAAAGCAGTTACGGACGTCCGTTTACCATCCGCAAACAGACGGTCTTGTGGAGAGAGTTTAACCAAACTCTAAAAAATATGTTAAAGAGGGTGGTGTCTAGAGATGGGAAGGACTGGGATCTGCTTCTGCCCTATCTCATGTTCGCAGTGCGAGAGGTGCCCCAGGCCTCTACTGGGTTCTCGCCCTTCGAACTGCTTTATAGCAGACACCCTCGGGGCCTGTTGGATATCGCCAAGGAAGCATGGGAACAACAGCCTGTCCCCCACAAAAGTGTCATTGAGTATGTCGCCCAGATGCAGGAACGGATGGAAAGGGTGTTGCCCTTGGTCCGGGAGCATATGGAGGCAGCGCAACAAGCCCAGAGTAGGGTGTACAATCGTCAGGCTCGAGTGCGGGACTTCAATCCGGGAGATCGGGTTTTGGTTCTGGTACCCACCCTTGACAACAAATTCCTAGCTAGGTGGCAGGGCCCCTATGAGGTGATCGAGAAAGTAGGGAAGTAAATTACAAAGTACACCAGCCAGGGCGGCGCAAGCCGAGCAGGTGTACCACGTGAATTTACTTAAGCCGTGGAAAGATAGGGACGCGGCCGACGACCCCAGCCCCCGGCCAGGGCTTCTAGAGTGAAAGGGTCCAGCCCCACAGTTCGAGGCCTGTGAAGCCGTAACCACGGTAAAATTGCAGACAGCCTGTCTTCCAAACAAGTTCAGGAAGTCAGGGAGTTCCTCAGTCGGAACACGGATGTGTTCTCGGACCTCCTGGCCGCACGTCTCTCATCCGACATGACATCGTCACTGAGCCTCAGGCCAAGGTCGGTTAAAACCATACCGGGTACCCGAGGCTCGGCGGCGGGCCATCGCGGAGGAAGTGCAGTTAATGTTGAAGCTTCGATGTCATTGAGGAGTCGAAAAGTGAGTGGGCCAGTCCCATAGTCCTAATACCCAAGCCGGATGGGACGTTGCGGTTCTGCAACGACTTTCGCAAGTTAAATGAAGTATCCAAGTTTGTGCGCGTATCCCATGCCCGAGTAGACGAGCTTGTTGAAAGTTTAGGACAAGCCCGTTATTTTTCTGTGCTGGACCTCACTAAAGGGTACTGGCAGGTACCCATACGCAGTCGGCTAAGGAAAAAACCGCATTTGTTACCCCGCAGGGCCTGTATCACTACAAGGTGTTACCCTTTGGCCTGCATGGCGCCCCGCCACTTTCCAAGGTTAATGGACATAGTGCTGCGACCACATCGTCGGTGCGCCTCGGCCTACTTAGATGATGTAGTCATCCACAGCACCGACTGGGAAAGCCATTTACCCAAGGTGCAGGCGGTAGTGGATGCCCTGAGGAAAGCCGGACTGACCGCTAACCCAAAGAAGTGCTCCATAGGGTTAGAGGAGACAAAATATCTGGGATATGTAATTGGGCGGGGAGTTATCAAACCTCAGGTAACTAAGGTAGAGGCCATTCGTAACTGGCCCCGACCGGTCACCACCAGGCAGGTAAAGTCGTTCCTGGGGATTGTAGGTTACTACATGAGGTTTGTGCCCCACTTTGCCACAATAGCAGCGCCATTGACAGACCTGTTGAAGGGGCGAAAGTCTGGGAGGCTTAGCTGGAGTGAGAAGGCGGAGGAGGCTTTCTCCGCGTTGAAGTCGGCCCTGTGTGGGTCCCCGGTTTTGGTGACACCCGACTTCAACAAGGAGTTTGTCGTACAGACCGACGCCTCGGAGGTAGGCCTCGGTGCGGTACTGTCTCAGGAGGTCAACGGGAAGAACATCCCGTTGTCTTCCTGAGCCGTAAGCTCAGTCCCGCCGAGTCAGATATAGTATAGTGGAGAGGGAGTGCCTGGCTATCAAGTGGGCACTCGAATCTCTCCGCTACTACCTGTTAGGGAGGAGGTTCCGTCTGGTGACCGACCATTCCCCCTCAAATGGATGAGTCAGGCCAAGGAGAGGAATGCTCGGGTCACCAGGTGGTTCCTATCTCTTCAAAATTTCAAGTTTTCCGTGGAACACAGGGCAGGCCGCTTGCAGGGCAACGCAGATGCCCTGTCCGCGTCCACTGCCTTACGTGTGTTCACCCCTCAGGGTTGAACAAAGGGAGGTATGTGGTAAGGTGCAAGGTGTCATATGCGATGGCAGGTACGTGTCACCGAGGTTGCTGGCCTCGGTGAGGTGAGAGCCGGGTTTTTGTCTGCAGCAGCTAGTGCTGTTTTGACTCTTTTAAATAGCATGGCTGCAAAGCCGATCCGGGCCGGCTCTTACTGGGAGCAGCTAAAGAGTAGGGTGGGTGGCTGCTCCCCACGGTCCAGTCGAGTTTTGGGCTGGGTATAAAACACAGCCATCAGCTGTGTCTGAGGTGATTATCCTGGAGCCTGCTAACAGGGCTGAGGAGTTCTCTGTGCTGGAGGACGGAGCTCAGCAAGGTGGTGTTTCCCTGCAACCTGAAGGAGGAATCGCCTGCGGCTGAACCGACTGCTAGGTGTGAACCCGCACTTAAACCACCCAAGGTGACTGGACCCTGTGTTGGCCTGTTTTTGGTTTTGCCACATGATTTCTGTTGTGTGTGAACTGTCACCAAGAGACTGTTTTCATTTCTGGTGTGCAAGTGTGACTAAAACACTGTTTGATGCACAATCTGGACTCCTTGTTTTGCCTCTAAACTGCACCCGCACCGCTGTCTACCAGAGCGACTCCCCACAATACATACCCAATACTACCAATCTTATCATACTGCTGTCAAAGTGTGAACTGGGTACTAACTGAGAGCTGTAAATGACATATCTGACCAGATGTAGGTCTCTACCGTATGCCATTTGAAGACATAATGCAATACAAATACACATTGAGCGTCTAATCCCTATACATTCAAGCAATTCTAAACTAAAAAGTATTTAAAAATAAATAAATCATACACAGAGACGGTCCATACCGCCACATCACCAACACCAAAGCTCAGTGATCCTAAATAAAACCCCGAAATGTCGAAATAAAACCCTGCCATACCACACTAGGAAGTTGTAGGGTTTAGGAAAGGATGACATAGGTTTTCACTACAGCCTTCATTTCAGCAGTAACCAAGAACACTGTTCAGAAGCAATGTTCGGATTTCAGTAAAAACTTGAACCGAAGACAGCGGAAATGCCTGGGTTTTGTGTAACGCTCCAAAAATAATCTGGTTGTAAAAGTTATTTCCCAACAACCTAGAATCTGCTCCATCAGCTTCCGGGTATAAATTTAATGCCACCACAGCCCTCTGGACATCCTTTTCCCTCATGGGCCACAGTGCAATCAAAATTGAAAATAAAGACCATGAGAGAAGATAAAAGCCGTCCATGGTGGAGAAAAGTCTGAAAAAGTCTCACATCTGGTTGAAACTGACAAGTATTTGTTACCCTAATACCTTCTGAAATGGACACCAAGTAGAACGTGCTTGCTTTCAGCCAATGGCTCTCCAGCTGTTCGTTGCAAAATGAGAACTCCCAGTACTATCGAGAGCATGCCGGGAATTCTAGTGGCACACACCAGTGCTATATAGGTACGAGGTAGTAGTCACAGGCCAGTGGATCATCTCTGCTCATAAAAATACTAGCAATATATGTAGGTGGAACATGTCACGTTATCGTCACAGTGATCACATTCAATGGCACAATGACCTCTGCATATACCTGAGTGAATGGGACAGATTTACTAATCCTTTTGCAGGCGTAAACTTAAAGGGGTTGTCCAGAATCAGAGCTGAACACGGACATAACTTTTACTTCACTCATTCAGCATGTCTGAGTGGAGCATCGGAGCACTTCTTGCTGTTTTGTTTACATCCTCACTATTCTAGGTGGAGGCTCCCGCCTAGCAGTGATCCTGGTTACGTCAACGGCACCTATGGGCGGTCAATAGCGCTGACCTAGGCTCTAAAACAGCCTAAGGATGCCCTATAGACCGCCTATTTGTGCCAGAGACGTCATTGGGATCACTGCTAGGCGGAAGCCTCCCCCTAGCATACTCATGTGAAGCCTGGTACATCATCAGCAGTAAAGATATACAGGGCAAGGGGAAGCCTCAGAGCAAGAAATACTCCAAAGCTCCACTCAGACATGCTAAATCAGTGAAGAAGAGGTTATGTCCGGGTTCAACTCTGAACCTGGACAACCCCTTTAAGACAGGCTGTCCTGTCCTAATACATTTGTTGCGGGCATTAAACTTTTCTCTAACTCTATACTAACTATAGGTTGTCTTATATTGCAACAGAATTTTACAGCAGAATGGTACCCAATTCTGGTGCAAAACATTAGGTCTCACCCATTTCCAGCTAAGCCTCACCCCTTTTCCGGTAAGCCACACACTCCATCAGTCTAGGCACAGATAATTCCTCTGAACCTAGATGTGCCACATTTTAGCTCACTTTATGCCCAAATCTCACTGCATTCACATTAGTAAATGGGAGCCAATATGTGTTAGGGTCATGAGCATCATTTACACGACACAATTATATGAAGAACATTCACTTTCCAACATGTCTTTCTCAGAATGACATCAATGAACTCCAAAAATTAGTGCATAGTAAAGAACCAAATAGAATCAATATGTCACTAGGGTCAGGTAGGGTTAAGAAACAGAAACCACCTTAGAACAGGCAAGATGAGAGCTGATCACGAGAAGTCAAGAGCACATATATAAGTAAAAAATCTATCTAAATTCATACAGTCAAGTGCAGGTTGCACACTCCTGCAGAGGGCTGTATTGTACTAATTTTTCACGTAGTCATGTGACTGGGGCCAAGCAAAGTTATGGCTGGGGACCCCCGTAGCACTGTTAAAGGGGATGTCCAGATTCAGAGCTAAACCCGGACATATCCCCATTCTCATCCAGGCAGACCCTCTGACATGAGCATGCTCCGATGCTCTCCTTTGCCCTGTGCTGAATCACGTAGGGCAAAGGCTTTTAATGGAGATCCAGTGATGTAATGGGCTCTCCATGGGTAAAACTAGGCGCATCAGTGCCAGTGATCTCACCGGGAACACTTCTAGGCAGAAGCCTCGGCCTAGCAGTGTAAAAAATATAAACAAACAGCCCTTGCCCTGCACAGGGGGAGCATCGGAGCATGCTCATGTCAGATGACCTGCTTGGGTGAAAATGGAGATATGTCTGGGTTCAGCTCAGAACCCAGACAACCCCTTTAAGCACCTTCCCATGACTAAACTATGCTCCCGCCTGCCCACTTAGTCCCACTTTCAGTTTTGCAGTTCAGCTTGGGCACTCCTGCTACTGCTCTACAGTTGGGATGGGCCCTCGTTCAGCTGAACCGGCTGCACAGGTTGGATGTCTGCCCCTTCAGCCATTATTTTTTAGACAGCCTCTTGTTGCAAGCATCTGCATGGTTTGTGTGGTGGTCATGTCGGCACGAGGAAGAATTGCAACTCTTGTCAATGGGCTGCACCTGGCAGTGAATGAGAATGAGCTGTAATACCATGTGACAGCCAACAGATGAGAGCGACGCTGTTTCTGGAGGATAGAAAGCATCTGATGGAACGTCTGTCAATATGGCCACAAACGACCGATGTAAAAAAATGTAAAGCGCCCTGCACTGACGTGACCTCCAAATGTCAGAAAAGTTCTCCGCTTAATCATTTTTCTGACTAAGCACTTAAGGCTCCTTCACAATCGCCTAGTGTATTTCTACAGTTTATTTACATAATGTACGCCTGATATGCTCCTACTGCACATTTGCAAGTGATGAATGTTTTTTTGACAGTGTCTGTGATTTGCTGTGACATTAACCAGCACATGGCGAATTCTACAAAGAGAAAGGTGGGGAGGGGAATCCCTCCCCAGATTCCTGGATTGAGTTGCGGCACAGAGCTGTCCCGAGCTCGACTTTCAATCACTGCAGAGGAACTGCATGTTACGTGTGGTTATAGAAATCCACACATCAATCCTTTTAGACCTGAGCCACCAGATGGTTTTCACTTTGACCCTGGCAAGCTCCATGGTTTAGCCACAACTAAAGAGGTTAGGATAAAATTACATAACAAGCTCAAGGTACTTGGCAACGGAGATGACCTCTCTGGGCTTAACATAGTGAAAAAAAAATCTATCTAATGTAAATGTGAAATATAGACCATCGCAATCACGGCTGCCCCGGCACCATCCGCTGAGAGATGACCACATGAAAGTCGGCAGTACATTCAATAGACTTTGGAACGCTAAGCAACCGGTAAATGGTCCAAATGTTTAAAATGGGAAGTTATGCATTGTCTCTGTATAAAAACTGTTCTACACAGGAAAGCGATATGTACAGAACCCGTGCAGTTCCGCATCAGTCCCCTCTGAGAAGGTAAAGGGAATTGTCTGGTTAGGACAACTATTGTTCTCCATCTGCTTCTTCCGTTGACTTATTGCTCCTGTAACCCAATGCAGAACCTGTACCAATCCCACCACCACTTTCTTTCTTTCTCAGAGTGACATCAATGAACCCCAATAATTATTGTATAGTGTAGCACCAAACAGAATCAATGCATCATTGACATTAGGGTCGGGTAGGGTTAAGAAAAAATAGAAACCAGCGCTTACAATAGGAAAGATGAGAGCTGATCAGTAGGCTATCACAAGAAATCGGATCAGGTCACACTATGAAACGTGTGAGGGCAAACAAGCTTCTTACCTACTTAGGCCTCAGGTATAGGACTATGTGCTACCGTTCTGTAAAATCAGCCCTAGTGATACGTACAGAACCCGTGCAGTTCCTCACTGGTCCCCTCTGAGAAGGTAAAAGGAATTATCTTGTTAGGACAACTCTTGTTCTCCATCTGCTTCTTCCATTGACTTACTGCTCCTGTGCCAGTCCAACCATCACCACCACCACCACCGATGTCTTCTTATGCGAGCCCATTCAGTAAACAGGTAGTGGATGCTACTACTACCTCTACGACCCTGCACACCCGCCAAATGTATGTTTCCAACATATGCCGAAAGTGTTCTTTTGGTATATGGTTAGGTGTCCACGTGTCCACGTAACTTTTTATGAGTAGTTACAAGTCAAAATACTCTCTCAGGCCTCTTTCACATGTTCGTGTTGACATCAATGACAAGACGGTCAGTGGTTCATCCATGAAGATGTCCATGAAGGATCCGTGTTTGGTCTGTGTGTCCGTATTCCACTGACACTGCTAGCTTGAAAATTAGTTTCCAGAGCATCTCCCACCAATAGTCCATGAAAACCACTGACAGAACAAGGATGCCATAGACTTTACAGACCTATAGATTTCAATCGGTGTGCTTGGCCCCGCATCATGGACCAAAGTCATGTCTGTGTGTCACTGACGTGTGAATAAACACATTAAAGTCAATGGGTACACGTGCTGTTCATCTAAAACACACACAGCACAGGTCCACAATTAATGACATATGAAAGAGGCCTCAGACTGGAAAAATAGAGAGACATGATCAAAGAATTAGCATGCAATACTAATTTCTTAAAGGTAAACTCCAACCAAAATTAAAGCTTCCTACCTGTGAGAAAAAATGTACAAGTCTCTTTGGATTTGTACCTAAGACCCTCTATATGGAAGTCAGAACACTTACCTCCCAGCTATAGGCCTACCATATTGAAGGTAATTGATGCTTAGAAAGCGAATACACATTATTGGTTTCTTCACAGGCCCAATATATATCTGGTTCGAAATCTGTTTCTCAGCGTAAAGACAAAATGTGAGCCAGTGCAGACTGCCGCAGATATGAGAATAATGACTGCCTCTGCTGCGTCTTCCCTTTCCATGCATGATGTCTAGCTCTGTCAATCAAGGGCAAGGGGGAGTGTGCAGAGCACAGGGCCATTACAAAGGCGGTGCTCCAAGGACTAAGTCCAGCCCTCTCGTGCTTGATCAGAGCGTTACTGTTTTCTCTGTAGGCCTGGGTTCCTAGGGGAAGAAAACTTGCAGGTGTAGTGAGTTGTTTTAGTCTATTCCTGTTATCAGAGGTATATATTGAGAAAAACTATGCCGCGCTAGCGCAGTCTACTAAATTTTCAGATACTGCCAACAAATACCACTGACAGAAGCCAAAAGAAAGCGTGTTTGCCTCCTTTGGGTGAACGGAGCCCTATGGATACATTTGACTTATACGATGGAAGATTTTTACCATATGTAGGGCTGAGACGTAGTGTCCATACAGCCTATTATACTATATCAAAGTCCAGGAATGAATAGATAGGTGGGGGGGGGGGAAGTTGCTTGACTGAAAGTTGTTTATCGTGAGGAAATCTCTCTAAAGTAAAGTGTACCGCGTTACTAAGGTATAAAAAAATCAGCATAGATCACAGATTAATATATCACAATGTAAATTATGAAAACCATTGACACTTTTACTTAAAATAACCGGTTGAAATAAACTGTCAGAGCAGATCTTTCTATCTTCTCATTTGATTGGTTTACCTTTGGTCTCAGATATACCTTGTCTGTGCAAACTGCCTTCGCTAAAGTAAACGGACTGTGGAGAAGAGCTGTCTGTACTCAGGAAAGCACAGTGGTTGTCTACAAATGCATCCCTGTTATTCCAGGCTGAGGTGACAGATGCAGACATTTAAGTGTTTATAGAAGGCTAACTTTATCAGGACCATCAAATACTAAAAATTTTGAATCGGAAACACTTGGTGTGCACAGAATAATTGCAGTACACTGATCTACTGTAAACCTCCGTCTTGGTCAAGGGTTCTTCTCACGAAATTGACAGCTAATCATACCAGCAAGCGTCCTGGTAATCATACATAATCCCAGGCACAAAGTTATAATTTTTCCAGTGTGCAAAACCAGGACAAATCTCAATTATTTTAACACAATGAAACATTTTTATTGAAAAATAAGTGATTTTTTTAAAGATGTTACAAGTTGCTATGTGTGAGATAGAAAAGATATTAAAGGGGTTGTCCATGTGTTAAATATCCTCAGGATTGGTCATCAGTATCTGATCAGTGGGGTTTGGACTCTCTGCACACCCGCTGACCAGCGCTTTAAAGAAGGCTAGGTCAGTGATGTCATGTTAATCAGTCACATGGCCTAGGCACAGCTTTGTGCCATTTAAGTGAATAGGGCCGAGCTGCAATACCAAGCACAACCACTATACAAGGAACGATGATGTGCTTGGTGAACTATCTTCAGCTTAAAGAAAAACAAGGGGTCCTGGAAGCAATGATATGACCCCCACAGAGCCCTGATCTCAACATCATCCAGTCTGCCTGGGATGACATGAAGAGATAGATGGATCTGAGCAAGCCTACATCCAAAGAAGAACTGTGATTTGTTCTCCAAGATGTTTGGAACAACCTTCCTGCTGCGTTCCTTCAAAAACTGTCTAATTGTACCTAGAAGAACTGATGATATTTTGAAGGCAAAGGGTGGTCACACCAAAAATTGTTGTGATTTAGATTTCTCTTCTATTAACACCTCCGTTTTTAAATGCAATCTTATTTTGCAGCATTTTTTCCACCCTTGCCTGAACTTTTGCACAGTCCTGTAGCCGTGAGGTATATCCCTGTAAAGTCATACCATGGCATGTGTTGACCATTGGCCAGCACACTCTTTTGGCTTCTGTCAGGCGAACGGGGTGGCTATGTTCAGCACACTGGTTGACTAATTATGGTGCGAAGGGAGTCCTAAAATATCTTGCAGCTTACACTTTAAATAAACTAGGCCAATAATTGTTTTTTAAGGGCCGCTCAGCTCCAGAGAAGTATCGGTCCTACAAACAATTCATATTCCATTTCAGCGGACACGAGGCAGAAGTCGAACTTTAATCCATGATGTTTGGTCACAAGCCTGTCTTCAGATCACAAAGCCACACGTACTTCCACACGTTTCCAAAATAAAGCTTTAGTACTAAATTCATCAGTCGAAAAATAAATTCATCAAATGACCACCCATCTCTAATCCCAGAATCTGTGGGATCGTCTGTTTGTTTTAGTACATTTTCTCTCCGCAGCCTGACTGTTCTCCCCTCCAGTTGGAAGGGCCGATTGCTCAGAAGTGTTTAATGGAGCCGATTTACTCCAGAAAAACCTCAGGCAGTCTTTTAGTCTTCACCTTGCCACAAGGATTTTTGGCCCATTTGTATTTACTTTACTACAAATTACCCTTTTGTCTCTTTCTCCACATCTTGGCTTTATACCATGAAATTGAATATCTTAATTCTTACACATGGTTAGTGTTAGCAGCCATTGGCTCAAATTAACATTATGAACCACAATTCCTATTTAGGTCCAGATTTCACTACTAATTAATTTCCTAATAGAGGTGAGCGATTCTAAACTACGGTAATCGAAGTTGACCCAAATTTTACAAAAATTCAAGTTGAATTCGAATTTGTGGCAGTTTGATTCCAGCAAATCTCTCAAAATGGCATCAGCCATTTTTCAAATCAGTAGTCAGGAAAGATGAAGAAAGATCCTATGACCCTAGGCAGTGTGTACACCGGCGGGCATTTGCCACCAATAAGCGAAAAAGTTCTGGACAATATTTTTTTTTTAAAGCAGCAGCTTATCACCAGCAGCAATGTATTTATCTGTAGCCATATATGCCACTGTCACTTTAAGATTACTAATGCTGGCTTGGCGTTAAAGAGTTGGAAATGAGTTTCATACAATCCTAGGAAATGTTTTTAGGTCACCCTCTCTACTTTTCGAAATAAAAGGTGGGGGGGTGTGGGGCCATTGCCCCAGCACACATCAGTCATGGCAGTTTTCTGAAATCTATGCCAGCTACGAGCATGGACTGCCGGAGAATGAGCCTAAATTATGATGCGGTGTGCACCTCATTGAAATGTATCCAGGGATATAAAGACTGGTGTAGCACATGCCGGTCTTGATAAATCTCTCCGACCCCCATGTGTTGTTGTTTTTTTAATTATCACTGAATGCAGATCATTCTGCTGGACCCCGCTGTCTCATTACGATAGATGGTGCAGATTACAGCCGGATCATCCTATAATTGTACATCTGAAATCATTGTGCGGGTGATTTCTTCTCTATAGCATCGACCATTTATATTGGGTGAAGACATTTTACTTTCATGTGAGAGGTTTTTCTTTTTGTTATTTTTCATTGGTTAGAATAAAAATGATATCATAGGGGTCCATTTTTTTACTTAATATAAAAAGGCTCAAGGCATCATTGTATTTAAAACGGTTTCCAGAGCAATAAAGATTGGTGGCAGTGGGCTTCAACAGATAAAAGACCCCCACCGATCCCCCACCACTGCATTTCCAGCATGCACTCCACTTCCTGTCTCGGCTCAAAATGCCACAAATGTCAGAAAAGGCCTTCTCAGCCGGTCATTGACCTTAGCTGTGACCCACCAGGACATGAAGTGGAGAGCCGAGCAGACCAGAACTACATCAGAACAGCAGTGACAAGGATTGCTGAGGGTGAGTGTCCATTATTTTCTGATTTTAAGCTTCTCTCAGACCACTGCCACCGATTTTATTTACAATAGAAAACCTCTGTAATGTTTTTATAAATCTTTATAACAATTATAACTCCAAATCCTCATGTATAGACATAGTTAAAGAGCATCTGTACACTACAGCTTTATGGATGTCTGTAGCCACCACTAGAGGGAGCTAAAGGGAATGGTTGACATGTTAAGTAAACAATGGCAATAAAACATTAACCCCTTTACATGTAAATCATCGGGCGTGTGTTTAAAGATGGCGGCTACCTGCTTTTTATAGAAAACACCCGCGGCTAATGTCCACAACCGGCAGTAATGCCGATCGCGGAAATTTAACCCCTCAGATGCCATGGTCAATCCTTACCACGGCATCTGAGCGAGCGACGGAGAAGCCGGAGCGTGTATGCAGCAGCCCCTGTCTTTATGAATGACAGGAGGCTGCTGCATAGTATTTCCTATGGAGCCCTTGCCTGTAATAGGGCTCCATAGGAAAGTAGTGAAATCATCATAGATTCCAATGAAAGTGCATTGGAGTCTATGATAATAGCAATCAGAGGATTGCATGTTATTCCCCATACGGCGAACAGCAAAACGTAAAAAAGCGTCCAAATGGCCAATTCGCCGTTTTTGTTCGCTTCATTTTCTACAAAAAATTAAAGCCCCCATACAGCTCCGTACACATAATTAGAAAAAAATTATAGGGGTCAAAATATGGTGACGAGAAAATAAAACTTATTTTTTCCCACTTTTTAATTTTTTTATCACTATTAAAAGAAAAACTATACATATAAAGGTAGAAAAAGGGAAAGTTCAGCAACTCTCACCTTTTTTTTCCCCTTTCTCTCATGTGAAATGTTGCAGTCATGTCATCACAATCCGTGAGTACAGGTGCAACCTCTCCTACAAATAATGCCATTTTAATGTCTTACGATGTCATGAGTAAGGGCTTGAATTGTTTCTAGTAGCCCGGAACACGAAGACAAGACTTTTTGTAACTGGATGTTATTTTACCGCAAGCAAAATAAATAATTCCTTTACCGAAGTGGAGCTGGATTCCTTGAACCATTATACATACAAGGTATCGCCGGATTCGTACTGACCTGTAGAGTAAAAGTAACTAATAACTAAGTAACTAAGTTTTATTGAACGTCATAAATAAAAAAAAACGTAAAAGTGTGGTGGAATTGTTTTTTTGTGCAATTTCACCCTATTCGAATTTTTTTCCCCGCTTTCCACTGAATCATATGCAATATTAAATGGTGGCGTTGGAAAGTACAACTAGTCCCGCAAAAACAAGCCCTTATATGGCTATGTGGACAGACAAATAAAAAAGTTATGGCTCTAGGAAGGCAGAGAGCGCAAAACGAAAACGAAAAAAACAAACAAACCTTTTTCAATGGTCTTTAATGGCTTTTTTTTTGAAGATAACATTGTGACATGTAGTGTGCTTGTATATTGATATACATATATATATGTACATAGTAGCTCCAAAGCTCCCCCTAGCGCAAAAAAAAAGGGCCAGGATTCGGCTGGATACTTTACAAAGAGGGAAGGATTCTGGGGGTCTCTCTTTTCCAAAGCCATGGCTATATTTCATTTCCTCCCAGCTGCAGCATTTGAGGGGTTGCGGGAGGGCCCGGGGGTCAGTGCATCTGAAAGACTAATAGCCCACATTATAGGAAATGATTCCCCATATCCCTATTAGAAAATCGTGGTCTCTCTGATAAGCTGGTGGGACACCCTACACTCAATTTGATATGTAGGGTATGGTGCAAGTGTGGGGACCTGCTGTCTGTGCGGGGCTTTACCCAGGTCACTCCTGTACAGAGAAATCCCCAGTAACCCGAACTGTTTCGCCTAGAGGGAGTGGAAGGGCGTGATGTTCTTGCATCACCTGTACAGTGATGGTGTGTTTAAATCCTTTGAACAATTCAGGAACGAGTTTGTCCTTCCTCATACGGCTTTATTTAAATTTTTGCAGTTGAGGCATGCAGTCCAGGTACAGGCAAAATCTATGAAGTCAGTCCGATTGCTGCAACAGATTATCACATGTGGCTCCTCAAGTGGACTGATAGCATCCATATACAGGAATCTATTCACAAAATCTGTGAAACGCGATTCCTTGGTGGTCAAACAAAAATGGGAGAATGAGGTTGGGAATATATCAGACGATACATGGAAAGCCGTTCTGGCACTAATGCCTCATCTATCGGTATGTGAAGGCCAACATATGTCCCAACTACTTCTTGTTCACCGGACTCCACCCTATCTGTTCAGGATCGAGGGTTAGGAATGAAGCTTTCTGCACTAGATGTGGGGAGAGTCCGGCATCCCTGATACACATGTTCTGGGAATGTTCTGAGCTGCGGAATTTTTGGACAGGCGTGCTAACCTGTATTAAAGACGCTTATCATATTATGGTCCCGCCTGGTCCAAGGACGTGTGTGTTGGGAATATTTGACATTACAAACAGGAATTATCGCCTGGGGGTGCAGTGTCTGCTCCTCCAGGCCAGGAAATGTATTGCTAAATACTGGCTTAGACCACAACCACCTTCTAAGGTGGAATTCTTGAACAAAATGGACGAGATCCTTCGCCTGGAAAAAGGAGTTTATGCTAAAAAGCAATGTTTGTCTAGGTTCAATAAGATCTGGGATAAGTGGGTATCGTATAGGAATAATGAGGCATAGTTTGGCATGTGACTGCCCTTGAGGTTTTGGGAGGAGTGACTTTGAAGGTAAGCATGGTTTCTGAGGCTATATGTACAAGTGACCGGGATGGGGAGTGTCAATTATGGTGGGTGACATGAGATGGAGGAGTCGAGTGACAAATTCATTGGGGGAAAGGCAGGGGATAAGGTTATATCTAGGGTGTAGGTTCTAATTTCTTTCGTGCTCTGACACAGGACATTTATGCTAGATGTACGGTGCCCATCTCATCGCTGGGGGGAGCAGCAGGATTGGTGGAGGGATTTCGATTTATTGTATGTTGAGATACATCTGAAAGGGTATATTTTTGCTTCTTAAGTATCCACTATTGTAAGATGGCTATCAATTGCGGTTAAAGCAACATCAGATTTGTCTGTATATGGATATCCCTTTCTTTTATTTTATTTTTTGCTCCTTTTTGTATTTTGTAAAATTGTTAATACAAAAATTATCTGATTAAAAAAAGAAGACATCGTATTCCACACAGTATTGAGGGCATTTATTTGAAGACTACATAACTCTGTCATTTTAGTTGTGCAGCGTGAACAGGAATAAAAAACCAGCCTCCTCACACATACACCATCCAGATACAGTAAAAGTGGTAATTGACACTATGCTCGGCACAACGCAGCCGGCGGAAGACAATAGGCCTCAGATTAAGGATGAACGCAGCTTCTGGTAATAGACAAAACGCTGTCTTCAAAAAAGAACGGCAACCGACCTAAAAATACTGTCCCACAGCTGTTTAAAATTTATTTTTTTTTAGACCATAGCAACACACTGTTTGGTTGTTTCCAATTTTTAAACCACAAATAGTAAAAGTGTAAGTCTACTGCAAACATAAATAGCAAATGCACGCTTCAGCACTTTTAAAAGGATATGGAAATTGGCAACAAAAATGCAGTTCATGTCGAAAATTTACGAGGGGCCTGCCATATTTCGAGAGAAATACAATCAGGTAAGAATTAGGAAGATCTCTACCAGCTGGGTGGCATTTTTTGTGTTTTTATACTTACATTTTCCCTAGCTGAAAGACTCTTATTATACACTTTCTGGCTCTCGATAAAATAGGCCAATGGTACCTTCGCTTTGACCGCAATATTGCTGGTTATGTTTAACTTCCACAAACATCTTTTCACCTTAGATATCCTCTGGAATCAGAAGGTTAGAGTCTAAATTCTCCAAGACATGTTGCAGAAGCTCCAGCTAAATTAATCTCTTCTAAAGCTTTAAGGTTTGCAGCACAAATTATGTTTAGTATCATGTTCCGTTCCCCAACTCCCCAAGCAACGTCTATCCCATTTACGGAGGCAGTCGAAGCTTTGGCCTTATGTGCATGGGAACAAGCTTATATCTAAAAACATATCCCGGATTTCTGCATGAAAGACCCCGGGATATGTTACTCCGGCAGTAGAGTCGTTGGCTGGATGTTTACGTTGCTTTATCACCCCCTCCTTAGAACTCGCAGGAACACTTTCAGGTCTGTATCTCCATAGACTTAGCACGCTTACACGCGCTATCCCGGCTTTTGTGGTTACTACATCTTACCTATGGTACTTTAAGCACTGTCCAGCCCCTACTCAAGGTTCTGATGTGAAGCCAATGGGAAAAATCTCTGAATCACTATGCTCGCCTCTTCATTTACCATCTGCCAATTTCTGCTGGGATCCATTCAACAGTTTTATAGACTTCTAATGCTACTTCAACGCCAGGCTCATCCTGGACCATCCTAATGCCATGTTATGAGACTCATTGCCAATACTGTATTCCAGGAATGGCTAACAGCTGGACTTCCTAAGAGTATAAATCATGACTGATGACTTTCTTTGACATTTAATGGAGATCCCGAACATCTCGGCTATAACTCAGTGCAGAGGATAATACAATTTGAATGCTAAAAAAATTTAAATGTGTTAATGTTCAAAGAAAAATTATTCTACATGAAAATCTTTTGTAGAAGTGATCTATAGAATACTAGATGTTTCTTAAGCAGTCCTTTATTTCCTTTCATGGAGGTGTATCATGAAGACCACTGTCCACATGCCCCATTACTTGAATCCCGCCTATAAGCCAGGACAACTATTTGCTCTGTAAGTGTAGCTCCTGCTCTGGCGGACTCAAAGGGGTTGTCCCAGGAAAAATATTCTACAGTTTTTACACCAGCACCTGGATCTGAACACTTTTGTAATTGCATGTAATTGAAAATTTAGAATAGCCACTGAGTTATTCAATAAAATGTATCTGTATAGCGCCACCTTTCTTTGTCTGGCTCACTGAGATGGCCGCACCTGCTCAATTTCATCCTTCACCTGCCCCCCTGAGCTGTGATAGGGAGAGCATGGACACACCCCATGAGCTGCAGCTGAAAGGACACTCCCCTTGAGCTGTCAGCTTCATATAAATGTAGCCGAGCGATGAATGGGGGAGATCTTTGGATCCATGTGAGGTACAGGGCTGGTTCTAGCTTTGTTAGAAAGAGATTGTCATGTACTACGTGTGATTTTTATTTTTTACATTAATCATGGGATAACCCCTTTAAGCAATTCTGGCATTAACATTGATGACTGTTCCTTTGAATGGTTGCCATTTATGTCTGGCTGTGTCTCCGCCTGGCAAAATCAGAATCGCATGGATCGCTTTGGATTTTTACTTTTGCATGCTACAACTTTGTACATTATTTTACAGGCTTTATATTGTACACAAAACTTTATATTTGTCGTACTGATCCTAAATGACATTCAGCATTATAATCCAGAGCTGCAATTAAAATTCTGCTAATTTCTATTAGAAATAGTAATAAAAAACTGTTGACAAACACGTTGTAGCCAGCTTAGCACAGCTCCTATGCTGCAGAGAGGCCGTTAAGATGCCATTATACATAACTGTCAGCTGAAATGGATGATTTTGGCAATGTCGACTGACTGAAAATTATAAGCAATTGCTCTCGATAGCCTACATGTATGCCAAAAATGAGACCTGTCAAAATAGATTTTTCAGCTGCAGTGGGCGCAAAATGCAAACGTATAACACGATCTTTCTAATCGGTCAGTTTGGCCTGCCATGTTGCTGGTAGGATCACTTCTACGATCCAAGGAGGTCCGACTGACCACATCCTGGCCAATCAAAATCTTGTGTATGGAAACCTTTAATTTTTTCCTGCACCATATAACTGTACAGTGACTGGTATAAAGGTAACGCTTCCCAAAATGCATTTGTATAATAACTAAATGTATGGGTCTAGGGTGCAATGTCCAAGAGTTTTCCTTCTAGATACAACTGATCACCGGGACATCCTCTTTTAAGAAGAGGATGTCCAGATGGGGCAAAACCTTTACGATTTTTTACAGGATTCTATGTGAGCAGAGACGTTGCTAAAGGCTCTTGGGCCCTGGTACAAGGGTTAAACTTGGGTCCCCCTTCCCTCAGAGCTCTGTGGCCAGGGGCAGGGAAGCACATAGCCTTCGTGCTGCCTGAGGCAAAAATTGAAACGTCGTCCCCCCCCCCCCCGCCCATGCAAAATTCTCGACCTAACCCCTTCCCTCCATCCAGAGGTGTGACGATCAAGCACTTTCTATAATACCGGTGTCTTCTTATACATATATATTGGATCCTGTAGATCAGCATTTGAGGAGAGGTCCGTGTAACCCCAGGGCTGAATATTTTATGATAAATGTGTGACAGGATATGGAAAATCCATGTATACCTGAAAAGACCCACTGCAGTAGGGATACTGTCCCAATGGCATCGTGAACAGGGCAGTAAACAGGCACTGTATTCACCCCATTAATTGGCCAGCAGACACATACATTTATATCCTCACTACAGACCATGCGGGGAAAAATGGCTCCCGAACTCCCCTCTTCCCCCCTCAAAATAGAAATATTTGTTCAAAGTTCATAAAATGACTTTTTATGCCCTAAAATATAAAATGCCATGTATTATGCTATTTTTTCTTACATTCTTGGCTTATGATTTCCTCAGTCAAGGATCATAATCTGCTAGGTATGCAAATTTTATTTTTAGCTGGGCAAAGAGGAGACTATGAAACAACATGGCTGTAAAGCTCTATGCCTGTTCTATTCCTATTCATAAATACTGCTCACCGCAATCTCAATCATGGATGTCGTACGCTTATATATTTTACCGTGATCAATAAAGCCAATGGAGGAGGAGGGTCTACTGAAGTACAGGGCAATAAAACGTACATAAAACATGTCTGAAAGACCTACAGCAGTGGATTTCATCAAGAACAGCAGCAAACCCAGAAAAATGTAGCTTTAACAAACTCATACTCCCTGCACGTAGAAGACCAGGCACTATATCAAGGGTTTACCTACCAAGTAACTGCATATCTCTACGATCAATGGGGGTCCAACTGCTCAGAACCCCACCAATCCTTAAAGGGGTTGTGTCATCTCATACAATGTCTGATAGATGTAGGTCCCAGATGTAGCACCCGCACCTATCTTTAGAACGGCGCCGTCAAAGTGAAGGAGGGAGCAATGCGCATGTGTGGCCGCCCTGCATTCATTTCTGTGGGAGTGCAGAGAATAGCCATGCAGCGAGCACAGCTATTTTATGAGGTCCCACTGAAATGAATACGAAGCGCATGCTATGTTTTTCATCTGGCCGCCTGTCAACATGTTCGGCCCGTCCCTATTATAGTGAATGGGACCGGGGCGGACTTCTGGAAAACGTTAGTACAGATCCAGCGGACTGATCCCCTGCCGGAACAGCCTGCTGGACAATCCTAACGCCAGTGTGAAAGAAGCCTAAAGGGGCCTTCAGCCTGACACTTCCAGTCACCCAATGTGCAAGGAACTTCAACGGAGCTCCATTCGGCTTAGTAGAGCTTCGATGCAGTTCCCTGAACAGCAGGTATAGAGGAGTACCAATGTGGAGGAGGAAAAAACATATTTTTCCTTTTCTTACCCGAATCAATCGGGTACCAGCATGGGCAGCACGGCGGCTAAGTGG
Source organism: Bufotes viridis (assembly GCA_033119425.1). Taxonomy (NCBI): domain Eukaryota; kingdom Metazoa; phylum Chordata; class Amphibia; order Anura; family Bufonidae; genus Bufotes; species Bufotes viridis. Next base: position 43,184,867 of record CM065592.1, on the reverse strand, counting down.
TTAGCACTGGTGCCTTGCAGCGCTGGGGTCCTAGGTTCCAATCCAACCACGGACAACATCTGCATGGAGTTTGTATGTTCTCCCCGTGTTTGCGTGGGTTTCCTCTGGGTACTCCGGTTTCCCTCCCACACTCCAAAGACATACTGATAGGGAACTTAGATTGTGAGCTCCACTGAGGATAGCATGATAGCCATGTCTGTACAGTGCTATGGAATATGCCAGCGCTATATAAGTGAGTAAAATAAATTAAAAATACAAGAGGTTAGATGCCCACCAGTGATGATGTCTGGGCACTGCATTGCCTATTGATATGGTATAAATTATAACAATGGGGATACCCCTTAGGAGGCAGTATACTGCGTTCCTGTGGAGCTGATTGTAACTGATCTTGATCCGGTTTGATATTGACTTATTTTCACCAATCCCTCTGGTTGTTTCCATCCTGTAGGTAGCACTTCCTGTTCCTGAATCCAACCAAACCCATGATGCACTTCTTCTTCCTCTGTCACAGATTCACCACCGCCCCTAACCACACCCAGCTAGTTTATAGCTCCTCCCACCCAGATAGTTACATAGACACTTCCCTATCACTGCCCCTAACAACACCCAGCTAGTTTATAGCTCCTCCCACCCAGCTAGTTACATAGACACTCCCCTATCACTGCCCCTAACAACACCCAGCTAGTTTATGGCTCCTCCCACCCATCTAGTTACATAGACACTCCCCTATCACTGCCCCTAACAACCCCCAGATAGTTTATAGCTCCTCCCACCCAGCTAGTTACATAGACACTCCCCTATCACTGCCCCTAACAACACCCACCTAGTTTATAGCTCCTCCCACCATCTAATTACATAGACACTCCCCTATCCTGCCCCTAACAACACCCAGCTAGTTTATAGCTCCACCCACCAGCTAGTTACATAGACACTCCCCTATCACTGCCCCTAACACCCAGCTAGTTTATAGCTCCTCCCACCCCGCTAGTTACATAGACACTCCCCTATCACTGCCCCTAATAACAACCAGCTAGATTATAGCTCCTCCCACCAGCTAGTTACATAGACACTCCCCTATCACTGCCCCTAATAACACCCAGCTAGTTTATAGCTCCTCCCACCCCGCTAGTTACATAGACACTCCCCTATCACTGCTCCTATCAACCCCCAGCTAGTTTATAGCTCCTCCCACCCAGCTAGTTACATAGACACTCCCCTATCACTGGCCCTAACAACACCCAGCTAGTTTATAGCTCCTCCCACCCATCTAGTTACATAGACACTCCCCTATTACTGCTCTACACATGGACATGACAGCACAGGAAATAGAAGCTGCATGGACATGGTCATGTGACCACTGCCCATAACAGGATATAGGAGTGATAAAGGTAAAAAACATATATGAGAAAATTACAGCGACCCTCATAAATGATTACATTAAAGGATATTAATGCAAAAGGGAAAAATCCCTTTAACAGATGTAATAAATGGGTGGCCTTGTCAAAGTGGTGCTGTTTTGGAGAGGGTCAATAGTGTTTCTTGATGCATGTGAGGAGTGTCTGATCCCAAAGAAGAGCAACTGTAGGAGAATTTGCAGAAAAGGTTATGACAGAAAGTGTCAGTACACAGGGGGGTTTAATATTTAGTTTGTGCCAGAAAAGCGTCATGAGAAAGTCACTATTTTGACACAAGCCATGTTTGCGTAAAAATTTTGCAACTTTTTGCATTTTTAAAAATAAGGTGGAAAACCGGATGTGGATTTTTATTATATTAGGTGCACTCACTCCAGATTTAATCAACTCAGACTTTTTAAAAAGTGACAAACAAGGTGTAACTTCACCCCAATAGGGGTACCTTTGATAAATTTGGTGTCAAGTAGGCCAATGCAGTCAAGAAAGAAAAAAAATTATCCTCATGGTAAATTTCCCCCCCAGAGTACATCACAGCTTCCTGTGTATGCGCCTAAGTAGCCACAGACTGGTCAGAGGATGAATACATAGGTGGATTGGTTCTCCATATGACTAGGGGTGGGCGATATGGCCTAAAATTTATATTGCGATATAATATGAAGCATGTGCGATATGCGATATATATCGCGATATAAATTTTCTATATTGGAGGGGGGGGTTGTTAAACTTTTTTTTTTTTTTTTCCTTCAACTTTTTATTTTATAACTATTTAGCCTCCTTTAGGGGCTAGGACTCTTGTGCTATTCACCCTGATAGAGCTCTGTCAGGGTAAATAGGACTTGACACTGACCCTGCTGCCCTGTGCACACAGCAGCAGGGAGCTGACCATAGCAGCCAGGACATCAGTAGTGCCCTGGCTGCCATGGTAATCGATCGGAGCCCCAGCATTACACTGCTGGGGCTCCGATCATAACTGCCACTGCCACCAATGATGGGGGGGCACTGTGCCACCAATGAGTGAATAGAAACATAGCCTGCATGTGCCGGCCATATACCATACTGGGCCTCTGTGACTGCACTCTGCGATTCACCGCAATTAACCCCTCAGGTTCTGAGGGGTTAATTGCGGCGGATCGCAGCAGGCAGTCATAGAAGCGGTATGATATATGGCCGGCACATGCAGGCATATAGGACCTTTAATTAGGGGCACTTACTGTTATGTATGTGCGGGGCTCCGTTCGCCCGCTCTGGCCCCCGTCACATGGTGGGAACACCAGGGAGGAGACATCAGCTTCTCTCCCTGGGCGTTCCTTCTCCCTGCCTGTGACGTTCTGCCACAGGCCACAGTCCCTCCCCTTCTCCGCTCTCATTGGTGGCAGTGGCCACAGTCCCTGCCCTCCTCCTCTCTCATTGGCGGCTCTCAGTGGGGAGGGAGGGACTCCCTCCTTCTCCACTGTGCCGGCTCAGGAGAACATGGTATGCGCCGAGAGCGGCGCATACCATGTTCTACCGCGATATGGCGATATAGACAAAATCGATATCGTGGCACAAATTCATATCGCATATCGTCTATATCGCCATATCGTCCCACCCCTACATATGACCAGTCATTGTGACGTTGTGCCAGTGCAGCTTAGCGCGAGTTCACATCTGCGTTTAAGCTTTCCATTTTTCTGATCTGTCAGAACAGAAAATGAATAATTGATCCGTCTTATTTTGAGTATCAGTTGTGATCAGTTTGCATTAGTTGGTGTCAGGACTATAAAACATCATTTTTTTTTTTGACAGGAGGACTTTTTCTCCCAACAAAAATAACTGATGTCTGACAGAACTAACACAAATATTGCAAACTGATCACAACTGATCCTCATATTTGCGATACATTCCTCCGGTAGAGAACAGCCTGCTGGAGTTCTCCTAATCTGGCATGGTTACCAGAAGGCCCGTCGGCCCCCCTGACTATAATGGGGTCTAGCCGCTACCTTGCAAATATGCTGGGATTCAACCAGACAAAAACCGCTGCATACAATAGTCAGCCTGATTCCCGGAACAGCCTACCGGAAAGCAAATGCGAAAGTAGCCTTAGACGGATCAGTTATTTTTAGAGTTGGGTGAACTTCTATTTTTAGTTTGGGTTCGGGTTATCGTAGCATCCCGTTATGGATTCCGCTACCGCGGACCATAACGGCATTTGGAATCCATAAGGGGCTGCTTCATTGAACCCGAACTGTGGACAACACTAAGGACCTGGGGTGACGTCACTGTCATGTGATCAGTGCAGGGGGCGTGGCTCAGTACTGGATCACCTCTTATCCAATCCAGTGCTAAGCCACGCCCCTGCACTGATCACATGACGGTGACATCACCCCAGGTCCTTAGTGTTGTCCAAGGTTCGGGTTCATTGAAGCAGCCCCTTATGGATTCTAAATGCCGTTATGGTCCGCGGTAGCGGAATCCATAACGGGATGCTACGATAACCCAAACCCTGGACACCGAAATAAAAATAGAAGTTCGCTCAGCTCTAGTTATTTTGCATTTTTCTGTTCTTCCGACGGATAAGAAGAATGGAAAGATAAACTCAGATGTGAAAAAGCCCTCAGGAAATAAATATGGGTAAGGGTATGTTTGCATCACCGTCAGCAGATCCAGTAGGTTGTCCCGGCAGAATCTGGTATATTTTGCACATCCGGATTCTACAGTCCACTGCCAGATCCCTATTAACTATAATGGGGTCTAACAATGTTTTGGCCACTTTCTGGCATAAATGCAGAGTTTATGCCGGACAAACACCGTAGCATGCAACGTTTTTTGTCTAGCTAATGGCCGACATTTGTTCGGGATCAGGCGTACCGCAGATATGAACGTACCCTTACAAAGTTTAGACGAGAACATCAATTCCTCAGATACCAGTAAAGAAACCCGAACAGGTATTTTTGAGGCATGTTAAGTAAAAACACAATGAATAATCATCAGTTCTGTATTCACTGGTACAGACATAATAACCCAATCAATACCAGCTATTAGCAAAAATGAGGACAATGATCATGAAACAACTTAATTGCACAATCCATTTAAGAGAGCCCTAGGCCTCTGCAATCTCCTGCTGCAGACGGAGCAATCTCAATATCCCCACTTTTTGTAATTACAGACATTATATTTCTCAGTGTACGTTCCTTCCTTCCAGAAGCTTGGTCCATGTCCTGCTTGGTTTCCAGTAAGCAATCCAATTTTTATATAAAAGCATATGTCTTCTACAGTAAATAACGAAACATTGGGAAATGTTTCTGTAAAATAAGTTTATAATATTATAATATAATATTTTATTATCCTGGGGCAAAGAAAAGCTGCGTATGCCGATGCCCAGGATTCCAGCATGTTTAATTTGCACATATAAAGGGGAAAAATGACATCTGATCACAGCTACGGTAATGAGATTATTTTTGCAATGCTCTACAATATGATTCAATTGTACATTTCATTTTGGGAAAAAAAAAAAAACGGTAACATTTTAGTAAGGAGCATTGCACACAGTACCACTTGCAACCTGACTCCTGATCTGAATTTGGGAAAGTTCACAGCTGAGAAGCCATTTTGTTCGCTTTTCTGGCGTTAGATCTTTCACCCTTCTGGATACGGCCTCAGGTCCATGATCGCAGTTTGGGTCTGGAAAATAAGAGACTGTTTCCCTGGGTCCGTGAAAATAAAAATAGATGTGTCCGTGATTTTTTGGAGGCTGGTGGACTAGATTATTTTGGTGGTAATTATCATCATTTTATTGCTCACATGAATGCTGGTAATATTGAGCCGTAGACATGTATTACTTACAATCTTTACCATTCATTATGGTTTTCCGATTTATCCACAAAAAATACTGGATGTCTGTGATTTTAGGATAAGTTGTGCGGAAAAGACAAAAATCCTGGTTGGCCACCATGGTCTGCTGTAATGAGCGAGTGTTCATGTGCATGCAAGTGGATGAGGCGAATGGTTTTTGTTTTTTAAATTGTAGGCACTATGGGGGTGGGGGTTGTGTATGGGGCATTACTGGACATTACTCAAGGACATTATTATGCCCACTATGGGGACATTATGAGGAAATATAAACTGAGGGTAATATAGGGCCATTGTATGTCCAGGGGGCGCTACAGAGGGACATTATATATATATATATATTGAGGGTACTGCAGGGGTTGAGATTTAAAAAAAAAATCCTATGAAATTTATCTATTTTTAATAGCCATTTTAACGGAAAAAAATAGATGCATCCACTGATGCAAAATAGCCATGAAAACTGACAGCGCATCCGTTTTTAAAGAACATTATTTTTCACTGTCGTGTGAATGTAGCCTAAGGTGATCATAGGGATGTTCCACCTTTAGAACCACTAGTGATCAGCGGTAATTTGTATGCAAAGTGTTTCTTTTGCCACCAGTGAATGCATACATAAAAGCCACAGAACATTCCCAAAATTACACCTATAGGACATACTGACACCAATGACTGCTTTTACACCATAAATAACGCTGGGCCGCAGTGAGCCACAGCACGGGGGCCATCAGACAGTCTAGTCCAGGCGAGCACAACTTTTTATGGTTTTATGGACTGAACCAATGACTAGGGCCAAAAAGAAAATTTAAAGGGATATTAAAAACTGAAATACTGTATTTTTAGCGTACTGAACACACAGTATATACCATTAATGCCTAGTTACAGTTTTAGGACTCCCATCTAGTGGAAGAAATACATGAAAAATACATGTTGGCAGCCACAAGACATGGACATGATGGTTGGGGGCCACACAAAAATGGTATCAAGAGCCACATGTGGCCCCCGGGCAGCAGGTTGTGCATCCCTGGTCTTGCCCTATCAATCAAAGAGGAAGGGGGAGTGTTCTGAGTACCAGGAGGCGAAGCAGTGCTCCAAGAGCTACGCCGACCCCTCGGTGCTCGAACCGCATAATTTGCATAAATATAAAAGTAATGATATCTCCAAAGCAGTGCAAGCTAAAAAGAAAATACAGGTATTGTTTTAATCAGGATGATGAACCCTAATATGCCTGGTTTATTAGGGTTATCATGATTACAGGCTCTTTAAGTCAATGGGAAAGATTTATCAACGGTGTCATGGAATGCATGGACAGGAGTGCTCCAAATGTATGAAACCAGCACCTGCTGCATAAAATATTTTGTGTAGCTCACGAGACATGTTAGGCACATTTCTCTGTCCCGCTCCATGTTGCTGCTTTCGTATGTACAATCGCCAATATTTTGCCGTGTTTTACTCTTAGTCTTAGTCACGCTCGATAATGCAAAACTGCCAAAATAGGCTTAAAATAGTCAAAAACATAGTAATAAATATCAACTGTGAGTCAACACAATATTTGTCCGCGTACACACCGGAGAGAGCGGCGGTAACCTGAAGGAACGGGCTCTGTCCCTTCCGTATATATTGAAAGATAAAGAAGATGGTACCGCGCTAGAGAGGAACAGCAATCCGCAGCAATCAGAATCCTTATCTTGGAGTAGTCCTGGAGACGAAGTTCACATTCAGTCTCTGGTCTCAAAGTGATCGTGGACACAATTTCTTATCCCGACATGGACCGCATAGGAGATCTCACACACCGTGCAGATTGTACGGCGTCCCGATTCAGCCACCAACATCCGGTTCCGGGTAGGAGTACTGGACCTTAGATCAGGGAAAAAGACAAGACCACTGGTGCGGTATCTTTGATAGAATGTAAAAGCGCAAGTTTATTTTACTTACAAAATCCACGATAAAATGAACATATATATAAAAAGGCCCGACCGGGTTTCACCGTGAAGGCTTCATCAGGGGCTTACATCTGATCTACCTTGGTCCGTAGTTGGTAAAATACATGTCAATAATTGGTGTGACCCGGAAGTATACGCCCAGTGGGGTCAGTATTGATCCCCAATGCATAACATTATCATAAGCAATTGCTGCTATATAAGAATTTCATTACTAAATATATAAAAAAATTTCATTAATAAATACATTAAAAAACACAAAAACCAACAAAAATCATAAATAATCAAATATAATCCTAACAACTCACTCAGAATCGGGCCGCACCTAAAGGCTCCACAAAACCTTACATCCACCAGATAGTACCTCGCCCTATGCCATACACACATTCTTTATATCCCACTCAATATTAAGGCCCCTCGGTTGCAGCGTACCCATCTTAAAAATCCACTCCGCCTCTTTTTGTTTATATAGGTGACAGGATTCCCCCCACTCCAATGATTTGCGACTGTTTCAACCGCACAGAACTTCAAGCCCACGGGGTTCTTTTGGTGATGTTGTTTAAAATGCGCAGAAACACTGTGTGTTTCCAATCCCTTTTTTATATTTCGGACATGTTCAGCCACTCTTACTTTCAACTTCCTCAAAGTCCTGCCTATATATTGGAGCCCGCAAGGGCACTCCAGTAAATAGATGACACTTGCAGTTTCACAGGAAGAATTCCCTATGATCTTCAATACTGTTCTATTCGATGTGGCAGTAACTGTGTCCACCTTGTTCTTCTTCTTATCCTCCCGTCCCCTATTCCTGCACGCGATACAGAAACCGCACCATGTGAACCCGCTTCTAACTTGGAAAAGATATATAGATGATTGCTTGTGTTTTTGGTCAGGAACTGCGATTGAACTGGACCACTTTATTTCCAGGTTAAATGCTAATACTTGGGGTATTGTTCTGTCAGCGGATATCAGTGACAGTGAGATTCATTTTCTAGATCTGGTGATCAGGATTGTAGATGGCAGGGTGCAAACCAACACATACTTCAAACCATCCGATAGGAATGGATATATTGAAAGAAACAGCTGCCATTACGAACCCTGGATTAGAAATATCCCAAAGGGTCAGCTGCAACGCATAAAACGCAATTGTACAGAAGACAAGGATTTTGAGGTCCAAAGTGAGGTCATTATTAATCGTTTCTTGGAGAAGGGCTATACTGCTGACACACTATATAAGCAGAAGGAGGAGGTGCTTCTAAAAGATAAGGTTATTAAGACCATCCCCGATACAAGTGGTAGGAATTCGGAAAGGGAGGGGAATGCAGAGAAGTTTAGATTTGCTTTCTCCACCACTTTCTCAACATGCTGCCCCCAGATAAAACAGATTATTAGAAGTAATTGGAAAGTTCTAAAGGGTGATAATATAATAGGTGACATTATACCCGACAAGCCCCCTTTGTCTTTAAGAAAGCACCTACGATCAGGAACCGTGTGGTCCATGGATGTTTGAAAAAGGTGACATCAACACCAAAAGTTAGAAGCGGGTTCACATGGTGCGGTTTCTGTATCGCGTGCAGGAATAGGGGACGGGAGGATAAGAAGAAGAACAAGGTGGACACAGTTACTGCCACATCGAATAGAACAGTATTGAAGATCATAGGGAATTCTTCCTGTGAAACTGCAAGTGTCATCTATTTACTGGAGTGCCCTTGCGGGCTCCAATATATAGGCAGGACTTTGAGGAAGTTGAAAGTAAGAGTGGCTGAACATGTCCGAAATATAAAAAAGGGATTGGAAACACACAGTGTTTCTGCGCATTTTAAACAACATCACCAAAAGAACCCCGTGGGCTTGAAGTTCTGTGCGGTTGAAACAGTCGCAAATCATTGGAGGGGGAATCCTGTCACCTATATAAACAAAAAGAGGCGGAGTGGATTTTTAAGATGGGTACGCTGCAACCGAGGGGCCTTAATATTGAGTGGGATATAAAGAATGTGTGTATGGCATAGGGCGAGGTACTATCTGGTGGATGTAAAGGTTTTGTGGAGCCTTTAGGTGCGGCCCGATTCTGAGTGAGTTGTTAGGATTATATTTGATTATTTATGATTTTTGTTGGTTTTTGTGTTTTTTAATGTATTTATTAATGAAATTTTTTTATATATTTAGTAATGAAATTCTTATATAGCAGCAATTGCTTATGATAATGTTATGCATTGGGGATCAATACTGACCCCACTGGGCGTATACTTCCGGGTCACACCAATTATTGACATGTATTTTACCAACTACGGACCAAGGTAGATCAGATGTAAGCCCCTGATGAAGCCTTCACGGTGAAACCCGGGTCGGGCCTTTTTATATATATGTTCATTTTATCGTGGATTTTGTAAGTAAAATAAACTTGCGCTTTTACATTCTATCAAAGATACCGTACCAGTGGTCTTGTCTTTTTCCCTGATCTAAGGTCCAGTACTCCTACCCGGAACCGGATGTTGGTGGCTGAATCGGGACGCCGTACAATCTGCACGGTGTGTGAGATCTCCTATGCGGTCCATGTCGGGATAAGAAATTGTGTCCACGATCACTTTGAGACCAGAGACTGAATGTGAACTTCGTCTCCAGGACTACTCCAAGATAAGGATTCTGATTGCTGCGGATTGCTGTTCCTCTCTAGCGCGGTACCATCTTCTTTATCTTTCAATAGTAATAAATATGGCTCATGACATGCGCCGTTTCTCTCCATTTGCATGGATCAATCTCTCCCATTTACAATCACAACACTAAATCCTAATGTCTTCGCAAACTCAATTGAGCCGCTTCGTTTCATAGAACATCCTATTGGAAAGGTCTCTAGAAGAAAGGCGTGGCACTCCAGACCTAGACGGAGATTTTTCCGCAAGGGGCACAGCATGTTTACTACATATATGTAGAGTTTTATTTTACGCCTATGTAAGCAAACGGGGATTAGATACAAGCTTGTGGGTTCGCTGGACTGAAAAGCTTTACAGAAAGTGTTCGCCATTAATTCTTCCTTCAAACCGTGTTCCACAGAAGCGCTCAGTCATTCGAGGTTACAACCCTGCCAAGGAATCTTAAAATTAGGTGATAATAGGAGCAGTTTTCAGGATGAAAAAAAAAAAAAAAAACTCGTTTTATAATTACAAGATATTCCATTTTTGCTGGTTTGATTAAATGAATCACGCAGAAATATGAGAAATATGTACTGCAAAACCTTAATCATGGGCACATCAAAGAGCCACGATTTATGGCCCAAGATGGCATAGGATAAAAACAAAATATTTAATGTGCCTCCAGATGCCTACCACAGTGTAACTGCATTGCCTTGGTATGCTCATCCAGCACCAGATATTACTAAACGATTTACAACATGTACAGAGAAGCCCAGGCTTTCTGCAATTAAACAGAAGCTGCCATGTGGAGAAGATTAAGGGTCCTTTTCACTCAGTAGCATCCAATGGAAAACTAAAAGGGTCTATTCCTCCATCGCACACAGGCTCCTTTCATGCAATGTTCATTTATCTGAGGGGTGAAGAAAGATGTGTGGTCTTCACATCGATCTTCAAAGCTGGTGTGAAAACCCAAATCGCTTTTAAAAGGGTTTATCTCCTCCATTAAACACATTGACCAGTATTCATATAAATGTGGATGACTTAAAAAATACTACCGTAACTGCAGCGCAAAATGCCCGGGGCGTAAATCAGACCAACTAAGGCTAAACTCAAGTAGACACATCAAACTCAAAAACTAAACATATGCAATAAAATTAATTTTCTTGCTTTATTCAAAACAGTGAAACCTCTTTGAGGCGACCACTCAAAATTGCTTCGAAAAAAGACCTGCTCTTTTAGGGGGGTGGACTTCTCCAAGACGATGGCCAGTAGGTACAGTATAATAAATGGTGGAGCTAGAAATCGGTCTCGGGAAATCTGGTATCTTGCATATGGGGTGGTCTTTTTAAGAGGTTTCATGGTATGCGCAACTTAAAGTAATTAGGGAAATCTGTCACCAGATTTCTGATGCCCTCACCTTTAAATCTTCGGAGCTCCAGGAGATGCCAATGAGTCGCCATATTCATGAGCTGATGCCCACCCACCTTGTCCAACTGAATCAGCAGCAAGTGTGCAAGCAAAGCCAGGGACTTGTGAAAATTCGGGACTCATCATTATGCACTAGAGCCGTTCAATACAAGATTTTGCCAAAACGGCTGGGTCAATTAAAGAAAATTACTTAGGGTTTTGCGAAGGGGATCTGTGACTAGTTTATGTTGCCCTTAGTTAGAAAACCATAAAATTGGTGACAGATTCCCATTTAAATTGTATTTTTGAAAATTAACATAATATGTTTGAGAAAATTAAGGTGTAAACTAGGTTTGAAATCAAAAATTTAAAAAAAAAAATGCAAAACTAATTTAAAAAAATAAAAATATTGGACACAATTAGTTAAATCAAAGTAACACATTTTCATGCTTATGCAGGAAAATAATCAAAACTGCACAGTTGCTCCTAGAGGTGAGCGGACTAACTTCAGATTAATACTGTACGAAGACCCATCTTCGTACAATATTAGAATGTATGGGCTCTAATGAGCCGAAGTTATGTATTGGCGAAGTCGCGCGTGACTTTGCTTAATAACTTCGGTTAAGTTTTGAAGTGGTTTTCCACTTTAAAAATCAACTACTGAAGTGATTCAACGAAGTCACGTGCGACTACGCCAATAACTAACTTCGGCTTGTCGGAGCCCATACATTCTAATATTGTACGGAGAAGGATCTCTGTCCAGTATTAATCCGAAGTGATGAATGACGCGACTTCGGATGTCACTAGTTGCTCCGTCTTATTCTCTTCATCAAAGTCATTGGACCAGAGACCTTTTTTAATTTGAAACTTTTAAATTTTATTTTTTTTAAACTAAATAATTCCTCAGACAAACCTCACTTGCTCTTACTAGTGGCAATGTAAATGTAAAATTAAAAAGTAAAGTGCAATATTTAATAATAACTTTTAGCAGATATATTCGGGTCTACTAACACACTTGGTAGAAATAATACAATTTGTAACAAATATGAAAAATGGCAAAAAAAAAAAAGAAAATGCATGATGAAAAACAGGCAAGTACAGTATCCTGGACTGTATCGTTACAAAGTACTTTCAGGCTAATTACTATAGCATGCTTATCGAGAGTAACCTGAGGGTTCAGCCTTTGAAAGACAGACAAATTACATGCAGCCCTTCCTTGTCAGTGACTGCTCTGGAGAGCCCTGCAGCGCGGAAGAAAATCATGTAACAAGAGCAAATAATTAAGGACGTCTTGCACAGTCTACTGTTGGAATGACAGAACACGTGTTCATGAGCTAGAATCCGGTGGCGGGACGGATTACCATTCAGGAGAATCCATCACCTTAACATGTTTATCTGCGGATGAACACGCACTCCCTCCCTGATGTTACATGATCTTCTCCAGTAGACATTGTTTAAGTGTCTAGTTCCCGGTAGACATCGGCTTGATTGAATAATGCAGTGTTTTATCCTCTTGAGTTTTCTAATATTCCCATTAGTCCTCTTAAATCCAAGCTAAATATACTCAATGTAACCAATCTTTCCATGTAGCTCGCACCTGAAAACCACTAATTATTTTTCTTACTCCAAGCTGTTCTTTGGTAAGACAAGGCCTCTCAAGGGCCGGAGAAGTAAGCTACGAATCAGTAAGACTGACGATCCCACTTCTTCCAGGATGGGTTGGAAAATGATGAGTTACTTAGAAAGAAAAAACTTAAAATAATGTTATTATACTGCAAACTTGTAATCTTATTTTCCTAAACTACACGGAACTTTTTAACCAATTTTATGTAAATCAGTGATTTTAAAGTACCGGTAAATCATTAATGGGATTTTACTAGACAAAAAAGGGTGGCCTACCGACCCAGTGGAATGAAGTTACGTGGCAATTCCTCCGATGGTTTTGGGGCTGTACTGACATATCCACAATAACAATATTTAACTGCTCTAGTAAATAAGAAAATATACAAATAGAGATTTCATGGCTGTACGATTGGTTTTACGTTTCTGTTTTCAATAGACAAAGCCGAAAAGGGCATGACCATGAATGCTATTTACATTTGGGTAAAGCAGTGGGTGTGGACCCACGGTGACACTTATTAGATATGACTTAGGCAATGCCCCTAGGAGTAGCCCTAAGAGCCCTTCATTCTTTCACCCCTGTACAGGGATCACTCCATTGCAAGGAAACCAACAGGTTGCTACCTCTGGAAGTCCTCTCTGTTCAGTGACAGGTGACCCAGGTAGGCCGAGACACGGTGGTATGTGGCACTAAGGGGACAGACAAGAGCAAAGTTATAGGACAAGCTGAGGTGAGGGCAGGTAGAGTCCAATTAAACCATTATCAGAATAGGCAGTACAGGATTGGTCCAGTAAACAGGCAGAGGTTGTGTATGGGAGATTAGGGCAATATAAAAGCCTGCCTTCACAGAACCACACAAGCTCAGGTACCGTACTCGGCTGCTCCACTCAGGTCCCTGGATGTAACCTTTCATTTTGACGCCGCTGCAGCCAATCGCTGAATGCATTGGTGACCTGCTCCCCTTACATCATGATAAATGGTCATGTGACAAAAGGGGAGTAGGCCAGCGCTGCAGCCATCGACTGGCTGAAGTGGCAATGAAATGGAAACTTGCCCACAGGGACCTGAGGATGAAAAAAAACACAGGAGCGAGCAGCAAGAATCGGGAAGCCGGTAAGTATGCTTCCCTTCATAGGTCTGCCCGGTGGGGGAAGGGGAATTCTCAGACCACCAACATGCAAAACCCCTTTAAATAACCTAAGGAAGACCGTGGCTGGGGGAGCATGAGGTCAGTGAACTTGCCCTTTAAGAGCAGAGGAGTGCACGTACGCCCTATGGGAGTAGAAAATAGCATGAGGGAGGTCAGAAGCGGCCTACAGCTTGGAGCAGGTATGTACTACACACACTTTGGTGGCCGAGCTCACCAGGCAGGAGCACAAGGATCCTGGTGGTCCATGGCCACCGGCAGCACTGTGCTGCTGGAGAAGTGAGTATTCTGCCAGTCATGTCTATGGGCAAAGACCACAGGCATTATAGTAAGTTTAAGGATGGATAGTCTAGTGGCTCCAGGCTCTGAAAAAATACTGGACCTTAACATAATAGGGGCCCATAAATTCTGAAGACTTGCCCATTAGGAATTGAGTTTGTAGCCACAAAGTTGATTCACAAATAACCTATTAGACTTTACTGATGATATGTTCTGCGTGTGCAATGAAAGTGGACGTGTACATGTTCTCAGTGGTTATTCGTACTGGTGGTGAACTCAATTTCTCTTGCGTTCTGGATTCCTTCGGGTAGCTCAAGGTAGAACCCTCTGCATCATCCTCCCTGGTGCAAACACCACTCGTTTGGATATGGGTGTCCTGTATAGATGGAGGGTGGGCCATCAGGATAATTTTTCTAGACTCAAAGTACCGCAAACCCAACACAAGTGTTTGGCAAATTAATCTTAACGTGTGCCATCTTTCCAAAATGTTTCCATCTTTCTAATATGTCTTTGTAAAGTAAAATAAATATATAAACATGTCTAGTGCAACCCCATAGATGAGTATAGTCCTCAGCATGAGAGTTTTCATCAGGTAATGATTTTCTCCAATTGGTTTCCTATGAAATTGACCGATGCCGTCTTCCAGAATTAGCAAATAAAATTCTGATCCTCGCAGGGGTGTGGTGACATAGACATGATTAGTGTCCAGACTGGTGGGAGAAGAAGCCCTGGCAGGGGGTTTATCCAGAACTGCAGCCAGCATATCCTTTTCAGAAGGAGCTGTAATGGCTATGAACACCTTTGGCGTCATTTTATTTTTATTATTACTATTGCATTGTATTCATTTTGAGCTAAATTATTTTTTTCAATTGGTCTTTTACTCAAAATGTTGAACCCTTTTCAGCCTTGAGATTCTCTAGTAGGAGGTTCTGTATTATTACTGTCCCATCAGACAGCTGACAGCTCCTTATCTCTGACCTTATAAAAACTCAATACGGCTAAATTCTTATCTTACATGGCGTTCATGGCCTTTTCTTACGGTAATTAGAGATAAGGTTTATTAGATGACCGGAATGAAGTGAAAGTACGATTCACACAGCTGGAAAAACCGTTAACAATTTGTAACAGACGGATGAATATTTTTAATAGAGACGAAGTGGAAAAAACATTTTTTTTGTCAAAAATGTGTAAAATGCAATTATAAAAAATTGCCCCTGAAGGTGTACATAGCCTTTAAACTGTACCGCTAAACTCTGCTTCAATAGTCACCCTTATAGATTACCCTATAAGTGCCAGTCAGGGTTGCCAACAGGCCAGACATTTCTGGACAGTCCGTAAAACTAGGCAAATTTTTTCCAGTGGGCAAGATTTTTTTGGAGGCTGGTGGTACTTGAGTAGATTATTTTGGTGGTAATTATCATTTTACAGCTCAGTTCTTATGTGTTTTTATCAGTATATTGAGCTTTAGGCATGTATTACATATCATCTTCATCATTTACTGTGGTTTTCCAATTTGTTCGCAAAATAAAATGTAGACTGTCCGTGATTTTGGGATAAGTTGTCCAGAAAAAAGAAAAATTCTGGTTGGCAGCTGTGGTGCCAGTGTCTCATGCCGGTTGTACTTTATACAGTCAATTTAATTTTGTACATCAATACTATGTTACAATAAAAAAGCACATCACTACTAAAATAGTCAACTTATTTCCATGTGCTAGAGACAGACGGGAGAACAGAAAATTGCAGGTTTCAGTAAAGTTCATAGAGGGGCATAGAAATATTATATAACATATCATTCAGGACATGATACAGATGACACTATTGAAAGACTTATTTATGTCCGAAACACCACTGAAAAGTTAAAGGGGTTTCTGTTTTACGTCAGAATCCTTTATAGTAATCATTTATGAAGGTAGCTGGAATTATGTAATGCAATTATACCTTTATTGCACCGTTCTAAGCTGTGGTCACATGACCATGTCCATGCAACTCTTTCTTATTTTATGCAATGTTATGCCCATGGGCGGGGCAGTGATATGGGAGTGCCTATGTAACTAGCGGGGTGGGAGGAGCTATAAACTAGCTGGGTGTTGTTAGGGGCAGTGATATGGGAGTGCCTATGTAACTAGCGGGGTGGGAGGAGCTATAAACTAGCTGGGCGTTAGGGGCAGTGATAGGGGAGTGTCTATGTAACTAGCGGGGTGGGAGGAGCTATAAACTAGCTGGGTGTTAGGGGCACTGATAGGGGAGTGTCTGTAACTAGCGGGGTGGGAGGAGCTATAAACTAGCCGGGGGTTGTTAGGGGCAGTGATAGGGGAGTGTCTATGTAACTAGCTGGTGGGAGGAGCTATAGACTAGCTGGGTGTTGTTAGGGGCAGTGATAGGGGAGTGTCTATGTAACTAGATGGTGGGAGGAGCTATAAACTAGCTGGGTGTTATTAGGGGCAGTGATAGGGGAGTGTCGATGTAACTAGAGGGTGGGAGGAGCTATAAACAAGCTGGTTGTTAGGGGCAGTGATAGGGGAGTGTCTATGTAACTAGATGGTGGGAGGAGCTATAAACTGAGCTGGGTGTTGTTAAGGGCAGTGATAGGGGAGTGTCTATGTAACTAGCTGGTGGGAGGAGCTATAGACTAGCTGGGTGTTGTTAGGGGCAGTGATAGGGGAGTGTCTATGTAACTAGATGGTGGGAGGAGCTATAAACTAGCTGGGTGTTGTTAAGGGCAGTGATAGGGGAGTGTCTATGTAACTAGCGGGGTAGGAGGAGCTATAAACAAGCTGGGTGTTGTTAGGGGCAGTGATAGGGGAGTGTCTATGTAACTAGCTAGTGGGAGGAACTATAAACTAGCTGGGGGTTGTTAGGGGCACTGATAGGGGAGTGTCCATGTAACTAGCTGGTGGGAGGAGCTATAAACTAGCTGGAGGTTGTTAGGGGCAGTGATAGGGGAGTGTCTATGTAACTAGCGGGGTAGGAGGAGCTATAAACCAGCTGGGTGTTGTTAAGGGTAGTGATAGAGGAGTGTCTATGTAACTAGCGGGGTGGGAGGAGCTATAAACTAGCTGGGTGTTAAGGGCAGTTATAGGGGAGTGTCTATGTAACTAGTTGGTGGGAGGAGCTATTAACTAGCTGGGTGGGGGAAGCTATAAACTAGGTGGGTGTTGTTAGGGGCAGTGATAGGGGAGTGTCTATGTAAATAGCTGGGTAGGAGGAGCTATAAACTAGCTGGGTGTTGTTAGGGGCAGTGATAGGGGAGTGTCTATGTAACTAGCTGGTGGGAGGAGCTATAAACTAGCTGGGTGTTAGGAGCAGTGATAGGGGAGTGTCTATGTAAGTAGCTGGGTGGGAGGGGCTATAAACTAGCTGGGCGTTGTTAGGGGCAGTGATAGGAGAGTCATGGGTTTGGTTGGATACAGCAGCAGGAGGTTCTACATACAGGGTGAAAACAAAATACAATGTTCTGTCTACATGATGAAGGCAAATTGAGAAAAATCCCAGAAAACCCTTTTAACCACTTGTGGACAGGGCAACTTTCTGTTTTTGCATTTTCATGTTTTAGTCCCTGCCTTCCAGGAGTCATAACGTTTTTATTTTTACATTCCCATAGCCATATGAGGGCTTGTTTTTTACAGGACAGGTTGTACTTTCTAATGGCACCATTTTATACAGTATATGATGTAGTGGGAATCTGGAATTTTTTTTTTTAATGCGGTGAAATAGAAAAAAAACACAATATCACCATAGTTTTATGGGTTTAGTTTTTATCGCTTTCCCTATGTGGTAAAACTGACCTGTTACCTTAATTCTCACCACCAGTATGGTTACATTTTTATAGTTCTTCTTGTTTTGATACTGAAAAAAGAAATGTTTTTTTCTTTGCATCGCCAAATTCTGACCCCCATACAATTTTTAAAGTTATATCTACAGAGCTGTTTGAAAGCTTATTATTTGAGGAGCGAACTGTGGTTTTTATTGATACTATTTAGGGCAAAATCAAAGGGCAAAATAGGCTCTTTTGATTTTTTAGGTTACAGCGTTCACCATACAGGATAAATATGTTTTAGTACAAGAGTTTTGGGACATTGGCATGCAAATGATCTTACTTTTTTGTTGATTATTTATTTCTATTTTTATTATGGGGAAAGACCAGGATTTTCATTTTTATATTTTTAAAAAAATGTATTTCTTTTTCCTTCTACATATATTTTAAGTTCCCAATGGGAAGCTGAACATACGATTGCTAGGGCCAAAGGAGGGCAGCACTCCCGGGGAAAGCCGCCACAGAAGCCAAGGTGTCAAGGTCACAATTGACCACGGCATCTGAGGGGTTAAATGTCTATGATCGACATTATGGACAATCACAGAAATTAGCCCTAGGTATCTACTATTTAAAACAGCAGAAACCCAGCAGCTATGGTGCCCACTGTGCTCGGGAGGGGGCGCCATTTTTAATGAACTGATTTCCACCGTACATGAATGGAAGACATCCACAAGGGGTTACACACTCAACAATACTGGAGTGGGGAAAAAACACTGATCAATGATAGCACGCATCAACTCAGAACACAATGCTATGCTTTTCAGATATCACAGCTTAAATGTTATGAACATCTTCGGAGACAACTGTTTTTATGTTGCATTTTGCTCATTTTGAGCTAAGTTTCAGAATATCTTGCTTTTAGTTTTATGAAGAACCATCAGGTTGCTGATCTGATGACTCGATGTACAGCCTTTATCTCTGAACTTCTGACAGCCCATAAACACTCATTATAGCTAAATTCTAAGCAAACTGGTAAGAATATGGAGGACATTTGCTCCTTTGCTTTCCAGTGCTGGTCACGGCGCTCATTTCCCGTTTTGATCCATCAGAAGAACAGAAAAAAACAGGATCCTGTAAAAGACAAACTATTCCAAATAATGCATGAAGTACTTTTTTCCCCTCTAAAAAAAATGCTGTACTCGGCTATCTCCAGGACTCCCAGAGAAATGAATGGAGAGGCCGTGTGGATGTGCGACCGGCCGCTCTGTTCATTTCGTAAAACAGTGGAGGTCCCAGTTGTAGGACCCCCACCGATCTAATAGTTATTCCCTTTCCTTTGGATAGGGGATAACTTGAAACAACTGGAATACCCCTTTAAGCTTACAAAGAGCTGTCCATGTTAGGCATGGACATCTGGGTCCTCTAGGGAGAGAAACACTATCTTAGATGTGGCTCCAGAGCAGAAGAATGCCTATAATTATTGAAAGCCCAGAGTCACAATCAGTGCATTGGACTGGAAGGTGCCAGTCTACGGCCAACGTATACTATTACCATGTTCCTGGAGAATCCTTGTCTGCAGCAAGAAGAATTTATTACTAGGTCTTACAGCAGCCCCCATGTGTCCTCGCTTGCACTGTAATTCTACATCAAGGTCCTGAGGGATCTGAAGACTGAGCACTCGTGATCTATAGACCCTGGTGGCAGTCGCCAGAGAACATTGCAATAAATCAACTACTAAGCATGCCAGCTACTGGAGACTGGAATCCAAGAATATTCTAGGCAGACTATTTATGCATATACATTTTTCAGTGATGAATATTCTATAAGGCCTCAAGCACATGACCGTGTCCGTATTGCAGTCCACAAAACGTTCTGTGTCCCATCCGCACTTTTCTCACTCCGACAAGAACAGGACATGTTCTATCATTTGCAGGATATACGGATGTGAACAGCACACGGATGGGTCCGTGTGTAGAGTTGAGCGAACTTCTGTTTTAAGTTCGGCTTTCAAAGTTCGGGTTATCCAAGCATCCCGTTATGGATTCCGCTACCACAGACCATAACGGCATTTGGAACATGGGGTGAAGGACCTGGGGTGACGTCACCGTCATGTGATCAGTGCAGGGGGCGTGGCTCAGTACTGGATTGGATAGGCTACCACCTCTTATCTCTTACCTCTTATCTAATCCAGTACTGAGCCACGCCCCCTGCACTGATCACATGACGGTGACGTCACCCAAGGTCCTCCGTGTTGTCCAAGGTTCGGGTTCATTGAAGAATCCCCTTATGGAATCCATAACGGGATGCTTGGATAACCCGAACCCGAACTTTGGAAGCCGAACTTAAAACAGAAGTTTGCTCAACTCTATCCGTGTGTAATCCATCAAAAAATACAGATAGCACACGGATGGAAAATATGGCCGTATGCATTAGGCCTGAGGTTGATCGATTTTTTTTATTTTATTTTTTTACTTTTAGATATCATTTCAGAAGTAAAGTAAAGATCCAATATGACAAGCCATGCCCTTTACCCTCATAGTTAACTCACAGGGTGCAGGAGGTCTCTTAGCTGAATGTGAACGAACAAGATAAAGACAAGCTGCCGGGTATCATTTTATACCACGTTTAATCGTCTCTTGCTGCCGTTTTATGACTCTATATGGATTGGATCATGGGAAATGTAATTCACATGTGCTGTTTTTCATTCAGAGGAAAATACAGATGCGGCTGCAGCGCGCAGCCGGCCAAATCTTCATTCAGATCCAGGATCCATGGACGCCACTGTAATTGAGAGACATTCCCGAGCAGATAACTATAGACTTTCATTTTCCTTATAAATAATAGCTCTTCCGAGAGGCTTCCAATGAAAACATTCGAGGTTCTTCAGCTTACAAGCTTACCGCCTTGAGCTGAGTTTCCTACAGATTACACAGCTTCTTGCTTTCATTTGCCAGGGCGCAGTTTATAGACACACATTGCTCACAGCTTTTGAACATGGAAGCTTGTTTCACAATATTTCCGTTCAAATGGTTTCTGTCTAATGAAACTCAATGTAAAGCAATAAAGAAGGAGGTTTTTTTTATTTTTTTTTGCAGACTACGCTTGGAACCTTCTCCCTCTTGGGGACTTTGATCTTGCACAAAAAGAATTAGGAAATATCAGCGTTTCCTAAGGAGATCAGCCTCGTCTTACTGAGAAGAGATGCAAATTCTATTAACCTCTCATTGCCACGTATGACGTCATCAGGATCATTGTATAAACTGAAAACGCGTTAAGGAGGCTTAAAAACCACAGATCTATGCTACTTTATGGAAACAAAACGCATTGTAGAGGGCTTAAAGGGATTGTCTGGTTAACACCAGCATCCTCTATAATAATTATTTATTAGGGTAGTGTAATTGGGTAATGTATTTCTTTCACCTTTTTGCTCCTATCTCCGGTTCTGGGCTGTGGTCACATGACCATGTCGATCTCTCTTATTTCATGGGATGTTATGGGCAGTGATAGGGGAGTGTCTATGTAAATAGCTGGGTGGGAGGAGCTATAAACGAGCTAGGTGTTGTTAGGGGCAGTGATAGGGGAGTGTCTATGTAAATAGCTGGGTGGGAGGAGCTATAAACTAGCTGGGTGTTGTTAGGGGCGGCGATAGGGGAGTGTCTATGTAACTAGCTGATGAGAGGAGCCATAAACTAGCTGGGTGTTGTTAGGGGCAGTGATAGGGGAGTGTCTATGTAAATAGCTGGGTGGGAGGATCTATAAACGAGCTAGGTGTTAGGGGCAGTGATAGGGGAGTGTCTATGTAAATAGCTGGGTGGGAGGAGCTATAAACTAGCTGGGTGTTGTTAGGGGCAGTGATAGGGGAGTGTCTATGTAACTAGCTGGTGGGAGGAGCTATAAACGAGCTGGGTGTTAGGGGCGGTGATAGGGGAGTGTCTATGTAACTAGCTGGTGGGAGGAGCTATAAACTAGCTGGGTGTTGTTAGGGGCAGTAATAGGGAGTGTCTATGTAACTAGCTGGTGGGAGGAGCTATAAACTAGTTGGGTGTTAGGGGCAGTGATAGGAGAGTGTCTATGTAACTAGCTGGTGGGAGGAGCTATAAACTAGCTGGGTGTTGTTAGGGGCGGTGATAGGGGAATGTCTATGTAAATAGCTGGGTGGGAGGATCTATAAACGAGCTAGGTGTTAGGGGCAGTGATAGGGGAGTGTCTATGTAAATAGCTGGGTGGGAGGAGCTATAAACTAGCTGGGTGTTGTTAGGGGCAGTGATAGGGGAGTGTCTATGTAACTAGCTGGTGGGAGGAGCTATAAACGAGCTGGGTGTTAGGGGCGGTGATAGGGGAGTGTCTATGTAACTAGCTGGTGGGAGGAGCTATAAACTAGCTGGGTGTTGTTAGGGGCAGTAATAGGGAGTGTCTATGTAACTAGCTGGTGGGAGGAGCTATAAACTAGTTGGGTGTTAGGGGCAGTGATAGGAGAGTGTCTATGTAACTAGCTGGTGGGAGGAGCTATAAACTAGCTGGGTGTTGTTAGGGGCAGTGATAGGGGAGTGTCTATGTAACTAGCTGGGTGGGAGGAGCTATAAACGAGCTGGGTGTTGTTAGGGGCAGTGATAGGGGAATGTCTATGTAATCAGCGGGGTGGGAGGAGCTATAAACTAGCTGGGTGTTAGGGGGAGTGATAGGGGAGTGTCTATGTAACTAGCAGGGTGGGAGGAGCTATAAACTAGCTGGGTGTTAGGGGGAGTGATAGGGGAGTGTCTATGTAACTAGCTGGTGGGAGGAGCTATAAACCAGCTGGGTGTTGTTAGGGGCAGTGATAGGGCAGTGTCTATGTAACTAGCTGGTAGGAGGAGCTATAAACTAGCTGGGTGTTGTTAGGGGCAGTGATAGTGGAGTGTCTATATAACTAGCTGGTGGGAGGAGCTATAAACTAGCTGGGTGTTGTTAGGGGCAGTGATAGGGGAGTGTCTATGTAACTGGCGTTGTGGGAGGAGCTATAAACTAGCTGGGTGTTGTTAGGGGCAGTGATAGGGGAGTGTCTATGTAACTAGCGCGGTGGGAGGAGCTATAAACTAGGTGGGCGTTGTTAGGGGCAGTGATAGGGAGTGTCTATGTAACTAGCTGGTGGGAGGAGCTATAAAGTAGACGGGTGTTAGGGGCAGTTATAGGGGAGTGTCTATGTAACTAGAGGGTGGGTGGAGCTATAAACTAGCTGGGTGTTGTTAGGGGCAGTGATAGGGGAGTGTCTATATAACTAGCTGGTGGGAGGAGCTATAAACTAGCTGGGTGTTGTTAGGGGCAGTGATAGGGGAGTGTCTATGTAACTAGCGTTGTGGGAGGAACTATAAACTAGCTGGGTGTTGTTAGGGGCAGTGATAGGGGAGTGTCTATGTAACTAGCGCGGTGGGAGAAGCTATAAACTAGCTGGTGGTTGTTAGGGGCAGTGATAGGGGAGTGTCTATGTAACTAGCGCGGTGGGAGGAGCTATAAACTAGGTGGGCGTTGTTAGGGGCAGTGATAGGGAGTGTCTATGTAACTAGCTGGTGGGAGGAGCTATAAACTAGCTGGGTGTTGTTAGGGGCAGTGATAGGGCAGTGTCTATGTAACTAGCTGGTCGGGAGGAGCTATTACCTACCTAGGTGTTGTTAGGGGGAGTGTCTATGTAACTAGCGGGGTGGGAGGGCCACAAGCTGGGTGTTGTTAGGGGAGATGCTGGAGCTGGGGCAGAGGAAGGAGAAATGCATCATGGGTTTGGTTGGATGCAGCAACAAGAAGTTCTACATACAGGATGGAAACCAAACCAAAAGCATTGGTTTACATGGTGAAAACAGGTCAAGAGAGTCCAAGTTGGAAAGAAAGCATGGGAAAGATGTGCATGAGGTAAGAACTACGTGAGCATATCTGTTAAACACCATGGTATACCTGGAAAACCCTTCTAATGAAAAAACTATTCTGCCACATAATGCTCCAAACTTTACTTATGGAATATAAATGGGGTGACACATTTAAAAGGGTTGTCCCAATATACAAACCTGTCCTCTACACACAGAAACGGGGATAAGCATCTCATCGGTGGGGTCCTGCTGCTGAGACTCCCACTGTCCACAGTCCTGAGTCCCTGTATATCCCCAGCCAGAGAGACCTGAGTCCTGCACCTCTGACGAGGTCTAACAGTCCCACAGAGCATGAACTGGGCGACAGTGCCACACCATTCATACAAGTGGAGGGTTTATTAGTTGTTGGACCTCCACCAATCAGAATCCCCTATTTAGTGGATCAATGCGAGCATGATCTCTCAAGTGCCTAGGCCTAACAGACACAGTGCCGCTCCCAACTAGGCGCTATGATTGATATTGCAAGTGAATAGCACTGCGTTGCCATTCCTACACAGTGTTGGCTGAGAAAAGCTGAATCAGCAGGTGCCCCTTACTTTCTGGGCATTAGTAGTGGGCTCCAAAACTTCACTATCCTAGATTTCAGACACTTAGCGATATTCCATTAACCCTTTCTCTGCTGAAGATATGGGGAAATGTTTACACTTTCCAAGTACACAAATGCATTTTAACTAGAGATGAGCGAACTTTACAAAAAAGTCCGGTGTTCGGCATTCAGGTTGCGGTAAGTCGCGCATCCCGTTATGGATTCCACTATAGCGGCATATGGAATCCATAAGGGGCGGCTGCCACCAACCCGAACTGTTAAACAGCCGAAGGACCTGGGGTGACGTCACTGTCATGTGATCAGTGCAGGGGGCGTGGCTCAGCACGGGATCAAATCCAGTGCTGAGCCACGCCCCCTGCACTGATCACATGACAGTGACGTCACCCCAGGTCCTTCGGCTGTTTAACAGTTCGGGTTGGTGGCAGCCGCCCCTTATGGATTCCATATGCAGCTATAGTGGAATCCATAACGGGATGCGCGACTTACCGCAACCCGAACGCCGAACACCGGACTTTTTTTTAAAGTTCGCTCATCTCTAATTTTAACCCCTTCTATTCCGGGCCAGTTTTCGCCCTCCTGCCCAGGCCATTTTTTGCAAATCTGCCACGTGTCACTTTATGTGGTTATAACTTTGGAATACTTTTACTTATCCAAGCCATTCTGGGACTGTTTTCTTGTGACACATTGTAATTGATGATAGTCATAAATTTAAGTCAATATATTTCATCTTTATTTATGAAAAAATCCCAAATTTACAAAATTTCAATTTTTCTGCTTTTAAAACAGAAAGTGATACCTCATATAATATTCATTAATTAACATTCCCCATATGTCTACTTTATGTTTGGATCATTTTGTAAATGTCCTTTTTTTTAAGGACGTTAGAAGGCTTAGCATTTCGGAAGCAATTCTTAAAATTTTTAAGAAAAATTCCCAAACCCCTTTTTAGGACTTAGTTAAGGTCTGAAGTTACTTTGTGAGGCTTACATACTGGAAACCCCCCCATAAATGACTCCATCGTAGAAACTACAACCCTCAACTTACTCAAAACTGATTTTATAAACTTTGTTAACCCTTTAGGTGTTCCACAAGAATTAAAGGAAAATTGAGATGAAATTTAAATATTTCACTTTTTTGGCAGATTTTCCAATTTAATCCATTTTATTCTTTAACACATCGAGGGTTAACAGCCAAACAAAACTCAATATTTATTACCCTGATTCTGCGGTTTACAGAAACACCCCACATGTGGTCGTAAACTGATGTAAGGGCACACGGCCGGGCGTAGTAGAAAAGAAGCGGCATATGGTTTTTGAAAGGCAGATTTTGCTGGACTGGTTTTTAGATGTCATGTCCCATTTAAAGCCCCCTGATGCACCCTTACAGTAGAAACTCCCAAAAAGTGACCTGATTTTGGAAACTAGGGGATAAGGTGCCAGTTTTATTGGTACTATTTTGGAGTGCATATGATTTTTAATTGCTCTATTTTACATTTTTTGTGAAGCAAGGTAACGAAAAATTGCTGTTTTTATTTTTTACAACATTCATCTGCTATTTTTATAGAGCAGGTTGTTACAGACGCAATTATATCAAATATGTCCACTTTCTTTGTTTGTTTCAGTTTTACATAATAAAGCATTTTTGAAAAAAAATTATGTTTTTGTGTCTCCATTTTCTGAACACCATATTTTTTTTATTTTTCTGCCGATCGTCTTTTGTAGGGGCTCATTTTTTGCAGGAAGAGTTGAAGTTTTTGTTGGTACCATTTTTGGGTACATATTCTTTTTTGATCATTCATTATTACACTATGGGGCAAGGTGATCAAAAATTGGTTGTTTTGGCTCAGTTTTTATTTATTTATTTTTACAGCGTTCACCTGAGGGGTTAGGTCATGTGACATTTTTATACAGATGTGGCAATACCTAATATTTATATGTTTTCTTATTTATTTAAGTTTTACACAATAATAGCAAATAAGTTACGGTATGTTTTAGTGTCTCCATAATCTGAGAGCCATAGCTTTTTTATTTTTTGACCGATTGTCTTAGGTAGTATCTCATTTTTTGCGGGATGAGGTGACGGTTTGATTGGTACTATTTTGGGGGGCATACACCTTGTCGATCGCTTGGTCTTGCAATTTTTATGATGTAAGGTGCCAAAAAATGGCTTTTTTGGCACTGTTTTTATTTTCTACAGCTGAGGGGTTAGGTCATGTTTAATTTTTTAGAGTTCGTTTTTACGGACATGGCGATACATAATATGTATACTTTTTTTATTTATTTCACTAACACAATAATAGCATTTTCTAAACAAAAAAAATGATGTTTTAATGTCTCCATGTTCTGAGAGCTATAGTTTTTTTTTATTTTTTGAGCGACTTTCTTATGTAGGAGCTAATTTTTTGCGGGATGAGTTGACTGTTTTATTGGTACCATTTTGTTGGACATACCCCTTTTTAATCACTTGTTGTTGCACTTTTTGTGATGTAAGTTGACAAAAATGTTTATCCATGTCACTTATTCATATATCTACATCACTTAACCCTTTCAAGACCAAGCCATTTTTCACCTTCGTGACCAGGTCTAATTTAGAAAATCTGACATGTGTCAATTTATGTGCTATTAACTTTGGAATGCTTTTACATATCCAAGCCATACTGAGATTGTTTTCTCGTGACATCTTGTACGTGATGTTAGGGGAAAATTTGGGTCGATATGTTTTACCTTCATATTATAACAAATCCTACATTTACATAAAATTTGGAAAAAAAATTCTAAATTTTAATTTCTACGCCTTTAAGGCAGAAAGTCATACGTCATGAAATAGTTTTTACCTAATATTCCCTATAAGCATCCTTTTTTAAAATTAATCTTTTTTTTTAGGACGTTAGCAGGCGTAGAATTTAAAAAGCAATTTTAAAATTTTCTATAAAAACCGACTTTTACAATTTTTCAATTCTATTTATATAATAGAAACCATCCATAAATTATCTCATTTTAGAAACAACACCCCTCAAATTATTCATAGCTGGTTTTACAACTATATTAACCCTTTAGGTGTTCCACAAGAACTAAAGGAAAATTAAGGTGAAATTTACAATTTTCAGTTTGTGCAGATTTTTGAATTTTAATTCAACTTTTACTACAACACAGCAAGGGTTAAAAGCAAAACAAACCTCAATATTTATTAACATGATTCTGCAGTTCTCAAAAACACCCCATTTATGTTCGTAAACAGCTGGATGGGCACAAGGCAGGGTTCAGAAGGAAAGGAGCAACATATGGTCTATGGAGAACAGATTTTGCTGGAATGGCTTTTGGATGTTGTGTCATATATGAAGGCACACTAGGACACCCCTACTGTAAAAACCCCCAAAAAGTGACCCCATTTTGGAAAATAATTAATTGAGGGGTTTATTGACCACTTTGACCTCACAGGCGTTTCATAATATTTAGAAACTCTTAGGCCCCTTTCACACGAGCGAGTTTTCCGCGCGGGTGCAATGCGTGACGTGAACGCATAGCATCCGCACTGAATCCTGACCCATTTATTTCAATGGGTCTGTGTACATGAGCGTTTTTTTTCACGCATCACTTGTGCGTTGCGTGAAAATCGCAGCATGTTCTATATTCTGCGTTTTTCATGCAGCCCTAGCCCCATAGAAGTGAATGGGGCTGCGTGAAAAACGCATTACATCCGCAAGCAAGTGCGGGTGCGTTGCATTTTTCACTGATGGTTGCTAGGAGATGTTGTTTGTAAACCTTCAGTTTTTTATCACGCGCGTGAAAAACGCATCAAAACGCATTGCACCCGCGCGGAAAAAACTGAACAACTGAACGCAATCGCAGACAAAACTGAATGGCTTTGCCTGTGAAATCGCACAGTTTTCACTGAACGCATCCGCAACGCATCCGGACCTAATCCGGACACGCTTGTGTGAAAGAGGCCTTAAGGCCAATTTTTACTTTACCGAGGGATAACAGGAGCAAATTCACCCCTTAATATGTTACCCATTTTCTCCTGAATACGGCAACACCCCATATGTGGTGGTAAACTGCTGTATGAGAAGACAGCAGAGTTCAAAAGGAAAGGAGCGGTATCTGCACTTTCTAACATGGAATTTGCTGAAATAGATTTTAAGGGCCGTAGCTCTTTTTTGTTGACTGAGCTGTGTAGGGGCTCATTTTTTGCGGGATGAGCTGTGGTTTCTAATAGTATAATTTTTAAACACATACAACTTTTTGATCGCTTTTTATTTTATTTTTTATGAAGTGGACTAATATTGCAATTATGCCGCTGTTTTTTTATTTTTTAAATTTTTTTATAGGGTTCTCCATGTGGTATATTCGATAACATACTTTTATTCTGGGGGTTGATACGGTTATGGTGATACCAAATTTATATTGTTTTATTCATGGTATAGCACAGTGGATATAAAAAGTCTACACACCCCTGTTAAAATGTCAGGTTTCTGTGCTGTAAAAAAAATGAGACAAAGATAAATCATTTCAGAACTTTTTCCACCTCTAATGTCACCTATAAACTCTACCACTCAATTGAAAAACAAACTGAAATCTTTTAGGTGGAGGGAAGAAAAACAAAAAAATATATAATAATGTGGTTGCATAAGTGTGGTGATGTAGCTGTGTTCAGAATTAAGCAATCACATTCAAAATCATGCTAAATAGGAGTCAGTGTACACCTGCCATCATTTACAGCGCCTCTGATTAACCCCAAATAAAGTTCAGCTGCTCTAGTTGGTCTTTCCTGAAATTTTATTAGTCACTTCCCACAGCAAAAGCCATGGTCCACAGAAAGCTTCCAAAGCATCAGAGGGATCTCATTGTTAAAGGTATCAGTCAGGAGAAGGGTCCAAAAGAATTTCCAAGGCATTAGATATACCATGGAACACAGTGAAGACAGTCATCATCAAGTGGAGAAAATATGGCACAACAGGGACATTACCAAGAACTGGACGTCCCTCCAAAATTGATGAAAAGACAAGAAGAAAACTGGTCTGGGAGGCGACCAAGAGGCCTACAGCGACATTAAAGAAGCTGCAGGAATATCTGGCAAGTAATGGCTGTGTGGTACATGTGACAACAATCTCCCGTATTCTTCATGTCTGGGCTATGGGGTAGAGGGGCAAGACGAAAGCCTTTTCTTACGAAGAAAAACATCCAGGCCAGGCTACATTTTACAAAAACACATCTGAAGTCTCCCAAAAGCATGTGGGGAAAAGGTGTTATATTCTGATAAAACTAAGGCTGACCTTTGTGGCCATAATTCCAAAAGATATGTTTGGCGCAAAAACAACCCTGCACCTCACCAGAAGAACCCCATCCCCACAGTGAAGCATGGCGGGGGCAGCATCAGGCTGCGGGGCTGGTCTTCTTCAGCTGGAACTGGGGCCTTAGTTAAGATAGAGGGAATTATGAACAGTTCCAAATACCAGTCAATATTGGCCCAAAACCTTCTGGCTTCTGCTAGAAAGCTGAACATGAAGAAGAACGACCCAAAGTATACATCCAAATCAACAAAGGAATGGCTTTACCAGAAGAATATTAAAGTTTTGGAATGGCCCAGCCAGAGGCCAGACCTGAATCCGATTGAAAATCTGTGGGGTGATCTGAAGAGGGCTGTGCACAGGAGATGCCCTCGCTATATGACAGATTTGGAGTGCTTTTGCAAAGACTAGTGGGCAAATCTTGCCAAGTCAGAATGTGCCATGCTGATAGACTCATACCCAAAAAGACTGAGTGCTGTAAGAAAATCAAAAGGTGCTTCAACAAAGTATCAGTTTAAGGGTGTGCACACTTATGCAACCATATTATTTTATTTTAATATTTTTTCTTCCCTCTACCTAAAAGAGTTCATTTTTTTTTCAATTGAGTTGTACAGTTTATAGGTCACATTAAAGGTGGAAAAAGTTCTGAAATGATTTATCTTTGTCTCATTTTTTTACAACACAGAAACCTGACATTTTAACAGGGGTGTGTAGACTTTTTATATCCACTGTATATCATAAAATCACTTTTTGTTAAACTTTTTTATTAACTTTTTTTTTCATCACTGAAACAAAGACCCCAAACATTTTGATTTTTCCGTCAATGTAGCTGCGTAAGAGTTTTTTTTGTTTTTTTTGTTTTTTTTTTGCAGGATGGCTGTAGTTTGTACTAGTACAATTTGGGGGTCTATATGACTTTTTGAGCACTTTTTACTTAATTTTTTAGGAGGTGAATTGGGCAAAAATCGCACTTTTGTCAGTGTTTTTTATGGGGTTCTCCATGTGGTATATTTGATATGATAATTTTATTCTGTGGGTTTATATGGTTATGGCGACATCAAATTTTGTATTTTTTTTTTCACGTACTATTACTTTTATATCATAAAATCATTTTATGTTAAACATTTTATTTTTTTTTTTGCATCACCAAAATCTAAGACCCGTAATTTATTTATTTTTCCGTCATGAGGACTTATTTTTTGCGTGATGGGCTGTAGTTTTTATTGGTATCATTTTTGGGATGCATATGGCTTTTTGATCACTTTTTATTCAATTGTTTTAGGAGGTGAGGCAAAAAAATGCAATTCCGACATAGTTTTTCATTTTTATTTTGTATAGCATTTTCCACGCGGAATTAGTACCATGATCATTTTATAGATCAGGTCATTAAGGACACGGCGATACCAATTATGTGTAGTTTATTTTATTTTTTTTATTTTTTTAATCTCTTAGAAATGAGCGGACATAGGAAAAGGCAATTTATTTCATTTTCAATTTACATTTTTATTTCTTTTTTCACTTTTTTTTTATTTTCACTCTTTTTTTTTAATCAAGTCCCACTTGTATCTTGAAGATCCAGTGGGGCTGATGGCTGTACTATATTTTGCAATGCTCTTGTATTGCAAAGTATACTAACAGTTTTACACTGATAGATGGCAACACTCAGCACATCTCAGCGCAGCATCCTGATGGTTAATAGAGGAAGCCCCTTCCCTTTTTTAACCCCTTGGATGCCGCTGACAGCTGAACACAAAACTAAAGAAATCAAAGCTCTTGGTAGGCGGTTAAGAAAAAACGAGAAAGAAAAAAAAAATAGGCCGTGTCCTGAAAGTGCTAATGAGCGTTGCAATGAGCATATTGTGTGCAGAGGCAAAGAGTCAGGCCAAATATTCCCTTAGAATCTCCCCTACTTATTCCAAGCATATACTTTATAAGTCAGTAAAAAAAAAAAAAATAGGGAAGAGTTATAAAGTTTCTGAAAAGTAATTCAGAGATAATGGCTATACTGTACAAAAGGCCGTCAGAGCAGCAACCTGATGGCGGGTTCAGTGTGAAGCTGAAAGCAAGATAATCTACAAATAAACTAAAACCTAACCCTGTATAACAAATACTGTTGGAAATGTTTAATAAAAACCAACTGGAAACATTCTTTTTGGCCAAAATGAGTAAAATACAATAATAAAAAAAACATTGGCCCCGAAGGGTTCCACAGCCTTCAAAAAGGTTTGTCTAAGGCAGGAATGCCCAACTTGCGGCCCTCCAGCTGTTGCAAAACTACAACTCCCAGCATGCTTGGATCTGCTATCAGGGTATGTTGGGAGTTGTAGTTTTGCAACAGCTGGAGGGCCACATGGGCATTCCTGGTGTAAGGCTATGTTCGCAAATGCACTGTGAACTCTGGCAGTCTGTTGCGGCAGAGGAACAGACTACTTGACTTCACGGTATCCGGCACAGCTAGAAACAGTCCCGCACTGCTGGAACCCACTGACTATAATGGCATCCAACGGCAGTCCGGATGGTCTCCGACATAAATGCCGGCATTCAGATGGACAAGTACTGCATGAGTACCTTTTGTCTGGCCAAATGTCGGCATTTATGTCAGAAACAGGCCAGGTCCTTGTTGGATCCTACTATAGTCGATGGAGATCCAGCGGTGCGTGACTGTTTCTGGTCGTACTAGATACTGTGAACGCGGGTAGTCTGTTTCTCTCCCACGTCAGACAACACATATGTGAACCAGGCCTAAGATAACCTATATGCCCATGCCCTATTACATTTGCTTGTCTATGAATGTTTTGGAAAGAACGGGGTCCCTCCTCCTCTATTACCTCAATGTTAGAGAAGCAGTCTGATCATCTGGAAGCTACAAGAAAGCGGCCTGAATTATGTTTTGTAGATTAAATAAGCAATTAAAAAAACACGCAAATTACAGAAAATTGCTAGAAGGGATACACAACGATATATTTAGCAAAACAGCAATATATACATATACCGGTATGGCGGCAGGGCCGGCTACTCGCTCTCATAACACAGCTGTGTCACCTCACTTCAACTTCTCAGCAGCAGTAAATGGTGGATTAGCACTGCTTTACTGCTAATTGAATGGATGTGGCAGTCATGCCTCTGGTTGGTGGGTTTCAGCCTACAGTACATAGAACGGGGGGAAAGCACCTGAAAGGTGGGTAGAGAAGTGCATAGCGAATGGAGAGCGGTCTATAAAAGGCAAATTCTTAATTAGTGCTCAAAACTGCATTTTGCATTGAGGAATCATTGAAAGGTGAAACATCTGCACATTACTACTAAATCTCACAACCCAAAGCTAACTATATTGTCATACGTACTTCTCCCCTAACACATGTAATTTAAAAGAAAAAAAGAAAATTAGGTACATTAATCTTTGTGACATCTAAATGAAGAAAGCTTTCGTTCATATTTTCCTTTCCAGTGAGCTGTGTTATAATTAAAAGGTTTTCTGAGATTTTTTCAACCGATGACCGATCCTCTGGATAGGTCATCAGTATCTGATCTGCGGGGGTCCGACACCTGGGACCCCCGCCGATCAGCTGTTGGAGAAGGCACCAGCGCTCCTGTGAGCACCGCAGCCTTCTCTCTGCTCACCTAGCACAGCGCCGTCCATTGTATAGTGGCTGTGCTTGGTATTGCAGCTCGGCTCTATTCACTTCTATGGGGCTGAGCTGCACCTGGGCCTCGTGAGCGATGAATGTAACATCAATGGCCTAAGAAACAGCTGAGAGAAGGCTGTGGAGCTATGTGAGTACCACGGCCTTCTCTCTGCTCACCTAGCACAGCACCGTCCATTGTATAGTGGCTGTGCTTGGTATTGCAGCTCAGCTCTATTCACTTCAATGGGGCTGAGCTGCGCCTAGGCCTTGTGAGCGATGAATGTAACATCAATGGCCTAGGAAACAGCTGAGAGAAGGCTGTGGAGCTATGTGAGCACCTGTGCCTTCTCAAACAGATGATTCGTGTCAGACTGGGGGGTTAGGGCCCACCAGTAAAATTCATTCTGGGGGCCCACTGTACAACTACATGCAAATATTATCTGCTTATACAGCGACAGGCAGCAGCAAGATGCTACAAAATAACTGATTATAGGGGTTCCTGCAGCATCTTCAACAGAAAATTGTAGAAGGGAGAAATGGAGGTTATTTTAGATCAAGCGGAAGGTGATTCCAAGTGATCAAAAAAATACAGGCATAGGCGCCTACAGGGGTAGGAAAGCCCAGAGTGTCTGGAATGGTTTAGGAAGATTATTTTGAGAGTTAGATTATAAAGAGAGGCTGCTAGGTGATTATAGACCCAATAAGACCCAAAAGGGATATATAGAGCTATATATAGATAAATGGATATAGTTCGGTTTTTAAACCGAACTATATCCATGCATCTTCAACAGGGCAGGTCCCTGGGATAAGAGGATGCTGCCTGCCATACCTCTGTGCCTAGAAGTCAACTTAGCCAACCCATGCTTCCATAATAATAAACTGGGCAGTCTGGTAACCTACCCAATTTTTTATAGGAACATAAGCTGGTTGAGATGCTGTACGCTGCCTATCTATATGACGCTGAGACAGTCTACTGTGTCATGTGCCACTTGTGGAGGAGATGGAGGACTAGGGGCCCAAAGGGGGATTCACCTGTTCCCCTGTGGGCCAGTCCGAGCCTGGATCACATACCGATGACCTACAGCAGGGATGGCCAACCTGTGGCTCTCCAGCTGTCGCAAAACTACAACTCCCAGCATGCCCAGACTGCCTATAGCTATAAGCCCACAGCAGGGCATGGTGGGTGTTGTAGCTTTACAACAGCTGGAGAGCCGCAGATTGGCAATTCCTGACCTAGAATATAGGTTATTAGATAAAAAGAAATTCAGCAAACCCCTTTGAAACACAACATTTTTTTTCTTGTGACACTGATTAGCTTAAACTTATCCACACGCTCAGTCACCAATAGAGTTGAGCGAACTTCTATTTTTAGTTCGGCATCCAAAGTTCGGGTTCGGGTTATCGTAGCATCCCGTTATGGATTCCGCTACCGCGGACCATAACGGCATTTGGAATCCATATGGGGATGCTTCAATGAACCCGAACCTTGGACAACCCTAAGAACCTGGGGTGACGTCACCGTCATGTGACCAGTGCAGGGGGCGTGGCTCAGTACTGGATCACCTCTTATCCAATCCAGTGATGAGCCACGCCCCCTGCACTGATCACATGACGGTGACGTCACCCCAGGTCCTTAGGGTTGTCCAAGGTTCGGGTTCATTGAAGCAGCCCCTTATGGATTCCAAATGCGGTAGCGGAATCCATAACGGGATGCTACGATAACCCGAACCCGAACTTTGGACGCCGAACTAAAAATAGAAGTTCGCTCAACTCTAGTCACCAATAATCTATAAATGTACTTTTTCAGCACTTCTCTGAGGCTCGGTACATCACTGTTTCTAACCCTAACTTGTATATAATTTCTGTTGGCTCATGACATCCCCATTATACGGGAGCAGGGAGGGCGGAACAGAAGAGGTTAGGAAGGTTTTCGCTGAGTATTTGATTATCTTTATGGCAACTTTAAAAAATACCGTCTGTACCGAAACGTAACATTTGCTGTGTGAAAGAAGCAGAGACAGTTATGAGAGTTAAAAAGTACAGAAGACCCCAGCCTTGTATATACTGAGCAGTCGTGTGGCCAATAACGGGTTAAATGCCAAATATTTGCTGCAGCCAATGAGTCTGGCAGTAAATTAAGGTGAAGGCCAAAACAGTGAGCAATGCTCATAAACCATAATTGCTATGGAATAAAACATGAGGACAAGAATAAAAATCTTTCAAATCCTGGACTTCTAATAATAATAATATAGAGGCAGCGATCGCTTACAATCCTGCAAAACACATTTTCTGCAAAAGAAGAAACCCTTTATTACAATCTGCCATCTAAACTCTGGACGGCGACCAACATCATTACATGGAACCTTACAAGCTTCTTCTATAAAACAAGACTTCAGGCTCCTATTCTTCATCCGTCTAAAACATGAATCAGTTCAAAAAATTAAAGGGTTATCTCATGATTAACGTAAAAAAATAAAATCAGACACATTAAAATCAGTACATGACAATCTCTAACAAAGCTAGAACCAGCCCTGTACCTCACATGGGTCCAGAGATCTTCCCTTGATTGCTCTGCTAGATGTATATCAAGGTGGCAGCTCAGGGGCATGTCCTTTCTCAGGGGAGGTGTCCTTTCTAAGGGGAGATGTCCTTTCTAAGGGGAGATGTCCTTTCTCAGGGGAGGCGTCCTTTCTCAGGGGAGGCGTCCTTTCTCAGGGGAGACGTCCTTTCTCAGGGGAGTTGTCCTTTCTAAGGGGAGGTGTCCTTTCTCAGGGGAGATGTCCTTTCTCAGGGGAAGTGTTCTTTCTCATGGGAGATGTCCTTTCTCAGGGGAGGTGTCGTTTCTCAGGGGAGGTGTCCTTTCTCAGAGGAGTTGTCCTTTCTAAGGGGAGGTGTCCTTTCTCAGGGGAGTTGTCCTTCCTCAGGGGAGATGTTTTTTCTCAGGGGAAGTGTCCTTTCTCATGGGAGATGTCCTTTCTCAGGGGAGGTGTCCTTTATCAGGGGAGTTGTCCTTTCTAAGGGGAGGTGTCCTTTCTCAGGGGAGTTGTCCTTTCTAAGGGGAGGTGTCCTTTCTCAGGGGAGGAGTCCTTTCTCAGGGGAGGTGTCCTTTCTCAGGGGAGGCGTCCTTTCTCAGGGGAGGCGTCCTTTCTCAGGGGAGGCGTCCTTTCTCAGGGAAGACGTCCTTTCTCAGGGGAGACGTCCTTTCTCAGGGGAGAAGTCCTTTCTCAGGGGAGACGTCCTTTCTAAGGGGAGATGTCCTTTCTAAGGGGAGATGTCCTTTCTAAGGGGAGATGTCCTTTCTCAGGGAAGTTGTCCTTTCTCAGGGGAGTTGTCCTTTCTCAGGGGAGACGTCCTCTCTCAGGGGAGGTGTCCTTTCTCAGGGGAGATGTCATTTCTCAGGGGAGATGTTCTTTCTCAGGGGAGATGTTTTTTCTCAGGGGAAGTGTCCTTTCTCAGGGGAAGTGTCCTTTCTCAGGGGAAGTGTGCTTTCTCATGG
This sequence comes from Bufotes viridis, assembly GCA_033119425.1. Lineage (NCBI taxonomy): Eukaryota > Metazoa > Chordata > Amphibia > Anura > Bufonidae > Bufotes > Bufotes viridis. The sequence continues at coordinate 43,148,008 of CM065592.1, read as the reverse complement.
GAGATGTCCTTTCTCAGGGGAGATGTCCTTTCTCAGGGGGAGGTGTCCTTTCTCAGGGGAGGTGTCCTTTCTCAGGGGAGGTGTCCCTTCTCAGGGGAGGTGTCCTTTCTCAGGGGAGATGTCCTTTCTCAGGGGAGATGTCCTTTCTCAGGGGAGATGTCCTTTCTCAGGGGAGGTGTCCTTTCTCAGGGGAGGTGTCCTTTTACTGCAGGTGGTGGTAGTTGAAGAAAGGAATTGAGCATGTGCATCAACCTCAGTGAGGTGGACAAAGAAATAAGGAAAAAAAACAAACAGAAGGTGGCGCTATACAGATAGATTTCAGTGACTATACTAAATTTTTAATTATTTGCAACTGCAATACTATTCAGATCCAGGTGCTGGCTTGAGATGCAGAATAATTTTTGTGGGAAAACTCTTTTAACATTTGAATGTTTACAAAAAAAATAGCATAACATTGGATAATATCTGCGCACACAGATGCACCTTTCCAAGCTCTGGGGGTCAGTCACACGTGATAGCAGTAGAGAGGCAGGTAGACAATGCAATACACTTGAGATGTGCGTCATTTTTTAGCTGACTGTATTTAAAATAAGGATTTAATAGTAGCAGATGAGACAAAGTGATAATGGTCAAATAATTCACATTCTTTATAAATGAGAACAAAAAGATACCATATATATTAAAATATAAAATTAAAGAAATAAAATAAAAATATATAAAATATTGTCTCCTGTAGGTACCAAATAAAGAGACCATTAAATCTTGAGTATTGCAATTTACAAAAAAAGTCCCTCCCCAGATAATAATAATAATTTCTTGTTTAAATGAATACTATATTGGTGCTTCTGCAGTATGTTAAATCTGGGTCACAGGAAAAAGATATCCTGTTGTCAAAAATCTGAATATCATGAAATCGTGTTTAGTTTTTTCTCCAAAACATGGACATCTTGCACCATGCATCTCAGATTATGTTAAAGGGAATGTGTCATCAGATAATTACCTGCTGTATAAATATAAATTTGTTTATCATATTTTTAAATAATTTTTGATGATCTTATTTATAATTTTCTGTCAGTTTTTATATTTAAACTAAAACTAAAAATCCTGCAAATCTTTCACTCTGGCCACTATGTCTAATAATTGGCGCCACTTCTTGGTCTGTACAGATCACTTTACTGCAGTTATCTCATTATCTGCTATTCTAATCCTGCCTGTAATGATATCACCTCTGTGTACAGATAAGACAGGATCCACCATTCACAATAAGTAATTGTCAGAGCTTTTCTATTCCTTCCTTGTACAATGACCTCTGCAAAGGTCACAGAGCTGCCTAGAAAACTCTCCCATAGAAGCCAATGGGATCCCCTCCTGACCATTGCGTCTATGTCACATGAGGCTGCCCTAAGGCAATGTTTGTAATGTTTTGTAATTGCTGTTAAGAACCGCTCAGACAAGATGGCTGCCCCCATAATAATGATAAGGAAATAAAATAAAAAAATCTACAATCAGAAAATAAAAACAGATTAGAAAAAAGGAGATGTGTTACTATATGGTTTTAACTGGCAGATAACAAATTTCCTTTAAGTCAAGAGGAAAGATAAGGAAGGACAAAATGTAAATGATAAGAGCCTTGGTGGAAACTGGGCTGTTCTGAAACAAAAGGGGTGCTTCTCCGGGGTCTTTCCAAACGTTGATGTGAAAACAAGAAAAATTAAGTCTATACATGAAAGTGTGCCGCCTGTGCCGTGCCCTGAGGACTGCACCTGCACCGTCAACTTAAATGGGTCCGCGATCTGTGCGCGCCGCAAAAAATAGAGCGTTCCGCTCTGTGCCTCTGCACCATATCTTCAGGATTGCGGACCCGTTCAAGTGAATGGGTCCGCAGTGCTTGATGTTGGAGCTTACTCCTATTCCTTTCACAGGTCTGAGCTGCAGATCCATGTGATCGATGGATGCGACATCACAAACCGTGGAAGAGGCCACATCGCTGGTCCACGTGCCACGGCCACTTCCAACAGCTGATCAGCCGGGTACCAGGAGCTGGACCCCCAGGGGTCAAATATGGATGACCTAATCTTATATAAGTTCTGGACAACCCCTTTAACTCATTACCAAAAACATTTAATATTTCGAGGACAGTAAGGCCTCATGCACATGACCGTTGTTGTGGTCTGCGTCCAGAGCCGCATATTTTGCGGCTGGGGCGTGGACCCATTCACTTCAATGGGGCCGTAAAAGATGCGGACAGCACTCCGTGTGCTGTCCGCATCCGTTGCTCCGTTCCGTGCCCCCGCAAATAAAATAGAGCATGTCCTATTCTTGTCTGTTTTGCGGACAAGAATAGGCATTTTTACAATGGGCCGCGTTCCGTTCCGCAAATTGCGGAACGGAGCGCGGAGCAGCTTCCGTGTTTTGAGGATCCGCGGTTTGCGGACCGCAAAACACCAACGGTCGTGTGCATGAGGCCTAAAGGTCCCACGCCGCACATTTTATACTGTCCTTTCACATTCTGAACATAAGTCATTCGAAACGTTTCTCACTTTCTTCTGGAAGATGGAAACTGGTATTTTGTGATTTTAACCTTCCTGCTGCAGGAGAGGTGTGCAAAATACTTGAGGTAAAACTGTTAATCTGGGACTAGCCTATAAAGCAGCTCAAGTAACAGGACTTAGACAGATCTGTTTGAAGTGAGCAGTGTTAGAAAGGGCAGCAAGTGCCCACAGATGTAGTCACCACACATTCCTCCCCCTCCAATGTCAATATAGCAGAGCGGAGTGTAGAGCGTCAATGCTCACATTCAGCCCTGTGTGTGTTAACTCAACAAATCGTTGGCCTTCCACTGTATTCTCGCCTTCATTGATTGGGTCGCGTAGACCCCAATGTACAATAAACTTCTGACCCCTGAAAGATATCTAGGAATGGACTGCATTGCATTCATGCATAAAGCGACTCAAGAAAGACAGTGGGGAGATGTACTAATCCTATAGATGGGGTAGACTTGCGTTGTCGGGACGGGCACCAGATGTATCACAGGGGCTCAGGCGGGAGGATAAATCTGGTGCATGGATTGACATTTTTGACTAACTTTATACCAACTATTGGTTGGCTTACTGTGCAACATCATTTTGCATCAGAATTGTGGTGCAATAGGGCCACACCCTTGTATCCATTTAAAGGGGTTCTCCAGCCTGTAAATATTGACGACTTATCCTCAGGATTGGATCCTCAATATCTGCAGACTGGAAAACCCCTGTAAGCAATGTGCTCTTGTCAAGCAAATTTTTCTAAAAGTAGGTGTTCCAAAAAAGGTAACAAATTGCGTTCATTTCCACAAAAGTTTGGCACGAATTTACAACAACCTCTAGGTGTGCCCACATTGGTAATTGTGGGCTAGTATCTTTGAAAAGCTACACGGAAAAGGTCTTCCCTCAGAAGAAGCCACATACATTCTGATGATGATGGCTGTTCACATTAGATACTCATGCTGCGGTTATTCATTTTTTTTGGGATGCTGAAATTAGGCTAAGTTTACATCTCTATGATCCGGCAGCCTGATCCGACATTAATGTCGGCTGCGGGATGGACAAAAACCGGTCTATTTATAATGGAAAGCAGTCGGATCACAGCCAGATCCCATTTTAGTCAATAGGCATCCAGCAGTGATCTGGCGAATCCAGCATTGCCGGAACAGCCTACAGGAACATTCACGGGAGATGCAAACGTTGCCTTAGTAGCGATGAACTAAAAGGCTGGCAATCACTGATAGGACCTTCTCTGTATAGAGGGAAGACTGGCAATCACTGATAGGACCTTCTCCTCATAGAGGGAAGGCTGTCAATCACTGATAGGACCTTCTCCGTATAGAGGGAAGACTGGCAATCACTGATAGGACCTTCTCCGCATAGAGGGAAGACTGGCAATCACTGATAGGACCTTCTCCGTATAGAGGGAAGACTGGCAATCACTGATAGGACCTTCTCCGTATAGAGGGAAGACTGGCAATCACTGATAGGACCTTCTCCGTATAGAGGGAAGACTGGCAATCACTGATAGGACCTTCTCCGCATAGAGGGAAGGCTGGCAATCACTGATAGGACCTTCTCCGCATAGAGGGAAGGCTGTCACTCACTGATAGGACCTCCTCCTTATAGAGGGAAGGCTGTCACTCACTGATAGGACCATCTCCGCATAGAGGGAAGGCTGTCAATCACTGATAGGACCCCTTCCTCACAGATAGAAGGCTGTCAGTCACTGATAGGACCTCCTCCTCATAGAGGGAAGGCTGTCAATCACTGATAGGCCCACCTCCTCATAGAGGAAAGGCTGTCAATCACTGATAGGACTGCCCCCTCATAGAGGGAAGGCTGTCAATCACTGATAGGACCTCCTCCTCATAGAGGGAAGGCAGTCAATCACTGATAGGACCATCTCCTCATAGAGGGAAGGCTGTCAATCACTGATAGGACCGCCTCCTCATAGAGGGAAGGCTGTCAATCACTTATAGGGCTGTCTCCTCATAGAGGGAAGGCTGTCAATCACTGATAGGACCTCCTCCTAATAGAGGGAAGGCTGTCAGTCACTGATAGGACCGCCTCCTCATAGAGGGAAGGCTGTTAATCACTTATAGGGCTGTCTCCTCATAGAGAGACGGCTGTCAATCACTGATAGGACCACCTCCTCATAGAGGGAAGGCTGTCAATCACTTATATGGCCGTCTCCTCATAGAGGGAAGGCTGTCAGTCATTGATAGGACCACCTCCTCATAGAGGGATGGCTGGCAATCACTGATAGGACCTCCTCATAGAGGGAAGGCTGTCAATCACTGATAGGACCTCCTCCTCATAGAGAGAAGGCTGTCAGTCACTGATAGAACTGCCTCCTCATAGAGTGAAGGCTGGCAATCACTGATAGGACCTCCTCCTCATAGAGGGAAGGCTGTCAATCACTGATAGGACCTCCTCCTCATAGAGGGAAGGCTGTCAATCACTGATAGGACCTCCTCCTCATAGAGGGAAGGCTGTCAATCACTGATAGGACCTCCTCCTTTAGAGGGAAGGCTGTCAATCACTGATAGGACCTCCTCCTCATAGAGGGAAGTCTGTCACTCACTGATAGGACCTTTTCCGCATAGAGGGAAGGCTGTCAATCACTGATAGGACCCCCTCCTCACAGATCGAAGGCTGTCAGTCACTGATAGGACCTCCTCCTCATAGAGGGAAGGCTGCCAATCACTGATAGGAATGCCTCCTCATAGAGGGAAAGCTGTCAATCACTGATAGGACCTCCTCCTCACAGATCGAAGGCTGTCAGTCACTGATAGGACCTCCTCCTCATAGAGGGAAAGCTGTCAATCACTGATAGGAATGCCTCCTCATAGAGGGAAGGCTGTCAATCACTGATAGGACCATCTCCTCATAGAGGGAAGGCTGTCAATCACTGATAGGACCTCCTCCTCATAGAGGGAAGGCTGTTAATCACTGATAGGACCTCCTCCTTATAGAGGGAAGGCTGTCAATGACTGATAAGACCACCTCCTGGACTTCAAAGCCCAGAATGAGCACGAATTTAAATAAATGGAATACAAGTTCTACTGAATCTTTTCCCACAGATGTCTATAACCTGCTGCCTGCAGATCACTGTACGTCATATTTTTATGATGAAAGTTTCTTTTTAAAATCCCATTGCGGGAGGGCATACGTGGGACAGACATCCCAACCTGTGAAACGGGCACTATGGAGTTATTTGGGCACTGTTAGCTCAGGATGGGGTTTCTTCTCTGAATGTAAGCACATACAAATATTTCTATTCACTCTCAGCAAGCAGTGATTTTTAAAAAATGGTCACATCCCTTTTAATGATGCATTAGAAGTTTGTTTTTTTTATTTCTTCATTTTCTACTTTTGGAAGATAAAAACTCCTTCATATACACTTTCCTCTTTCTTTGTCATTCATATTGCATTATCCAATGAAAAGTCAGCAAGAGTGAAGTGCCTGTTAGGACAACTACAGGTCCTGGACTTAATCCAAAAGTCAAATGTATAAACTATATATATATATTTAAATTAGAATAATTCTTTAAAATAGCGGTGTACATTGTATTGCGGCTGTGCATGGTATTCATTTAGCCCCACTGAAGTGAATGTGACCCCCACCGATCAGACAGTGAAGACCTATCCTACATCCTGACACCGATACATATCAGACAACCAGTGTTTATGGGCACTTTTAGAAGGAGAAGAAGGAGAGTGATGAGACCTTAGTCTACTTTCACACTTGCGGCAGGATGGATCCGACAGGCTGTTCACCCTGTCGGATCCATCCTGCCGCTATTTCGCGTTGTCGCCGGACTGCCGCTCCGTCCCCATTGACTATAATGGGGGCGGGGGCGGAGTTACGGCCCAGCACGGCAGTGCATGGCGAGAGGCCGCCGGACTAAAAAGTCGGACATGCAGTACTTTTAGTCCGGCGGCCTCTCGGATCCGTCCTGCCGCAAGTGTGAAAGTACCCTTACTTCTATTACCTCCAGCCAAGAATCATTAATATATGAAACAAAGTGTACATTTTTTCAACCAAGGCTTCTTTTTTTTTCAAAAAGTGGACGTGCTACTGTAGTAGCTAACTATCATAGATGTTACTGTATCTCTAAGGGTCAGTCTAGTCCTTTACTTTTTGCCAATATAGCATCCTCGGGAGAAAATAGATTGTGTTTTCTTTTGCATTAAAGGCAGAGGCCACAATGAGATGAGAAATAAATGCTGCCAGTAAGATGACGTCACAGTAACCACACAGTGCTGGAACGGTCAAGATTTGCTTCTGTTCCAAACACACAAACCTGGGAACAGCACAAAGTGACAGATCGAAAACAGCTCCACCCAGGTTCAGTAGCTCGGCAGTAAATATCAGGTCTCAAAAAAAAATAATATATATATATATACAGTTAGACATAGCATTTAAGGGGATTGTCCAGGTGTTTAATACTGATGACCTGTCCTCAGGATAGGTCCCCCAGCGCTCATGGAAATAATCTTCTGCAGGATAACCCCTTTAATGGCTGGCTCATCCATCCACCTATTTCATTCCTATCAATCTAATATTTATTGCTCTTGAAATCATGCAAAACATTTTGGAGAAATGCAATTTCAGCAATGATATATTTGCTCACAGGGGGATAGCTGCACTCCCTAGGGCTGCGCTTTTGACCGCTGTCAGAAAAATACAGACATGGTTACATGGTTTAAATGGAGAGAGAAGCGGGACTGTCACAATGTACTGAATGTAGTCACGGAACATCCCTAATAGCTTAAAGGGATTGTGCCATAAACCACTTTTCACTCACTAAAGTTAATTTAATTTATTACTCTAGCTCCCGTTTCTCCGTGGATCTTTTTTTTTTTTCTTTTTTCAAATTTAACCTTTGCAATTTTCTCTTATCCCCCATGCTTGAATCCTACTTCTGTCTTTTGTCGTATGTCTGCTGTTTGTCCCATCATGCCTTAGGGCAGTGGGATGCGTACTGACATCAGCAGATCATGTGACACTAACCACGCCCCTTGTTCTTACCAATAACCCTTCCTACATCCTACATTACAAGGCTCCAAAGCAGGACTTGAAGGGGATATCCCATGAGTAATGTATAAAATGAAAGTCAGACATCATACAGGACATGACAACCTCTTTCTAACAAAGCTGCACCTCACCTGGATCCGGAGATCTCCATGTTTATTGCTCTGCTAGATTTTTATCAAGCTGACAGCTCGAGGGAGCGTGTCCTTTCTGCTGTAGCTCAGGGTGTGTGTCCATGCTCTCCCTATCACAGCTCAGGTGGCAGTTGAAAGATGAAACAGAGCGTGTGCGGCCTTCTCAGTGAGCAGGTAAAAGAAAGAAGAAAAAAACAAAAAGGTGGCGCTGTACAGATAGATTTCAGTGAATATCTCAATCGCTATACAAAAGTTCTAATTACAAGTAATTACAAAAGTATTCAGATCCAGGTGCCGGTTTGTAAACTGTAGGATATTTTTCGTAGGACAGCACGAATAGCAATAAATATCAAAACAGATTTGTCACAGGCTGCAATGGTAGACTAATAACTACAGAATGAGGCAGTTTCGATAAATAGTGGTATTTGGGGAAAGTGATATTTTTATAGTAGTGGCACAACCCCTTTAATTTTCTTGGCCTTCATTTCTAGCAATTTAACATTCCCCCCAATTCCTTCCTCTAAAAAAGAGGAATTAACGCAGCACCATGTTATTAATATTGTCCAAGACAGAAAAAAATAAAAATCCAGCTCAGAGGCTACTTGTGAAAAAATTCCGATCACAGCCGTAAAATAAATTCCCAACAAAACGAAAAATGAATATTCATTACAATGTTAAACGAATTACGGTACTGTAGTAATTGAGGAACTCAAACTGTTTTTCACATTCAAAAGAATTAATTTCTGAAATGTATTTAGGAATATAATAGAACAGTAACTGACGACACATAATGTCGAGGAAAAGCATAAATAGCTGCATGTGGAAAGACATCTACTTTACGTATGTATAATAAAAACCAAAGCTGAGTGCCTAAATGTGTGTGATTAAAGGTCTTCTGACGCTTTACATTTTGAAAAATTAATATATATATATATTATATCTAGAAATGTGAAAACATAGCTTAAAGCTACAGTATCAAAATCTCCCATGGCCACCCAAGTACAGTAAAGATGTATAAAACAACTTAATGCAGCCTGACCACACACAGATTGTGGCGATGTGTATATGCATATTAAGGGAAATCGTACAACAATGTAAGGGAACATAAATGTTGAATGTGTGCCATTTCCTGACTGATAGCTTTCAGGAAGGTTTAAAACTATAAAATTACAGGGAAAAGAAATCCAGCAGCTGAACAGTGACCGACGTACACACAAACAAAAACAATACAAAAACATTTTTTCCAAGTTATTATTTTAGAGCTTACATTATTCTGGAGAATTTTACCAACATTTACCAAAAAGAAAAGTCCTGTCGGTCTTATTATTGCCAAGGAGTTAATAAATTGCAAGTAAGAATTTTAAGGAATTACAGAAATGCGGAGTCTCCGCCACTGGTCTGGAAATAAAACCTGTACCGGGAGAAAAGTAATTAAAATAACGCGTAAAAATGTTATGCACAAAATAAAATTCTTCTGTGGCCGAAATATTACATTTAAGTGAAATGAGAGCAGCAGACGTTCTTTTTTTATTATTATTATTATTCCTGGTATTATTCTGTAAGGAAAACCGGCTAAATTTATGGGAGAAGGAGAAGTTTGTGGAGTCACAATATTAATTACCTAACGGATGCATGTTTTCACAAAGTACACAAATTAAAGCTGATATACGTAGGAAGCTTAGCCTTTATGGTTTGTTCGGTGTAGACCAAGTCTACAAATAGTGGCTTCTGTTTAATGCCGAATGTTTTATGGTAAAGGATTTTCGTGTTTTAGCTTATTACACTGCACATTTTTTCTTACTTTCATGACACAAAACAAACAGTTGTTGTTAGCCAAAAACAGACATATACAGAGAGCTTATTTATGCTCAGATTAAAAGGAAAAATGGCTCCTTCAGGGGGGAAAAAACGGAAAATGCAGAAGCAGATATTAATTTAAAAATATTTTTAAAAAAATCATATAAACACTAACCATCTTTAATGTTAAAGTAATTAAAATCAGATTAAAATAACCATAGAATATGAAGATATAGAATCTTCTATACTGTATTCATCCCTGGAAAAGTACTACATTCTACAATAATCTGAGAAATGACAGTATCTGCAAAAAGTCAGCGCCGAGTAATTTCTAATTCATTCATGTCTGGCAAAAGAACGGCGTTTAGAGAAAATCCTTCTAATGTCTCATGCTGTTTTCATTAAAGGGAAATTGCACGGTGGAGGCAGAAGCATTAACATGCAAATAATTAAAGTGGTAAAAATGAAAATGAAAAATGAATGAATGAAAAAAAAAAAGAAATTTCTTGTTAAGGCCTCATGCACAGGACCGTATGTATAATCCACACACTACCCGCATTTCTGACCCATTATTTTCTATGCGGTCATGCACACACCCTCGTGATATGGAACATGTCCTCTTCTAGTCCGTATTGTGCATAAGAATAGCCTATTGCATAGATGGATGTGAAAGAAATATGGAATGCATGTGAATGGTATCTGTATTTTGCAGACCGAAATATGTCCGCGACCATGTGCACATATATAACATTGATAGAGTATCACGAGAACACATAAATGTCACAGAAGGGGTATTTCCAGATAGGACTGGGTCCCGTCTATGCAACCCTTTGTGCATGTGATGATTCATTAACTTTTTTCCTTGAGCTGTTTTTTTAAATACCCTTTTGTTTTATTAGGGGTAATATGTAAAGGTACAGCATACAGCGCTTTATTCTTTAAATTTTGTTTCAGTCGCCTTGATAGGTGATATGTATAGCGGTATATATGGTGACAGTTTGCGTTGAAACGAGCAGTGGGATTTTTTTTTGTATATTTTTTTTTACATAGTACATCCCTAATGAGGTTATAGAAGACCCCAGGGGGACTTTTAGTTTTCATATATTTTTTTATCCGTAGATGCCCCAGTTAAATGGGAGAACAACCCTTTGTGGTGACTGGCAGATCTGATCCGGGACTGCTAGGACCCAAGAGTTCTTCCATGTCTATCGGGAACCGGATCCCATGCCCAATTGCCGCTGCCTCTATTCTTTACGTAACGCTCATTTTGCACTATGTTGGCTAGAAAAAGTAATATAGAAGTGGTTATAAACCGCTTCTTTCACATTCCCAGGGTCCTGGTTGTCCCTGGAAGCAAAGCAACAATCCGTTAGGCCTCTTTCACACGAGTGTGACGGATTAGGTCCAGATGCGTTGCGGATGCGTTCAGTAAAACTTGCACCATTTTGCAAGCAAGTTCAGTCAGTTTTTCCCGCGTTTGCATTCAGTTTTTCCCGCATGGGTGCAATGCGTTTTGATGCGTTTTTCACGCGTGGGATAAAAAACTGAAGGTTTACAAACAACATCTCTTAGCAACCATCAGTGGAAAAACGCAACGCATCCGCACTTGCTTCAGAATGCAATGCGCTTTTAACTGAACCTACATTCACTTCTATGGGGCAAGGGCTGCGTGAAAAACGGAGAATATAGAACATGCTGCGTTTTTCACGCTAAGCAGAAATGATGCGTGAAAAAAACACCCATGTACACAGTCCGCAAGTCGGCAACATTTTAAGGGGGTTTCCACAACAGCACAGTTCTTCCCACAAAGGACATTTTTCCCCTATGAACAGGATAGGCGATGAATGTACGACTGCTAGAGACCACAACAATCCCTATAATGAGGATCCCAAGCCCCCAGTCCATCTTCACTGCATAAGGGTTAATGCCCCCGTGCCGCAGACTGCAAATAGTCCGCAATGCACTGGTACCGACCGAGTGCACACCATTTGCGAGGGTCCGCGATCTGCAAGAACGTGTTCTAATTGCACAGACTAAAATCCCACGGAAGCGCTTCACAGTGCTTCCAATCCATGCCTCCACTCCACACCGTACCGCGCGGACCCATTCAAGTCGGGCATGGGTCACACATAGTCATATGCGTGAGCACTAACTGTATCGAGGTAATGGTGAGTACTTTGAAACGGAGTGGCAGTCAGGCATGTGCCTTTCAAGTCTATGAGGCTGCCCGAAGGTACAGAGGTTGAATGTACTACAAGTACATACAGTATGTAGTCAAGAAGTGAGAAAGAACAGAGGCTCAGGACTCCCTTTTGGAGATCAAGGGGCCCACTGGGTTCTGATGTTTAGCACTATTTTTGTGTTTGACGATGGTATTGTTTCTTGCATTGGCCCTGCCTACTTGTGGTTTTTGGGAGGCTATGCTGGGCCTTGTACCAAGATGGCAGGCTGAATTGCTATACTCGTAGATGTGCCATCCAACTTATACTGACAACTAAAGAAGGACCTGTCTGCTGCATGTTCCCAGCTTACTTTCTTGTCTGTCCCTCTTTATCTGATAAAAAATATAAAATATATATATATTACACACACCCACACACAGTGGATGTAAGACACTAAGATCTAAAAATATAAAGTCTTCTTTGATATGAACAAAGTCTGAGGCATGGGACAGGTGGCGGCCGGCCAAGCCCCATATAAAAATGTGAGAATGAGGACTGGCAAGATGATGGCTCTTTATATTTCTCCTCCACACGTTGTTGTGATATTGATAACGACGGCTTACAAAGACTTTCCCCCAAATCCCAATAAACACATCCATCACATCTGTAATCCAGGCTTCTGAAATCCTACAGTCCTGTTGATTTAACGGGGAACGTTATCACAAATGAAAGCGTGTAATACAAGTACCTGGCAGCAGCAATTTTTTTGCAACCAAAAACCCTACAAGATCAGCAGCTCACAACGTAAACAGCTCACAACCTGGAGATGATCGGGTCGCCCACAATAATCACCATTGTATTTCCCTGAGGAGGAGACATTGAAACTGGAACATCTCTGTTTCATCATCTCACATCCCAGACATCTTGGGTTTCAACCTCATATTTACCAGACCCCTGAAACTTTAAAGCCAAATACAAAGGAGTGGTATGAACGAGGATACAGCAGTTCTACGCATATATGTCTACTGTCAATTCACATCGTAATTAAAGGGTTGGCCAAAACAAAAACAGTACTCTCCTCTTCAATTCCTTGCCGATTCAGCGCAGATGGTCCATGGGCCTTGGCTTGCTCAGTACCCTTGCTGCTTTTCCTTACAATGCAGTACCAGTTTGCGAATAGTTTGGGGAGAATAAGGCTCCTTGCAGTTTTTTTCTAATGTTATATTTGTGCGTGGTACAGTATGTCCATGCTATATTTGTGCGTGGTACGGTATGTCCATGTTATATTTTCCTAGTTACAGACTTTCAATAATAATATTAATAATTTATTAAAACCTATAGTTGGGAGTTAGAGTACCTTCATTTATCAGTATGGGTATATGTAGATATACTCACATACCTAATAATCACCTGGACTGAGCACTCCTCACATACATATCATTATCTACGTCGTTCACATTGTCTCACAAAGTAACTCTTGTAAATTGAATTTGCTGCCTCCTCGACTCTTTTGTGGTTTCTGATGTGTTTTACTTGCATGAGAGTCAAGTTTCAATGTTCCCTCAGTTCGGAGGCTGTGTGCACCAAGAGTGCAAAGGCATACGATTTCCTCAATATAAAAGTCAATATGAAATTATAACTGTGAAACACTACATTCAATAAATCAGAAATCTGCCAGGGCAGTGGACAATCAGAAGCAGCTACCCGGCCTGGCTTACATGGGAACTGCTGCCTAATGAGACCATCCCCACTCCCGTTTCTCCCTCCTGACTTGTCCTGTGAAGGCTGGGTGGTCTTCTCCAACTTGCAGCCCTCACTGAGCTTGTAAATATCTTTTGCTAAGAGGTGGAACTTTTTGGTTTTCCCCTTCCTTGGACAAAGGATCCAAAATTCTGGTCTTCTTGTTGCATAACCGCTGCTTGCATCCAAGCAGTTCATATTTCCTGGCCTTTAAACAAACAGGATCATTATAGTACTTCCCAACTCTTTCCCTGGCAGCGGCATCTGACTACTCATCTGCCTAATCAATTCATGTGCTGTTGGGCTTCTCTGAAAGGGTACCACAGGCCTTGCTACATGCTCATCCAATTCAAACAAGATGTATTTATTAAAGTGGTTGCTACAAATGCCTTAAGAACCATGGCAGTCCTGTGCAGAGCCTTAAACATAACGGCTTAAAAGACTCTGGGACTGTCAGCAAAACATGAACTTGGCACCGGCCTGCTTCGTTAAGACTTATTATACAGTGAACTAAAGACATAGCAGATATTTCCTCACAGCTGTAATCATTAAATACATGAGCTGCTGCTCGATGGGCGAGTACAATCTATTTTATATTCAGATATAAAACAAAACTATAAAAAAGAAATAAAAAAGTTTAGTACACGTTTTGGAAATGTTTCATTTAACCAAGAGCTTCAACGGGATGTCCAAAAGTGACCCAACTGAGACCATCCATGTTCAGCTAAGCATCTCCAAAGATAAGACTGTGGTTCCACCTTGGTTATTACTTTCTCTTTGGAGATCCATTATTGCTGTAGTTGTTGTATAACCAAAAATGCTGCTTTGTTAATTTTAATTTTTTTTTTAGAATAAGCATTGATACCGTCTGTGTTTGACTGGAAGGAAACAGGTGATGGGCATCAAACTGATAGGGTTGGCATCAACGCATAAAAGGAAAGACTTGACGTCTCGGTAAAAAGCTGTCCTGGAATTGAACCACAGCAAGATAGCTCAAGAGTGCTGAGTCTTCGGATTCAAGTTTTACCACGTGCAACATCATCATGGAGTTTGTCTGATCTCCTTGTGTTTGTATGGGTTTCTTCCCAAAAACATACCATAGGGTGTGGGATATCAAACGTGGACCTTATACCCCTAGTTGTGGAGGGGCCCCAAATTGCAGCTATGCTGAAGTTAATTGAAGCACTAGATTAAATCCAAATTGTTCGCCACATTCACACAGTCAGTGTTTGGTCAGTGATTGTGAGCCAAAACCACAAGTGGAGCTCATCCAGAGATAAGGTATAATGGAAAGATTTGCACTTGTTGTTTGTTTTTGACCTGGTTCGGAATCACTGATCAAACGCTGACCAAAAAAACACTGACAGTGTGAAAGTTGCCTTAGGCCGCTTTCACACGAGCGAGTTGTACACTCCGGACTCGGAGCATGAGAATAACACAGCTCCCGTCCTGAACTCCCAGCCCTGCCGGGGTCGCATAGCGTTATATTGATTTATGATGCTATGTAACCATTATAGTTCTGGAATGTATTAGATGACACTGACAGCATTATGTCACTGTTATCCAATACATTCCGGACCTCTAAGGGTTACATAGCATCATAAATCAATATAATGCTATGCGACCCCAGCAGTGCTGGGAGTTCAAGACGGGAGCTGTCTTATAGTCACGTTCCAAGTCTGTAGTGTATAACTCGCTCGTGTGAAAGTGGCCTTAGGCTTGTTTCACACTTGCGGGAAACAGATCCTGCGTGGAGCGGTATTTGTCCAGCCGCTCCTCGGCATATTTGCCGGGTTGCAGCTGTATCTCCGCCGGCCCCCATTATAGTGAATAGGGCAGGACAGAATGCAGGCAGCGCACGGCTGTACCCGGCAGGGATGGATCAGACAGTCTGTTCTCGGCCGGAACAGCCTGCTGGATCTTGTTCACGCAAATGTGAAACAGGCCTTACTCTGACAAAATTGGAGAGGTTAGGAAATTGGGAGTCCAAGATGTTCTTAGGTGGAAATTACTTTTATATGGGAAAAAAAATCATTTTCAACGTGAAAGACTAGAGATCAATTTATTAAATCAATTTTTTAAATTAACCATAGCGGAGAAAAACTGTGCGTACTGTCATGTTAAAGGGAGTCATCACCAAAATTCGTTTTAGCGGGCACAATGCTTGGTAGCACTTCCTCCTTATGTGGCAAGACTGATGCTGCAATCCAGAGAAAATTTCTTTAATTTGGTATGCTTTGCCTGACCGTGTAAATCAAGCAAGGGAGGGTGAGAGAAAAAAATAAATAAAACAGTAATAAAAAAACAGCACAAATAGCCCATACTGCAGCTTCTAGCCTTGCCTCTATATGAAAAAGACGGTAACAGAAGGGGATTGTTGAAAAAATATATATTTTAGGTCCGCTTAGTGCACTCTAAAAAAAAAAATGTGAAAAGAGACTTTTGTACAATTTTCGGGGGATAAAAGATTTAAAAAAATATATATATATTAAATAAAATTAACAAAAAAGGCCCTACGTGTATGTATATATATATAAGAAACAAAAAAAGTTGGCTTTTGGAAGAAAAAAAACCCTGAAAATGCATGAGGTCCCAGGAATTGGGATAAATGTCATGCTTAAATATTTTTCAAAAGTGTCAAAAGAATACAAAAATCAAGAAAACAAGAATAGTACAGATAATCCTGCATCAAACTTATACCAACTCATAGCATTTTCTAAACATACATTAATTATTAATGCCATCAATGTTTGTCAGAAAACCACATAAAAAAAAAACGAAAAGTTTAAATAAAATGTTTAAAAAAAACTGTAAGCAAAGTAAAAAACCACAGAGTTTTAGTAGGACAGACTTGTCAATTTAATATGCATTTAATAAAAAATGAAAATAAAATAATAAATAATCAAAAAGGAATAAAACGGAAAATGACAGTAGAGGAAAGTCACATAAGGAAACTCATCAGGAATGGTCGATCTTTATCAAGAAACCCAGTAAAATAACTTCAGTTGGAAGAAACCCTGGCAAGATACCAACAGGGCTAGATGAAAGACAAGTGCGGAGCCTCAGACTCAAACTGCCTCGTCTCCCCAGAAGTCTGAGGTTGTTTACTGTATCCTTTTTTTCCGTAAGCCACAACAATGGCATTTTACAGACTGAACGTTCTACTTGGAGCTGGAGGAGCCAAAGTTCTGTCAGGATGTGTTCAAAATCAGAGACCGTTAGGAAGAAAAATATCAAAAACTATTCCTGAACGAAATAAGCCACGAACAGAATAAGCCACGGAAATTACCCTATGACACAAAAAAACTTAACTTAATGTCCTTGCGATATATACAAGGGGAGAATAGGAAAGAAAGTTTATCCTGGTCTTCCAAGGAACCCTGAGAAGAGTTAGTAATAGGATTGCACCTATAAAAAATAAAAATAACAACAACATTTCTGGTGCATTATCTCTCATCATTCCACCGAACCCACCTGTTTTGATTTTAGATACTGACAAGGGGTGTGGCTAAGTGGAAAGGGGGTCAGGCACAAAGAAACCAAAATTTGGTGAGCCTTTTGACTGCCAGTCTAACTTTAGGCTGTCTACATTTCAAAACAGGATTAGAAAATCCGCACCATTATTTTAAAACCATGCAAAATCCCTGGTATATTCGGCTGGCAGCAAAAATGATGGATTTCTGCCAAATACTGCTGCAGGATCCCATTATGGTCAATAGGGATCCGGCAGTGTAAAAAGTACAGTAATTAATCTTAGAACACAGCCACACAAAAATAACTTTTTTCAATAAAACAAGTTTTATTGTGCAAAAGTACTAAAATGTAAAATATATGTACTCCAATTTGGTGCAAAAAAGGGGCTTATCAGCCCATGTCATTGCAACATTTTCGTCCCATCACAGGACTATATATATATGTGGGTGAGGGAATAGTTTTTTTTTTTTTTTGGCATTCCCTCTCCCCCAAAAAATAAAGTGACATAAAATTAAAATAAAAAGAATTTTGGGAACCTGTCATCAACTTTATTCTGAGCTCACTGAGGACAGCATAAAATAGTGACAGAAATGCTGATTTCAGCGGTGTATCACTCATGAGCTAAAAGTAACTAGTTGCCGAGAACCAGCTTCATAATCATTGCAGCCCAGGCCTTAAAAAGAGTCAAATCTACCTGCGAAGAGTCCTGGTTATTCCTGATCTTCTGCTCTCCCCTCCCATCTGCTGATGATTGGCAGTTCTCTCCTAGAGAGAAAAAGAGAAAACTCGGTAGAAGTTCAGCAGGTGGGCAGGGAGAGCAGGAATTCATGAATAACCAGGACTCTTCTCAGGTGGCCGGGACTCTTTTCCAGGCCCAGTCTGCAATGATTGTGATGTTGGTTCTCGGCAACCACTTACTTTTAACTTTTAAATGACCGACTGGTAAAATCAACTCACCTGTCTCTACTTTATTCAGCCGTTAGTATGGGCTGCATAAAGGTGATGACAAGTTCTCTTTAAAGTCCAAACAGGCCTGACAAGGACCAAGTCACAGTTGCTAAACATCTTATTTAAAATGATTTTCTCAAGACAACTTTCCCTACGCCCCATTGCGGGTCATAGAAGGTAATACCCTTTGCAGGACCTTCTCTATGAGCTAGAGAGGAGACTATCTGCAAAGTGCCGCTACCAGACATGACCATTTGAACAGGTCACATATAAGACCGCTTTTCCCAAAAAGAGTGGTCATGTTCAATTCCCTTCTAACTGTGGATTAATAGTCCACATAGATCGGTTAATGTATAATATTAAAAGGGTCAGAAAATCAGAAGACTTGAAAGTCAGTGTTTCAGATAAGCTATACTACGTAACAACCTTCAAGCCTGTGGGCGCCTTTGCACTGCAATTTTTTTAGTGTTTATTTAGTGTTCAAATGAAAAAAATTCATTAAAAATGTTGTGCCATTTTGCTGTAGCCTGTGTCCCTTAGCTAGCTGGTTCTCCTAATGAGTGTGACACAAATACAACAGCAAACTGATCCTGGCTGTGTTAAATTCTCTCTCTCTTCTCTCAGTGTTAGAGACAGCAGCAGGGAGGGGGAGGAGGATGTACACAGCAGATTACAGTTTAGAGCGGGAAGTATGCATCCAAGTTATCAGATTGCTGAGAAGCAGCATGGCATGCAGATGTGCGATCCATGTTTTTCTCTTTTTTTTTGGAAAGTTATCCCATTACACAGGCTGTAGATAGGGAGGACAGCAAACACACGACACTTTGCAAGAGGAATAGCGAACGCTCCATAGGCTGTGTAAAACTGTAGAGAGTAAGCAACGCACACTGGGCAAATGCTCTGGGGGAAGAGGGAAAGTAATTGTCCAAGAATGAAGCTGTGTTGACACGAGAGCTAGTGACGGCTGCAGCATCCTGGACACATAGACCTCCCATCAAGCATGTATTACTGGGAGGGACATGTCCACATAAGAAAAGTCTAAAAGTGGGAGCAGATAGTAACCTGAACATCAGCGGCCTGAAAACAAATGAAGGAGTTAGATTGCAGCCAATTCAGGTAACCACTAACATAAGTAAAAAGATTTTTTTTTTCTGCCGTTTCAAAAATGTTCATGGCCTTAAAAGGGGTATTTCTATTATTACAATTGATAGTATATAGCTTACACCTACTGTACCATCACTAGATCTGGATCCTCAATGTTCCTCAAAATTAAGGGCCACATAGATTAGTTTCCCCTTCACAGAAGCAATCCCAGCTGTGCAGGGAATTGCAGAAAAGCAAACATGACTCAGACTACTTTCACACTAGTATTTTTGCTGGATCCGGCAGGGTTCAGCAAAAACGCTTCCGTTACAGAATACAACCATCTGCATCCATTATGAACGGATCCGGTTGTATTATCTGTAACATGGCCAAGATGGATCCATCATGAATTCCAATGAAAGTCAATAGGGAACGGATCAGTTTCTATTGTGTCAGAGAAAACGGATCTGTCCCCATTGACTTGCGTTGTGGGTCATGACGGATCCGTCTTGCTCCGCATCCCATGAAGGAAAGAAAACCGCAGCATGCTGCGGTTTTCTCCCCGGTATGAGAATGCAACCAAATGTACACCTTTGGGGATATTTTTTTTATATTATTGCATTGTACTTATTTTGAGCTAAAAATCTTTTTTTCAATTGGTCTTTATTCACAATATGGAATCCTTTTACGTGTGCTGCGCTGACATGCCCTACTAGCTGCCTGTGGATTTTTTGTCTCCTCCGTCATCTGGGGTGCAGATGGACTCCTTACCTCTGCTCTCTGACATTATAAACACCCATTAAAGCTCAGTTCTTATCTTACTGATAGTGATATTACTGATAAGTGCTTTTGACCTCTTAGTAGTTTAGAGAGAAGGGTTATTAGATGACAGGCACAAAGTGAAAGTACCAGTCACACAGTTAGAAAAACAGTTAACTCTTTGTGACAGAACGGCTCAATATTTTTAATAAAGGCCAATTGAAAATATGATTTTCTGGCAAAAACACAAACATAAAAAAAATGCCTCCAAGGGTGTACATAGACTTTAAAGGGGTTGTCTAGGATAAGAAAATCAGCCCGCGCGGAGCTTTAATACCAGTCATAACCCAAAGACAAGTGTGGCCCCATTTCTGCCAGACAACCCCTCCATTGCAATTCTTTCCACAGCAGATAGCCTGTAACGTTGGTGTGCAAGGAGAGAGCTGGTGGGGATTCAACCAACTTGTTTTTGGGATCAGAAAAGGTCCCAGGGGTCAGACCCCTACCAATCTTTCTTTTATGCCACACCCTCGCAATATGCTTTAACACAATGGGATGGTCATACCCCTCTAGATCAAATACTGTACATCACTCAATCCTAATTTTAATGGCACAGTGTCTTGTCCTCTAATAGTGGAAGCAAAGTAATTTTCTAAGACCATCATGTACTATTTTTTTTTTTTTTTGTTTAAAGCCTTAAGAAAGAACGTTCTGTGTACAGAAAAAAAACTAAACCAACCACATTTCACAGTACACTGCTTTACAAACCTGCAATTGACATTTTTGCTGGATTCGTTTATGTTACCTATTTTCACCCAACCAGAAAACAGCAACAATGTGGTAAAAAAAAACAAAATGCATGCCCTATTGCCGAATAATGTGGAGGTATCATGTTGTTCCTGGCACTCGCACCCTATTTGTAGGTGGGAATGAATACAAAAGTCCCTTTGACTTTGCCACAAGCAGAAGCTGCTCTCCATTATGGTTGGGTCTCTGTTCTTATCGTTCGTTTCTTTCCTGTTCCTGCCGTCAATGTGACTTGTGTACATAGGCAGAACCAGCTAATAATAAGGATAAATCCATGGAAAAAAAACTGCATTCCCAATTAAATATGTATTCCCAGTTTATAATGCTATGACATATCCTGCCATAACATCATCATTATCAATGAACGTCTGGTCCCCGCCAATTAAAAGAACAGAGGGGCGGAGGTCTCGTCGGGTTATTCACCTGCACAATGGCAACAGCAGAAGAGCCAAATTCAAAAGAATGGGGCCATCTTATAGTTCCCAGCCTACTAGGTATTCGGAAGATTGATGTGGAGACAGTTTTCAGATTCAGTTTTTATGTCAGAATTAGATTTTAAAATGGAGAGGAATTATATTAGATTCTACTCCAGTAATAGTCCAACTGCAACAAAATGGCCCACGTGAGAAGGAACCGTTAGGCTGCCTGCACACAAGTGTGAGTGAACGCACATGAGATCCGCACAAATTTCGAAATGTTGGTTTTCTGCACCATATCTGCACCAAAATCAGCAATTTCTAAAACTAACAGCGTTTTTTAGTGGATATTTGATGTCGTTTTCAAGGAAAGCTTACTAACGCCCATTTTAAATCACTCCCGAAAAACACCTTTAAACAATAGGTCATTTTCTGATGACACATTACCTATAAATCTACTTTGGGTAATTATAGTGTAAACTTTATTCCTACAGATAGCAAGTATAAGCCGCTAAAATTAAACCCCACCTGGCCTACAGCTACTCTAAAAAGAGCAATACATGACAAAAAAGGGCATTTAAAAAATACTAATCTGATGGGTCAGGGGTAGCCTTTGAAATGTACACAGGGCTTAATAAAATCTGTAAAAAATTGATAAAATCTGCAAAAATACCAAATGAAGGACAGGTGCTCAAAGAGAGCAAAAAAGAAATCCCTAAATAATATTTAGATATATAAATAGGTGATGCCAGTACTGAGGAGTTCATGTAGGTGGTCCAGCACTGGAAAGCTCATGTAGATGGTGCCAGTGCTGAGGAGCTGATCTAGGTGGTGCCAGTGCTGAGAAGCTGATGTAGGTGGTGCCAGTGCTGAGGAGCTGATGTAGGCCGTGCCAGCGTTGAGGAGCTGATATAGGTGGTGCCAGAGCTGAGGAGCTGATGTAGGTGGTGCCAGAGCTGAGGAGCTGATTTAGGTGGTGTCAGTGCTGAGGAGCTGATATAGGTGGTGCCAGAGCTGAGGAGCTGATCTAGGTGGTGCCAGAGCTGAGGAGCTGATTTAGGTGGTGTCAGTGCTGAGGAGCTGATATAGGTGGTGTCAGAGCTGAGGAGCTGGTGTAGGTAGTGACAGCGCTGAGGAGCTGATGTAGGTGGTGACAGCGCTGAGGAGCTGATGTAGGTGATGCCAGAGCTGAGGAGCTGATGTAGGTGGTGTCAGTGCTGAGGAGCTAATGTAGGTTGTGTCAGTGCTGAGGAGCTGATTTAGGTGGTGTCAGTGCTGAGGAGCTTATATAGGTGGTGACAGCGCTGAGGAGCTAATGTAGGTGGTGCCAGAGCTGAGAAGCTGATGTAGGTGGTGCCAGCACTAAGGAGCTGATGTAGGTGGTGCTAGAGATGAGGAGCTGATGTAGGTGGTGTCAACGCTGTTGGTAAATCCAGTACTATACTAAATTGGTTGAATGTAGATATGGTGCAAACTAAGTTAAATAAGGTATATGTGAACAAGGCTCCAGGGTCCAGATGGCTTTTTAAAAGTTCTTAAAGAACTCTTGGGTCACAGCAAAGTTCAGTTATTGCTGTGCCCTCGGTTATACTTTTTAGAGGATCTCTAGGGACTGGTACAATTCCAAGTAACTGGCACAAGGCAAATTCGGTGGCCATATTCAAAATGGGCTATAGGTCTTCCCCAAGTAAGTATAGACCAGTAAGCCTAACTTCTGTTGTGGGAAAAATGTATGAAGGACTCTTAAGGGACTATATACAGGAGTATGCAACCTGATTTTTTTTTTTTGAGGAGGTGACTAGAAGCCTGGACAGGGGGGCGGCCGTGGATGTATTGTTTCTGGATTTTCCAAAGGCTTTTGATACTGTCCCGCACAGACGTTTAATAGGTAAAGTAAGGTTTATAGGTTTAGAAATTATAGTTTGTAATTGGATTACAAAACTGGCTGAAGGACGGTGTCCAGAGAGTTGTGGTCAATGATTCCTATTCAGAGTGGTCCTAAGTTATAAGTGGTGTACCCCAAGGTTCAGTGCTGGGTCCGCTTTTATTTAATTTATTAATGATATCGAGGATGGGATTAATAGCACCATTTCTATTTCTGCAGATGACACTAAGCTGTGTAGTACTGTGCGGTCTATGGAAGATGTCCATATACTACACGATGACTGGGACACTCTGAGTGATTGGGCATCAACTTGGCAAATGAGGTTCAATGTGGATAAATGTAAAGTTCTGCATCTTGGTAGAAATAATCTCCGTGCTTCATATGTCCTAGGGGATGTAACACTGGGGGAGGCACTTATAGAGAAGGACTTGGGTGTCCTTGTAGTTGGTAGATTAAATAACAGCATACAATGTCAATCGCTCCTCTTCATCACCCATCCGATCAGCCAAATGCATATTTTTAGCCAACTCCACATAACACCCAAAAAAACACTGCTATTAAAAGGGTTAACTTCCACTGACACAGTCAATTAAAGGGAATGTCATCAGAAAATGACCTTTTAAACTTTTTTATGTTAAACATTCTTTTTTTAGAATTTTTTTATTTTTTCCATGTACCTATATTAAAAAATAAATATATATATATATATAAAATCCTGCAGTTTTCACACTGAATTATGTTAAGACTTCCCATCTTTTGAGAGCAGCTCCAAGGCCCATAGCCACAATGGACAGGAGGGGACCCTACTGATTTCCGTGAGGGAGTTTTCTAGGCATGTTATGTGACCTGTGCCGAGCTCAGGAGGGAGTAGATAAGCTGTTGTATCACTTATTGTGAATCCAGTGTTATCTATACAGAGGTGTTACTTGTCATTATAATTCTGCCTGTGATGATAATGATAATAGCTTCTAAAAGTAACCTGTACAGAACAGGAAATCCGGACCTAAGAGTAAACCTAGTGGACAGTGTGAAAAATTGCAGGATTATATAAATATATATATATATATATATATATATAATTTTATTTTTTTATGTAGATTTCTAAAAAAAATAACGGAATTTATATGAAAGGTCATTTTATACTGTTACACAGTGGATTTGTAGTGTGGATGTACTGGTAAAATGCATGTAATTAGCTAAAACCTATGTGTGATCCCGACCTCTGGCCTGCCAATTATCAGCGGCGTTTCCACTTTTATAAAGGCAATTTTAGAGTATAATTTGCAATGCAGTAAGTTATCTAATAATTTTTTTTTTTATAAAAATCCTATTTGATGCCCTTTCAATCGGGAAGATTTGACAAACTGTCCTTTGTCAGGCCCGAATAGTCGCATCCTCTATATAGGTTCCCTGGGTTTGCTGATTGGCTGTGATATACCGATGATTCTTATCTGCCGTCAATTCCAGAATTTCCATGTGTTTATTTTTACTAACTCCCATTTTACTTTCTGTAGGGTATGGAAAGGTTGCTGATTTTTTAATAGACTTGGAGAAAAAGCCCTCTTTTCATCGTATGGGCCGATGAATTATTACCAGTTGGACTCATGTACAGAAGCTCTCTGACACAGTTTACCCAACAGTATTACAGTAGGAATAATATTGTTTCTCTCTCCTCTGCTCCCACATCAGACGCTGACCCGCTGTGCACTGGCCATGAAAAAAAGTGTCCGACCCCTCCGCTCCCAAGGTGACTTCATGTGAGCGTTTTACCCAACTGTGTCTGCAAATTGCACTTGGATCAGGAAAGAAGGGACCAGAATAAAGGATCACATTTTTAATACAACATTACAGGATATGAATTATAAATGGCACGCTTTTCATATGATTAGAGGAAGGCTTGTACAGGCCGGTGTCTACATGCTGTGAGTGCACACAAAGCGCCTGTAACACGTACATTTAATGCTGTATTGTGGTTTCCAGCTGGATGTGAGTTTTGCTCATTTAACATTTTCCATGTTTTTAATAAGAACGAAAATATTCATCCAAATTTATCTCGATCCAATGATTCCCGCGCTCGATTATTTCTCTCAGCTATATAGAATTCATACATGTATGTAAGGATAAGTATATGTACATTATTTTAAATCCAGCATGAATGGGACCCGATAGGATTATGTAGGGGGGCAGAATCTTCAGGAAGAGCTCAAAATGAAATGGTAAAGGGAATCTCTCACCAGGAACAGCCCCTTGTAGGGCTAGCGATCGGTTGCTTCATTGAATCCATATGCAAATGAGCAGTTCAGTGCACCGAGGGCGGGCCCAAGCCGCTCCCTTGCTCCTCCTGCTTCCTGTCAGCCCCTCCCTATCCTTCTTGATTGACAGGACCAGGCGAGAGGACTATGCAAGAACCTGATTGATTAAAGGAGAAAAGAGGTCCATAGTATTCAACCAGGGCTCAGCTTTAACCCTTATAAATACCTTGGGAAAAAAAAATGATGTGATGGGTTTGATGGATTCATGAGACTCTGAGTTCGAACATGCTGGAGGTGGCAGCAAAAAATGTAGGAGGACTTGCATTAGAGTACGTTCACACAACGACATTTGTCTCGTGACAATAAGTCGCACTATTGTTGCGCAACAATTTTTATAATGGGAGTCTATGGTGTCGCAAAGCGACATGCTGCGACTGCGAGAATCGCAGCATGTCGCAGTGCGACACCATAGACTCCCATTATAAAAATTGACGCGCAACATTGGGGCGACAAAATGTCGCGCGACATATGTTGCAGTGAAGTTGTGCCCTATTTTTCCCGCGACAAATGTTGACGTGTGAACGTACCCTTAACCTGGTCATAAGTACTAAAATAAACAATTAAAATATGACAATAAAAGTCAACCCGTTTTATATTGCAGCCACTGCCAACACCCTGGAAAAAATCTATGGCCTGGCATTACCATACATCATACATTTTGTCTGCGATGGCGTTTAGTTGTTCAGTTGTTTTGATGCGTTTTTCACGCACGTGATAAAAAACCGAAGGTTTACAAACAACATCTCTAAGCAACCATCAGTGAAATGCGGTTTTCACACAGCCTCATTCACTTCTATGGGGCCAGAAGTCCCACGCAAAATATAGAACATGCTGCCATTTTCACGCAGAAGTGATGTGTGAAAAAATACACTCATGTACACAGATCTATTAAAATCAGGTTCACGCATTGCACCTGCGTGGAAAACTCGCTCGTGTGAAAGGGGCCTAGCAATTAAAAAGTAACAAAAAATAAAAATCACTGGGGCCTGGATGTATTTCTGGAGTGTAATAATATTACAGGCTATAGCTACTAGAGAGGGGTCGTTGATCCAGGGAGTTATTCTGATTGCCTGATTGGAGTCGGGAAGGAATTTTTCCCCCCAAAGTGAGGAAAATTGTCTTCTACCTCACAGGGGTTTTTTCCCCTTCCTCTGGATCAACGTGCAGGATAACAGGCTGAACTGGATGGACAGATGTCTTTTTTCAGCCTTATAAACTATGTAACTGTGTAGACAGAGGTTGAAAATACTGAAGTTCTGCTTACTAATTAACGTAGTGGAGATGGTAAGGATTCCTCAATGTCATTGTAACTGTGTTTGGGTTGAATGCCATATAAAACTATTCCAATTGTACTGAAATACTCATTTCGAGTACATGAAGGCCATTAACGCCAGTGCGTAACGCAGTTATCAGGTGACTATGACCAGTTTTCCTCTAGAGAAAGGAACAATTGTCCCACTGACCGTAACGATATTGTTCCACCGGTTAGGGTCTCGTGTGAAGAAAAGGATCACACATTTCTCAGATTTATTAGCTCTACATGTAGCATGAATATGTCCATTATTAAGGCCGATAGCCGATCATCTTCTACTGAGAAGCGTGAACAAAGAGGTTGGTTAATGCATGACTTTCACAATAGCGAGAAGTCACTGAAAAGACGCGCTGTTGTGTCAGGCAGTCACAAAACATCAGTGGCCTCTACAATTGATCATGACAAATTGGATTTTTCTATTCCTTCTAATTCTGACTATAACCAGAAAATGGTCTTTTGTCCGCTAAATAAATAAAAACAAGTCTATTAAGCGGATGAGCTCACTATTCTCCAAAGCCCAATGACACACACCAGCACAGAGGACTCTTATGAGAACCATCAACACTTGTCTACAAGAGTCATCAGTGATTCCCCTTGAATGTCCAGCCTTGCCTATAGTGCACATAATACATAAGGTTATATTTTCCAGCAATTCCGCAGAAGCTCACAGTTAAATGTCCAATCTTTGATAAATCTGTCATCACTTTCAAAAACTTCAAGTATAAAGCTTACATCAGATAAGCCTTGGTCGGACCTTCAGATTCAACTGGGCCAGCTGTCATGTGCTGTGTATGGAAGTATCAAGACTCCCCTGACAGCAGACATTGGGGGAAGTAGGATTGGGCTTTGAGATTTTGATTTTTCAAGTCAGAAAAAAATGGCGTCAAATACAAAAAATAAAAAAAAATGATACATATATATATGTATCTTGAGTAGAATTCCTAGAAATCTGTGTGGAATAAACTGCCTAGTTTTGGGCCATGCTGCAGCACACACCGTCTTCTGCAATACTACATTTTTCACCTACTGATTTCCAAAGAGAAACCACAAAACCTCACTAGAAATGGCATATAAGCTTGTGGGCCCCATGGGGGTAGTTCTGCAAACTACTTTTTTAGGAACACAATGGTGAAATGTTTGTGTTTACTGGTTTTCTGCCACTGTTCCAGGTCTTTCACATACTGTATATCATGTGTTTAATTTGCCAATTTAATGCTTGACGATATCGATTTTTTTTAAAATTGCCATATCAATAATTTTTTTCTGTATCAGTGCAGCATGTTCGGGTCCTTTTCGGTTCCTAATCCTGGCAGAGGCGGCAGGGACTGAAGAGACCCTTGCTGCGCTGATACAGAGCTCCAGAGCACCTTGGAAGTCCACCACCGATTGTAGACGGGTGCCCGCTGTAACGGCCGCCACTTGGCACCCACTCCAGAGCCAGGAGAGCAGTGGAACCAGCAGCTGACCTCCCCCATGCCTACTCTGTGGTCTCCTGATCTTGTCCCCATCAGTTCTTTCTTTTCCTTCCCTGTCTTGTTCTGGTGTCTTCAGATCCGGAACTCTAGGGAAGTATTTTTAGAAATAAAACCACCATTTCTTGAGAAATCCATTACACAGAGTCCCGATCATCTCACTGACACGTTTCGGACCTAGTTGCAATGGTTCTTACTCATAGGCTATTGTGAGGTTTTCAGACATCTACTAAATGGCTGATTAACACAACACACATGGTCCAGGAGAAATGAGACCTCCCTGTTAACCATGTGAGTGCTGTGTTAGTTAAAAAAAGGAAAAAAATAGAAAAACAGGATTAAAATAAGTAATTTAAATCACTACTGTAAGTGCCCCAAATGTAATCTGGTATTAAGCATAAAGTAATACACTTGGTTCACATGGTTTTTAGTTAATATTATTAAGATTATAACTGATAATCATCAGGGCCGGTGCTATAATAAGGCAGACCAAACGGCTGCCTTAGGGCGCATAGAAGGGGGGGGGGCTCCCAAATTAACTTTTTTTAAATAACTTTTGTGATGTGATCATGAGGGGGGCGCCTAAATGTAGCTTCGCTTGTGCTGGCAAAAATCCTTGCACCAGCCCTGATAATCATCCATAAAGATGAAATTATCAAGATTATATTTTTTTGACAAAATTGCCACATGCTCTTGGTCAGTCCCAACGTTGGCTGGCAGTGTACATGTGCAATCACCTATCTGTGGACAGGTGATAAGCTGTGTTTCTCGTTGAGATACCGAAAAGGAAGTGCTTGACCGGAAGAAAATGATCAAGAAAGAATAAGGTACATGAACAATGGGGCCGATTTACTGAGAGTGTCGCACGTTTCACTGTCTAATGCACACGAACGTATTTTGGGTCCGCGTCCGAGCAGCATATTTCGCGGCTCGGCCGTGGACCCATTCACTTCAATAGGGCCGCGAAAGATGCGGACAGCACTCTGTGTGCTGTCCGTTGCTCCGTTCCATGGCCCCGCAAAAAAAATAAAGCATGTCCTATTCTTGTCCGTTTTGCGGACAAAAATAGGCATTTGTACAATGGAACAGTTTCCGTGTTTTGCGGATCCGCGGTTTGCGGACTGCAAAACACCTACAGTCCTGTGCATGAGGCCTAAGAATACACATCCTAGTCGTGATTTATTAACAATTCCGGTGCAGGGACTTTTGGAGTATGTGAAATCATGTGTCAGATTTGGAGTACTGTCCATGCGCTAAAAAAAAAATTGGCCACACGCCTAAATTCTGTCCATATTTAAGAACGAAGGTATTTTTGCCACTAATGGAGGAGACGGCGGGGAAACAGATTACTAATATTGTCTAACAGTAGGACTTTGTAAACTAGACAGTCTTAAACGGCGCCAGATTTATCACGGTGAGCCAAAACGAATCCTTGGAATATAATTAAAATTAAAGTACAAGACTTTGAAGAAAGTTTTGATTGCCGGGATTCGCAGCGTTCGTTAGGAACCAGGTGCTGACCGGACTACTAACAATTTTTAGCTTTACTGATGCTGGAAGATAAATCGCTTGCATCTTTATACTCTCTAGTCTACTTTTACGCCATCTAAAAGTTAGGTTCACACATCAGTTATTTGGTCAGTTATTTCCATTAGTTATTGTGAGCCAAAACCTGTAGTGAAGCCTCCACAGAGATCAGGTGTAATGGTTTGATTTGCCCCTGTTCTGTGTTTTGACCCGCACCTGGTTTTGGCTCACAATAACTGAAGTGTGAACCAGGGCTGTGGAGTCGGAGTCGGAGTCGGAGTCGAGGAGTCGGAGTCGGAGGCAATTTTGGGTACCTGGAGTCGGAGTCGGAGTCGGCAAAAAATGGACCGACTCCGACTCCGACTCCTACTAGATTTAAATTGGAATAAAAAAAAATTGGAATAAAAAAAAAGCAAGTTTAAATCTCCCAATTCAGATAAAGTTATAATTAATTACTTCTCTACTGTAAGAATAAAGGCCAATGCATGCAGTGCGTCACGTTACCGCTAAACAAAGACGTTAAGTGACCGTGAAGAAGCATGCTTTTCATATGCTTTACTATGCAGTTAAAGGGACACTGACAGGCTGATTTACCGGCTAAAGATATATCTGCTGGTATTCATCAGAGGATTAGGAATACAACTAGACGACTGTTACCCCCAGTTGAGGTTTACTTGTGTTTAAAAACGTTTTAATCAATATGCAAATTCTCTACCTTTGTGCCCAAGGGGCAGGTGCACATGTAGAGTACTGGCAGCACTAGACAGGACTAGGTAGCGAGGAGGAAGAGAGAAAGCTGGCACAGCCTCAGCATAGCCAGACGAGGCTGCTGCCAGCACTCTACACGTGCGCCTGCGCAGGAATTCAGCGTTCGGCTAGCCTGAAAAAAAGGCCAGAGCAGTGAATAATAACGAGCGGAACAGCGCTGGAAGCTGTACTTGGGCGCGGCTGGGCACAAAGCCGCAGGAGACGCTGCCCCATTGGGCACAAAGATAGTGAATTTGCATACAGATTAAAATGTTTTTTAAACACAAGTACAGCTTAACTGGGGGTAACATTAGTATAGTTTTATTCCTAATTCTCTGATGAATACCAGTATATATATATCTTTAGCTGGAAAATCAGCCTGTCAGTGTCCCTTTAAGGAGCGGCAATACTCATTACCCATTGTTATCCTAGCCTCTCACTGATAACTGATTAAGGACTGGAGACACTTGTATAAGTAAAGGGAATGGATAGTCAATAGTTCAAGACTGAAGCTGTAAACCATTTGAAAAACTGCTATCATTCAGCTAAGGCTATAAAACATATAAACTCAGATTGTTAGCTTAAATTTTAAACATGACTATGGGATTCTACTAGAAAAATCATGTTTTAAAATAAATGCCCCTTCCCCTGCCCCTTCCTGGATCCTCCCACTGCTCTATCTTCAGCAGAAGATCAGCACACAAAGGAGAAGGCAGCAGCTTCTGCTCAACTACCTCTCTGTGTTAGAGGAGATTAGAAGAACTTGGTGGAACAGCTTCGTATTTGCATATTAAATACAGAGGAGTCGGAGTCGAGGAGTCGGAGTCAGAGTCGGAGTCGGAAGTTTCAAAATCTGAGGAGTCGGAGTCGGAGTCGGACAATTTATCTACCGACTCCACAGCCCTGGTGTGAACGCAGCCTTAGGGATCATGCACACGAAAGGTGTTTGGTTCCATATCCGAGCCGCATTTTTTTGAGGCTCGGATGCGGACCCATTCACTTCAATGTGGTCGCAAAAGATGTGGACCGCACTCCATGTGCTGTCTGCATCCGTAACTCCGTTCCTTGGGGCCACAAAAAAATAGAACATGTCCTATTCTTGTCCATTTTGAGGACAAGAATAGGGATTTCTATTATGGACCGCCTATTCCATTCCGCAAATTACAGACGTGGTCACTGCATGAGCCCATTTGGCATATTTGGCACATTTTTGGGCGCACAGTGGGCACATTTAAGCTAGGTCCCCTTGTTGGATGAGATGTAAAAAGGTTAGAAAAATGTGTAAATCCATTGATAAATGTGGTGCAAAGCATGTACACCAGTTTTTGGTGAACATTACACCAAAAAAACTGGTGCTTTTTCAATTGTAAATCTGCCCTAAGTGACTAAGACTACTTTCACATTAGCGTTTTCAATTCCGCTATTGAGATCCGTCATAGGGTCTCAATAGCGTAAGAAAACGCTTCAGTTTTGTCCTTATTTATTGTCATTGGGGACAAAACTTAACTGAACGAAACGGAATGCACCAAAATGCATTCCGTTCCGTTTGGTTGCGCTCCCATCGCGGACAGAATAACGCATTTTTCTGTCTACGATGTGGTCCGGAGCAAGACAGATCCGTCCTGACACACTATGTAAGTCAATGGAGACGGATCCGTTTTCTCTGACACAATAGAAAACTGATCCGTTCCCCACTGACTTTTAATGGTGTTCATGACAGATCCGACATGGCTATAGAAGACATAATACAACCGGATCCGTTCATGACGGATGCATGCGGTTGTATTATGGTAACGGAAGCATTTTTGCAGATGCATGACAGATCCGCAAAAAGCGCTAATGTGAAAGTAGCCTTATAAAGGCAGTTGTCAGTGTTTTGGTCAGTGATTGAGAGCCAAAACCAGGATTGGAGCCTCCACAGACATAAGGTATACGGGAGAGATCTGCACCTGGTTTTGGCTCACAATCACTGATGGAAATCACTGACCGAACACTGACTGTGTGAATAAGGACTTAGTAAGACTTTAATTTGCCCTTCAGAGATATAGAAATCATACAAAAGGGTCCCCCATTTTGAAGTTTCCTCTGTCAGCCAGAAGTAGACAGCCGCTAAGCTGCTTCGGTTGTGGTGGACCCAGCCTGTCCATGTATTACATGGTTGGTTACTCAGTTAAATGGCCAGCATGTAACATTACATCACCAGTTGGAAACGTATGGCTGGCCACAGCTTCCCCTGGCTGACCAACGTGGGTTTCTGAGACCGGACCAGCGACAATCATCTGGTGACTAGGCCTACTTCAACGGAGAAGAAAAGAGTTGTCTTGATGAGAAAAGCCCTTAAAGTTGATAAAATCAGCAATACTCTGCATGTAAGGATAAAAGGTAATGAATGAGTCACATTTCATTTCTTTTGTGAAAGGCTTGGGCGAGATATTTCTATTTTTGCACACTGTCGGCTAAATGACAAGCCTGCCCTACACAAGGTATGCCGCACCACTTTGTTGGCCAGTTGACATTGGCTTCATTATGAAAAGCATGGTTATGTTTGATTGAGGGGCAGGCTCGGGCTAAGATGCCATTTCTGTGGTAATACTGCCTTCTTATTAAATAAATACTTCTCTACATACCACCCAACTTGTCGACATGTTATGTTTGCCGCAGACAGATTCCTCCCTTTGGTGTTTTTTTTCCAGTTGCCTTTAATGCTAATGAATATGGATTAGTGTAAGAAAATAGAATAGTTTCCTCTTATCTACACTGTCTCCAGAAAATAACCTTCCTCTTCTCCACCTCACACTTGTAACCAGCAAAAGGAACGTTTGAAGGACAGAAGTCAAAATACGAAGAAGAAGAAGACTGTCAGTGTCTAATGGCTAAGAATGGGCTAAAGCTTAAAGTGAGAAAAAAAATATATTCTAAATACAGTTTCGGAAGGGATATGAATTATTTTCACCACTTTTTTGGGCTGCATGTAACAACCGGGAACCCAAAAATTATTTTTATACTGGCCTACTGCAGATGTTACCTGTTCCAAAGCAAATCTAAGACCAGCAGCCAGGTCTTCAGAACAAAACCACCAATGACACTAAAATATAATACAATGGTATAGTGTTGAGCGAAGCGAGCTTCAGATGCTTTATCCGAAGTCGCTTTGTTCAAAACTTCGGAATAATACTGAATGGCGATCCATCTCCGTACAGTATAAGAATGTATGGGCTCCGATGATAACTTCGGTAGTTGATTTTTAAAGTAGAAAACTACTTTAAAACTTGAAACCACTCAACACTACAATAGTAACGTATGGACCCTTTGCAATGACAACTGGATTACCTATAGTACTCTGACAACATGCAATATACCTCATTATTCATTTATGTACATAAACGCTATGAACACATTCGGAGGAAATTTTTTATGATAGTATTTTGCTCATTTTATGTAAAAAAAATATTTTCAATTGGTCTTTACTAAAAATTTTCAACAGCCTTCATTTTCAGGCTTGCTCTCTGTTCTAAAGACATTGGGCCAGATTTACCATTAGCTAAAGTCACTTTAATAGAGTGAAAAAGTTGCCAAAAAATGCGCAATCGGTAAAATTGCGCATTTTGTGCGACTTTTTCTACTTCCAGCTCTCCAGTTTTGTGAAAGTGGGCGTGTTGTCTTATGCAAATGAATCTCTAGACATATTTACTATTGCAACCATTTAAAAAGTCGCAAAAAAGTCGCAAAAATAGAATATAATAGAACATGTGACTTTTTTGTAAAGACGTGCGACTTTTGTAAAGCCGCTTACTGAAGGATAAACTGCTGCCATCAAACCACATTTATCACAGTATTAAAGGACCATTAATAAATCTGACTAGGCAGAAGTGACTTTGGGCATATGTAAAAGTGGAGTAAGATGTAAGTGTAATGATAAATCTGGCCCAATCTGTCAGGCAGCTGCTCTGAAGGCTCTATGTGTAGCCTTTGTCTCTGAATTCCTGAAAGCTCAAACACTCATTTCAGCCATAATGCTATCAGCTTGAGAAGAATTTAGCTCTAGTGAGTGTTTATGAGCCGTGAGGAGTTCAGAGAAATGGGCTACACATCGATCCGTCCAAGCAGCAGCCTGACGGATTTTCTGTAAAACAGAAAGCAAGATATTCTGCGGATACACGGAAAGTAAAGCTGTAGAACTGATGCTGTGGAAAATTTTTAATAAAGTAATTGAGCGAGAAAAGGAAACTCACCAAAAGGGTCAGCAATGACGTGCAGCTCACCGAGAAGGTTCTTGGCAGTCCCTGAGAAGCTATAGCTTAATGTTACTGCAAAGCACTGGTCATTGGCTGCCATTAAATCAATTACAGTAGACCCATCTACAGCGGAAAAGTACAGTGTACAAGACTAAATAAAACCAATTACAGCATGAAAAAGTAAACTACTCCAAAAAGATGAGTGTGGGGGTAAGAGTCAATGGACAGAATAGTTCAGCTTTCATTGAAGAACCATAGTAAATAAAAACAGGCAGCCTAATACAATTTTTAAAATTGACAAAAAGTACTTATAACTAGTGTTGAGCGAAGTTTTAAGTTCGGGGGTCAAGTTCGGGTTATCGAAGAATCCCGCTATGGGTTCTGAAGTCCGTTATGGTCCGTGGTGGTGGAATCCATAACGGGATTCTTTGATAACCTGAACCCAAACTTTGGACACCGAACTTAAACACAAGTTCTCTTAACTAGTTACAGTATAACTGAAAGAGGTTTTCAAGCTAAGGCTACTTTCACACTAGCGTTAATTTTTTCCGGACTCAGGATCCGTCATAGGGTCTCAATATCGGAAAAAACACTTCTACATTTGATAAGAAAAAAAAAGTATATGTTAATGTATACATTTTTTACTGGACTCTACGTCCTGTACTACATTTAGCTGCATTTATGTGTATGTGAACCCAGCCTAACTTCTTAGGGCTCGTTCACACAAACGTTTTTTGCTTTCCGTATACGGAACCATTCATTTCAATGTGTCCGCAATAAAAACGGACTGTACTCCATATGCATTCCGTGTCCGTGTTTCCGTTTCGCAACATTTTAAGTCAGGTCCTCCGCAAATCACGTTCAGTGGCTCCATTCAAGTCAAGGGTCCGTATAAAGAAACGGAATGCATTCGGAACACGTCCGTATGTCATCACTTTTTTGCGGATCCACGCTGTAGAAATGCTATGCGCAGCCCATTTTGCACATGTGTTTGGTGTTTGCAATGATTACAAAGTTCCTGTTTGTGCGGAAAAACGTAACGGAAACGGAAACACAATGGATCCAAAAAACGGAACAACGGATCAGTGAAAAACGGACAGCAAAACCATACAGTCATGTGAACAAGCCCTTCGAAGCAGATTTGATTGTGGATTTCATAGAAGTCAATGTGGAAGAGGAAAAACCTCAATCAAAAACTCATCTAAAACACTTGTAAACACTCCTCTAAAAATACCACTAAATGACAAATCTACCACCAAAAACTACTAGTTTTCAACTACTGACTTGCTACTGATTTTTCTGCTGTGGATTTTATTTGTGTGAAAATAATCTAAAGACACACTGAGCCCACAGAATAATTTTTTTGTTTAGCTGGAGAAACACTTTTTTAAAATTAGTTCTTTTTTTTATTTTAATTTTCACACTTTTTTTTTTAACAATGGTAAGATTCAAATCTTTACAAACTGAGAAAACCCAGGAAAGCAAAATAAAGGCTGACGAACAGTTGAATGGCCATTCGTACGATCGCATCTTTTACATGGACGTAAAAATGATCGTTTTTTAGCGTCCTTTTCTGTAAACCAGAAAAAAACAATGTACTTTGCTTAAATGTATGATCGATCAAACCCCTCCGTATAGCTGCCCAGTGAAAACCAAACTAAACAGGCTGCAGCTTCCAATCTCATCAATCGGTGATCATTACGGGCAATCCACCCCTGAAACTGATAAGCAAAATCGCACAACCCATACCCAAAAATGGGGTAATCACAGGTAATTGAAAGTTAAACATTTTAGAACAAAAACAAAAAATTTAAAAAACAATAAAACCTCCTTCCAC
This sequence comes from Bufotes viridis, assembly GCA_033119425.1. Classification (NCBI taxonomy): domain Eukaryota; kingdom Metazoa; phylum Chordata; class Amphibia; order Anura; family Bufonidae; genus Bufotes; species Bufotes viridis. Next base: position 43,111,798 of record CM065592.1, on the reverse strand, counting down.
AACAGACTCTAGTATGTGTGAAATGAGGTGAGAATATAAGCAACAGGCAATAAATAGAAATAAAAACCACCAAAAAAACGCACAAGTCAAATGAAAGGTATTTCTGAACTGCTTCACGTTGTACTGGTCCTAGAGGGAATAAGGCTATGTTCACATCTGCCTCTGTTAGGGGTCTCAGTCGCAGATTCTTTTAATTTCTGGGGAAATTCAGGGCTCCCTGACAGAATCCTCGCAGGTCCCGCCTTAGTAAATGGCGGTCCGTCAGTCGTCATTCATTTCCATGATATATCAAATCCAGCAGTGATTTATTTTATTTTTTTCATTTTCCGTTTGTAGAATGGAACAGAAAAATGGAAGAACTAGAACAGATGTGAACGAAGCCTAATCTGCACCCACAAATAATCAAGGTTGGAAGTAGTTTGTTTGCATCTTAAAGGGGACCTCTGCTTTCAGAATTACACAGTGCTTTTATTGCTGCGCTCTCCGGGTTACGGTATTTGAACGTCGGGGTATTGGAAGGCAACGACCCCTTTTAAACTGTGACAAAAAACTGCTCTATAAATCCTCTCATATTACCTCGCTGCTACCCAAGAAACCAGCCGTGACATTTAGTTATGCTTCCTTTTATCAGGATATTTAGCTTGAAAAGATGCCACTAAGTATTGAAAAATCCTCACAAAAACGAGTATCATTTTTCTCAAAAACTGAAATGTAAGCAGACTCCAGGCTCGCTAAACCCACACACAAAAGTGCAGAGAAAAAAAGAAAGAGCGAGTCACTTGTTATTAATAACATAAAGCAAATCACCCAAAGTATGAATCACCAAGACAAATGGAGGGGACGGCCATAGTCATGAAAAATACACACTGCACTGAAGAAAGCTGTGAAATTCCTAAGTGAGGCATGCTGCGGAATTCTGCAAGCGATGAGAACGAGCTCTCAGCAGCTATTACTGACAGCGCTCGGGGAACCGCTTCAGATCCGTCTGCCTTCAGGGAACTTATTAACGATTCTGGCCTCAAAAAAGACCATGAAAAGGGATACAGGGACTGTGCGGCGGCGGGGATGCACGTGTCTGCCAGAGAAGTGCAAGACGTTCTTCAAGGATCAATATAAAATAAGAATTTAACAATTAAAATGTAGATTTTTTTTTTCATCCTTTACATTTGCTCTGTAGAAGTTATATCCATCATCTATCTAATCTATCCATCCATGTATTATCTACCAGCCATCATTCATCCTTCAATCCATTATCTACATATCATCTATCTTTCAATCCATCCATTTTTCAGTCTCTTTTATCTACCAATCCATCTTTCCAACTATCTATCTTTCCGTCTATCTATCCATCTATCTATCCTTCTGTCTAGCCTTCTATCTCTCTAGCCTTCCATCCTTACACCAATCTATCCTTCCACCCACCTATACTTCCACCCATCTATACTTCCACCCATCTATACTTCCACCCTTCTATCCTTCCAACCTTTTTATCCTTCCACCCTTCTATCCCTCCACCCATCTATACTTCCACCCTTCTATCTTTCCACCCTTCTATCCTTCCACCCTTCTATCGTTCCACCCACCTATCCTTCCATCCACCTATCCTTCCATCCACCTATCCTTCCACCCTTCTATCCTTCCAACCTTTTATCCTTCCAACCTTTTATCCTTCCACCCTTCTATCCTTCCAACCTTCTATCCTTCCAATCTGCTATCCTTCCAACCTTTTATCCTTCCACCCACCTATCCTTCCAATCCTTTATCCTTCCACCCTTCTATCCTTCCACCCTTCTATCCTTCCACCCTTCTATCCTTCCAACCTTCTAACCTTTTATCCTTCCACCCACCTATCCTTCCAACCTTCTATCCTTCCACCCACCTATCCTTCCAACCTTTTATCCTTCCACCTTTCTATTCATCTATCCTTCTTTCTTTCTATTCTTGTATTCATCTATCCCTCAATCCATCTATCCATTGATCTTTCTATCCAAAAAACACCTGATAAAATATCTTGATGCCCTGATGTTATCGCCTGTTTTGCTCACAATCTAAAAGGGATAACTGTAAAACAAAATTATAAAAAGTCACTTAAATAACTTGACCCCTGGATACTGGATAATACGGCTGCAAACTGGCAGTGATATAAAGTGGTGACAGTATGACCATCACAGGTTTTTGAAGCTAAAATCAGGTGTGGATCATAAAAGGAGAGAAAGTTCTCCACTTTTTTTTAATCCACTCCTGGTTTTGGCTTCAAAAACTGCCTAAAAAAACCTGAACGTGTGTCATACCATCTTTACATGTCACGGTCAACTGTTTTAGCAGTAATACATAAACATACTCTTAAAGGGGTTTTACATGACTTTAGAGGTGTTCTCCGGGAATTAAGAAAATGAAAATACTTAAATATTAATTTATTATAAATATACGGTATTCTCAAATACATTTTATTAGTTATAAAGGCTTGTTTTGTCTGGGGAGCAATCATTAGGAGAAATAAAATGGCCACCGTCCTATTAGTACACACAAAGCCTGTCCTAATCACACAGCAGGACAAGTTACTTCACAACACTGAGGTAAAGAGCTGCCTCATCCTCCTGTGTGATTAGGACAGGTTTTTTGTGTACTAATAGGGCGGTGGCCATTTCTCCTGATGATTGCTCCCCAGGCAAAACAAGCCATGTGACCTCTGACGTGACAGTGATCTTTGAACCTGAACTCACTGACAGACCCCCACTGATCAAATATTGATGACCTGCATGCTGGGAGTTGTAGTTCTGCAACAGCTGGTGAGCCGCAGGTTGGCCATCCCTGCTCTATGGATACATGATTAAAGTCTTCGAGCGAATCGGCTTTGGATCTATGATCCGAAGGTCGATTCGCTCAAGCCTAGTAGCGAGTAATTAGACACTGGCCAACTCCTTGAGGACTTAGATTTAGACTTGACGGTCCATGAAACCTTCCTCCACGTCTCTGAAGTCCACTTTTATTGTTACAGTGAACGTCTCCATTTCTCCACCAGCTTCTTGACTGCCCTACATCCTTTCTGACCAGGAGCTTGGCTCATTGTCTTCTCGCAGGGAATGAATGAACAAAAGCTGTGCTTTATTTTCTCCTAATTCTCAAAGACGTTCCTTTGACGGATTTTGGATTTTTCCAATGTTATCTTTTTAATTTAGGCTTTTCTTCACTGATACTGAAAAAAAGTATCACAGAATCTTGAAAGAAAAATACAAAAAGTTGGGGGCTGAAGAACGGTGGCCATTATAGTACAGACATCTAAATAAAATACATTTTATATTTACCTATAATATACAAAAACCCGTTTTAATCACAGGGACTTGCCTCTCTAGACTACAAGATATTTAGAACTCCACTTATACAATCAAAAGTCCTTCCTAGGTAAGAAAGCCTTTATTGTAGTTCTCTACATCCACCCACCGCAGACATTCTACCGGCAGCAACATTTCTTTTTCAGCAGACATCCATTTAAAAGAACCGGAGTTAATTGGTATCTAGCAAATTTAAAGAACATGATTCACTGAGGTTGTGCTGATTGCATCAAGCCAGGAGATGCAATTTCATTGTAAAAGCCAGACAATAAAAGGCATGAGCCAAATAAACAAAAATCAAATAGTAAAGCTTTAAACATTAAAAGGAGAAATAGATTTACTGAGTCTACACGGCACTTAGGCCAGGTCCACACGAGTGTATTACGTAAGCACTGTGGCCCAGATGTACTAATCCTGTAGATGGCATACATTTAGGATGTCTAGATTGGCACCAGATTAATGCCAGGGTCTCAGGGATAGACAGTTTTCCCCGGCTCTATACCAACTATTGGTTGGCTTACATTGAGATGGATGTTTACACCAAAATTGTGGAAAAATGTTGGAGCAAAATGGTGAATCTTACACTGTCCATGGAGCGTCATCCCTTTCCTGCTAAGAACCGTCCCCTGGAAAAGTGTAGAAAACTTAGATGTTCCAAAATGTGCCTCATTTCAGACAGATTTTTGGTGAAGACACATTGGGAAATCTGGGCTTTGTTCTTATTTCGGACAAGTGCTTCGGTCCTACTACAAAATAAGAAAAAAAGCTGTAGGGGTAGTCCTGAGATCACTGCGGGTTCAGCTCCTGGACGTTCCATACAGTCACATATTTCCCCTGAAGCGACTGTACAATGTAATACAGGATTGGGGCCAGACCGCTAACTCTACACTCTGGTTAGGAAAAAAGGGTCCCTGGAAGAGGAACCCCCTCTATGAAGTCCAAATGTTCCAATAGGATGAATGTAAAGAGGACGTCTCCATGTGTCCATTTTATATTTTCCCTACTTTCCAAAAAGAGAAAGGGGCCAATAGACAACCACTTGGGTTCACATCTGAGCTGTGGTTTCTAACACCAGATCCCACTGACTTATAATGGGGTGCAGTGTTTTGTCGGTCATTTTCATGGCACTATGCAGCAATTTTCTCCCTATCAAATCTGACAGAATCTATGTTTGGAGCCACAGATGTCTTGGCCTTTGGGCTTTGTTCGGAAGACTCAATGTAGTTTCCAAAGATTAGGCCAGGCTCAATACAGCAAGCATTTGCCAGAAGCACGACTGCCACTAACTTTTCAAAAATTCCACCACAAAAAAACAAATCTTAGACTCTAGCAAGGACTAGCCAGCAGATTCACACATGGATTAGTAATGCAACTGAGCTAGTCTGTGGCTTTTCCATTTAAAATACAGGGCGTTAAAGGGGTTCTCCGGGAGTTAAAAAAATGAAAATACGTAAATATTACTTTATGATAAATATATTCCCAAATACCTTTCAATAGGTATAATGTCTCGTTTTGTCTAGGAAGCAATGATTAGGAGAAACAAAATGGACGCTGTCCTGTTAGTGCACATAAAACCTGTCCTAATTACACAGGTGGATAAGTTGGTACTTCACAACACTGGGAGAGTCTGATTGTCAGGGATTATCCTAAATACAGGTTAAGATGATATTTAGCTGAATCTCTGCGGGAATGGAGTTCATCAGGAGACATGAAATACAGATAGGACGGACTGTGGCAATGGAGACTGCATTCAAGTGCTGCTGCTCATTAGCCACATCTGCTCATGAACTCAATTCCAACAGAGATTCAGCTAAAGATCTTATCATCTGTATTCAAAATAATAATCCCTGACAAGCAGAGCAGAGAGGAGGATGAGGCAGCTCTTTACCTCAGTGTTGTAAAGTAACTTGTCCTGCTGTGTGATTAGGACAGGTTTTGTGTGTACTCATAGGACGGCGGCCATTTTATTTTTCCTAATCATTGCTCCCTAGACAAAACGAGCCATTATAACTAATGTAAAGTATTTGGGAATATATTAATAGTAATATTTAAGTATTTTTATTGTCATAATTCCCAAAGAACCCCTTTAATGAATCTTCTGTGAAATTTAAAATCTGCACTATGTTCTACAGTGACGTTTTTTCCATGGATTTGATCGGGGACATAAAATACCGCATGTACTTGCATTACTGCAAGAATGTCACCGGACTCTTCGAAATCTGTTCCAAAATCCTGAAAGGATCCTCAGTGTGTAAGCATGGTCTTACGTTTTTATTGTGCATAAAAAACTGAAATAACTAAAAATTATATTTCTATATTTTTGTGCTCCTAATTTAACCCCTTTCCGACCTCCTGCTATCGGGAATTTAAATATAGCGCTGGCTCGCGAGCGCCATAGCCACCAGGTGCCTGCTGTTTTAAACAGCAGTCACCCAGAGCTAATGTAAGCGATCAATGTGCAACGGCTCCCCCTAGTGGGGATCGGGGGAGTCGGAGATTGTGTGCGGTGCATGACATGACAGTCAAGCAGTAGTTTTCAGTTACTTGGAAATACTTCAACTGACAACTACAGAGGTAGGCGTTGGAGTATTTCTTATACAAAATCAAGGGTAGCAGTGTTTGATAGATACAAAGGTACAAAAGAAGTGAATGGGGACATTACAATGTGCGGCGCCTCCTCCAGAGGACGGGTTCAGGAGATGTTTTTAGCATCACTAGAGGCACGATCATATAAAAAAAGGCTGTTGCTCCCTCAGAGCAACACGTTCAGGTGAGCGGCGTACTAACCGGCTCTCTTCTCCAATAACCTGCAGTCATTTCCCTGTGCGCTCTACCGCTCTTGTCTTAGGCTACTTTCATACCAGCATTTTTGCTGGATCCGGCAGGGTTCAGCAAAATGCTTCCGTTACTGACAATACAACCATCTGCATCCGTTATGAACGGATCCGGTTGAATTATCTTTAACATACCCAAGACGGATCCGTCATGAACTCCACTGAAAGTCAATGGGGGACGGATCCGTTTTCTATTGTGTCAGAGATCCGTCCCCATTGACTTGCACTGCGGGTCATGACGGATCCGTCTTGCTCCGTATCCCAAGACGGAAAGCAAACCGCAGCATGCTGCTCTCCGGTATGAGAACGGAACAGAATGCATTTTGGAGCACTGCGTTCTGTTCAGTTACGTTTTGTCCCCATTGACAATGAATGGGGACAAAACTGAAGTGTTTTTTACTGGTATTGAGTCCATATGACGGATCTCAATAACGGAAAATATTAACTCTAGGTGAAAGTAGCCTTGGCTGGAGTAGCATTGCTCGGTTGTCATGTTCTCATAATCAGCAAAGATTTCAGCTCTGGCCTAGAAGCAAACAGTCATGGATCCCCAGGATTACATCATTCAGGTAATCTAAACTTTGAGGTCAAGTTGAGCTCCATAAATCCAACTAAAAGGTCACCAATTACGTTAATTTCTATTGTGATGTCTGAACAGATGTTCGCTTCAACGACAAGGATATAGAATATAATTAATGCAGTTGTTGGAAAAGGGACAGAACAGGTTAAAAATAAAAAAGAGGCATTTCTCACCTCACCGATCTCCCGATGATGTTGTTCTGATGCGTATCGCCAGTGAGTGGCCATTTCCTGTGTATCAAGACTAAACCAGGAAGCAAAGACCGGCAGGACCCCAGCAAGCCTCGGAAAATCAGGGGATCGGCTTGGAATACTTCTTTTAATTACTTTTCTAAAAACTTTTATCTCACTGGACAACCCCTTTAAAAGGGCTATTCCCACTGCATTAAGTGATGGCAAATGGCTAGCATGGTGCTGCAGCACCGTAGGTGGCCATGTCTCCACTATGTATATAAAGACGGTGAAGCGGCCGGAGAACTGAATCCCAGCTGCGTCCCCTACATTCTCAGGATTGGTGGTGGTCCCAAAAGGGGGACCCTCAAGATCTTAAAGCGTATTCTAGGAATGAAAGCGTACCACTAAATTTTTCAAAATCTAACTTTGCTCCTGCCTTTGTAAAGAACCTGGTATTAGCGCTTTGTATTTTTCATTACTTTTGTCAGGAATAAGGATGACATTTTTTGGATTTTTTTTTTTTTAAGGCTCCAGCGAAGCAGCAACAACCAAGATCGGCGACTTTAAAATAGGGACGACAGGTCGCATAAAGCGGCCCACTCACCAGATTTCAGTTTATTTGTTTTTTTAGGATTGTGAAGATCAATCATCCTCACACGTGCGTTAATCTGTAAGAACCTGGAAGAGGTTAATGCACAAGGAGAAAAAGTTCACCTAAGGTACCAGAAAGAAAAAAAAAAAACCTTTGAATATGCAACTGCTAATCTAAAAATACGTGCAAGATGTGTAAGTCAGCTATGAAAGTGCCAAAAAGGAGAGGAAAAAAAATACCTGTCAGGGCAGTTATCACACCATGTCTAATTGATTACAAATGTTTGAAGGTCCATGCCGTAAATCACCACTTTAATTCCACATTAACCTCTCACCATCATCCGCGCTCCCCACCCCCTTCCTAGGTCTCAATGAGAAGAACTGATTCCACCAGCATGTCTCCATGCGTTTCTAAACCAATTCACAGCAAAGCCATTAAATATAACACTTCCTCTTTGATTAGTCGCCTAATAATTTTCTCTGACCCTTGACATAACTCCCTTGTTGTATCAGGAACCATAAAATATGAAGACATATACCAACTAAAAATAAGCCTACAATGACTATTTTAAAGACTGTGTGTGGCCTTGCCCATATATTTTTGGCAAGTTGCTTATTCTCCGACCACAGCTATATTCATCCAAGAGCAGTGGCACTGGAGAGTCTCTGTCTCACCTGTCAAAGCTGAGGAACGTTCCTCTGAAGACCACCAAGAGTCCGTGGACCGGGTCCATAGTCCTACCGCAGTAACCTCTGATAAGCTCCTACTAACAAGGGAATAAACTGCTTAGGCAGAGCAAAGGGAAGCTAACCCACGACATCGAGCAATCACCGGGAAAGCAGAAGGACATGTACTCATCGGGTAATGAGCATATGCCCTTCTGCATCAGGTACAACTTTAGCAAAACATGTTAAAAATATATGTCTGAAAACCTTTTTATTTTTACTATACAGGATAAATGTAGCGTGTACTTTACGGTTGTACAGTTTTGAAGGTTCTGTAGATAATATGTCTAATAAATAACTAATAAATAGAAAGTAGGAAATAGGATCAGAAATACTGCAATTAAAAAACGCTTATTAGTGTTTTATTAAATATATATATAATTTTATTTTTACTAGTATTTTTAGATTTCTTATAGGTGATGGACGAGTGGTCTAACATAACCAATTCCCGTCAGACTGCGAAATTCCCAATTCTTAAGGTTGAGTTGAAGTTAAACTAAGAAACCCATGCAAATTCCAAACTGGGGCAAAAAAATTAAATAAATGTTAATGTGTATTTAAAAAGAAGCATTTCTGTTACCATAGATAGTAGAGTTTTTCAATGAAATAGGTTTCAGAAACGACAATATTTTCAATGGTTTATCCGAGTCGATTGCGTATTAGGTGCAGCTATTATTACAGTGTTATTCCTGCAATATAAAAAATTCTCAATGTTGCAGGCAGACAGAAATATTTAACCCTCCCCGTCACAATTACGGAGCTGGATAATTTGGACTACCTTCATTACTACCATTTACATTGATTGTGCCCACGGGGTGATTGCAAAAAAAATTGCTATTCTCAGTCAGTCTAGGCTTAATGGAGGCTGAATAATCACTGCCGTATACAATACAATATAATAAATAAAATGTATACAGGGAAGGAAAAAATATTACCGTATATATATATATCATACCCACCAGGCAGGATGAAATTTCTAGTGCACATAGGACAAGTTGTGCTTGCTCCCTATTCACATGGAGTTGAGGTGGGCGGCCATTGTCCTGAGAACTGAGGTTTTATTATAGGTAATATCACATTGAATATTTCTTTTCTTTTTTAAGTTTGCCTTCACAAAAAAAAAAAAACTATATAACAGTACTAAATATCCCCCACACAGCAGCAGCAAAAAAAATAGAAGTGCTATTTCAGAAATTACCAATTTCCCTGGTAAAGTCACCAGGGGCCAATATAAATCATATCAGGAGCAGAGAAATAAAGGTCCCCATTATGCAGGTTTTCACACGTATACTGTACTCTGTGTGATATACTCTTACACATACGGAAAATATATACCTAGGTAGAGTCGGGGTCATTTTAAGTTTTATAAAGGTAGCAAAGTATCCGTGAAGAAAAACAGGGGTTCTAACAATGCAATATCTAGCTTCGTACTGTAAAAAGAAAAAAGTTATGTTTTTTATTTGTAGTTTTTTTTTTTTTACACGCTCTGAAACTTTGATATAAAGGAGCTAAGAACACACAACAGACAAGCATGTGTTTCCATTTATCCAAAGAGCCAGAAACCATTTCATAGGCCTTGAAAATATCACAATCATATTTAAATAGCTATTATCTTAATATCCAGAGAGGTAAGAAAATGTCAGTGCGCGCAAAAAAAAAAACAAAAAAAAAAAGGCTCCTATTTCCCCTCAAGGAGCCTCGTTAAAAGATCAGCTTTCCCAGATCATTGTGATAGATAGAAATTAATTTGGATTTTATTTCATTTTTTTTATTCTATTTATTTTTAATCTTGGGAAAACGGGAAGTGAACACGCGGTGAATTTTCTGGAGTAAGGGGACGGACCTTATAGAAGAGCATACACATCAGCCAGTAGTGGACGAAGCTTCTATACGTACAGGGCAGGAATGATGTATGAAGCCAACGTACGCCAATGTCTGTAATGACGGAGGCTCATGGCTTGATCCCAGCGGGGGATTAGTAGCGTCTTCTTATCATATGCCAAGTTTATCGTATGATGTCTTTACGAAGAGTAATGCTATTCTATTTTACCCCTTGTGAAAACAAGAGAAGCAAATCACTTTCCTCTGGAGTACGACACGTATTGCACAGGTAAAAGATCTGCTAAAACAGGGATAGAGGAAGAGAAAACCCCTTCTTTATACACTGAACCCCCCTCCGGACACACCGCTAAGGCCTCCAATAAATGCATCACTGATCATTGAGCTGAATATTTTTGTAACTACCTCTGTTTTTGGATTTTATAATTTTTTTTAAATCAAGTTGTAAAAAAAAATAAAAAAATCTAAGAACGTACCTTCAAAGAAATAATAAGGAGCCTTGGAAACGCTGATAGACCCCGATTTCATCAATCAGATTCTTCAGTATTGCAGCTTTTTTTGAAGAACTTCTCAAACAAATGAACTTCAAATTTCACGATTTATTTAAGACTTTTTTTTTGCAAATGACTCCTACAAAGCTCAGCCTGAAGACTTCTAGACTATAAAACGTGCAATTTAAGGACACAGGAAAACCATGCAATTAGCACAAAGTGCTATTTTGGAGGGCTTGGCATTTGACGGCGTGTATCTGCTATGAAAGTAAATGAATAAAGTTTACGAAAATAAATAAATAAATGGGGAAAAAAAATAAAAATCAAGATTTGGCAGAGGAAAAATCCATAGAATGCAGATAGTCTCACCACAGCCCACCAGTGAATTCACAGCGTTCAGATCATATTAGCAGATACAACTATATATGTTCTAGCCGCGGTATATATTAATATCATCAGCAAGTGAGTGACTCTTATCTTCAAAAGCACACCTTAACGTATGTACGGCACCGTGTCCCGGCCTGACGACCCGTCTACAGACCCGAAAGCACACCTTCACGTATGTATGTCACCGTGTCCTGGCCTGACGACCCATCTACAGACCCGAAAGCACACCTTCACGTATGTATGGCACCGTGTCCCGGCCTGACAACCCATCTACAGCCCCAAAAGCACACCTTAACGTATGTACGGCACCGTGTCCCGGCCTGACGACCCGTCTACAGACCCGAAAGCACACCTTCACGTATGTATGTCACCGTGTCCTGGCCTGACGACCCATCTACAGACCCGAAAGCACACCTTCACGTATGTATGGCACCGTGTCCCGGCCTGACAACCCATCTACCGACCCAAAAGCACACCTTAACGTAGGTACGGCACCGTGTCCCGGCCTGACGACCCATCTACCGACCTGAAAGCACACCTTAACGTATATACGGCACCGTGTCCCGGCCAGACGACCCATCTACCGACCCAAAAGCACACCTTAACGTATATACGGCACCGTGTCCCGGCCTGACGACCCATCTACCGACCCAAAAGCACACCTTAACGTATATACGGCACCGTGTCCCGGCCTGACGACCCATCTACCGACCTGAAAGCACACCTTAACGTATATACGGCACCGTGTCCCGGCCTGACGACCCATATACCGACCCAAAAGCACACCTTAACGTATATACGGCACCGTGTCCCGGCCTGACGACCCATCTACCGACCCAAAAGCACACCTTAACGTATGTATAGCACCGTGTCCCGGACTGACGACCCGTCTACTTACCCGAAAGCACACCTTCACGTATGTACGGCACCGTGTCCCGGCCTGACGACCCATATACCGACCCAAAAGCACACCTTAACGTATGTACGGCACCGTGTCCCGGCCTGACGACCCATCTACCGACCCAAAAGCACACCTTAACGTATGTATAGCACCGTGTCCCGGACTGACGACCCGTCTACTTACCCGAAAGCACACCTTCACGTATGTACGGCACCGTGTCCCGGCCTGACGACCCGTCTACTGACCCAAAAGCACACCTTCACGTATGTATAGCACCGTGTCCCGGACTGACGACCCATCTACCGACCCAAAATCACAGCTTCAGAATCGCACCCGTGAAACATTCAGGGGAAAAGGGACTTTTTTTAAAAATAGAAATCTCCTGCTTTTTATAGAACTAGATAATCTTGATGTTTTTGTAAAAAGGACTGTCACTGGACTGTATGTTCTGCTCAAAAATGTCACTGAACCAGGCTCGCAGAGCATGCTTTATGCTTTGCACTACTTTATGTGTTTTAGAAACTTTGTGTGCCTTGTTCTCGACAAGTGGGTGTGGCCTATTGGGGAAACGGGTGTGGCTTAATGTGATTCAAAATGCGTCTAAATTTGGTAGCAAAGTCAGCCAACCAATAGATGGCCGGGTGCTCCATCCCTGCACAGCGCGTGCGCCAAATGAATATCCTGAATATGTTGTGTCTGGCCTGTCAGTCTTAGCGGTGGGGGCGTGACATAGGAGACAAGGAGCAGAGCCTCAGGGTGGAACGTGGTGCAACACGTGAAGATATCTTTGTCCGTTTTGCTAAGCTTAAAATTGGTCTCTGCAGCATAGCGTCAACAAACACATTGAAAATCAATGTATTTGTGTACTGTCCGTGATTCACTGAAATGTGAGCGAGGCCTCAATGGCATAAACTCTATGCCCAGTTTCATTTGAAGCAGTAATCCTGCCATGATTGATGTAAAAAGTTAAAATCGGACATCATATAGTACATGATCATCTATTTCTAATGAAGCTAGAACCAGCCCTGTACCTCTCAAGGATCCAGAGATCTCCCCATTCATTGCTTCAATTGTTGGCAGCTCATGGGGTGTGTCCTTTCTGCTTCAGCCCTCATAACTGTCAGTTCCCCGTAACTGTCATGGCTCCTAACAGAAGATATGGCTGGTGGGAACTGAGGGTGTGCGACCACCTCGGTGAGATGAGTGGAGAAATAAGGAAAAGAACAAACAGCAGGTGGCGCTATACAGATACATTTTATTAAATAACTCAGTGACAATGCTACATTTATTATTACATAATGTAGTCAGATCCAGGTGGTGGTTTGAAAAATGTAGAATATTTTTTGTGACACAACCCCTTTAACCAATCAAAATTCTACAGTTTTCAAACCATTACCTAGATCTAATTACTTTTGTAATTGCATGCAATTAAAAATTTAGCATATCCACTGAGTTAGTCAAAATCTATCTGTATAGCGCCACCTGCTGTTTGTTCTTTTCTTATCACCTTGTCCCGCTCACTGAGATGGCCGCACATGCTCAGTTTCATCCTTCAACTGCCTCCTGAGCTGTGATAGGGAGAGCTGAGACACGCCCCCTGAGCTGTGATAGGGAGAGCTGAGACACGCCCCCTGAGCTGTGATAGAGAGAGCTGAGACACGCCCCCTGCGCTGTGATAGGGAGAGCTGAGACATGCCTCCTGAGCTGTGATAGAGAGAGCTGAGACACGCCCCCTGAGCTGTGATAGAGAGAGCTGAGACAGGCCTGCTCAGCTGTGATAGGGAGAACTGAGATACGCCCCCTGAGCTGTGATAGGGAGAGCTGAGACACGCCTCCTGAACTGTAATAGGGAGAGCTGAGACACGCCTCCTGAGCTGTAATAGGGAGAGCTGAGACACGCCCCCTGAGCTGTGATAGGGAGAGCTGAGACACGCCCCCTGAGCTGTGATAGAGAGAGCTGAGACACGCCCCCTGCGCTGTGATAGGGAGAGCTGAGACACGCCCCTCAGCTGTGATAGGGAGAGCTGAGACACGCCTCCTGAGCTGTGATAGGGAGAGCTGAGACACGCCCCCTGAGCTGTGATAGGGAGAGCTGAGACACGCCCCTGCGCTGTGATAGGGAGAGCTGAGACATGCCTCCTGAGCTGTGATAGGGAGAGCTGAGACACGCCCCCTGAGCTGTGATAGAGAGAGCTGAGACAGGCCTCCTGAGCTGTGATAGGGAGAGCTGAGACATGCCCCCTGAGCTGTGATAGGGAGAGCTGAGACACGCCACCTGAGCTGTGATAGGGAGAGCTGAGACACGCCTCCTGAGCTGTGATAGGGAGAGCTGAGACACGCCCCCTGAGCTGTGATAGGGAGAGCTGAGACACGCCTCCTGAGCTGTGATAGGAAGAGCTGAGACACGCCTCCTGAGCTGTGATAGGGAGAGCTGAGACACGCCTCCTGAGCTGTGATAGGGAGAGCTGAGACACGCCTCCTGAGCTGTGATAGGGAGAGCTGAGACACGCCCCCTGAGCTGTGATAGGGAGAGCTGAGACACGCCCCCTGAGCTGTGATAGGGAGAGCTGAGACACGCCTCCTGAGCTGCGATAGATAAATTCCAAAGTGGTTCTTCATGTTTAGCGGGACGCCAAATTTAAGGAACCATTTCGGGGGTTTTTATTTGTAAAGCGTGCTCTGACTTTTCTTATATCAAGCCAGGCAGAGAATATTACTTTATTACTAGATAACCATGGTTTTGCTGCAGGACATGAAAGGCAGCCACATTATATGCACAAAATGAAATTTGCAAATCATGGTATGAAGGAGACAGTCATCTGAAACCGCAACTTTCTTCAGTTCTTTACTCTATTACTGGATAATATCTATAACTATATACCGGGACACATCCGCCTTCTGAAGACGCAGTTAATAACATTTCATGCTTTTTCAAGGGGTTCTCCACCTATATTTGTTCTCGCGCTGTCAGCTTTCAGTTGTGACTGACGGTCTGGTTGCTATAGATAGTTTAACAACCAATGGGGCGGTCCAGCACCATGCCCCTAGCAACCACTCTGCTTAAGGCTACTCGGCAGTCTAGGCTATAGAAACCTGGCAGAACCAAAGGGATATGTTTCTCTTATTGAAATATAATCCATATTTTTTGTAAAAAAAAATAAAAATAAATAAATCAGATAACCGCACGAAGAATGATGACTAAACGCGGACTGTTTTTCTTTCTTCACTCCATAAACTATGAATGTGCTCTTAGAGGGAAGATGAGATAATGCACTTAACAGTGACTGAAAAATAGTTTTCACGAAATACCTGCATTGTCCCAGCTATTCTAGGACTCCTTTTCTTAGAACTCGTTGGTAAGTTGGTCCTCTGTTATTCCTCTCGGAAACTAAGAATAAATTGACACCTGGTTGTTTGCAGTTGGGGGTGTCTGACACTGCTCAATCAATGCCGACAGTGTAATACTTTGCATGGACACAACCCCGTCATTTCCACAAAGCCATATTCATGGCAAATGCAAACAAACAGTTCAGCGGAGCTAACAGGATAACATTCTGACTGCCTGCAGCCACCACTAGAGGGAGCTTACAGGCCTGCTGCATACTTATATTCTATTATTGAGTTCAATGTATACAGGCTACGTAGTAAGCTCTCACTAGTTGTAGATGCAGGCGTCCTGAATTTTATTTGATTTTATTCTGCCAGTTAGGGGCTGGGGAGAGCACTACAAACAGACCTTTAGTCAAGCTCTTCTCATGAGGAGTAGGGAACTTCTATTCTGCCAAATTCTGCTCTCTCAAGTGTCCAGGAGGCGGGGCTGCAATATTAAGTGTTCTGTGCATTGAGCCCCACACAGCCCCTCCACACTGAGTGGCAGCTGTAGCATACAACTACGAGAACACTACAACCACCACCCAGAGTAGAGGTGAAGGGCTGTGACTCCATATAAAAAGCATGTCACAGTGAAGCTCCGCCTCCTGGGCACTAGAGAGCAGAATTCGGCAGAATAGAACTACATATTTTCACTACTCCTCATGAGAAAAGCTTGACAAAAGGTACGGTAGGTTTGCACGGATCTTCCCAGAAGACAGATAGCAAAATAAAACTTCATATTCACACCACTCCTGATAATAAAATCTCCACAAGTACGGTTGTCCTGTTCTCCACAACAGCTTAAACATGGCCAAAACCGCTGACAATGTGCATGGGGACAATGTGGCCTGCAGCTTCCACCAGCTGATCCCGATGGGTCAGACAAGCTGCACCCGCAGAGATTAGGTGTGCCGCCTTCAGGCTATGTTCACACCTTGCTTTTTTATTCCAAAATATATTTCCACAGACCCAAATGCACCCAGCATATGCGAAGAGAGTATCCTTTCTCATAACATTTTCTGCAGAGAAAGGCCTCATGCACACGACCGTATGTGTTTTGCGCTCTGCAAACCGCGGATCTGCAAAACACGGAAGCTGCTCCGCGTTCTGCAATTTGCGGAACACAACACGGGCCATTGTAAAAATGCCTATTCTTGTCCGCAAAACGGACAAAAAAAGGACATGCTAGATTTTTTTGCGATGCAACGGTGCAATTGAATTGAATGGGTCCGCGCCCGAGCATGAGGCCGAAAGTGTAGTCTACAATCCATATGGACACTGTGAAAAAGCCTACCACACGGCGACGTATCTCACGGTCTGCCCGTACAATGGGACACGTCATAGGCGTCTGTGGAAAGTATACGTCAGGAGACCCTACCAATATATTCCAACGCAGGCCATAAAGTGGATTTCCAGTCCACGTTTCAAGTCGGCCAAAATTTCCTACTGAAAATATTAAAAGTAAGAGGAGGGCACAAAATAAACGGATATTTGCACTAAAATATTTTACCAGTGTTAGCAAATTGACACATTTTTTTTGGACTTTAGGATGCACAGGACCATAAGGCTGAACTAGGATATAGAGGAAGAAATCAGACCACCGATCCTCATCAGACCACCGATCACAGACCACCGATCCTCATCAGACCACAGATCAGATCCGTATTCCTCGTCAGACCTCAGATTAGACCCGATGCTTTCACTCGACACTGCCAAAGCGCAGAGCGTATCACACGGCCATTCTTGTGGGAGCCTGGAGCACATATAATGGTGGGCTGGGACGAGGTACCGGGCAGGGAGGCCCCTTCTCTCCTCTGTTATCCACTGCGGCCATCGAGCCACTAGTGGTGTTCATATGAGGCTTCACTGGGATGATGGGCTTTCATCATGGCTCCTGTGAGGAACGAATAGCAATCGACTTTGTTTTATGAAACTGATCGGGGATTTTGGCCAATATTTGGGGTAAATCCGCTCTAGATCCTTGGTATACTCCCATGTGCTATGTTCATACTTTGAAAAATACCCTTTGCCTATCAAAAGTGGGAGGTAGATGTGGGGAAGTGAATGGTTTAATATGCCGTCTAGGTGGGGTGGGTCTCCTTACTTGATGTATAATCTTACAGATTTTTACAATATCCCTTTTTTTGTATGTTTGTAATTATATTTTTTTACATAAAGGGGTTCTCTCACTTCAGCAAATGACATTTATCATGTAGAGAAATTTAATACAAGCCAATTACTAATGTATTGTGATTCTCCATACTGCTTCCTTTGCTGGCTGGATTCATTTTCCCATCCCATTATACACTGCTCGTTTCCATGGTTACGTCCATCCTGCAATCCATCAGCGGTGGTCGTGCTTGCACTACTATAGGAAAAAACGCCGGCCTATGTGCGCTCCCATGGTCCCGGCCACCAAATAGGCCGGTGTTTTTTCCTATAGTGTGCAAACACGACCACCGCTGATGGATTGCAGGGTGGTCGTAACCATGGAAACGAGCAGTGTATAATGTGATGGAGGAATGAATCCAGCCAGCAAAGGAAGCAATATGGACAATCACGATACATTAGTAAGTGGCTTGTGTTAACTTTCTCTACATGATAAATGTCACTTACTGAAGTGAGACAACCACTTTAAATGTAAAAAAAAAAAATAAAATTGGAGTAAAAAAAAGAATAAATAAATTTACCAGGATAAAAAGAAGAAAAAACATGAGACGGCTTCCTCTCAGTAACAACTCCAGAGGTATAGCCACAGGTCACTGCTAAGCCTGGCGTGCGTTACCAGAAAGGCATCGCCTAGACCAGGGCTGGCCAACCTGTGGCCCTCCAGCTGTTGTAAAACTACAACTCCCACCATGCCCTGCTGTAGGCTGATAGCTGTAGGCAGACTGGGCATGCTGGGAGTTGTAGTTTTGCAACAGCTGGAGAGCCGCAGGTTGGCCAGCCCTGGCCTAGACAGACAGGAGGAACATGGTCGCAGATGAAAGGTTAAAGAAAAAACTAAAACGATCTTGATGCAGATCTTGAAGTTCATAAAGACAAGAAGCAAAAGAGAAGGAAAAAAAAAAAACAGCCAAAACCAACTTTTGCAAACTCGAAGCAGACCATGGTTAACAGTAGACCCCGAAAAGAAAGACGTGCATTATTCTACGGGTCCCGTCCTCTGCCCGGTGACCCGGCTGCGGTGCCAGGGTGATGGGTTTTCCTAGAGGCGAGAATAAACGCGGACTCAAAACGGGGGGTGACAAAGATGGCAGGAGGGGGATTGCAGAAGACTGCTGCTGGGCTCCATATGCTTTTTAGCTGTACAGGAGTTTGAGCTCATGCTGAATTTGTACTTGCTCCAGTTCCTCATGAGTCAGAAAAATTAAAAAGCTATATCCTTCTGGATGCCAGAAAAGGCCTTACCACGATCCTTTTGTCAAAAAAAAAAAAAAGAGAGAGCGAGAGAGAAAGCCACAGACGAAGGCTGTCCCACTCCGAGACCTCTGATGTCATCAACCACATGATTTTGCCTCTCCAGTAACGTTGCTTGCAGAAAAAAGGAGTTTTAAAAGCTTTTTGCTTTTTTGGATTGTGTGAATGCTTCATTCGCCTCACAAACAACCACAGAACCACAAGTGCGGTGCAAACTTTCTCCAGCAGGACGGCACGGAGCCTCTGGTTTTTAAATGGTTAATCTCCGTAGGTCACCTCCAGTCTTCAAGACCATCATTGTCAGTAAGTGCTCCTAAACCACACTCTGCGTAGTAATAATAGTCTCTGTCATTTTTTTTTTATTTTTTTTTTGGAGGGGGTCAAGCATGGGACTTGGGGTTAATGAGGAGGAAGGCTAGTGGTGTTCTGGTCTGGGTCCGGGACTTGGAACGGGCCGGGGTTAAAGTTCCGCTCTCCTGTATTTGCAGTTTGAAGCTTCAAAAGGGATTTTACAATCGGGACGTACAAAAATACGCAAGGCACCTGTCGGGCGCGAATTGGGGGACTGCACGGCTCGGCGATGGCGTCGAACAGTCTGTTCAGTTCTGTGACACCGTGTCAGCAAAACTTCTTTTGGGGTAAGTACCGACTTGCATTGCTTTTAATGAACAGGTTAAAGGTGTACGCAGGTGGGGTGGTGGTGGGGGGGGGATACCAGATTTGGCAGAAAACCGCAGGCCATACGTAGGTAGCACAGCACCCATTGCATTCAAGTGACACATAACATAAGTGACAATGACAAACACCCGCTAAACATAAAAGTCCCCATGAATAGTACAATGAGAGATGTCCACGTACCTGCGGCGGGAGCTGCGCTGGAGGGTTCTGCCAGGTGAGGCACCTGGAAAGCTATTTGAGTGCGGGGAGGGCAGAGTTCTGCACACAGTCTATTAAGTCACCTAATCATTTCAGCAAGCAGCTCACTTTAATTCCCGTCCTATTTCCAGGCACCCCACTGTTTAAAGGAAATTAGTAAAAATAGGACTTAACCGCAGAGGCCCTAAAACACATCACTAGATTTGATGCACTGTGAGCTGAGCTGCTATTTGGCAGGACCAGGTCTAAGCTGAGAGCCTGCAGAGCAGGACTACACGTAACCTGCGCACCGACAGCACCGGCACACGAGCTGCTGCAGCTGACAGCAGAGTAAAGACAGATGTCTGCAGCAGACCGAGCGAGCCCATCATCTATCCATCTGTCTATATCTATCTATCTATCTATACACTATATCATTTATTCAACTATCTATCTCCTATCTATCTAATATCTATCTAATATATCAAATCTATCTATCTATCTATCTATCTATCTATGTATCTAATATCCATCTCATTATCTATCTAATCTGTCTGTTCTATGTCTTATTTATTAATTTCCATCTATTTCAATCTCTCTATCTTTATTCAAACTATATAGATCTGCAATTCCCATTGCACATAACTAACATTCATCCATACACATTATTGTTCTATTGAGTTATTTCTATATCTATCTATCTATCTATCTATCTATCTATCTATCTCATATCTATCTATCTATCTATCTATCTAACTATTATCTATCTATCTATCTATCTACTATCTATCTATCTATCCCTCTCATATCTATCTATCTATCTATCTATCTATCCTCTATCTATCCTCTATCTATCTATCTATCTATCCTCTATCTATCCTCTATCTATCTATCTATCTATCTATCTATCTATCTATCTATCGTCTATCTCATATCTATCTTTCTAGAAAAAGCAAAATTGGGGAGCACAGCGTTTGTTTTGCGTAAATGTGAAGTGCCTCAGGCTGAGGGGGCGATCCACCTCCAAATAATATATAATCGAAGAATATCTATCTCATATCTATCTATCTATCTATCTATCTATCTATCTATCTACTGTCTATCTATCTATCTATCTATCTATCTATCTATCTATCTACTGTCTATCTATCTATCTATATTGATCTATCTATTATCTATCTATCTATCTATCTATATTGATCTATCCATTATCTATCTATCTATCTCCTATCTATCTATCTTGATCTATCTATTAATCTATCTATATTGATCTATCCATTATCTATCTATCTATCTATCTATCTATCTATCTTGATCTATCTATTAATCTATCTATATTGATCTATCCATTATCTATCTATATATCTATCTATCTTGATCTATCTATTAATCTATCTATATTGATCTATCCATTATCTATCTATCTATCTATCTATCTATCTATCTTGATCTATCTATCTATCTATCTATATTGATCTATCCATTATCTATCTATATATCTATCTATCTTGATCTATCTATTAATCTATCTATATTGATCTATCCATTATCTATCTATCTAAATTAACCTTAGTAATAAAAATGTGTAAACATGCAGCTCTTCCCATGGCCCAGGAATATGTCTGCACCAATACACATTATCAATCTATATGCTGGATGTCTACAATATCTAGCTGAACCTCTTTATATCTATGTATTATCTATATATCCACACGCTGCTCCCCCCACCGGCCCCGGGGTCTATTCCTGGACACAGAATATACCTACACGTGTCATCATCCCATGACAGTGACCCGGCTGATCCGCAGACACTTACAGCATTTTCTGAATCCACTCCATGATGAGACGCTTGGATTTTGTCAAAAAGGATTTTTTTTCCTGAGTAAATAAAATGTAAAAACCTGCGATGCAGCTTCTACCTCGAGATAAGTCCCTGGTGGTGCGGAGACTTGTGGCCCTCCTACTACACTGCCCTTCAGTTGGTCGTCTGCGGCGTGGGCATAGTAGTTTTAGACTTCTAGACAATTATTTCCTCCTATGAATTTTCACAAAAAAGTGAGATTTTATGCTGTAATGGTGGGGTGGCCAGAAGACACACAGGGTCAATATAAAAAATACTAAAAATAATAATAATAATAGATTAAAATGATAATACTATGTGTAACCTTCTTATATAAAGGAGAAATAAAGGGAAGAGAAGTGATGAATGACTGCGCAGGGGGGAGCCGACCGCATGATCCCTCTGTTTAGAGGAGGACACACAGTTTACATGTACAGGGATCGTCTCTTCTTAATTTAATTCGACTTCCACAAGAGATTAAGACAAAGTCTGCCGGCTAGAATGATCCTAACAGGCAGGGATGCCGGATAGTCCCTGCCAGATCGCCGATTTCCAATGGGGTGAAAAGTTCTGACTCAGTGCATTACCATAAGCAGCATTATATATGTATAGATATGAAATATTGTATGACTATATACTTCATGTACTATTTATATCCGGTACTATTGACGGTATATATTGACGGTATATATACTTCATATACTATTTATATCCGGTACTATTGACGGTATATATACTTCATATACTATTTATATACCGTACTATTGACGGTATATATACTTCATATACTATTTATATCCGGTACTATTGACGGTATATATACTTCATATACTATTTATATACCGTACTATTGACGGTATATATACTTCATATACTATTTATATATACACTATTTACGGTATATATACTTTATATACTATTTATATATACACTATTTACGGTATATATACTTTATATACTATATTTTATACACTCACTTGTTATATATAGTTTCTATATATATATATATTACGGTAGTTGTTTCAGTCCCATATCCTACACATAGATATCCATTTCCCCCTACGAGACTCGGTCCTCAATCCTTACAAATTGTTCCATCTTGTGTGAACTGGAAGATTAGTGGCTTCAAACAAGGCCACTTGTGAGATGAAAGTGGGACTTCCCGCTCTGACCGGTGTATATTTTTCCTGCCTGTCAGGCCTTTTAAATCCGAGACTGGCGTTTATTTTCCTTATAGCAATTGGACTAATTGTTGGGCCGACTCCTGAAAAGGAGATTGTATCTGATGGATCAGGCATGTTAGTCCGCGGCCGCCGTGTACAGGGAGCCTGCTCGCGTCCCGTCGGCCTGGGCCTCACTTACTACACACCTTCTGGGTATCCAAGGCCGGCATCTTATAACAGAGGAAACCAGCCTCAGGATTACGGCACATCACAACGAGCCTACAGACACTGAAATATTGTTTGTTTTCTATATATTTATTACGGAGTGATCAACTGAATGGTTTGTAAATGAAACAAGGCAGATTAGAGACAGGATTATTAATCTATTAATCCATCCAACACTATTATCTCCCTAATGTCTATGATGTATCTCTATCCGTATCTATCCAGTATTGATCTATCTATCCATCCATCTATCCATCTACCACCCATCTATATCTCTCTCTATCCAATATCTATCCATCTATCTATATCGCTTTATCTATCCATCCATCTATCCAATCTCTCTCTAGCCAATATCTATCCATCTATATCTTTTTATCTATCTAATATCTATCCATCCATCCATCTATCCATCCAATATCTTTTCATTCATCTATCCAATATCTACCCATCTATATCTCTCTCTATCCAATATCTAACCATCCATTTATATCTCTTTATCTATCCAATATCTATCCGTCCATCTATATCTCTTTATCTATCCAATATCTATCCGTCCATCTATATCTCTTTATCTATCCAATATCTATCCGTCCATCTATATCTCTTTATCTATCCAATATCTATCCGTCCATCTATATCTCTTTATCTATCCAATATCTATCCGTCCATCTATATCTCTTTATCTATCCAATATCTATCCGTCCATCTATATCTCTTTATCTATCCAATATCTATATCTCTTTATCCATCTATCTATATCTCTCTATCCAATATCTATCCATCCATCTATATATCTCTCTATCCAATATCTATCCATCTATCTGTATCTCCTTATCTATCCATCCATTTATATCTCTTTATCTATCCAATATCTATCCATCCATCTGTATCTCTCTCTCCATCTATCCAATATCCACTATATATACACTATCTACCCATCTATTATATACATAACTATCCATCATGGGGCAGCAGGGTGGCTCAGTGGTTAGCACCGCTTCCTTGCCTGACCTGACCAAGGACCCCCTCTGTATGTCCTCCCCGTGTCTGCCTGGGTTTCCTCTGGGTTCTCGGGTCTCTTCTCACGTACCGATAGGGAACTTAGATTGTGAGCCCCACTGGGGACAGTGAGTGGTGACGACGTCTGTACGGCTGGGTCACATCACGTTTTATGCCTCTGTATGACGTCTGTTAGAGAAAAAGGATACGAAAACACAGCACACCGCCTTCTTGTACCCTGCAGAAGAAAATAAAAAACCTATATACTTTTATTACAATGGTAAAAAAGGTATCTATATTTTCTATAATGGATCTCTATGGTGAACGGATGCCTCTGTACGGGATCCATTTAATGTATATGTTACATGGATGGGAAAAATGTGATGTGAACCCAGCCTTATCAGCGCAATAAAAGTGAGTAAAATAAATAAATATCTATCCCTCTATCTGCGTATGAACTCTTCATCTATCGCTATCTATCCATTCATCCTTTGGACATCTGTGTCCAGTATATCTGTGGATCTATCTATCAAGTTCTTATTTAATTCCTATCTATCAGTGGCTATGCACCTGTCTAACATACCGATACATCTCAGTGCTGCCCATATTCTACTGCCTATAACTGCCGGTACCGATCCATCTATATCCTATGTGTCTAATATCTACCAGCTAATCCATCAGAACTAGAACTCTGCCTGGTCCGGGGGTGAACCATGCCGAGCAGACGCGACACACAATGTTTCTATCCCAATATGTCACCGTTCGCCCCCGACTAACACTCCAGTACAAGGATTGATAGGGCGGCACGTTCAGGAAGAATAATAAAATAGGTTGACAAATAAGCCGAGAACCGCACTTCACAGGTTGCGTATAAGATAACATTCGGGGAAGAAAAGCCGAGGCTGGAATGGTTAGATTTCTGTGGAATTTAAGTACATTTAAACAGGAAATCAAAATATTAAATCACGAGCTTTCACATTTTTTAACTGCCAGAGTAACCCAAACAAGATCTATATCCTCACAGTATGGGTCCCAGCAGAAGGAACAATTATGAACCCTGGTGTAGGATTGCATGTTCTGTTAAATCGGGATAATCCAAAAAAAATGCTAATAAATAGTGACAGGAAATTTTCTTATTTATATAGATTGTATAAATCTGTAAGTCACACGTTTTATGGGAAAGCTGTTCTATTAACCCCGCCAGTAAACACAGGTACTACACTCCCCAGCATCTCAGAGACACAGTGTCCAAAATAGATTTTAACTGTGACAATACAATAACAAAATGATAAAAAATAATAATAATACGTTAAAAAAAAACTTCAAGAACAATATATGTGCGCACCGTCTACAACATGGCGCTGCTTTTTAGGGAGTGACAGACGCTGCCGAATTCATCGCTGTAAAAAAAGGAGATTAATAAAACCCCCAGGAAACAGGAGAAAGGTTAGGATGTAATAACGCGACATCCGTGTTATGAAGGCAAATAAATCTCGCTGAATAGATCATTCACAAATCAGCCTCACAGAACAATTAGAAGCCTTTCTCTGCAGCCTCAGAAGACATGTGCTTTTCATTTTTAGAACATCAGTGCTCTCCACATAATGTATTGAAGCAGAGCTCGAAAAAAAAAAAAGGCACACGCAGCGCAAAGCTCACGAGTGCAATTTGCATCCCTCTAAAATACCGTAACCCACGTAAACAAAAAGTATTTCTAATACTGTGCAAACAAGTTGAGTCATCCAAACAGCGCTACTATATAAATCAGCAAAAGGCAACAAGCTCTGCAGAAAACACAAACACTCAGGCTTGTCCAATAACCCAGCACGTTCATGGGGAATAGCGATGAGGCCAAGCTTCTCGGATGCTCTTGGTCAGTATTGTGCCTTTTTGTGATTTATTTCATTTCTGTCCAAAAACGAAAGAAGAAAAAAAAATACACAAACAATATATTCCAAAGTAAGATAAACGTATACGTAATTGTAGATGTTCCAACGGATATAAATACATCTTACAAAATAAATGTAAAAGAGACCGATGTCAGGATTACAATGGACTCAGACTGAGCTGCAAATGTTCCCATAGGTATTAATAATTCTTTAAAATAATGAAAAAGACATATAAAAAAACGGATGTAAAAAATGGTGTTAAAATGATTACAATGGAGAAATACTACTCGGGCAGATTTGGGTTTGTGGACTGGGCAACCTCAAATATACATTTTTATATTTTATTTTATTCCACCCCAACTTTCCTTTGGTACGTCCTGAAATTGAGGGGTCATGCTTTTTGGCACTGTTGTATACTTCATTCCACCCCAACTTTCCTTTGGTACATCCTCAAATTTAGGGGTCATGCTTTTTGGCACTGTTGTATACTTTATTCCACCCCAACTTTCCTTTGGTACGTCCTGAATTTTAGGGGTCATGCTTTTTGGCACTGTTGTATATACGATTAGTAAATAACCGACCACGATGGACTGATGCAACAAACCTAAAGTTAATACTCTAGATACCGTCACCTCTTGCATTACATTAGTGAAGTACTCCTTTAGTACTTTCTTCTGCCGTTCTATAGACAATTCTGCATGTACTTGTAGATTGTAAAACCGTTTTACATTTGAATGACATAGACTATTAAAATTTGCAATATATTCTAGAACAGGGATCAGCAACCTCCGGCGCTCCAGCTGTTGTGAAACCACAACTCCCAGCATGCTCCACTCACTTCTATGGGAGTTCTGGGAAGAGCCAAGCAAGTGTGCATGCTGGGAGTTGCAGTTTCACCACACCTGGAGTGCCGAAGGTTGCTGACCCCTGTTCTAGACGGTATTTGTGATAAATCGACGTCTATGAAAATAATACACGCTGCACTTATCTCATCAGGTTATGTAGAAATACAGATCACTTATTACATTACGCACAATAGCTTGCGATTTTATCTCATGTCCCTATTTGCTCCCCATGAAGAGCTCACTGTGGCCATGCGCAGGGTTAATGTAGATCCTTATGCAGACTGTGCTGTACATAGACAACCATACATACACTGCATAGACACGTGTGCACCTCCATAGTGCCATGGTGCAGATGATTTTCCATTGAAAGGGAAAGTCGAAAAGAGCCAAATGGAGTTAGCGCACAACAGTCTTACTACCTATTATCGAGGTGCAAGCAACTCTTCTGCCAGGAGCTTGGGGCCCTTAGTTCTGGTAACAGACGGTCTGCCAGAGGTTGGACGCCCTTATATCATATTCTTGTAAGTAACCACTTAAAACAAGGTAGAACTCTTGGTTTCCTCCATCATGCGATAGATAAATATTGCTTGGAAGAATTTTCTAAATCGTGAAGAAGCATTCATGGATCCAGGATTTCTGCACCTTACTAGTACTAGTTGCAAATAAATACTTCTAGAAAGTACATGCAGCAGAAGACTTGTGAAATCTACAGCACCATAACTAGAGCTTCTTAAGATTTCAAGAAACGGAATAACAGAAAAAATTAAGACACACGCGTCCACACATCGTGTCTCCACTATTCACAGAAGTCTATACATAAAGAGCAGTAATGTCAAGTTCAATCCCGCGTGTCCATGTTTTATCAAACTTCTGAGGACGCTGCTCGTCGGTGTAAAGATTCTTTATAGTGGAATATATTTATTTACTACCTGGATCCAGTGAGTAGGGGTAGGAGGCACAGTGGAATTCCAGGACATTATCCGCATTTTGCGAGGGCAAATGGAAAGAAAAGTCTATCATAAGCCTCCCCAATGATTTCTTCCATCTTACCTAACAGACAAATCTGGGGAGTAAGGATTCTGGGGAAATTGGAAATGAGGATTAAGAAATAGGAGGACGTCTGAACAAAAGTGATTGGCCATAAGACAGGACCACACTGCACGGATATACGTCCCAACCGCCCTGACAGTGGAAGCATGTGCCGGAGGATGAAGCGCCCATTTATTAAGTCTCACAGGGGTGTAGTATATTCTATTTAAGAATTTAGTTTGGATAAATAAGTCCCAAGGACTGACCACTGAGGAAGACTACGAGCTCTCTGCCTCCCTACAGTCTTCTACAGTTAGTCTGGGAATATCTACTGACCACTAAGCTTCTCAAAGGCCTTGTCTCCATTACACTGCAATAAAGTATAGGCTTTAATGTCAGATGAGTCCGCCACGAGACCTTTCTACTCACTGCATTTGTAGTACATATATAGGCGTAGCAGAGAAGACACCCAAACTCCACTATATGCTACAACGGAAGAATTTTTTTGATAATACAAGTTATCAAAAAAAAAAAATAGGTTCTGTTAGTAGACTGACACACTGTATCTGGTAACAGGTAGAGAACATACAGGTAATATTTGATAATTAATGATTTATTCTCCCTATTGCAGTTAAAAAGTCAATCAAATTTATAATAATAATTTATTTAAAAAAAAGTAGTCAAAAGTGTGAAAAGAGAAAAAATAAAAATAAGAAAAAATGAGTCAAATATAGAAATGGATCAACTATAAAAATGAAGGTATAACATATGGATTTTAGGAATGAGGCTCATGACGAGGGCCTGGCTGTCAATGAGCCCTCTGGGTTGAGGAAGGTCCTCTGGCATCCACAGTTTTATAGGATCTGAGTTTTCTCTTTAAAATCTTTGTAGTTTTTTTTCCCTCTTTTCCTCAAAGTAGACCAGACATCCTCTGACAAACCACAGAGACCTTGCACGCGACACCTTCATAGCCACCAAACGTTTAGTCAACCAGATACTGTATCCGCACATGGCTTCTGTACGGTATTATTACTCCTGCAGATGTCCCTCAGGCTTTCTGACCTCAACATTGCCAACTTTATTGTGGAACAACATACTGTATTTTTTATTTTATTTTTTATAACAGTTTTCAACATAACTTGATTAAATCAAATTCCATAAAATCAAGTCTTTATCCAGAATGTCTTATCCTTTTAACTTCTACTGAGCAAGTAATATTTTCTGACAGCCCAAAACAATACTGGAGGCTCCTTTATGAGCCTCGATACTGTACACCAGGGATGCTCAACCTGCGGCCCTCCAGCTGTTGTAAAACTACAATGCTGCAACTCCCACGATGCCCTTCTGTAGAATGATAGCTGTAGACTGTCAGGGAATGATGGGAGTTGTAGTTTTGCAACAGCTGGAGGGCCGCAGGTTGAGCATGCCTGCTGTACATGATTTGACCAATTTCGATCATCTCAACATGTAAATACTCGTCTATGGCCGCTGTAGATGATTGAGATCACAATTGTGGCTTCAATCTTTAGATCCAGAAATCACTTTCTGTACATGCAATCACCTAAACCACCTATCTGGACTCGTGCACCCCACCTCTGTACTGTGCGACCACGATGACAATTTCAAGGGAATATCGAAGGCCTCCCCACTTATGAACACGCGTGGCTTGATTTTAAGACCAGTAGTCAATGGCCGAGCAAAGAATAAATCACCAAGTTGTGTCAACCAATCTAATGTATTCCTCTCGGTAACATCTAATAGTGAAGATCTATACATCTAAAATGTGTGTCTTCTACAAACTCTCTCTCACATCTGTCCATCCATTTCTATAGATCTCGTCTATCTCGATCTGCCCATAAATACTGATTAATATGCATTTGTATCTACATCACTCCCATCTGCAGATACTTCCCAAAACTCCCCAAGATTGCCGTCTTAATATTCTCCGCTTCTCAGCCAGTGTAGCGTTAATACAGAGAGCAGGCTTCCTTCAGAAAACATGGTTTCTTCTACAAATAAATACAAGTCTTGCTACTCGAGGAGCAAAATGGTTCACCCCAGGAGAATGTAAACGATGAGCGGAAAAAAAGCAGGAGGACAGCGAGAGGACGGATGGGGAGAATCCATACATAAGGAGTATCTTGCCTGGTCTTCAAGACTGTACATTTACCGGAAAACGCAGACAACTCTCATCACGAATTATGAAGCAAATATTCGAAAAAATTACTCAACATACTAAAGGGCTGGTCAGTCACTCATCGAGAGCAAGAATTCTAAAAATATGTTTTATCCGGATCTTTATCTACCGCTAGAATGTTCTCAATCTTACTCAAATTAAGTTGAAGTTTTGTGGTTGCCAGTTTACAGCAAATCTGAGAGGGTGAAAATGAGCGAATACGTCCAGCGATCACATATTAACAATCTATTAAGAACCTAGTACATTGGCCCAATGTAAAAAAAAATAGGGAAACCTTGGGGTCTACCATCGTTCTCTAAACAAAATTACCCATCTTACCCTGAGATATCAAGCGCTCCATGTAATTCAGTTTGGTTTCTCCATAAGGCACAATATTAAGGAGATATTTGCGAGAACGTTCCATAATACGTCATCTCATTCAGACGGAGTCCGAAAGGAAAAACCTCTGGTTGCACCGAATGTGCTGCCGCATGGTGGAGATATTCTCCCCTAAAGTCTCTGACCGAGTATACATTGTGGTGCCACAGAGCGCTAGGGATGCCGTACAACGGTTCTGTACAGCTCGGACATTGTATAGAGCAGGGGTCAGCAACCTCCGGCACTCCAGGTGTTGTGAAACTACATCTCCCATCATGCACACTTGCCTGGCTGTTCTCTAAACTCCCACAAGAGTGGAAATAGCATGCTGGGAGTTGTAGTTTCACAACAGCTGGAGTGCCGAAGGTTGCTGATCCCTGGTATAGAGCCACAATACACCGATGTGCATGAGCTCAAAAGCAGGGCTCATAACTTGCTACTTTCCTTGTGGTTTTTATTTTATTTTAAAAGCAATTATATATATTTTTATTTTTCATTTTAAAAGCAATTATAAATATTTGACTGTAATTAAAAAAATGCATGACAAACAGAGTCTGAACATAGCCTAAGATCTTGCTCACGTTTAACGGTTTCTTTTCCTAAAAAACGTATTTGGACTAAATAAAAAAGAAATGATGTGCAAGTCATTCTTGATACGTTTCTTCTCTTAGAATCGATGTCTGCTTCATGTGCTTATAAAATTGATCCGTGAATCTGACCTTAAAAATTCCTAGAATTGAAAAAAAAAATGACCACCCTTTTGCAACACTGTAGCCTGAGAACAAAAAAAAAAAACATTTTTTATTTTTATTTAAAAATCTATTAATTTTCTATTATTTTATTTATTTATTTTGCGGGGGTGGGGGCAATAGAACGGTACGGTGTGGACGTGCCCAGCTTCAGTAAACCTATTTCTAATACAGCGGCCGCCAGGGACCTTTAGGTGTGGAGGAATTAGAATATTCACAGGCGTTGCGATGGCTGAGCTCGTGGCTTTTATCCCAGCACTTCTGTCAGCATCTGATTTATCTCAGAGACCCGAAAGGTCTTTTACAGAAACTTAACACAGGAGCCAATATTCCATTCATGAAAGACCGGCAACTGTGAAGGACGCTCATTTCTCTAGGACTACCAGGTTTCATTAACGTGTACACGTCTCCGTAAGACGGCAGCTAGTGTATATAAGAAATGTTCTCATTATGCAAATCCTAATGAAGGGGTTAATTAAATTCTCACGTGATGTAGTGTTAGGATTTGCTGCTGTTTCTGCAATATTTCTAAAATGATAACCTGGCCACACACATTCAATAGCTCTCGGTAGACAGCTACCTCTCCTGACATCCACATATACATACAGCCGAGCACGTACATGTTGTCGGGAGGGGGCGGAGCGTTATGTGACAGGTCGCCATAAAGTGAGGAAGTGATGGAGAACGGGAGAGAGTGCAGACACACAGCCACGGGGACCCATGTCCAGCCGTCTGAGAGTGGGAACCAGAGGGGACAGCTGCTGCCAGACCGATCAGTAGTGGTCTGACACCTGACACCCTATCGATCAGCTGCTTGAGAAGGTAACGGCGCTTGCAGTAGCGCCACAGCCTTCTCTCTGCTCACCAAGCACAGCGCCGTACATTGTATAGCGGCTGTGCTTGGTATTGCGCTCAGCTCCATTCACTTCAATTGGGCTGAGCTGCCCCTAGGCCACGTGATCGATGAATGTGATGTCGCCAGCCTAGGCAAAGCTGAGAGAAGACCGCGGCGCTACTGCAAGAGATGGTGCCTTCTCAAACAGCTGATCGGTGGGGGTCCCACACTGATCAAAAGATAGGCCATCAGTATAAAAGTCTCGGAAAACCCCTTTAAGGTGCTCATAGTCATTTAACGGCAAAATTCCTACATCACTAACCCCCTGTAAACATGCACAATTATACCAGTGAAGCATAGGGGCGGCTACACAGTATCGGACCAACACCGTACCCTGTATACAGTGTGTATGGCGCCTTCACTCGTGTACAGACCTAACAACTTGCGGCTGGCATTTGCGGCTGGCATCACATGTCTGTGAACAATCAAATTAATCCAATTCTCCGATTTCTCATAAAGTCGGGTTCCATCATTTCGAGGAACGGGCAACGAAACCAAGAGTTAGACATGAACTCGGTCCATTAAACCATTGTAAAGATGAATTCGGATACATTTCAATCGGCAAATTTGAAGTTAAATTGAGATCCAATCTTATCATACGATAAAAACTAATCCAATAGATATTTATTCCCTTCCTGCGGTTACACTCGACCTGATATAAACTTCAGGGTGAGAATAAGGCCATTAAGGAAGATACAAGTCTTATACAAGGAGCCTTCTCCCTTATTCTGGAACAACCTACAGGTCCGACTCCTAAGGTGCAACTGTGGTTTCAGTTTATTTCTAATATAGGGAGAGGGATGTTACACATTTTTGTAATATACTTTATTAGGGAAAGATGTTTCGTTGTTCTAGAAAATAGAGTGTAAAGAGTTTTCTGAGCAAAGCTCTAAGGAGAGTCTGTCTTCAGTGTTATACTGAGTCCTGAAGACACCTGTGCGTAACATCTAGATGCTCCCAGCCTCGTCACTGCCCCTGTCCCTGACTATGTACACCGACCATCACCCTGCCTGTCTGGACTTGTTTCACACAGGCGTCTTCAGAGCTCAGTAAAACACTGAAGACTGAAGACAGACTCTCCCTTTCAATCAGAACTTTGCTAAGAAGACTCTTTAAACTGCTACACTTTAAAGGGATTGTCTCACTTCAGTAAGTGGCATTTATCATGTAGAGAAAGTTACTACAAGGCACTTACTAATGTATTGTGATTGTCCATATTGCCTCCTTTGCTGGCTGGATTCATTTCTCCATCCCATTATACACTGCTCGTTTCCATGGTTATGACCACCCTGCAATCCATCAGCGGTGGTCGTGCTTGTACACTATAGGAAAAAGTGCCGGCCTCTTTGGTGGCCAGGACCGTGGGAGCTCACATAGGCTGGTGCTTTATTCTATAGTGTGCAAGCACGACCACCACTAATGGATTGCAGGGTGGTCGTAACCATGGAAACGAGCAGTGTGAAAAATGAATCCAGACAGCAAATGAAGCAATATGGTCTATAACAATACATTAGTAAGTGCCTTGTATTAACTTTCTCTACATGATAAATGCTATTTGCTGAAGTCACACATTTCATGAGAACATGTATGCCCCTCGAGATTAGAGGACGGGCACGGTCAAGGTCAGTAAGATATCTGCTTTTCCAAGGTGATCCTTAGAGTCATTCTTCTATACGGTTCCACGTTATCCTCCCCCCTCTTCTCTACAGAATACTTGATCCAGTTGTAATGTGACTTTCAGGAGGTCCACTCCCCCGTGTCTGTTTTTTTTTTTATTAAAAGAAATATTGTATCTCAAATAAATGTGCTGAAATCCGTTCTTCCTTTTCTTCAAGTTTTTGCTAATGATATAATAGTCAAACAGAGAAGAGCAGAGAAGCAGAAGAAGGAGGACGATGGCAGATAGAACAATACTGTACCTACATCATTTAACGAAGCAAGATCTCTGCCCGTGAATTCATGACTTACATTTGACCTTACATTTACGGAAAACCTCGAGGAGCTTTGTGTTCTAAACCTTGGCTTTTGGGCAAGACTAGAAGTCCTCGTAGATGCCATGTACTACACACTTTCATTACCGGCAGTCCGCTCACTGAAGTTTAATAGGTTCATTTCCAGTCCAACACCGGCAGGATTACAAGCGAGCTCAGCAGCTATTACCTGCCACACACACACACAAAATTATAACTGTGACAACAATTCGGGACCAATTACGACCCCAGAAACTAGACGAAGAAAAACACACATTTTTCATAAATCCTAATAAATGATCAGTTTTCTAAAACAACCCGTCTTTTCCAAAAATAGCAAGCGTGTCTGAAAGTCTCAGCAAATTGCATTCATTAACATCCACAGATTTTAGACACCCATACGGCTCTTTTTTTCTTTTTTTTTTCGACATTATTTTTATAGCCGGGGATAAGATTTCAGTCTCTCGTACGAATGCCGTCCCCTCTCAACTTTGTAGGACTAGCTGTTACACATTTAATACCCATTAAAACCCTCACAAATCCATAAGAAACAAGTATGAAAGGACATTCTGCAAGGCAAAACATTCAGGGACACCGAAACGGCAGATCATTATCACGTCTCCCTGATAATAGCCAACATTACTCATATGTCGAGGGTGATTTAAAAGCCATTACTACAAGGGGATGGACGCCGGATTTATACTTAATGTTAGGTTTGCAATAGGTTAGCTGTGCCACAAGTGAAAAATGTTCTGCGCTTCTATAAAACGGGGGATTTTTTATGTTTTTTTCCTAATTGCTACCTACCTGAGTTTAACCAATATGGTGAACCTCCATTAAACTATGAAGCCTTTAGTGCGCTCCACCCTGTGCATGTTACACAAACATCCCCTAAGCCAAGTATTTCAACTGTTATAAAGAGGTGTTAAAACGAGGGTAACTGTAATAGGATTTGATGGGGTAAGGTGCCAAAACAAAGGAAGCCATATAGCTGAGAGGAGTAGCACGAAAAGTGTGGGGAGGTGAAGAGGGAAAGCCTTCAGGGTTATGGAAGAAATTCAGCTCGGTGCTTGCAGAAAATTAACCAATTCCAATTAACGTGACACAAATCATCTCGTATTTTATGTATGTAAAATATACAGTAGGTTCCGCACTTCTATCCATGCCTCCATCAGTAGCGTTGGGGTCCTGGGTTCGAACCCAATCAAGGACAACATGTGCATTGGGTTTGTATGGTCTCGCCGTTTTCGCGGGGGGGGGTTTCCTCCCAAGACATATGGATAGGGAATGTATACGGTGAGCCCCACTGGGGGACAGCGAGTGATGATAATGTCTGTAAAGAGCTGCGGTATACAGTATGTCAGCGCTATATGAGCAAGTAAAATAAATGAAGAGTGTTGAGCGAACTTGTGTTTTAAGTTCTGCGTCCAAAGTTCGAGTTATCGAAGAATCCCGATATCGATTCCGCTAACACGGACCATAACGGAATTTGGAATCCATAACGGGATTCTTCGATAACTAGAACTCGAACTTTGGATGCAGAACTTAAAAAACAAGTTCGCTCAACACTACAAATGAATAAATGGCTTCACATCACGTTTTTGTCTGACGTAGCAAGTATACGTTACATGGATGCCTCACACCATAGAGCTCCATTGTTAATGGATCTGTTATTTTGCTGGAAACGCGTTGTAGACTACAGTACACTTTTGAAATCTTTTTTCCCCCCAACATTATATGTTAAATATACGGCAAAGACGTGATTTGAACCTAGCCTCAGATCTATCTGTATGTCCAGACGTGGTCAAATTACAGTGCAACCGAGTGTGGTTTTACCAAACTATAGACGCATGGTGGAGAATTCAGAGCATTCTGCAGATCCTCAGCATGCCATACTGTATATGAGGCACACTTGGAAATTGCCACCTGGAATGGTTCTTCAACCTAGTATTCGCAGGGCGCACTCCTTTTGCAACAGACAAGTGACATTTTTAAATCCCATCAGGTGGGACAAGTAAAAATTTGCAGATTTCCATGGTCCTTCCAATATATTTAGATTAATTCCAGATCACATAAGACAATGTTTTTGTCAAAATGACTTTCCTCAACTTGTATCTGGCATGTGGGTACAGGGAGTATGAGCGTCCTGGCAGAATGGGGGCACAGACTACTGTTTTACATGGCATCTCTTTTACTGTGCTATGTACATACTGGGGAAAAATTATCAAAACTGGTGCATTTAGCAAAGAAGCTCTTAAAAACTAAAGGTAGGATCTGATTGGTGGCTTTCAACAACTAAGCCTTTACACCAGTTTTGGTGCAATCTTCCCCAATGTGTGACCAGCAGGCGGTGTATTACTATCAGTTGTCGGTATGTTCAGTTGTTCTCTATACACTTGCTGGTCGCTACCACCTTGTCTCTGCCTGGCAGAGCTTTATTGAAGCCAGAGCATATTCATTTGAGCTTGTTTTTTGAACCTCCAGATGTTTTTTTTTTTAGGGAATTTGATTTAAAAATATATATTTTTATTGGTGTATATTGGTGATTGATGAAAGGGTAAGAATTTTTGCCTTCGGCAATTGAGCTATAATGAGTGTCAAATGTCAGGAGATAAGGAGCCTGTCTGCTCCCTACCTGACGGAAAAGTGAGAACATTCACAGGCTGCTACTACTACAGCATCTCAGCTCTGTACAGAAGAAAGGATTCCATATTTTTAATAAAGACCAATAGAAAAAATTATTTTTAGCTAAAAATAAGTACAATACAATAATAATAATAATAATAATAGCCTTTATATAGCCTTTAACTGCTCCAGGGCAATCTGTTTCCTGCACCTTCGTCCACTTCTAGAATGGACAGGGGTCAAGTGCTGCTGCAACCAATGACTGGCCAGAGTGGTGAAATGCCGCTTGGGGCACACGTCATCGCTGCACCTGCACCCGTGACCCCTGTCTGTTATAGAAGTTTACAAGCGGGGTCCGGAGTGCAGCGGCGCACCGAAGGAGCCGAAACCGAGCCATGGGGAGCTGGTCAGTATGCTTCCCTCTGCAGTCCGATGGGGAGGGGAGCCAAAAGTTGTTAAAAAGTCGGAGAACCCTTTCAACATATTTGGCCCCTACTAGATGAAGGAGGTCTGAACGACACCCTAACAAACCATTAAACAGAGACACGGCAGAACCAAAGAGTTCAAATTTATTTCAGTCTAACAATGTAATAAGATTTCTTTTCAGGCACTACAAAAATAACATCTTAAAATTGAAAACTCATTGTGTCAAGGGGCTATTCAATGTAATGGAGTACATGCTCTGGGTCTACATGGGAGTTAAATCAAAAACCACAGTCAATTTGTAGCCTCCAAGATTCTGATCGCCCTCCCACACATGAAGAATAATAGTCCATCCTTTTATAGAACGCTGGGAGGTAAGATCCCTGTATGTGTTGCCTCCTAGCCGCCCCGACTTGTGTTTACACACTCAGCCAAAAGCTCGGCCCCCGTGTGCTAATTTGCTGTCTGCATCATTATTTTCTTTCTATTCA
Organism: Bufotes viridis; assembly: GCA_033119425.1. Classification (NCBI taxonomy): domain Eukaryota; kingdom Metazoa; phylum Chordata; class Amphibia; order Anura; family Bufonidae; genus Bufotes; species Bufotes viridis. The sequence continues at coordinate 43,074,600 of CM065592.1, read as the reverse complement.
AGTGGCGTGAGGCTGCAAATATTTTCAGAAAGCGTGCCCGGCTTTATAGGGCCCTGGTTATAGGTACTTCAACGTGGGTGGCAAGCGAAGGAGGTCTGCCCCACGGACCACAATGCAACTATATGCTTTATTGCACAAAGATTCCTTTTTATAGATAGGCAGACTGTATTACTGGCTTCCTCAATCTTTCACAGCCGTGTTAACCCCTTGGCTCCCTTGTGGCTCACAAATTGATTTTGCCTGTAAATGCATCAATTCTCCATTTATAAATGCCCTCGGAAATTCCATTGCTATTAATATTTGTTAAGTGTGTAAATGTGGCTTCGAAGGAGCACTCGGGTAAAAGAAGCAGGGAACTCGGCAGACTCGGGGTCAGAAAAGGAAGATGTTGAATCTCGCATAGGCTGATAACATGAGATGTGCACAAGCAGGACGCGGTCTTCGAGCCGTGAGATTAAGATTTGACACGATTATCCAAATCAGGCTTATATCATAAGAGGAATATGCACCTCCGAGCTCTGCTAACCCAACCCATGTTTAGCGGTTGTATGTTTTTGCTAAACTGTGATTTTTGCATTTTCTCAATGGCATCATCAGCATTTGCTTCTAAATTCTCAAAAACCTCCAGCGGCCTACCTGTGTGCAGTAATACGGAATGCAAAGTCCTGCGGTACTCAGACTGCCATGATGACTACCTGACAAAAGTCTAAAGGGAATCTATCGTGAAAATGATCTGTTGTTTGAGTTATGTTTTGTCTTATTTATTTCTAAAAGCTTTTTGTGTTGTTTTTTATTTTATTTTTTCCACATCCCGATCTAAATCAAAGAAACGCCTGAAACATAAGAGTACGTAAACACGATGGATTTTGAAAATCCGGCTACAAAGTGAAGTGTGGAATCAGTGCATTTTTTGACCAATGGCTGTTCACTTCAATACAAAGGTGTAGCTCCTTTTGACCCATGCACAAAATGTACAAAAAATACATGGACACATATGGAGCTGGTTTTTTTTCATTTCAATGGGAGATTCAGGGCGGATTCTCCCCCAACACCAGGGATCCTACTTCTTTTTTTCTCATTGAAATGAATTGGAGGCAGCTTTGAGGCAAAAAATTTCCAAAACCAGCCGGTGTGAACTGGCCCCATTGAGCTAAAACTTTCAGCATGTGCTGTGTACATGGTAAGGGAAGCGGGGTACGCAGTAATTTCATTGTTTTCAGAGGGCTTTTAGTATTACGGCACAGACAATATATGAGGTAGACAGATCGCCTCCTCCCTGCACAGGAAAGATATCTGCCTCTGTAATTCATTTATTTTATAGCGCTGACACTCACTGTCCTCAATGGAGCCCACAGTCTAACTTCTCTGTCAGTATGTCTTTGGGGTGTGGGAAGAAGCTGGAGTACCAGGGGGAAACCCACAAGGAAACCCAGATTCAGTGGACTGATTTACAAGCAACGCTCCATAAGAAAAAGTTTGCAAAAAGACCTCCTCTAAAAGGGAATGACACCCATCTGCAGACAGCTGTTTCGAGGTTCTTGCCCTTCATCAGTACAAAGCAGGGTACTTGCTGGTATGTGAACCTTGTATTCCTTCTAGAGGAGAGTTCATTTGCACCTTTTATTTTTTTTCTGTGATGCAATGCCTCTAATTACAGGGGTATTCTAATCTCAGACAATGGGGGCATATCGCTAGGATATGTCCCCATTGTCTGATAGGTGTGGGTCCCACCACTGGGACCCGCACCTATATCGAGAACGGAGCTCCAAAAGTGGTGGAGGGCGCACTGCGCACGTGCAACCGCCCTCCCTTCATTTTCTATGGGGGCTGCTGAAAATATCTGAGCGCTGGCTCGACTATTTCCGTCAGCCCATAGAAGTGAATAGGGGCGGTGGCCGGTCATGCGCGGTGCACTCCCATTTGCTTCTATGGGATGCTTGCTGGTGGCCACCACTTTGGCCCACTCCGTTCTTGATATAGGTGCAGGTCCCAGACAAGGGGTTATGCCCCCATTGTCTGAGATGAGACTACCCCTTCAAGTCTACATACAGTATACTGCTGAACCTCTGCCATGAGAACCAGTACCCTGCTCTGTACTGACAAGAAGTCCGAAAAATTGATGGATGTCCCTTCCTTTTAGAGGAGCCTCTGGCTTGGCCAGTATGCGGTAGTTTTCTTCCTCCTGGAGAAGAGCTAATTGGCATATTCTTCCACGGATTGTGACTCTCGGAAAAGTGGGGAGGGCATTTCTTTTACTACATTATTTGCAAATTGCCCTGGCACTGCCGTAAGGGCCTCTTCTCCAATTACATGCAGGAAGAGGGCTCACATGATGATAACGTCTGCCTGCGTAGACATCAAGTCTGTAAAGTCAAAATGCCCTTCCAACTATAGCTACGATCATCGGAGGTGATGAGACTAATACGTCATGTACAATATTATAGCATCTTTCGTACTTAAAACATCTACACAGGTGGGGCGGCAGGGCTTTACATGTGAATAGTAGGTTCACACCCATGTATCGTCTGGTCCATTGCATAGACTTCCCTATAGTTCCCATCCTTATGAACCTACGGTAAAGGCGAGGCGCAGACCTCGTCATAAATTAGGCGCCTTCTACTGCACTGCGTGCGTCCGACTGAACTGTACTCCAGCTTGTAGCTGGCATAGATTTCTGCCATCATTTATGTCAGTTTTCGGTGTAAATTATGATAAATGTGTCAGGTGCATAAGCCCACGCCGCAACCTTAACTGGCGAGGGTGGCGTAAAAACACTAGCCGCATCTTGGTTTAATGGTAATTGTGTTTTGCAACTTTTTAATTCCAAAAACACAGCGTAAAGAAATTAAATTCCCCCCTATGATCGAGCTACAATGGCGGAACGGTAGCGGAGGTGTTTGTTCTATTGACAGAAAATGTATTATTGGGTAAATTAAATAATATTCAGCTCTGGTGATTTTTTTTTTACTTTTTTTTTGCTTGTCACAATTTATATTTTAAAAATAAATCCTGACATTACTGTTTTCAAACTGGCCTTTAAAGTAGACTAGTAAGTCTCTGTCACTTTTCAGCGTCTGGTAACTCCTCTATTATAAAAAGCAAAAAAAATTATCTAAAAAAATATTGTGTATTATACAGCTAGAGACTCCTGACAATAGGTAAAGGGGACAAGCTCTTCTCCTCCTATCTGCACAGACCATGCTCACTATATTCAATCTGTCCCAGTACCTGCTGTAAAGATGACAGACCCAACAACTACGTAAAGGCAATCTAAAAAAAATTCAAGAAAATAAACACAGATTAAAAAAAAGTATAATGATTTCTATTAAAAAAATAACCCTAAGAGTACGTGAGAGCAAAGAAATATTCCATTACCGCCTGATATATATGACTATTCAATGCACCTTTCCAATACAAAAACATATCCTTATGAACAGGACAGGGGACGTGTCTGATGGTCGGAGGTCTGACTATTCAGCTCTATAGGATCTGCCAGAGACAGCCGAGTGCTTGTACCTATATCAGACAGTTCTAGAGAGTCGATGCATGCATATCGGGTGCTCCGTTTAAATGGGGTGATCGGAGGGGCCCCCTGAGGTCTTATCCTCGCCTATCAGGCACTGTCCTGTGGTTTATAACGGGACGACCCCCTTTATACAACATATTGTATAGAATGGCGTCCAAATTATATGCTATAGGGTGGCTTCAGAGGACGATGCTTCGTGCGGGTAACCTTCTGCTTTCAGCTCCACTGATGAACCTTGCCCGGGTGAGGGAGAGCGATGTGAAAGTGAACCGGCCATAATAATATTGGCTTTTATTTTCTGCAACATATTTTAGCCGAGCACGAAGCACAGCAGCAGACCCTGCGGTCTCCGTTACTGCAAATGTGTTTGATCAAACTGTTTCTTTCAGTCAATGCTCATTAGTTCATTGAGGTTTTGCACAGCTAACACTACCAAATTACACAGAGCGCTCTTTTTTTCCATTTTGTGGGGGGTTTAAAAAAAAAAAAAAAAAGCAACTGGAAACATCTCACATTAGTACTATAATACGTAACTGCTGACTGGGGCTGTTTGTTAGCAGTAATAAAGCAAAGTGATGACTATGCCCCGTGGTATTCCACCCATAAATATGCGGCTCCATCACTCCTAAAACAAGCAGCGAATGACAGACGGACGCATCATTCACTGCGAGGACTTACTGCTCTGCAAACGGGGCAGACGTGTTCCTGAGCGTAGGGGGGAGGCTGGAGCCCTGGGAAGGATGAGGAGTGAATGTTCATCAGCCAATTATAGGACTATACGCCGGGGATGCAATGGACTGCAAGTCCCAGAAATGCACCTTTCTTTCACCGATTGGCACAAACGAAATTCAAAGTTCAATGGCATAAAAAGAGGCAAAAAAACAACAACATAGGAAAATGCAACATGAGCACGAGAAAAAGCTGCGATTTAATCCTCACGTGAATTCGTCTTTTAACTCTTGCAACGTACAGTCCCATGTAAAACCACAGATCAGACTTTGTGATTCCTGTGCGTTGTATTAGTAGTGGACAATAAGGCTGTACGAAGCGGGTAAATGTCAGACATTTTTAGTAAGAATAGATCTAAATATTGTTAAAACTGAAAAGCTAAGCTGCAGCTTATTGTAAAATAAAGAGTTTATAACAAAAAATAAAATTATACATTTTTTATTAAAAAAAAATTAAATTAATAATTGTAAGTATAAATAAAGTTAATATTTAAAAGTAGATACGAAAAGGACCCCGGGGGTTAACAGCACTGGAAGAGAGAGGCACCTTCCTGATTCTTCATATTAAAAAAAAAAAAAAAAAGTTTATTTTAGGCTACATTGAAAAAAAAAAAAGTGCATCAACCAGTTTTTGTAAGTGCCAGAAACAACACTCAGGGTAGTAATTCAGTCAGCTGAAACAGAGACGCAAGATATTGAAAATATTAAATCAACATGCTCGATGCGAGGTGTCACTTGGAAATAATTTAACTTTTTTCTCAATAGACGCCTCTACTGTGCAAAAAGAAACTTATAAAAAAAAAAACACATAAAAAAATATATATATACACGAGTGTAAATCTTGTACGGCGGGGTGTAACATGGCAATGAAACCTTACCTTTAATGCACATATTGGATTAATGCACGTGAATTCAGCACGGCCGGGTTGTGCACTTTCAGAACTGTTGCTAGATGGAAATCAGAACAGACACTTGACTTCTGGATGAAAAACCTTTACACGAAGTAGCAATGAAATCACAGAAAATGATTTTTGAAACATTTTGCCGTTCGGTCCCAACGCCTGAGGGATGGATCGGAATTACGTACCTGAAGTAAGACTGTAGACCCTGTCAAGGTTTCTAAAAATGTTGCATTCATATAGATAAAAAAAACAAAAAACGTATATTTGAAAACAAAAATGCCAAAAATCGTGCCATTCTAAGGCTTCGCCATGGGAGGCTGGCGAGCTGGGCTCATGCATTTTGCAAAGCGGCTTTATTTTGCTCCCGTCCTGAAGGATGTATCAATGGCCGCCCTGAACCCCCCTCCTGCAGAACTGATAGCATCTTGTAAAATAAACAGATATGTGTACGCTTCTTGCATACACTGAGGAAACTCTAACAAATTCTTTTCACTGCACTGTAATGATTTGATGGGGCAGGCCATGCGCAAATTAAACAAGGGCCTACCTGTTCTGGCCATGCTTAGGACTGAGGCCAAGTCATTTTTTTTATTGATTTAACCTTTCCAGGAATGTCACACATCCTCAATGTGAAGCTCTTCGACGTATTTATAAAAAAACGTGATACACCTTGGCCCGAGCACGGCGCAAATTATTTACACACAGAATATCCCCAATCATCTGGATACAGTGCAAATATAACACCAGGTGTGTAGCATTCAGAAGATGTACCAATATGATAAGGGATTCCCGTAAAAGTCAGACCATTACACAAATCAGAGCTCAAAAATAATATAAAATAAACCAAATGGGTTGGAAAAAAAATTAAAAAGGGGTTCTGGGATTATTATGGTTTCTAACAGATATACTCTTGTAGTTGCTTGCCGCATCTACATTTCATCCACATCCCCATGGTTTCTTTTCTAATTTGACCTCTCCTCACCGTCTTTCCCCTGTAAGCCAATCCCTCTGGTTTGTTTCCATCCTGTATGTAACACTTCCTATTACTGCATCCAACCAAACCCATGATGCACTTCACCATCCTCTGCCACAGCTCCAGTACCGCCCCTAACAACACCCAGCTAGTTTATAGCTCCTCCCACCCCGCTAGTTACATAGACACTTCCCTATCACTGCCCCTAACAACACCCAGCTAGTTTATAGCTCCTCCCACCCCGCTAGTTACATAGACACTCCCCTATCACTGCCCCTAACAACGCCCAGCTCGCTTATACCTCCGCCAACCCCGCTATTTACATAGACACTCCCCTATCACTGCCCCTAACAATACCCAGCTAGTTTATAGCTCCTCCCACCCCGCTAGTTACATAGACACTCCCCTATCACTGCCCCTAACAACGCCCAGCTCGTTTATACCTCCGCCAACCCCGCTATTTACATAGACACTCCCCTATCACTGCCCCTAACAATACCCAGCTAGTTTATAGCTCCTCCCACCCCGCTAGTTACATAGACACTCCCCTATCACTGCTCCTAACACTCAGCTGGTTTATAGCTCCTCCCACCAGCTAGTTACATAAACACTCCCCTATCACTGCCCCTAACAACACCCAGCTAGTTTATAGCTCCTCCCACCAGCTAGTTACATAGACACTCCCCTATCACTGCTCCTAACACTCAGCTGGTTTATAGCTCCTCCCACCAGCTAGTTACATAAACACTCCCCTATCACTGCCCCTAACAACACCCAGCTAGTTTATAGCTCCTCCCACCAGCTAGTTACATATACACTCCCCTATCACTGCTCCTAACACCCAGCTAGTTTATAGCTCCTCCCACCAACTAGTTACATAGACACTCCCCTATCACTGCTCCTAACACCCAGCTAGTTTATAGCTCCTCCCACCAACTAGTTACATAGACACTCCCCTATCACTGCTCCTAACACCCAGCTAGTGTATAGCTCCTCCCACCCAGCTATTTAAATAGACAGTCCCCTATAACTGCCCCTAACAACGCCCAGCTAGTTTATAGCTCCTCCCACCAGCTAGTTACATAGACACTCCCCTATCACTGCCCCTAACAACACCCAGCTAGTTTATAGCTCCTCCCACCCCGCTAGTTACATCGACACTCCCCTATCACTGCCCCTAACAACCCCCAGCTAGTTTATAGCTCCTCCCAACAGCTAGTTACAAAGACACTGCCCTATCACTGCTCCTAACAACACCCAGCTCATTTATAGCTCCTCCCACCCAGCTAGTTACATAGACACTTCCCTATCACTGCCCCTAACAACACCCAGCTAGTTTATAGCTCCTCCCACCCCGCTAGTTACATAGACACTTCCCTATCACTGCCCTTAACAACACCCAGCTAGTTTATAGCTCCTCCCACCAGCTAGTTACATAGACACTCCCCTATCACTGCCCCTAACAACACCCAGCTAGTTTATAGCTCCTCCCACCCCACTAGTTATATAGACACTCTCCTATCAGTGGTCCGCCCATGGACAGAACATCACAGGAAATGAGAAAGAGCGGCATGGACATGGTCATGTGACCACGGCCCAGAACAAGAGATAGGAGCAATAAAGGTAAACAAATTACATAACAAAATCACAGAAACCTTCATAAATGAGTATCATGTTGAAACAAACTAGAATAGCCCTTTAAATGACATAACATTTATTATCTTAAAAGCTATGTACACCTTCGAAGGCATTTTTTTATGATTGAAGGGTCTTCTCAGGAAAGGTCATCAATATCAGATGGCCGGGGGGAGGGGGGGTGTCCACACCTGGCACCCCTGCCGATCAGCCAGCTGTTTGAAGAGAAGGCAGCGTTTGTACAAGCACTGCCTTCTCTGCTCTGTTTACCCACTCGCCACAGCAACTGCAGTGGTGCGCGGTGTAATTACTAGTATGGTGTCCCCATTCACTTCTATAGGACGGCTGTGTCTGTTCAAGTTAATGGAACGGCTCCGTCCCATAGAAGTAACTTGGCAAGCCATACTTACACTGCTCACCACTGCAATTGTTGCGTGAGCAGATAAACAAAGCAGGGAAGGCAGCACTCGTACAAGTGCTGCTTTCTCTTCAAACGGCTGATCGGCGGGGGTGCCAGGAGTCAGACCCCTACCGATTGGATATTGATGACCTATCCTGAGTGGACAACCTTTTTAAAGGGATAGTAAAAATCAGCTTTTTTTCCCCTCAGAAACCGTTTCTAGTAATATCCATGGGCTGTGGACAGAGCAGTGCAAAGAAATGTCATATTGAAATAAACATGTACACTCGGCTGAGCATGCATGTATATGGCAGCAGTCAGGAGAAATACCAGTTAGCTCTAAAAATGCACACGAAACTGAGAATAGCCAGATACTTTGGACCATTCCGACGGTATGGAGAGGTGCATCATCCAGAGCACCACAGATCTAACCATAACCATTCCACATGCACAAGATAAACCATCAATTTTTTATAGATTTTTTTTTTTTAATTGCCAACTATGTGCAGTAGAAAAACCCATCTTTACAAAACTACTATTTTCCGTACAACTGCTTTCCGTAAAAGCAAGCACCTAACTTGAAGAATGAGCAAGTACTGACAACACTTCTAAAAATTAAAAATACTTACATCCCAGAAGCCATGCCGGCTTTACAAGGATTTACTATCTGGAAACGTGAGTAGTGTTGAGCGAACTTGGTTTTTAAGTTCTGCGTCCAAAGTTCGGGTTCGGGTTATCGAAGAATCCCGCTATGGATTCCGCTACCACGGACCATAACGGGATTCTTCGATAACCCGAACCCGAACTTTGGACGCAGAACTTAAAACACAAGTTCGCTCAACACTAAACGTGAGCTATAATTCACAATGCAAAAAAATAAAAATAAAGAAATCTACCATGAAACAGTTAACCGAGGAATCGGTGCTCAGGACATGCAGTAGTTCCAATAGGAAGCAGCAGGGCTCGGAGGGGCAGTAAACGTATCCCATAGTTTACGGTGTCACATAATCAATCCTTTCACAATCCCTCCATGTGTACGGATCAGAAGAGACATGAAGAGATCCTCGGCAGTAGCAGGGACTTTACTCCTGGTCGGCTTCTCTCGAGATGTGTGAATTACCACTGCTGCACACAAAAAGGATATAGAAATGCCGTTTTTTGGCTCATGGCGCATTTTTCTGACGACACCCTACATTTTCAGTCAGAAGTACAAATAGTTTTGTTATGAAAGTTAACTTAGACCTTAGAGATTGGCAAATATAGAACCCACTTTCTGATTTTCCTTAATTTTATAACAGCTCTTTGTCCTGGTGGTAAGTAGCTGGGGGTATACAGGATGGCTGCAGGACAGCCAAGGGGGGCAAGAAAGTGGAGACTGCAAAAACTAGTTTACTGAAAACCTCCCACAGATTTTAAAGGGGGGTGGGCAATTCTGCAGAAGAATGCTTCGAAAACAAAATGAATAAAATAAAAGGGAAATGATAATGATGACCAGGATAGGTCATCATCAGATCGGCAGGGCGCTGAATCCGGACACCCTTGCCAATCAGCTGTCCCAGGGAGCTCTCCATGCACAGCGCCGTACATTGTATAGTGGCTGTGCTTGGTACTGCATTCACTTCATTGGGGCCGAGCTCCAACTAGGCCATGTGAGCGATGTACGATGACGTCACATGGCGTAGGGGGTGCCAGCCTCTTCTAACAGCAGATCGGAGGGGGTCAGACCCGCGCCGACCTATGCAGAGAATAGGCCACCAATATTCATTCTAAGATAGGCTTTTTTAAGCAACAAAGTTTCCTTAAAAGTTGTATATAAAAAGCAAAATGTCTCCATGGTTACAGACTACAAACAAACCCAGAGCGTAGTCTGACCCTGCAGTCATGTGTTATCCCGCTCCCTGTGCCCCCTCTTTTTGTTGACCTGCAGTAAGCAGAGGAGGAGGAGGAAGATGGAAGGCAGAGAGAGAGTCTAAATCCCATTAGGGTCAACATCCTTCCAAACAGTAGTTTCCGAGGAACATACATGTAGTTCTGCAAGCACCACTCAGATGAATGAGACAGACACAGATCTGCAAAATGTGAATTGACCCCTATAGGTCTGTGTGTGTGTTTTAGAAGCATTTGAGCAACTAAATTGGCAGCAAAGCAACCCATAGTCAACAGATAACACAGTGCAGGACTTTCCCAGCTCAGGTCTACTTAGATATGTATTCTTAAGTTCTTGGAAACTGTCATTTGGTTGCATCACCCTATGGACGGATCTGAAGGATCCTGTCACCCACGCTGGCCACGCACATTAGATGAATATCGGCCAAAGCAGACTAATTGGGCCCAGCTTGTTATGTGTACTGGGGTGTCCCGACTTGCAAGATGTTGGGCGAAAAGAAGGCCCGATCATGTTGAATTTCAACATTTCCGATCCATTCGTTCTCAGACCGATAAGCCGCCATCAGGAACCTGGCAGTGGCTTACTCCTCCTTCTCCCCAATGAGAACACATGCACACTCAGTCGAGCCAACAGGCATGGGGAAACCGCGAAGAATGGCTGCTGGCCGAACGAGTATTTGGCCCACAGCTTTTTAAAGCGTATGGCCAGCTTCGCAATCTGCTGTAAGATCTCATATTACAGATCTGTAATGAAGCGACTGTAGAAATCTCCGGGACCGTTCTCTACCTATGGTTCTAGATTCATTCTCGAGGGAAAACAAAATGATAGCATGCCATTTTATGGAGCTACTGTATTCTCCCCCAGAGGGAGGCGAGATATGGCATCTCATGTAGGCACCGTACAGTGGCCTAGGGCTCTGCAATACAAACAGATGTGTGCCGCTGTAAGGCTCCGCAGCTATGTACAGAAAAATGTTCCCGTATTATCTTTTGTCACACAAAACCTAGCGATTTCACAGCGTGTTCGGGGAGGGACGTGGAGCCCCGGGGCCAACGTTGTCTTCTAGCTTGATGAAGGCTCACCGGATTTCTTTACATAATCCTTGTGCTGTTGGGCCAGCCAAGGTTCTTGCAGTCCAGGCTTCCTTCGAGAAATACATACCAAACTAATTCAAGGTTGTGTTATGGGACCATATGTTTGCATTCCTTGAAGAATGAACAAGCCGCACTATTTATCCATGTATTAACCGTAATCACTCACCTAATGCGTTTTTGCATGCTCTTCAGTTTTGGAAATTGCCAACACACAGAGTTTACTGTAAGCCGCCATGTTATGGATCGTGGCCGGCAAATAATGTGAACATATGGCGCTCACCCAAATTTATAGCCTATGGAAAACAATAGTGTTTGACCTCTATGGTCCTACAGGGACCATGGGGGGGGGCGCGTCTTTGACTTAACCCCTTAAGGACCACCCGCTGTTTTTTGTCGTCGGGGTTTTAGAGGGAGCAGAGGGCCTTCTATGTGAGCGCTTCTGTAACTACCAGCTCCGGTTCTTAGCCTTTTGCTCTACAGTCAGAATCGGAGGTAACGCCAATCCTAACGGTTAACACTTTGATTGCCACAGTCTGTGAACACAGCATGATCAAAGTAGATTTCCTTCTCTGACTGGGTCCCAGTGATCTGATCGGAGGCAGGGCAAGCCCTCTGCAGTCGGCCTTCTGGGCCCCAAATCACAGGAATCCTGCTGTTAGGGCCCACCAGTGTTGTCCTAACCCCAGCCTGTGCTATAGGGACACAGAACATAATGTATGCTAATACATAATAAGTAGGAAATAATTTTGTTTTTTTATAAAAAAAATTAATAAAAAAGTAAAACATATTTTAAAATAAAAACAGCTTGCAAAAAACAAAAAAGCGATTATATTACATAAAATAAATTTTATTGCGCATACTATATGTAAATGCTAAAAATACGACACCTGTCAGGTTGTTCAGTGTGAAATAGGTGCAATATAAACAGAGCAATAAAAAGCAATATCAAAAACTGCCTTTTCTATATTTGCAATGCAAAAAAAATTTATATAAATGACAAAGTAGGGGCTAAAAAAATGCTTTTTCTCTTGCATAAAACTAGGCTTTATACAGTAATGTCAATGGAAAAAAAATGTGATGGCTGCTTAAATATGGAGAGGCAAAAACTGAAGAAGTAGCTAGTCATTAAATGGTTAAAATATTTATCTATAAACAATAATATTAAGATTCCGCCACAGTGACAAACCCGCGCTAAGTCACTGGTCCTTGACCTTTAAGACACCACTGCTTCATTTCTGGTTCTTCAGGTGGCGCCGTGCCCAATGTCATTTGTTCCCATCATCCCACAACACACAAGATCATTATAGACCAAGGCCTCCATCCGGCATACAGGATAATGATCAGACATGATCGCTCCTGTATGCTGGCACAGTGGCACCGAGCCTGTGGAGCTGGGAAGATAACTATCAGACTCCTTCACTTTTCCACACTCCGACTGAAACTCCTTCAAATATTGCTCAATTTTATCCTATTTTGAAGGAGTTATTTCTACCAACTCCAAGTAATGACTACGACTACGGCTCCACCGGCTTGAGGGGCACTGTGGTATCATTTCCAGATGTGCTATGTGTATTACGGTTATGTACAATGCTTATAGAGCTGTATTTATGTTGGAGGATTCGTGTAGCTATGTATGGGCTTATATATATATAGCTGTGTAATGGTCATAAATATGGGAACTACGCATTGACCAGGCTGAATGTGATGTGCAGCTGATCGAGTCAAGGGCCCTACAATATGTCGGGTTGACCACCACAGAATCTCTCGACGTTTTAGTAACCTTCATCTTGCATGGATCTATTTATATATATATATATAAATATACCGTATATGTTACCAATTAATTCCGCAGCGCTGTACAGAGATGCCAACCACTACTGTCTCCATCCACAGGAACCTTAGGTCTGCATCCGTTCTGCAATTTTGCAGAACGGGTGCGGACCCATTCATTTCCAATGGGGACGGAAAAGATGCGGACAGCACACTATGTTTGCTTTCCGCATCCGCACTTCTGTTTCCGCCAAAAATAGAACATGTCCTATTCTTGTCCGCACAAGATTAGGCATTTTCTATTATAGTGCGTGTCCGTGCTTTGCCTATCTGCAATTTGCAGATCCGCAAAACACTTAGGGACGTGTGAATGGACCCTAATCTGTATGTTTTGTGAAGTATCTGAGGAAAAACCTCCTTTCCCTTGGTCAGGACCCTAGCACTTGCAGGACAACAGTGCCACCCACCAAGCCGCCATGTTCCCACATAAATTCTGCTGCATGGTCTTCAGACCATTGCAGACTTGATACATAGGAAGCGGCCAAAGTACCTCTGAATGCGGCTCTGGATGTGACATGTGCCCTAGTTTTCTTTGTGACAAACTGGTACTTGCGATTTACCCCTATTTCTCGGTTTGGTGTTTTTTTACATTAATTTACCCCAAAACTGCTCCTATTTCTATACGCTGGGGCATCACCAGGCAGGATGATGAATGTGGTGCAGGGATAGATACTTCTGTCTAGCTCTATACCAACATTTGGTCGGCTTACTTTGGGACAGAATTTTACACCGGAATAATGGTGGTGTAATTTTTGTGTAAAATGTCACATTTTAGCTCTTGTTAAGCACCACTCCTTTTCTGACAAGTCAAAAAATTCAACTGCTCTAAAACTGCACCAATTTAAGCCAAGCATTAGCAAATCTGGGCCTACGCGTCCTAGAAGTCTATATGTGGCTTAGGCTACTTTCACACTTCATGGACGGATCCATTCAGATAATACGACCATCTGCATCCGTTCAGAGCGGATCCGTTTGTGTTTTCTTTAACATAGCCGAAACGGATCCGTCTTGAACACCACTGAAAGTCAATGGAGGACGGATCCGTTTTCTATTGTGCCAGATTGTGTCAGTGAAAACGTTTGGCTCAGTTTCATCAGATGGACGCAAGTGTGAAAGTAGACTTACATAGCATGACACGCAAAAGTGCACTAATGCTTTTCTTTTCCGGCATAGAGTTCCGTCCTAGGGGCTCTATACCGGAAAAGAACTGATTAGTTTTATCCCCATGCATTCTGAATGGAGAGAAATCCGTTCAGGATGCATCCGCATGGCTTCAGTTCAGTCTTTTTGACATTTTAGGACGGAGATAATACCGCAGAATGCTGTAGTTTTAGCTCCTGCCAAAATTCCGGAACACTTGCCGGAATGCCCGATCTGGCATTTTTTTCCATTGGAATGTATTAGTGCCGGATTTGGCAATCAAAATACCACAATGTCGGATCCGTCCTTCCGGTCTGTGCATGCGCAGACCGGTAAAAATGTGAAAAAAATATATAACGGATCCGTCTCTCCACATGACAAGTGGAGAGATGGATCCGTTCTTGCAATGCATTTATAAGATGGATCTGTAGCCGGATCCGTCTTCAAATGCTTTCCATTTGCATGCAGATTGCCGGATCACGTAACTGCTTGCCAGATCACTCTGCCGCAAGTGTGAAAGTACCCTTACACTCTCCCAGGCCTTAGATCGAATGCATCCGCCTCATGTCAAGCCAAATCCCGAGCTACTGGCAAACACACAGCATTTTTACTAACTCCGCAAAGGTAAAGTCTCAGTCACAGGGTTTGACGATGTGTTAAGAGTGAATTATGACCCATCTTCAATCCAAAAACCATATCCCCGTGGCCCGGCCATAAACATCTTGAAAAGAAAACCACCTGCGTGCGCTCGACTCAGCCCGGCTGGAAACAGGTGGAAGAGATTGTAAGTGATTTCACCCCAGCGGGCCTATCAGCGTTTGTATGAATCATGCCCTAATAGTTTGCTGTATTATAGAATTTCCTCTTTGCATTAACAAGAGGAGATCGGAGCGCGTTATCCCTTAAGCACAGGATAGCAGTTACACAACATTTATTTGCCGAGACGGAGGAAGCACTGCGTACGGCTTAACTCCTTCACTGCTGCTGGACAGGGAAATATTGGGTTGGAGAAACGGTAGAAAGATGGTTTGTGGTCTCCTAAAAGGTGGTGTTTTGGGTTTTGTTGCTGGATGCAAATCAAAACTATAAAAATAAAAAATAAAAAAAAGCTACAAAATGGTACATTTCAAAGCATGTACTGGAGGGAGAAATGAGCAGAATATGGCAAATAGAGGGCGAAAAAGGTCCGTCTTATTTTGCGGTCTGCAGAAAAATACGGATGATGTCCGTGTGCATCCCGTATTTTTGGGAACAGAACAGCCGACCCCTAATAGAACAGTCCTATCCTTATCCGTAATGCGGACAATAATAGGACATGTTCTATTCTTTTGCAGAACGGACATACGGAAACGGAGTGCACGCAGAGCAACTTCCATTTGTTTGTTTTTTGCGGACACATTGAAATGAATGGTTCCGCATACTGTCCACAAAAAAAACTGAACGGACACGGAAAGAAAGTAGGTTGGTGTGCATGAGCCCTAACACAGTGGCCATTAAAATATATAAGCTTTCTATAGAAGGCACCACTGCAGCTGGTCTATACCCCAAATGCTAATCTAGGGAACGCTTTTAAAAACATCCTTCCTGGGAATTTCTGGGTTCAGTGACCTTTAGGCCGCTTTCACACTGTCAGTGTTTGGTCAGTGATCTCCATCAGTGATTATGAACTAAAACCAGGCACAGAACAGGACCAAATCTTTCCATTACAACTTATCACTGTGTAGTCTTCAGTCCTGGTTTTGGCTCACAATCACTGACCAAACACTGACTGTGTGAAAGCGGCCTTGGTTACCTTCACACTAGCGTTTTTGCTGGATCCGGCAGGGTTCAGCAAAAACGCTTCCGTTACTGATAATACAACCATCTGCATCCGTTATGAACGGATCCGGTTGTATTATGTCTTCTATAGCCAAGACGGATCCATCATGAACTCCATTGAAAGTCAATGGGGGACAGGATCTATTTGAATATCAGATCATGGGGGTCCAATTCTCGACAACCTAGCCACTCAGCTGATTGAAGGGACGGTGCCGTTCTGACAAGCGCTACATCCATTCATTACCTAACTACAGTGCCACACTACTAGTAGTGGCGATGTCTGACACTTTAATTCTCTGCAGCTTGTCCTAATTCAACCAAATGGAACTAAGCTGCAAAGGCCATACAGAGACACAAAGCTAGGCCTGGAACCAATGATGGAGACATGGCGCTTATCAAAGAGCCACCAGACCACCAATCAGCTGATCTGTGAGTTACAGAAAGTCAGACCCCCATCTGCATGTTACAGAAAGTCAGACACCCATCTGCATGTTACAGAAAGTCAGACCCCCATCTGCATGTTACAGAAAGTCAGACCCCCATCTGCATGTTACAGAAAGTCAGACACCCATCTGCATGTTACAGAAAGTAAGACCCCCATCTGCATGTTACAGAAAGTCAGACCCCCATCTGCAAGTTACAGAAAGTCAGACCCCCATCTGCAAGTTACAGAAAGTCAGACCCCCATCTGCATGAGGTGATACTTCAGCAATGAGGCACCCATTTACAGAATCACCTGCAGTTCCTTTTACCTGATGTATTTTAAAAATGAAGGCAAAAAAAAAAAAAAAAGCAACCTGGAGTTCTTCATTAATCGACTCTTAAAGAACTTGGCTATCTGTATCATTCTGTAAAGGATAGTGGGTTGGATGCAGGAGGGAGCTTAGACAGCGCATGCGCCAAACTCTTCATCGGTCGCAGTCAGACATAAAGATGCGGAGCAGGAGTAGTCTGGGCATGTCCAGGACACTTCCTCCAGCGTCTGCGCAGTACAATGAAGGAGGGTGGATGAAGCAAGGCATCTGCTACTGTATATGACTGCACAGACAGTGCCTACATCTGGGGAAACAGGCATCAGGAAAACAATTGGAACCTTAAATGACATACAGTAAGGACACATAAAATGTTAAAACCAACCCCTTTAATTCTGATTCTGATGTATTACATTTGTGGTAGTCTACACATAGATGTGAAAAGCAGCGACCATTATAAATCTTTAGCCAGACATGACTAGTAAATGCTGATTCACGGCTACCGCTGCCAGGACTTTACATAGAGAAATGAGCTTTTGTCTGAAGGGGTCCAAATAGATTGAAAAATATGAAAGGTTTTAATATAACCGAATGAGTCATGAAAGGCTTCGCAGTGCGGTGTGTTCCAGGCCTACGAATAACGGAAAATAATAATTCACACGTTATCCTTTCTACAGACCTTAAGTCGTTAGAAACGCTCTGTTAGGAGGTTAGGGCTCATTTTACTATGACACTAACTGGAATATAAAAGACGCAACTGCGACCACAAAAACTGGGCCGTGATAGAAAATGCAAACTAGCGGGAAATGAAATGCAATTACTAAAAAAAATCTTTCATGTCTCTGTGAATAGATCATGAGCACACCGGCACAAACCTTCTGAAATTACTTTTGATTGGGATTTTTTTCTAATATATATATATATATATATATATATATATATAAAAAGTAGTAAATCCACGGCACATCCAAAATGGTGAAGAAAAAAAGTGATTTATTCACCGAGTAATAGCGACGTTTCAGTGCTCTCCATGGCACCTTTTTCAAGCACAGCGCGGCCAGCGATACATCAGTTACAGTGCGGGGAGGGGAGGGGCTGGTGGAAAGTCATTATTTTGATGAACACATGTTTTTATATCTATTCTATTTATCTGTTCTGTGCAGCGCTATTGAGAAAATGGCAAGTTTTGTATTTTGTACTTTTGCAGTAATGCAAATATGTATTTTATTTTGAAAAACACTGCGCATTTCAGGTCTTGAGTTCAGCAGAACTACATTTCACATTATCAGTCATCTGTGTGCGCTTTTACCTTGAAAATCCAAGCAGATAGACCTCTAGCACGATTCCCTTAAAATATCGCATCGCATATCGTTATCGCAATTTTTAGGGCCTTAATCGCAATCGCACAAAATTCCCATATCGTGCAGCCCTAGTATTTACCCCATAAGATGCAGGGACATTTTGGGAAGTGCGTCTTATGGGGCGAAAAATACAGTATTTTATAAAGTTTGTGTGCCTATAGGAAATCATAGAAATCTTTCATGATGCCTCAAGGTTCAGTTCACACGTCGTGTATTTTCCAAAGCAGTTGACTGCCCAAGGGGATTTCTAAACAGATTCCCTCCACGATTACACAAGTTACTAAGGACAGATTTATACGGCACAGTTCACTTTGGCCGTACAGAACAGCCATGCGTCCCCCTTAGCAACAGATCCTGGCTCTACATTTTCCCCTAAGGGCTCGTGCAAACGACCATAGCCCGTTTTGCGTGACGCAAATTGCGGATATCGGCCACGTGCATTACGCATTTTGCGGAACGAAATGTCCGGCCCATAATAGAACAGTCTGCAATGCGGAAAAGAATAGGACATGTTCTATATTTTTTCAGGTGTCACAGAACGGACACGCGGACAGTACACGAAGTGCCGACCGCATCTTCCGCGGCCCCACTGAAGTGAATGGGTCTGCATCTGATCTTTTTTTGTTTTGTTTTTTAATGCGGGGGTAAAGCTCTTATAACAATTCCCAATTAAACAATTCCCTAATCTATAAACGTCTCTATACACTACTTGAGTCACATTACGGGAGGGAAGAGTCGTGGATACACAAGTTTTGTAAACTGCTTAAAATACTGACTAGGAAACTGACTGTGAATCGGACATTTCCAGGACCCGACCTACAGAATCTGGTCCACCCAACACCAAACAGATCACATTTGTACATTCTGCATCATTATGACAAATTCCTAATGTTTAGCAAGTTCACTACAAAATTCAGGAGGACGATGGGCAGCAGGAAGGGGCCGTCATGTAGAGGACCTGACAGAGAGAGGGACAGGACGGTCTATTCCTTCCAGACATGAGTAATGAGAAGCGCTATCCTCAGATAACTTGAGCGATGTCCGCACATTCTCTACGTTATTCGGAGCAGTCACAGTGATAATTACGCAGGATGCATTGCAACACGACGTCTGCTCAGCTGTAGTGTGCAATTACTGAAGAATGTGAGGTCGCTCTCACACCGGAGACATGTCCTACCCTCACATCGGTGCAGCTGCGCCCTCCATAAAAAGCCATTTCCAACTATTTCATTCCTGCATTTTATTGGTCGATTGTGTCCGTTCAAGACCAAAATAGATTGAGGTTTCGTTCAAAATGCACGAATTAAAGGGATGATCTGGTTTGGAAAAGATAGAAAATCAAATGTCTTGTTACATAGACTAGAAAACGGCTACAAAGAGTGTCTTATGCTATGGGTGACCCGCATCTGGGCACGTACATGGACAAGCCATTGCAATGGTTTGTTTGCCCTGTAGGGGAGCTGTAGGCAAACTGAATAGCTGGGCAGGTCCCTCTACAGATCACCGCCGATCGCTGGAGATCCCAGCAGCAGGACACACTGCCACCAGCTTACCGTTAGGACACCATTCACAATTCGAAAGAAAGTGTCTTTTGGTAAAGGGGCCGTCATGTTAATATTCCAAATAAGGTAATTTTTTTTACTGCCCAGTGCTTTAAGAAGTTTAATGTGGTCAAAATTGATGACAAATTTCCTTTAAAAATATAGATATTAAGATTTTCATAGCGACACAAAGTCAATATTTTTGGGCACAGTGACAGGCTGGGAGCTTTCTTGGTTTCTGTACGCAGTACTATACACCGCGATGCGGCTCAGAGAAGTGGAATTGATCCTTTTTGTATACAGGGATTGCGGTTGCTTTATGTCAGTCTGCGGTCTAAAAACGAACAAAAATAAAAATAGTTGCAAAATACTTACCTTATTAATCTGGTGCCGTTCCTGCCTCACTAATCCCCCAATTCCACTGTCCACCCACTGGCCAAACATCTCCACATGCATGGACAAGAAGCTACTGTAGCGTGTGCCATCACACAGGGGCCACAGCATAAGGTTCAATTAGTATACAAAAGGGCACACAAAAATCTGTGAAGAACTGTGTAAGGGTACTTTCACACTTGCGTTTTTCTTTTGCGGCATAGAGTTCCATCATAGGGGCTCTATACCGGGAAATAACTGATCAGTATTATCCCCATGCATTCTGAATGGAGAGAAATCCGTTCAGGATGCATCCGGATGTCTTCAGTTCAGTCTTTTTGACATTTCAGGATGGAGATCACTTGCCGGAATGCCGGATCTGGCATTTTTTCCCATAGGAATGTATTAGTGCCGGATCCGGCATTCAAAATACCGCAATGCCGGACCCGTCCTTCTAGTCTGCACATGCGCAGACGGGTAAAAATGTGAAAAAAATATATAACAGGTCAGTCTCTCCGCATGACAAGCGGAGAGACGGATCCGCTCTTGCAATGCATTCGATTGCCGGCGATGGAACTGCATGCCGGATCACTCTGCCGCAAGTGTGAAAACCGCAAAACATTTCTTACATATGCTGGACAAAGACGGTTCGTATTGCCGAAACATTACGCTGCTGTAACGGATGTACCTTTCTGAATAAACAGCTTGGAGTTTTTTTGTTAACCCCTGTGATGCTGTGGCCCGTTTGGATGTATTTCTGGACGGTTGTTCTGATGACAGCGTGCACAGTACGTTAAGTAATCGCTTGCAGCCCTTCCTATGTGCCGGATGTCATCCTTTGAATATGAGATACAATGATCTTACAACAACTGAGCTTAGTTCTCTGAGAACACAGGGGTGTAAATTATCAAGCACACAGTCGCCTTGTCAAAGGCGGCCAACATTTCTATATGCCAGAGCAACCATTTCCTTGTTTACTATATAAATGAAGAGATCGTTGCTTTTCCAAGAAGAACGGTGCTACGACAGTTTCCAGTAAGCCTGCCAGGTAAATAAGACCAAGCTACTGGTCTGCAGGGATTCTGTATAGCCCAAATTATATCTCTATCAGGCCTCTTGCACACAAACGTTTTTTTGCGAGTGTACGGGCCGTTTTTTTGTGTTCTGTATACGGTCCGTATACGGAACCATCCATTTCAATGGGTCCGCAAAAAAAAAAACGGAAGTGTTTCCGTGTGCATTCCATTTCCGTATTTCCGTTCCGTGCAAACATAGAACATGTCCTATTATTGCCCGCAAATCACGATCCGTGGCTCCATTCAAGTCAATGGGTCCGCCAAAAAAACGGAACGCATACGGAAATGCATCCATATGTCTTCCGTATCCGTTCCATTTTTTGCAGAACCATCTATTCAAAATTTTAAGCGCAGCCCAATTTTTTCTATGGAATTACTGTATACTGTATATGCCATACGGAAAAACGGAACGGAAAAACGGTTTACAAAACACTGAAAAAGCCAAATGGTCGTGTGAGAGAGGCATCAGTCTGTACAAGTCACCCGTACAAAACCATCTACAATTAAAGTTCTCCGAGTAACACTACAAAAGAGTATTGTATTCCCCATGCCACCTCTAGCTGACGGTACTTTTTTCAATCCATCTTCAGTCTACGATCTTGATTATTGAAATCAGTGTCAGTCGATCTAGTAACAACGCGTCTCACAATGTCTTGCCCAGGCATCACGCATGTGGCAGAATACATCTAGCAGAAGCTCCATTTCTATAGAGCATTCCAAATTCCGGACAGGATGCTGGAGAGACACTGATAGGGGAAAGGCACAGGACAGGCAGCAGACTGTACCCGTGCAGCAGCATGCATGTCACAGGCAGTGTGCAACCTCCAGTCCACAGCAGAGGTGGCCCGAGGTGAATAATTGGGAATAGCCATACATCACCTACAGGAAACAGGAGATTCAGTAACAGCAAAATACTCGGAGCTAAGAAGACCCGCAGCTGTTGTGTAGTACTTTTGCTGATATTAACAGTTCAAGTAGTGGCAGTAGAGCTTCCTTTTAACTAGAACTCTGTTATATAGACAATCCCAATTCTGCCTCTCCACAATGGTCACAAGATTAGCTCATGTCTTCCGCAAGAATGGCCTATGTTTCACACGTCCGCAATGTTCGTCTGCATACGTTCTATAAATCTGCAGAACGGGTGTGGACCCATTCATTTTGAATAGGGACGTGATGGATGCGGAGAGCTCACACTGTGCTCTCCGCATCCGCATTTGCGGAGCACGCCGCCGATCTTCCGGCTGGCGGCTCCGCAATAATATAGAGCATGTCCTATTCTTGCCTGCAATTGCGGACAAGTATAGGCATCTCTATAGGGCTGGTGGCAAGGTGTGTTGCGGATCCGCAACACACTACGGACGTGAGAATTAGGCCTCATAGAAAGGAACCCCAGCTACTGGAGAAAGATTAAAAATCTGGTGAGGGTGAATGTTAGAAAATTGCACCCGCCCCTCCCAATACCGATTCTACTGCCGCCCCCTCCCAATACTGATTCTACCCACCACCCCCCCAATGATATTACAATGTAGGACGCATTGAACTTTATCCTAATGATCTAATGATCCGAACAAGTGCATTTGTCCTGGCGGTTTCGGACGCAGCTCGGTTCCTACTTTTAAAACTAAAGAAGGGAGGTCACAATCATGCCCATCCCTAGACAAGGGTTAGGGTACGTTCACACGACGACATTAAGTTGCGCGACAAATAGGGCACAACTAGACTGCAACATTTGTCGCGCGACATTTTGTCGCACCAATGTCGCGCAACAATTTTTAGAATGGGAGTCTACGGTGTCGCTTTGCGACCTGCGACGTGACAGTCGCAGAAAAAAAAACATCTTGAATGGATTTTTTGCGACTGTCGCGTCACAGTATGTCGCATGTCGCAATGCGACACTATAGACTCCCATTATAAAAATTGTCGCGCGACAATAGTGCAACCTAATGTCGCGCGAGAAATGTCGTCGTGTGAACGTACCCTTAATGACCCTTCTGAAGATGCCTCTAGCCGCCCAACCATCTGAGGAAGGAAAGTCTTCCCTGGCTTTAAGTAGAGGATGAAGACCCTCCAGACATCTTCTATGCGTCAGCGAGTACAGCAGGAGAACTCCTCAGGGACACAGTTGTCTATGGAAGATCTGTGATATTTAGCCAGCCTGAAAAACTGTATACTCAGGAAATACCAAAGAATAAATGACGTTCGGAAACTTCTAGGTTTTTCATGTTAATAAATATAGACCCTGGGATAGCACGTTGTCAGATAATAGAGGGCAGTAAACGTGTCAAGTGCATCTATATCCTGCCATATCAACGTTATACTAGGCATATAGGGTGATTCCTCCACTTCTATACTCAGATCCTGTTCTCTGTGTACATTCGTCACAGACTTTGAGGATATGGATGGTGTTCTGGGGCTGAAGTTATAATGTGAGCCAATGAGTCCGCTACCCTCATCAGTATTACACACCTTTATTTCTCATCTAGCAGCCGACCAATACAATATTATTCAGGTTCCTTAGCAATTATGTCAGCCCTTGTCTAGGTGACTACTGTTGAGAACATGTAGCAGTAAGTAGGAAACTCATATTGCGACATACTAGGGGTGGGACGATATGGCGATATAGATGATATGCTATATGAATTTGTGCCACGATATCGATTTCGTCTATATCGCCATATCGCGGTAGAACATGGTATGCACCGCTCTCGGCGCATACTATGTTCTCCTGAGCCGGCACAGTGGAGAAGGAGAGTCCCTCCCTCCCCACTGAGAGCCACCAATGAGAGAGGAGGAGGGGAGGGACTGTAGTCACTGCTACCAATGAAAGCGGAGGAGGGGAGGGACTGTGGCCACTGCCACCAATGAGAGCGGGGCAGTGCAGAGCGTCACAGGCAGGGAGAAGGAACGCCCAGGGAGAGAAGCTGATGTCTCCTCCCTGGTGTACCCACCATGTGACGGAGCCCCGCACAGATATAATAGTAAGTGCTCAGTGCTCCCTATGTGCTGCCACCTAATAAAAGGTCCTATAGGCCTGCATGTGCCGGCCATATCCCATACCCGGCCTCTATGACTGCCTGCTGCGATCTGCTGCAATTAACTCCTCAGAACCTGAGGGGTTAATTGCGGTGGATCGCAGAGTGCAGTCACAGAGGCCCAGTATGGTATATGGCCGGCACATGCAGGCTACGTTACTATTCACTTATTGGTGGCACAGTGGGCCCCCCGGTCATTGGTGGCAGTGGCAGTAGTGATCGGAGCCCCAGCAATGTAATGCTGGGGCTCCGATCGGTTACCATGGCAGCCAGGACACTACTGATGTCCTGGCTGCTATGGTCAGCTCCCTGCTGCTGTGTGCACAGAGCACAGGGCAGCAGGGTCAGTGTCAGAGATCTATCAGGGTGTATAGGACAAGGGTTCTAGCCCCTAAGGAGGCTAAATAGTTATTAAATAAGTTGAAGGAAAAAAAAAAAAGTTTAACAACCCTCCCTCCAATATAGAAAATATATATCGCACATGCTTCATATTATATCGCAATATAAATTTTAGGCCATATCGCCCACCCCTACATACTTAGTAACATAGAGGGTCCCTTCTCTTACATGAAAATCTCCAAATACATCCCATAGGCTGGTGCTTCCGAAGAACAACCTTCTATCCCGGTTCCTATCGGATCACATTACATACAGCGGCATATACAATCAACATGGTGGGTGTCAAAGACCTGATGGGCAATCTTTTGCAGCTCCTAAGTATCCGCGTCTGCATCCAACTACCGTATATCAGAACCACACAGGAACATAGGCAATAAACGGGTCACTCACATCATGCTCTGGAGCTCAGGGACAAAACTGGTCAGCTTTCCGGCTCCCTTCCCCGACGATGCACTGGCTGAGGAGGACATGGTGTTTGTAGGTGCACTGCCGAGGCTCATCTATCACAGATAAAAAATAATGATTACAAAGGTGATCACTCTGGGACGTAACGTGTCCTGCACTTCAGGCGTCAGCTTTCATTCTTCAAGGGCCCCTGAGATCTGAAAGCGGATTGGTTGCTATAAGGAACTACTCCACTTTTCTCCTGCAGCAGTTTAGAGAAATCTCTGCGATTTTTTTGTATGAATGTAACCTGCTGCTGCAGATTAATGAATTTAACTGGAAAAACATGACAAGCCAAGTGTAAGCCCAAAGGGAAAAGACGAGCTGCAAAACTGCCAACCACTGCCGTATATTGTCACTTCTTGTCCCAGCACAATGGTAAAGAGAGCTGCAGCCGTCCTGGGTCTAGAAGTTGCCGCTGTTTTGGCTGTAGAAGTAACCTGCTGCAGTTACCCTGATTGTAGACGTTATCCACAGCTCTGCCGGCTCTAAAAGTTTTCTTGCTGCAGCTCTCCCCACTCTAAACGTTACCCACCAGAAGCTCTCACAGCTCTTGAGGATTTTGCTGCAGCTCTCCTGGCTCTAAAGGATACCCGCTGCAGCTCTTCTAGCTCTAAAGGATACCCGCTGCAGCTCTTCTAGCTCTAAAGGATACCCGCTGCAGCTCTTCAAGCTCTAAAGGATACCTGCTGCAGCTCTTCTAGCTCTAAACAATACCCGCTGCAGCTCTTCTAGTTCTAAACAATACCAATTGCAGCTCTTCTAGCTCTAAAGGATACCCGCTGCAGCTCTTCTAGCTCTAAAGGATACCTGCTGCAGCTCTTCTAGCTCTAAAGGATACTTGCTGCAGCTCTTCTAGCTCTAAAGGATACCCGCTGCAGCTCTTCTAGCTCTAAAGGATACCCAATGCATCTCTTCTAGCTCTAAACAATACCCACTGCAGCTCTTCTAGCTCTAAAGGATACCCGCTGCAGCTCTTTTAGCTCTAAAGGATACTCGCTGCAGCTCTTCTAGCTCTAAAGGATACTCCCTGCAGCTCTTCTAGCTCTAAAGGATACTCCCTGCAGCTCTTCTAGCTCTAAAGGATACTCGCTGCAGCTCTTCTAGCTCTAAAGGATACTCGCTGCAGCTCTTCTAGCTCTAAAGGATACTCGCTGCAGCTCTTCTAGCATGCTCCATTCATTTCTATGTGAGTTCTTAGAAGAGCAGAGCAAGGATGCATGCTGGGAGTTGTTGTTTCACATCAGCTGGAGTGCCGGAGGTTGCCTACCCCTGCTCTAGAGGATTCCCGCTGTAGATCTTTCCCAACCCTTTTAAGTGAAGGATAAACAGTCATTTTTGTAGTGGTGCAATTTAACCCTTGAGGTGTGTTTTTGGGTCAATGCCTTTTTTAATTTTTTATATTTTTTCAGTGTATTTTCCCTTCCCCCGCAGTGGAAGTGACATTACAGCGGGTACACATTTTTTTTCTGTAAAAAGGCATTGCAGGAAATATCAGATGGTGAGACACACCAGATTGCCAAAAACGCCCTAAATAAAAGCTTTTTTAGGCTGGGTTCACACGGGACTGAAAAGCTGCAGATCTCCAGTTGCAGATTTTTGTACAGCAAATCCACAGCACTGTACAGTACAAGGAAAGCGGAGAAGAGTTTAAGAAATCTCATCCACACACCAAATACAAAAATGTGCATTGTAAGGCTGGGTTCACATTAGCTGCAGATTTTCTGCAGCATTTCTGCTTCAAATCTTCGCACGCTGCAGATTTTGTTGCAGAAAAGCTGCAGATTAGATGCAGCTTCATTCATTGCATTGGAAAGGGTGAAATCCACAGCATAAATTGACATGCTGCAGATTTGCTGCTCGTAAATCCACGGCAGCAAATCAGTCACTGGTGAAACTTAGGCCTCTTTCAGAGGAGCGAGTGTCACGCTCCGGACCCGCAGTGAGGCACCCGTCCTGAACTTCCAGCACTGCCGGGGTCACATAGCATTATATTGATTTATGATACTACGTAACCTTACAGTTCTGGAATGTATTGGATAGCACTGGCAGCATTATGTCACTGTTACCTAATACATTCCAGAACTGTAAGGATTACATAGCATCATAAATCAATATAATGCTATGTGACCCCGGCAGTGCTGGAAGTTCAGGCCGGGTGCCTCACTGCGTGTCCGGGGCGTGACACTCGCTCGGCTGAAAGGGGCCTTAATCTGACCTGTGGTGAAGCACGTCAATTTTCACTGCGGTTGTCCCCAGCAGATTTCACCCTTTGCAAAAGTGAGAGAGAAGTCTATGAGGTCTCTGTTGCAAAAACCGTATGTAGTGCATCGATTTTTTGCAGCTGCAGTATTTACCACTACAATTTCCACTACCTGTGGACATAGCCTAAGGGCTGTTTGACACGAGCGAGTCCATTGCGGGAATCACACTCTGTGCATGAGCATGATCATCTGTTCTGGACTTGGAGCGAACGGGCTTTATACTGATTTATAATGCTGTGTGCCTCTGCATAACCGTACAGCTACAGAGTCATAGTGACAGCGTTATGTCTGTAAGCTTGACCTTACTTCTACAGGATCTTACTGACATAACGCTGTCACTATGACTCTGTAGCTGTACGGTCATGCACAGGCACACAGCATTATAAATCAGTATAATGCCGTGCGCTCCAAGTCCAGAGCGGAGGATCATGCTCATGCACGGAGATTGATTCCAGCAATGGACTCGCACGTGTCAAAGCCCTCAGAGTGCTTTCACACACAGGTTTTTAGTGCCGCTTTTCCGCACCTGAGGTTATTGGCAGCATTTTTTTCTGTAAAAACTCCAGCCCCAGAAGTTAGCAGGAGGTTTATGGGAAATAGGAAACACTCATTTGCTTCTGGCGTTTTTGTTTATTAGGTGCCTTTTTTTTGTCTTTCTGGATTTTTTAAAACAAAAACTGAACGCTGAAGCGGTTTCCAGGAGTTTTGACATCACTTTCTCTGTAGAGGATAAAGGCCAGAAGAGAACCAGTGGTAAGCTGGAAAAAAGTCACAAAAACCACAGGTGGCCTAAAAACCCAACTTATTCTGATACAGAGGTGAAAATACGCATTGATGTGTGTAAGCACCCTGAGGGCATCTCTGGGCACACACCTGCTCCACACACCTGCTGCACACACCTGCTGCACACACCTGCTCAACACACCTGCTGCACACACCTGCTGCACACAGTAGCAGTGTAGTTTTCTGCAGCATTACTACACTAAGCACACACATAGATATGTAACTGCAGCTGTAGCTGTCATCTCCCAGTTTCCTATAGGCAGCAGGTACCTCCTCATCTCCCAGTTTCCTATAGGCAGCAGGTACCTCCTCATCTCCCAGTTTCCTATAGGCAGCAGGTACCTCCTCATCTCCCAGTTTCCTATAGGCAGCAGGTACCTCCTCATCTCCCAGTTTCCTATAGGCAGCAGGTACCTCCTCATCTCCCAGTTTCCTATAGGCAGCAGGTACCTCCTCATCTCCCAGTTTCCTATAGGCAGCAGGTACCTCCTCATCTCCCAGTTTCCTATAGGCAGCAGGTACCTCCTCATCTCCCAGTTTCCTATAGGCTGCAGGTACCTCCTCATCTCCCAGTTTCCTATAGGCAGCAGGTACCTCTTCATCTCCCAGTTTCCTATAAGCAGCAGGTACTTCCCCATCTCCCAGTTTCCTATAGGCAGCAGGTACTTCCCCATCTCCCAGTTTCCTATAGGCAGCAGGTACCTCCTCATCTCCCAGTTTCCTATAGGCAGCAGGAACCTTCTCATCTCCCAGTTTCCTATGGGCAGCAGGTACCTCCTCATCTCCCAGTTTCCTATAGGCAGCAGGTACCTCCTCATCTCCCAGTTTCCTATAGGCAGCAGGTACCTCCTCATCTCCCAGTTTCCTATAGGCAGCAGGTACCTCCTCATCTCCCAGTTTCCTATAGGCTGCAGGTACCTCCTCATCTCCCAGTTTCCTATAGGCTGCAGGTACCTCCTCATCTCCCAGTTTCCTATAGGCAGCAGGTACCTCCTCATCTCCCAGTTTCCTATAGGCAGCAGGTACCTCCTCATCTCCCAGTTTCCTATAGGCAGCAGGTACCTCCTCATCTCCCAGTTTCCTATAGGCAGCAGGTACCTCCTCATCTCCCAGTTTCCTATAGGCAGCAGGTACCTCCTCATCTCCCAGTTTCCTATAGGCAGCAGGTACCTCCTCATCTCCCAGTTTCCTATAGGCAGCAGGTACCTCCTCATCTCCCAGTTTCCTATAGGCTGCAGGTACCTCCTCATCTCCCAGTTTCCTATAGGCAGCAGGTACCTCCTCATCTCCCAGTTTCCTATAGGCAGCAGGTACCTCCTCATCTCCCAGTTTCCTATAGGCAGCAGGTACCTCCTCATCTCCCAGTTTCCTATAGGCAGCAGGTACCTCCTCATCTCCCAGTTTCCTATAGGCAGCAGGTACCTCCTCATCTCCCAGTTTCCTATAGGCAGCAGGTACCTCCTCATCTCCCAGTTTCCTATAGGCAGCAGGTACCTCCTCATCTCCCAGTTTCCTATAGGCAGCAGGTACCTCCTCATCTCCCAGTTTCCTATAGGCAGCAGGTACCTCCTCATCTCCCAGTTTCCTATAGGCAGCAGGTACCTCCTCATCTCCCAGTTTCCTATAGGCAGCAGGTACCTCCTCATCTCCCAGTTTCCTATAGGCAGCAGGTACCTCCTCATCTCCCAGTTTCCTATAGGCAGCAGGTACCTCCTCATCTCCCAGTTTCCTATAGGCAGCAGGTACCTCCTCATCTCCCAGTTTCCTATAGGCAGCAGGTACCTCCTCATCTCCCAGTTTCCTATAGGCAGCAGGTACCTCCTCATCTCCCAGTTTCCTATAGGCAGCAGGTACCTCCTCATCTCCCAGTTTCCTATAGGCAGCAGGTACCTCCTCATCTCCCAGTTTCCTATAGGCAGCAGGTACCTCCTCATCTCCCAGTTTCCTATAGGCTGCAGGTACCTCCTCATCTCCCAGTTTCCTATAGGCAGCAGGTACCTCCTCATCTCCCAGTTTCCTATAGGCAGCAGGTACCTCCTCATCTCCCAGTTTCCTATAGGCAGCAGGTACCTCCTCATCTCCCAGTTTCCTATAGGCAGCAGGTACCTCCTCATCTCCCAGTTTCCTATAGGCAGCAGGTACCTCCTCATCTCCCAGTTTCCTATAGGCAGCAGGTACCTCCTCATCTCCCAGTTTCCTATAGGCAGCAGGTACCTCCTCATCTCCCAGTTTCCTATAGGCTGCAGGTACCTCCTCATCTCCCAGTTTCCTATAGGCAGCAGGTACCTCCTCATCTCCCAGTTTCCTATAGGCAGCAGGTACCTCCTCATCTCCCAGTTTCCTATAGGCAGCAGGTACCTCCTCATCTCCCAGTTTCCTATAGGCAGCAGGTACCTCCTCATCTCCCAGTTTCCTATAGGCAGCAGGTACCTCCTCATCTCCCAGTTTCCTATAGGCAGCAGGTACCTCCTCATCTCCCAGTTTCCTATAGGCAGCAGGTACCTCCTCATCTCCCAGTTTCCTATAGGCAGCAGGTACCTCCTCATCTCCCAGTTTCCTATAGGCAGCAGGTACCTCCTCATCTCCCAGTTTCCTATAGGCAGCAGGTACCTCCTCATCTCCCAGTTTCCTATAGGCAGCAGGTACCTCCTCATCTCCCAGTTTCCTATAGGCAGCAAGTACCTCCTCATCTCCCAGTTTCCTATAGGCTGCAGGTACCTCCTCATCTCTCAGTTTCCTATGGGCAGCAGGAACCTCCTCATCTCCCAGTTTCCTATAGGCAGCAGGTACCTCCCCAGCTCCCAGTTTCCTATAGGCAGCAGGTACCTCCTCATCTCCCAGTTTCCTATAGGCAGCAGGTACCTCCTCCTCTCCCAGTTTCCTATAGGCAGCAGGTACCTCCTCATCTCCCAGTTTCCTATAGGCTGCAGGTACCTCCTCATCTCCCAGTTTGCTATAGGCTACAGGTAGAATGAGCACTTCAGCTCTGCTACATCTCACTGCCATAGTGCACAGAAGTTTATTAGGCAGTCTGCGGGTCACACGCCCTCACTGTGGAGACACAAGGATGCACATAGCTCCGCTCGGCAGTCACTTACCGCCTCTATTAAGTCCCCTTATTAGCCGGCTGTGCAGATCTATCTACTGTTCTCAGTAAGCTGCCCTCAACAAACATGGCGGGGAGTCACTGCTCCCTAGCTAAGCATGGCCGCCGGGAACCAATCAGCGCCGCGATACGTCTAACTTCCTTCTTATCTACGGTGGGCGGGGAGGGTCAAACGTCTGCGTTTCAAACCAGTTGATTCGCAGCCTAGGGCTCGGCGATCTGTGTGGAGCAGCTGGACTGGATTCTGTGTATTATACGTTATCGTCTTATTTATTACAATGTGGTGGACGTTTGTATTTTGCATCTATTCCCCACAGCAGTGGAGTATTATACGGTATTATTACAGTTAGAAGCGGTCAGATACTCTGTGTATTCCGATTTGCCTTTTGTGTTCTGAAATGATGCAGTCTTTATGTGTTTAACCTCTTTTGATTCTCCCCGCGATCTAATTCTAGAGAATCTTTTCTCAGAATTGTACATTGTGCTGTTCCTCAGTTATTCCTCCTGGAAATGGTATGACTAAATTGACAAGTGGGCGTTACCATTCCTACACATTCTGATGCTGGCAGCACTCCTTGCAGGAGTAGTAATAGAGGAACTGCACAGAGCAGAATTCATAGAAATGCTCCAGAATTGTGATTTCATGGGAAATGTGAGTACTTACTAAGAGTTTTGAGGAGAGGCGGCCGGCGGAGACATACAGAACACAGAGGAAGCATTACGAATAAAACAAATTGGTATCTTTACTTTGTTTTTTGCTCCACTGCATTCCACGGGTTGGGCCATCATTAGGATGATAAAGTATATGACGATAGAGGGGGCGTCCACCCATGCGCCAGGACAGGGAGCCGCTCAGTAACTGCTGCTCCCACTTGTATGGTCAGTGCCACTACTGACACACGCAGCGAGTTTCTCGCATTGAACTCGCTCGTTTGTGTCTGGCCTAAGGGTGGCTACACACAGGGGCAGGTTAACATGGAGGAGATCTGCGCACATTTCTGCCCCCGAACCGCCCAAAAAAAGGCTATTTGTAAGGGCTCATGCACATGAACATGTGCCGGCCATTCCTTGCATTCGGGTCCGCAACTGCGGTCCCCAACGCACTGGCAACATCCGAGCGGCTGCCGCAGATGGATCCAGACCTCAGTGATCTGTCCGTTCCGCAAAAAAGTAGTGCATGCAGTACTTTTTTGCGGTGCGGGGGCACGGACAGAAACACCACGGAAGCACTCTGTAGTGCTTCCGTGGGGTTCCGCTCCTTCCCTCAAGTGAATGGGTCCGTGATGCTGAATGCGGGCTGCAATACGACCACGGCCGGTTCGTGTGCATGAGCCCTCACTGCGTTTTTGGATTTGTCTTCATTTGAAAAGGGTGAAATCTGCAGCTAAAACTGCACGGGGCAGATCAATCCACACGGAAAACGGAGCAAAAAGTACAAGAGGTTTGTTTAATCTCATACACTTCGCTTCTACTGTATCAGGCCTCCTGCACGCAACCGTATCCGTTTTTGCAGTAGGCAAATTGCAAATCCGCAAAACACAGATACTGGCCACGTGAATCCCGCATTTTCCCCTTCCGCAAATGCCTATTCTTGTCCGCAAAATGAAGAAGAAGAGGACATATGGATACAGATAGCACATGGGGTGCTGTCCACATCTTTCACAGCCCCGTTGAAGTGAATAGCTCCGTATCCGAATGCGGACAAAAAACACGGTCGCATGAATGAGCCCTGACACCCGGTCAGTTTTCCAGATGCCATTTTGGAAGTCAAAACCAGGAGTGAATTCAAAGAAGAGAAGTCGTATCTGTCCTTTATACTTTCTCACCGTTTATGATCCGCTCCTGATTTTTGGCTTCCAAAACTGGATCAGGAACCTGACCGTGTGGCCAGACCCTTAGGCTTTATTTCCATGGCAGTACTATCTGTCCTATGGGACCCCCCGTCACTCCTCTCTGGGCTCCGTTAGAGGCCTAGTTTTCATTGCTAGTTTCACGCCGTCACAAGTGAAGAATATTCCTACAAGCTTATAAAAGTCCAGAGAATTTACGATTCACTTCTATAAATTAAAAAAAAAAAATGTCATTGATTTCTAAAGTAAAACAAATGAGTGTTCCTATATAAAAATGCAGGAATGTAAATGTTTCCCGGCAGTGAGCGTGGCTACGGCCTGTATAACAGGGTGGCCTCTTAATGACCAAGAACTGATTCAGCCCGTTTTACATCTACATCCCGCAGCCCCACAAAAATGTTCCAGTAAAAGGATCGTGCTCTGAAGGAGTCAATGCGCTGAAAGAATTTTTCGTTTTTTCTTCGTACAGCCACAAGGGAAACCTCTAAACTATGTAATTAAAGTCTTAAGCCTGGCAGCACCAAACATATTTGTAGTGTAAATGGGCAGTCTAGGTGGGCCAGATGGCCCCTATCTGATGTCTGCCTCTGTGTCTCCAGCCCCGTACATAGAAAAAGGCCTCTATTCCCCGGCAAGATACACCATCCATTCATCAAGGACAATTTGCAGAGTCTATCTTCATTTTTAGATGTAAAAAAACAAATCACAATTCCGTCCTTTGTCGACATTAAGCTTGA
Organism: Bufotes viridis; assembly: GCA_033119425.1. Classification (NCBI taxonomy): domain Eukaryota; kingdom Metazoa; phylum Chordata; class Amphibia; order Anura; family Bufonidae; genus Bufotes; species Bufotes viridis. The sequence continues at coordinate 43,040,949 of CM065592.1, read as the reverse complement.
ACGTCCCGCTATGGGATTAGGATTTGCAGGTGGATAGTGGGATGTTCTGTAGCGTATTAGATATGGGACGGGATGTACCTGTATCTGCAAGGATCCGTGGTGGGCTCCCATTCACTTATCCCTCCATCAGAACTGGAGTCAGTACATTGCAAGCCTGGGCAGATGCTTATTTTTATGTTTTTGGGCTGGGGGAGTGACAATCTACACGAGAAGCCACCAATGAAATAGATGGAGCTCACTGTGACTGCCATCCAAGGGGCTGGGTGTTTGCTGCATCTGTATCTATCAATCACGTCCAGGGGCGACAATGGGGATCGGCACTGAATACTCCCTGTGCGGTCCTGATGCCCGCACTCGTGTCCTGGAAGCCTAAGGGCTCATGCACATCGCCGCAGTTTTGGTCCACATCCGATCTGTGTTTTTGCACCATGGATGCGGACCCATTCATCTCAATGGGGACGCAAAAGATGGGACAGCACGCCATCCGGATGTCCGTTCCATGGCCCCGCAAAAAAAAACGTTCTATTCTTGTCTGTTTTGCGGATAGGACATTTCCGCAGGAGAAAAAAAAACAAAAACATGGCAGCAAGTACTTGGCAGGGAGCAGCGTTTTGCAGAGCGCAAAAGCAGATGTGGTCGTGTGCAAGACCCCTATGGGTACACAAATATGTATGCGACTTGTCTGCGACTCGCTGCCGTCTGACTATTTTAGAGTTGGTATCTGGCTGTGAAAACGCAGCCATGACGCAGGTGAGTCGCATGTTGCGCACGTCTCACTTTGGAGTCAATGGAGTAAAAGTTGTGCACAAATTGCAACACAAAATCCAGCAGTATTGTATTTTCTATGACCGTCGCATCGCAGCGTATCGCACGCTGAACTGCAACACCACTGACATCCATTATATGAAGTTTCTTGCCGCACGACACGTCACTGCGTAGCCATACCCATCGGGCTCGTTCACACGAACGTTTTTTGCTTTCAGTATACCGTCCGTATACGGAACCATTCATTTTAATGGGTCTGCAAAAAAAAAAGGAATGTACTCCGTATGCATTCCGTTTTCGTTTTTCCGTTCCGCTACATTTTGAGTCATGTCCTATTATTGCCTGCAAATCACGTTCCGTGGCTCCATTCCAATCAGTGGGGCTGTAAAAAAAACTGAATCCTTATGTCTTCCGTATCCGTTCCGTTTTTGCGGAAGCATCTATATGCTTCCGTTTTTGCAGATCGCAAACGGAAACACTACTGAAACCAAAAACGGATCCGTTAAAAACGGACCGAAAAAGCATATGGTTGTGTGAACGAGCCCTTAATATGAACATTCGCCACTTTCACATTTGGGCCATGTTTACACCGAGAATTTTCCAAGCAGACTTTAGAGCATTTTCTGCGCCGAAATCCACTCCGAATCTGCTCTGAATCCACCTCCCGTTCTTTACAATGGGAGATCCGCTCTGTAGTTTATACAGAAAGTTTTCTGTCGACTGATAATCTGCGTCACAGGAAGAAAACCCGGTCATTCTTGCTGCAGATTCTACTTGGAGATTCCCATTGAAGTTGAGAGGCCTAAAAAAAAACACATCAGACGCTGCATCAAGAACAACTTCAAGTGGAAAAGAGCATCAAACACATGAAAAATGCCGGAGATCTTGATGCTGGTTCCCTGCCGGAATTTTCCGCTTTCTAATACAGCCCTGTGACTGTGCACCTATTACATGTAAAAGCGGAAAATGACCGCGGTGCAGCTTCTCAGCACAGATTAGTGAGCAGGACTGGTTACCACCACTTGTAGAGTTATCCAGGGGGATGTGGGGGCGTGGCCTCACCACACTGTTCTACAATAGATGGTAATCGTGCAATCCCGCCTATGATATGTCATCATGGCTGAGCAGCCCGACAGGAGAACTCACCAATGTGTGGTACGTGCAGGTGCCAGTCTGTAGTGAGGTCCTGCTCCTCACCCCCTCCGCAGCTCTGTTCACACTCTAGGACAGGTTGCTGGTGGCAACTTCCCTGAGAACCCCTTTAAGGGCCCCTAACACGCATACATTTATTTAAGCATTTCTTGCCTACTGAAAAAAAGCCATCGAGACTGCCTGCCACTTTTTTTTGCATACCAAGTGTATTTTTTTTATGGTCTTTTTTGTGCCCTTTTTTTGTTCTAAATGTGCGGAAGGTTTTTTTTTTCAGCTATTTTTCCCTAAAGAGGAGCTAGAAAAACACCTTAAGGGCTCATGCACACGACCGTGTGTGTTTTGCGGTCTGTTTTTCACGGATCCGTTGTTCAGTATCTGAGGTTTTTTCCCTCTAATTTAAGTCCTCTTCCATTCCGTTATTGCACAAAACATATCCGTATTGTTTCCGTATTTGATCAGTTTTTTGCGCATCGTATACAGAAACAGTAACTTACTAATCACCAAACACATGAGCAATATGTGCTGGGCATAGCATTTCTACAGTATGGATACACAAAATACGGATGTGTTCCGTGTGCGTTCCATATTTTTTGCGGACCCATTGACTTGAATGGGGCCTCAGACCGTGATTTTCGGACAATAATAAGACATGCACTACTTTTTTGCGGAACGATATACGGTAACGGAATGCACACGGAGTACCTTCAGTATTTTCTCCAGCCCCATTGAAGTGAATGGTTCTGCATACGGTCCGCAAAAAAAAAACGGAAAGAAAATACTGTCATGTGCATGAGCTCTAATAGAAACACCTTTGCTACAACATGCTGCATTTATAAAAAATGCCAGAGACAAAATATGGCACCAAATAAAATTTAAACACCCCCCCAAAAAAAAAAAATTTCGGTCAGGATTTGGCATTAGTATTTATAAGTAAGAACCAAGAGTGGAAGCAACACATAGAAAAAAATCTCCTGGGATGACTTGCGCTTTGTTACAATATGCAAGTGTGAAAGTGGCCTAAACCAGAGCCCTATTTAGGTACCAGAATAAAAACAAGAACCATTCAATTCACAGACAGCAAGCAGAGATGGTAAGAGATTGACGCCAAGTCTATTAGAAGGTGGCGTAAGATCTCATGGTACAATCTGGAAACTTTATTCACAGAAATAAAGGAACATAAAATAATAAGGCCTCATTCGCACGTCTGTGAGGACACCCGTGACAAGACGCTCATTGGGTTTTCCGTGTTTGGTCCGTGTTTTTTTTCCTCCGTCATCCCTATTGCCTTAACACTGCTGGGCTGACAGTTTCCAGAGCATCTCCGTGGACCAAACAGGGAGGCATCTGTGTTGTGTTCATGGTTTTCACGGATCCATAGAGTAAATGTGCAAGACGCAGACAAAAACAGGACATACTACTGTAATGCGTGGAAAACCACTGACGTGTGACTATGCCCATTAAACTCAATGAAAATGTGACCGGTTAACGGAGACAGCGCATGTACGTGAATCACTGAGAGGCCAAAAAGGATTGGAAAAACATGGCTGATTTCTACCAAAAAGAGCGCCACACGTGCCCATAGGTTGTGTCTGGTATTACAGCTTCCTTCGGGGAACTGTTTCTTAGGGGAAAAAAATGTTTTTTTGTTTTTTTTATATATTCCATACGACCTCTTTAAATTCCGTATGTCCCCTGAATGTAATAGTGCAGCGAGCCCACCCTCTGCGTGCTCACTTTTCCTATCAGATCGCCTCCACCACACAGACACGGCATTATCCCCATCCGACAAATCGCAGTTTCGCGACTACGAACGTGGTCATCTGGAAATCTACCCGTGTTTTCCGACAGGTTGAATCGCGAAACATGATTTTTTTCTTTAAATGGCAAATATTTAGTAGAAATTCCTCCCCACTTGCCTTACACACACACCTGGCAAAACTCAAAGCCCTCGGAACCTGACTGCAGGACGGCGGTCTCCCCCCGACTATAGGGGGCTTTAATTAACCAATATATATTTTCTCTCTAATCAAGGCCGAGTCAAAACATCTTTAAGTTATTTCATCCCAGACAAATTAAAGTCGCTGGGAGCAGACCGGCAGTCTGGTGAAGAACGAGGCGAAATATCAAATCCTATAACAGAGAGCTTTCTGAAAACTGGAAGAAAACGGCAGAACTATCTTATAAATGAGATCTTTCAGGGGCATTTTCAACAGAATTAGAAACATGAAAATAAAGCCCCCGCAGCCGTACTCACATCGCTTTGATCAGCGCCCGCGTCCAATCATGTAATGTCTTCTGAGGAGGCATTTTTAGAGGGACGGCGCAGATCTCAAAGGGCTTACACCGTGTCTTTTATAACACGAAATTGGGAAGACCTCACACGTATTCTGGGACCACAGAGACAGCGGTAACACAGGGTCCGGCTGTCGGAAAATTAATAAACAGGATGTTATTAGGATGATGCCTCCGGCTGCCGGAGGAAGCCACAGTATAGAAGCTCTTGTATCTGACCGGGGCGCCTCGGAGCAGGTTGGAGGATGCTCAGGTACAGTATGGGTGGTCAGAGGCCTTCCTAAAGCACAATTCACCTTTCAGGCTTTATTCACACCTGCAGGTTTTGACCAGGTTTGTTGATGCAGTTTTGGAAGCCGAAATCTGGTACGGGTCAAAATAGAGAAGATATATAGGACAGATAATAATAATAGTTTTTAGAATCCAGCTGCTTAAAAAAATCTAAAACCCCTTAGGGTCAATACACACGTCCGCATAAATAGGCCCGCGTCCATTCCGCAATTTTGCGGAACGGATCTGGACCCATTCATTTCAATGGGGCCGCTCTTGCGTTCCCCCGTCTAAATAGATAGAGCATGTCACGGACTAGAATAGGCATTTCTATCACAGGGCGGTCTGCAGAATTAAGAACACACATGGCCGGTGTCCGTGTTTTGCGGGTCCGCAATTTGTGGACGTGTGAATGGACCCTAAGGGTGCCTGCCCACCAGCGTCATTGCAATTCTTAGGCCTCATCCACGTTTCCATGTCAGTGCCACGTCCATGAAAAAAAGCAAATGTGTTTCATCCGTGAAGAATCCGTGGTTGGTCCCTGTGTCCGTTCTTACCATCCGCGTGTCATCCGTAATTCACTGACGTTGATCAGCTGAAAATTAATTTCCAAGGAATCTCCAATCAGTCTTCAGTGATTTTCACGGACCCATTGAGTTCTATGGGCGTGCTTGGTCCGCATCACGGATCAAAGTATTGCACGTCTCCGTGGTTTTTTCAGTAAAAAAAAAAAACACTGAAATGTGAACAGAGACATTTACATCAATGGGCACGTGTGCTGTCCGTGGAAAATGCGCATAGCACAAGTCAGTGAAAAGCGGAAATGTGGACGAGGCCTTAGGATGGGTTCACGTTACGTTTTATGCCTCCGTTTGACGTATACATTAGAAAAAAAAGGATAGAAGAAGGCAGCACACCACGTTCTTGTATCCTGCAAAGTCCGGTAAAAAAAACGTATACATCTTTTTTTTTACAATGGAGCTCTATAGTGAACGGATGCCACGGTATGGCATCAGTCTGAGACATCCGTTGGACGTATACGTTTTTTTGTTTTATATGTTAAACAGAAGAGAAAAAAGTGATGTGAACCCAGCCTTACATGGTTGTGTGCAAGAGGCCTAAGGAAGGAATACGCATGCGTATTTCAGAGCCAGAATACGGATGGATTTTTCGTATGAAAGCGGCCTTAGGGACAGGTTTTTGGCACTGATTTTGGAGCGTTCCTGTCTCTAAATCAGCTTCAAAACAGCCTCCTATTCATTTCAATGGGAAGCATCTTGGGGCAGAATCCGCGCTGAATCTCCCATTGAAATGAATGGGAAGCTGAAAAGAAAACAGCTCCATGTCAGTCCATGTGTTATTTGCTATGTTTTCCGTGCGTTTTTTGGTGCAGATCCAAACCAAAAACCTGAAGCTGAAAAAGCAGCTATGTATTGAAGTGAACACCCATTGGTAAAAAAAAAAAAAAAGACACGCCAAAAAAAATAATTAATAAACAAGCTAAAAACACACACCCAGGTTCTGCACTGTATGAGCCGACCCTAAAGGAGCCTACACGCCATGTCACAAAAAACGTGAATCTGCACTATTTTGTCACAGATCTCACCAATCCGCACCATGTACAGATCGGTGGGGGTCCAACAACCCGCCCCCCACGGATAGTGAACGGAGCGGCTCCCACTGAAGTGAATGGTAACCAGTATCTACACCAAGGTTCAGCAACCTCCTGCGCTCCTGCTCCTCTGAAACTACAATTCCCAGCATGCACACTAGCTTGGCTATCCTCAAAACTCCCATATCAGTGAAAGCAGCATGATTGGAGTTGTAGTTTACCAATAGTTGGGGTGCCGGAGGTTGCTGACCCCAGATCATCACAATGGCCGGAGTTATAGTTCTGGTGGCAGAACTACTGCAGGACAGCGGATCAGTGGTCATGCAGGGTGTCGGACCCCCACCAATCAGATACTGACGGCCTATCATGAGGATAGGTCATCACTACAGCAGAACCGGAAAACCTCTTGAACCCCTTGTTGACCCAAGACGTACTAGTGCGTCAAGATGATAGGTCGGGCCGTGCACGATCAATGCAGGGAACCGGCGGGGATCATACACAATCCATTATTATACACTACGTATAGTAATGGATTGTAGAGGGGATTAGACATCCAAAAGTTGAAGTCCCTCAGTGGGACAAAAAAAAAAGTTAAAAAAAGAAAATCAAGTTTTAAGTAAAAAAAAAAAATGCCCCTTTTTCCTAATACACATAAAAAGTAGTAAAAAATAGAAAAAAAAAAGAAAAAAACGACATATTAGGTATCGCCGGCTCTATAAAAATATTACATAATCCACCCTTTCAGGTGAATGCCGCAAAACAATAATAAGAAACATTTTTGTCACCTTACATCACAAAAAGTTATACCAAGCGATCAACAAGCTGTATATACCGCAAAATAGTACCAATCAAACCGTCATTTCATCACGCAAAAAATGAGCCTCTACATAAGACAATTGCCCGAAAAATAAAAAACATATATGCCTTTCAGAAAATGGAGACACAAAAACATGATTTTTTTCTTTCAAAAATGCTTTTATTGTGTAAAACTGAGATAAGTTTTAAAAAGTATATATATTAGGTATCACCGCATCCGTAACGACCTGCTCTATAAAAATATCACAATCTACCCCCTCAGGTGAATGCCATGAAAAAAAAAAAAACTGTGCCAAAACAACCCAATTTTTTGGTCACCTTGCCCCATAAAGTATCATATTGAATGATTAAAATATCATGTGTACACAAAAATTGTACCAACAAAAACGTCAAAAAACCAGCTGCTACAGAAGACGATCGGCAGAAAAAAATAAAATAAAAATAAAAAACAAAAATTTCTAAAATTCTTTATTGTGTAAAACGTAAACAAAAAAAAAAAAGTAGACATATTTGATAGTGTCGCTTTCGAAACAACCTGCTCTATAAAAAATATCACATGATCTAACCTGTCAGATGAACATTGTAAAAAACAATGTGTCACGAGAAAACAGTCTAAGAACGGCCTGGATAAGTAAAAGCGTTTTAAAGTTATTACCACATAAAGTGACACATGTAGGATTTGCAAGAAACGGCCTGGGCAGAGGGTGAAAACTGGCCTGGGGTAGAAGGGGTTAATGTCACCACAGGGGGCGCTTTACTCTGAGGGTCCTATGGCTGCTCCAGTCACAGTGGAAACCTGGAAATACTAAAGAAATGACTTGAATGTTCATCACCTCAAGGATGGACATAATATTCTAAAAATATACATAAAAATGTATAAAACATAAATAAGTACAGAAAAATCACACTGCCCGTGACAGCCGAAACCATCAATACATCCGCCCTCCTGACCCAAGACCATACGTGTAATGCATCAAAGTGACCCAAATAAACAGAGAAACCATTCTATACATTCATGTTAGGGCCTATAGCGATGTCTGCGCAGCATCCATTATTTTATTTATTTTGCAAAACCATCGAGATCAGTGGATCCGTGGTGCACATTTTGTGGTCATGAATAGGATATGTTCTATCTTTTGCGGAAATAACAAAAAGATGTGGAAAGTACAAGGATGATCCATGATAGATAGATATGAGATAGATAGATAGATACGAGATAGATAGATAGATAGATAGATAGATAGATAGATAGATAATAGATATTAGATGGAGAGCTAGAATAGATAGATAGATAGATAGCTATTGATAGATAAATAGATAGCTGGATAGATTGATGATAGATAGATATGAGGTAGATAGATAGATAGACATGAGGTAGATATATAGGATATATTGTTCATAGGTGTTTATATATATATATATTAAGAGAAACCCAACTGTGACTGTATGAAGAGATGTATGGGGTCCGGTAGCACTGCCCTCGCTGAGAGGTTGGGGCCCTCCCTCCATGTAATGATCTCTGCTCCGGCTTTCCTGCTGTCAGTGACATGTCTACCTCAGGGAGATGGCACTGGCCGCACATACAGCACTCCCTGCTTCTCCTCCTGCCTCTCACCGTCCAGGTCACGTCTCCACACAGGTGGCTCTCACCCCTCACCACATTCCCGCCTTTCCCTGCAACCAGTAGGAGAATGGTGACGTCACATCAGCGTGTTATCGGACCAGGCTTTTCCCGCCTTTTTCTCTTACTGGCCGAAGTCTCTCCTCATAGTAATGGCCACAAGTCGCGTCTAATGTGAAGAATGTGAGGAAAATGTGTCCACAACACGACCAGCAGTGTGTGTGAGAGACCCCATATATGTCACTGGTTCATATCCAGCTGTCTAATCTGTCTTCACATGCACATATCTACATACATATTCTATATCATATCTATCTATCTATCTATCTATCTATCTATCTATCTATCTATTTATCTATCTATCATCTTCTTTCTATCTATCTATCTATCTATCTCATATCTATCAATCTATCTAACTATTTATCTATCTATCTATCATCTTCTTTCTATCTATCTATCTATCTATCTATCTCATATCTATCTATCTATCTCATATCTATCTATCTATCTATCTATCTATCTATCTAACTATTTATCTATCTATCTATCTATCATCTTCTTTCTATCTATCTATCTATCTATCTATCTCATATCTATCTATCTATCTCATATCTATCTATCTATCTATCTATCTATCTAATAATTATCTATCTTCTATCTATTATACATCTATTAATTATCTATCTGTCTGTCTATCAATTTAGCTCATATCTATTATCTATTTTTCTATCTTCTATCTATCTATTATAAATCCATCTATTCACCAAGTATCTATCTATCTATCTATCACACACTATCTCTCTATATATAACTTTTTTCTATCTATGTATCTCTCTATACGTTTCCTCTCCCCCTATGTGTGGAGAGATAGATAATAGGTGGACATATGAGACATAATCTTGCAGTGCAGGTATTGGCGGTATGTGCTGTGCATCGCTACGTATACCGTCATTCTTCCTATGGACGCGTCTTCACTGTCGGCGGTTCCTGACGGGCAGTGCATTTGGGGATAGGCGCGTTCACAGGACTCGCTTCCTAGAATTCATCCTTTTATAACCTCAGCTCTGAAATAGGTTTCTATGAAAAGATTATATGTGAAAAAAGAGCATATAAATATATAAAAGCTGCTTTGCCACCCAAAATGTATCAATATTTAAATACTCATTACAAATTTGGAAGTGGTTTGGAGTGGTATGTTTTCCTCCTCTAAAATAAACCCGTTCCACTGTCTACTATATTCCCGCTCTGCCATATTTATGTATTTACCAGATGAAAATATCGAGTCTTACTATTTATTTGTATAGCGCTCTTCATCCCCCCATGGGGCTGCTGTATATGCCTTAAAGGGGCACTATCCCTATTACTATCTTTCTATTTCCTGCAGTCTTTTCTAGGATCTGTCCCTCCGGTAGCCGCGTGGTCATTAGAAAAGTATTTTTACTAAATATGCAGGATAAGGCAGTTTTTGTTGCAAACGGTTTTATAAAAAAAAATTAAGTTGTAGGATCTTTACAGTTCAGCAAACCTTTATGTTACGTGTAGTCCGCGGTGCAGATGATCGCGCACAGGTTAGCAGTGTATTACAGTACAAAGAAACGGAATCAGATTTTATAAAATATAATATACACGCAATGACAAAAAGAAAAAAAAGGCCGCACCCAGCTAGAAAAGTCAGATTGCTGGAAAACTCTGCGTGCAGCTATATCTCATCGTGTATCCAGGCTAGAGGCCGTATCTCATCGTGTATCCAGGCTAGAGGCCGTATCTCATCTTATATCCAGACTAGAGGCCGTATCTCACCGTGTATACAGGCTAGAGGTTGTATCTCATTCTGTGTCCAGGCTAGAGGCCGTATCTCATCGTGTATCCAGGCTAAAAGCCATATCTCATCTTGTATCCAGGCTAGAGGCCGTATCTCATCTTGTATCCAGGCTAGAGGCCGTATCTCATCTTATATCCAGGCTAGAGGCCGTATCTCATTGTGTATCCAGGCTAGAGGCCGTATCCCATCGTGTATCCAGGCTAGAGGCCGTATCTCATCTTGTATCAAGGCTGGAGGTCGTATCTCATCTTATATCCAGTCCAGAGGCCATATCTCATCTTGTATCCAGGCTAGAGGCCATATCTCATCCGTATCCAGACTAGAGACTGTATCTCATCTTATATCCAGGCCAGAGGCCATATCCCATCTTGTATCCAGGCTAGAGGTTGTATCTCATCTTGTATCTAGGCTAGAGGCCGTATCTCATCTTGTATCCAGGCTAGAGGTTGTATCTCATCTTGTATCCAGGCTAGAGGTTGTATCTCATCTTGTATCCAGGCTAGAGGCCGTATCTCATCTTGTATCCAGGCTAGAGGCTGTATCTCATCGTGTATCCAGGCTAGAGGCCGTATCTCATCTTGTATCCAGGCTAGAGGTCTTATCTCATCTTGTATCCAGTCCAGAGGCCGTATCTCATCTTGTACCCAGTCCATAGGCCGTATCTTATCTTGTATCCAGTCCAGAGGCCGTATCCCATCTTGTACCCAGTCCATAGGCCGTATCTTATCTTGTATCCAGTCCAGAGGCCGTATCCCATCTTGTATCCAGTCCAGAGGCCGTATCCCATCTTGTACCCAGTCCATAGGCCGTATCTCATCTTGTATCCAGTCCATAGGCCGTATCTCATCTTGTATCCAGGCTAGAGGCCGTATCTCATCTTGTTTCCAGGCTAGAGGCCGTATCTCATCTTATATCCAGGCTAGAGGCCGTATCTCATCTTGTATCCAGTCCATAGGCCGTATCCCATCTTGTATCCAGTCCAGAGGCTGTATCTCATCTTGTGCGGGACTTTTTGTCAGCGATTGTGTATTTGGATTTTGTCACTGACAATATGAAGGGTCTGTTGGGTGATGGACTCCTTTGACTCTTGATACATTTCCGTTTCCCTCCCATAGCACGGCCTATACTGTCATGTGACTGCTCTGCCTCAGTCCCCACTGGCAGCTGAAGGGTTACACAATCCCATCTAAATTGTCCTTGTGTGTCCTTCCAATTTGTGAACATTTGCAGGAGCCTTAAAATAGCAGCTCATTTGTGGGTTTTCTTTTCGTACTGAATGAGCTGTGTGTGGCAGGCGGCGGAGCCGTTATGTTTGGTTAAAATCACTGCTTGCTTTATTCTGTCCTTTTTTTAACCCTTATCATAGGACTGGCATACATAGGGTGCGTCAAAGTTATTAGCCCGATTGACTAATGTGTCTGTCCTTGAATCTGTTTAAGAAGTGGCAAGAATTGGCGCAACTTGAGTTTATACAACGCCTACCTATTTGCTCGGGAGGGGCGTGGCCTAAGTGGTGCTATTTTCTGCCAAAACTGCTCCACACTGACATAAAATTCTGTCTGTAAAAGCCAATCAATAGTTGGTAGAGTCAGAGAACAGCGTCCATCCCCGCACCACATTTGTCCATCCCCGACCTGTCTATTGGTGCGACCACGCGGCGCGGTCATGTCATGGTTGCGACGTGTCCACACTGCAGTTGAGTATTGTTCGGCCGTATGGGATGCAGTGGGTTTTAATTAAACCAATGAGGACCGCACTGTTTAGTTGGTCTGTGTTATAAGTGGACGTTCGGTATTGAAGGTGCTGGGCGACCTTAACCCCTTCCAGACACAGACAGTTTTCACCTTAAGGACTAAGCTTAAAGGGGTCATCCGTCCCCTGAAATGCCCCCCTATACGCCGGGGCCCCTCACACACAATGTACTTATCTCGCTCCACGGCACCTGCTTCGCTCAAGATCCCCGGACAGCCACGACTGAATCTCCCCGTTGCTCAGATGAAAACATCCAGCATCGGGAAAGGGCAGCCAATAACAGGCGGTGATGGGGACGAGCCTCCCTAGCGTCATCTGGGGGGCGGGGGGGGGGCATGTCAGAGGTCAGATAACCCCTTTAATTTTGCAAATCTGATGTTTGACTTTATGTGGTAATAACTTTGAAACGCTTTTACTTATCCAACTGATTGTGAGACTGTTTTCTTGTGACACATGGTGCTTCATGTTAGTGGTAAATTTTTGTCAATATGTTTTACCTTTATTTATTTATTATTTTAATCCGAAAGTTTACACAAAAATCTGAGAAAATTACAATTTTCTAAATTTCAATTTCTCTGCTTTTAAGGCAGATAGTGATACCCAGAATATAGTTATTAATTAACATTCCCCATATGTCTACTTTATGTTGACATCATATTGTAAATGTCATTTTATTTTTTAGGACGTTAGAAGGCTTAGGCCTCTTTCACACGAGCGTCGTGGGTGAGGGTCGGATGCGATGCAGGTGCATTGCAGGAAACCCGCGCGAGTAGGCACGCAATTTCAGTCATTTTTGTCTGTGATTGCGTTCCATTGTTCCGTTTTTTTCCGCGTGAGTGCAATGCATTTTGCACACGCGTGCTAAAAAACTGAATGTGGTCCCCAGACCCGAACCCGAACTTCTTCACTGAAGTTTGGGTTTGGGTTCGGTGCTTTGTTGATTTTATTATTTTTCCTTCTAACATGGTTATAAGGGAAAATAATAGCATTCTTACTACAGAATGCTTAGTAAAATGTCCATTGAGGGGCTAAAAAATAAAAAAAATAAACTCACCTCATCCACTTGATCGCGCAGCCGATATTGTCTTCTTTCTTCTTCCTGCAGGACCTGCAAAAGGATCTGTGATGACATCATCGAGCTCGTGGTGAGAGCAGTGATGTCAGCGCAGGTCCTGCTGAATGAAGATAGAAGGATAATACAGTGAATTTATTTTAATGGGGTCTGGGGTTGCTCATCCCTATCATCTCTTAGCAACCATGCGTGAAAATCACACCGCATCCGCAAGCAAGATGCGATTTTCATGCAACCCCATTCATTTCTATGTGGCCAGTGTTGCGTGAAAAACGAATATAGAACATGCTGCGATTTTCACGCAATGCACAAGTGCTGCTTAAAAACATCGCTCATGTACACAGACCCATTGAAATGAATGGGTTCGGATTGAGTGTGGGTGCAATGCGTTCACGTCACGCATTGCACCCGCCCGGAATACTCGCCCGTCTGAAAGGGGCCTTACCCTCAGTTTACACTTGCGCGTTTTACAGCGCGTTCGAACGCGCTGTAAAACGCATAACCGATGCAAACCAATGCTTCCCTATGGGACTGGTTCACATTTTCGTGTTTTACAGCGCGTTCGAACGTGCTGAAAAACACCCGACGCATAAACAAGTACTTGAGTTTTTTTGGGCCGTTTGTCGCGCGTTTTGGCCCATAGACTTAAATGGGAATGCGCAACGCTTGTATTTTGCGCGTTTTTGAACACGCGTTTATGAATTTGCAACATGCTGGAAAGGCCAAACCCCAGGTGCTAGGCACAGTTTTTGCATAATGCACTCTGATTGGCCAAACTTCATATAGACAGGGATATTTGGTCAATGGACAACACTGCAGTCAATCACACAAACGCGCGTAAAACACGTGTTTACTATTGCCAAAAACGCGCGTAAAACGCGCGACAAAAACGCGTGGAAAGCGCGTCTCAGAAACGCTCAGGTGTGAACCCAGGGTTAGAGTTTGAGAAGTGATTTTTCAAATTTTCAAGAAAATTTCCCAAACTGACTTTTTTGAGGACCAATTCAGTTGTAAAGTGGCTTTGAGGGGCTTACATAATAGAAACCACCCATAAATGACCAATTTTAGAAGCAACACCCCTCAAATTATTCAGAAACGATTTTAGAAACTGTTCTAACCCTTCAGTGTTCCATAGGAATTAAAGCAAATGGAGGTGAAATTTAAAAATGTCACTTTTTTTGGGCAGATTTTTCATTTTAATCCTTTTTCTTCCAGTAACACAGCAAGGGTTAATAGCAAATCAGCCCTTAGTATTGATTTCCCTGATTCTGGTGTTTGTAGGGCAGATTTTGGTGGACCTGATCAGATATTGATGGCCTATCCCTATACTGAGGATAAGGCCTTATTCACACGTCTGTAGTGTGTTGCGGATCCGCAAAACACCTTGCCACCAGCCCTATAGAGATGCCTATACTTGTCCGCAATTGCAGGCAAGAATAGGACATGCTCTATATTTTTGCGGAGCTGCCGTCCGGAAGATCGGCGGCGCGCTCCTTAAATGTGGATGCGGGGAGCACAGTGTGTGCTCTCCGCATCCATCACGTCCCCATTCAAAATGAATGGGTCCGCACCTGTTCCGCAAATTTGCGGAACGGGTGCGGACGTAGATTGCGGATGTGTAAATTAGGCCTAAGGCCTGCTGTACAAGACCATGTCCACAAACCGCGCACCTGTAAAATACGGATACTTTCTGTGTGCAATCTGCATTTTGTTTTTCTTATCAGTAGAAATGACCCATCCTCAATATAGACAAGAATAGGACATCAAGAGAGCGCAGCGGTATACAGCTCCGCCGGCTACACCACCTACTATTATACCAAAAAAATGCAATAAATGGCTGGCTAAAAGAAAAAAGAAACAATATATATAAAAATACGTAGACCTGTTTGTTCCTATCTTACAATCTACATCTATCTATAAGGTACTGATGTTAGGCACATTAGACCTTGCATACACAGTAAAACAGAAATTAAAATGGGGCAATTTAACAAATCATACATCTAGTGTTTGTAGTGCACTGATATATAGTCACGGCCCGGCTCTTAATTCCGTGTGCGGGGCTCACGCACTTTTTTGGAATAAAGTTCGCAGCGATATTGTAAATAGTTACACAATGTCTCATGTGTTATTCTCTTATGATATGTTCTGGTTTCGTCGTTTCCACATATTTTGTTATATTCGCTCCTCACAGAGTGAATCGATCTATATTATGTTCATTCAATCAGCGCTTGGATTAGACAACAGACAGTACTTCTCCGCTTCCCGGACTCCCACCATGTGATGTGGTAACGCTGGTATCAAGGTCCATACGTGCTTGTATCTCCCATTCAACTGCGACGTGTCTGGCGCTCTTGATTCCCGGGTCTCCGCGTTGGTGCCGGCACTGACTTCACCGCGCATGCGGTCTCGAAATTCCAGAACGCTAGCTTGCAATTAGAGCTTTTCCAGCGACGGTTGTATTCAGGTTTATGTATTTTTATATATATTGTTTCTTTTTAATTTTTTCTTTAAGCCAGCCATTTATTGCATTTTTCCAAGAATAGGACATGCTCTATAATTTGCAGACCGCACACAGGTGACACATTTTTTTGCGGACCCATAGTAACGAATGTGTCTGTATGCTTTCCACAAAAATGCGTATCGGACAGGGATGGACAAGGCCTGAGTTTGATAATAAACCTGAAATACTTCTTTGAACTATAGATACGTTTTTGCCAATAGATTTTCTTTAATTATTTCATTTATACAATGTATACAGAATCCGTGATGACATCCATGACACGATGGTTAGAGGTTCATCTGTGAAGAATCTGTGTCGATTTTTTGTCCTCCATCATCCGTATTCCACAGACACTGCTGGGCTGAAAAATTATTTTCCCGAGTGTCTCCTACCAATGGTTCGTGAAAACCACGGACCAAACATGGAGGACGTCCGTGTTGTGTCAGTGGTTTTCACGGACCCCTAGTATAATGCGCCTGAGGGATCCATAATCACAAAAATATTGCACGTTTTCCTGGTGTCACCAGAGGCTCGTGTTTAAAGGGAACCTGTCAGCGGCAAAAGCCATCCCGCACCGCCAGCAGTACCTTCAAGTAGCCGGCAGTGAGTTTCTGATGATGATTTTCTTACCCGTGTCACCCCTGATGCTCGGGAGGCTCGTCCCCGTCCCAGCCTGAAATTGGCTGCTTCCCCCCAACAGCGGATGTTTTCAACCGTGTACAGGGAGAAGCAGCGGCGGCGGTGCGGGGACCAGGAGCGGTGCAGGGAGTGGGGTAAGTATATTCCCTCTCTGGGGGGCTGTTTATAGTATTGGATAACCCCTTTAACCAAGCACTTGTATGGGAGGCATAACTGTGGATCGAGCAACAGCTATTCAAGGTGTATGGTTACCTTTAAAGGGGTTATCCTGGTAAATATAATGATGGCCTATCCTCAGGATAGGTCATCATTATCACATCAGCAGGGGTTCGAGTCTGGGCGCCCCCACGATGAGCTGTTTCAGGGAGTCTCTGCACTCAGGGAGCTCTGATGAGGCTATCGTATAGTGGCAGCTCCATTCACTTCAATGTGACCGATGTATGGTGAATTCACATGGCCTAGGAGAGCCCGGCCTCTTATCTCAGCTGATCAGTGGCGGTACTAGGTATTGGGCTCCTGCCGACCTGATAGTGATTCCCGGAGAACCTCTTTAATCATTACAGCCACAGTCGCACCTCATAGATAACAATGGAAATTGCACAAAACAAGGAGAAAGAAGGTAGTTGGGCATGACTATGTGTGAGCATCCCATGGACAACCTCAGTTTACCGATTGGGGGGTCTAGTTTGGGTTACTAGGTACATGATTCAAACGTTTCCACTTTATGCATTTGGCTCAAAGACAAGTGGCAGGAATAAAAAGTAAAGAATATAAATGGCGAGGAAATTTTATGCAAGTACATTAAAACATATATATATAAAATTCCCTGAGCGCTGTGGAATAATTTGTGTGTAACTCCCAGACTCTTGGCACTGCCTTAGACACACAGATACATCGGATTATCAGCCGCCTGTTCGCTGATGAGTCATCTGAGATTCAGACGAGATGTGAAAGGTAGTGTCTAGTCTGACAATAAAACCATGGTGATGCTTCAAGGAGTCTTAGACAAGATTTCTTTATTAACCAGAGGCAAAAAAGAGGAAGTTGTGCGTTGGAAATGTACCGCAGTACTTTATACCATGGGAATAGGGGAAGAGGAAGCCGCGACTTCTCCCGCTTCTGCACTTTTTCATCACACGACAAAGAGACAACAAACAAAGCAACACGATCCAGTCTGCAACGAGATGGGCTTACACGGGACAGAAGAAGTGTCGTGCAAGTCAGATGTATAGGTGCAATATTCACAGACAGTATGTGAGTTTAAATAGGCATTGTATTTTCAACAAATTTTGCATAAATCAATAGTGCAAGTGACTATTAGAAACTTTATAATATATCTCATTTTAGAAAATTTCTTTTCTCTGGGCTAAAAAAATAAATAAATTAACTCACCTCATCCACTTGATCGCACAGCCGGTATCGTCTTCTTTCTGTAGGACCTGTAGGATCCTTCTATCTTCATTCAGCAGGACCTGCACTGACGTCACCGCAGGTCCTTTTGCAGGGGGCGCGGCAGTTGCAGAAACAGCAGAGCCTTTAGGTGTAACGGCAACGCCCCCGTTGCTCCTACAGGCTTATTTGCATATATTAAAACATCATTTTTCTCAGCAATATGAACATGAGACCAACACAGATGCCTTCAGCTGCCAAGCGCACATGTAACAGGTCAGCCAGTGTCATAGGTACAAACCTGCTGACAGATGCCCATTAAATAGAGTATAGGCAGAAACAATTCTATGTGTGCCATATTACAGATCCATTACATGGCTGTGTGCGCTAGATACAGTTTCCGCTCATAGAATTCTACAGGCGCCATATTATAGATCACACGGATACAGCTGAGTGCAGGGCATTTTTTGACATACATTATTAGGTATATTACTAAACTGGATTGAAATGCGAGGCCCTGTCCTTGTGGGGCTCCATGTAGGATGTCCCTGAGTTTCTTAGTTTACTTTTCGTTCTTAGTGCTTCCTTTGAGATTTTCCTCGCTGTAAACTGCTGTAAGCTTTTGTTTTGTTGGACTTCCTGACCAGAGTTTATAAACACGTAGCGATTCTAAAACAGAATGTACGACTCCTCAATTAGGCTGTTAATTAGAAACATGCAAACAAGCATTAATAAGTAAGGAATCAGCATCCAGCATGTCTTCCGCACTAGTTCTGCCCGGTCAGGGGTCTGGTGTCGAATGTTTAATGGGGTTAATGGGCTTAGGCCAGATCCATACTGTATTCAGCCCTCCTCTAATCTTATGTGTCCTGACTCTCAGGCCATGTCACGGTAAAGTAATGGGCATATTGGATCTTGACATGCCCGATCCTATGTTCCAGAGGGAGATAGGCCTTTTCCTCACCAGATATACATATACGTGAGCGTGCACATCTACAGGGATGTTGGGAGGAATACTGTACGTGTGAACCAAACAAGCTTTATTTGGCTGGAGGTCTGCCTGTATGTCATGGATCCACCTGCCGGCCAATCATTACAGTACACGTCTCTGATCTTCAATGACTCCATCAGTAGATTATATAGATAACTAGCAGAAGGACCCGGCTTTGCATGGGTATATTTCATCTATTTCATTTAATGTTTGTGTGTCGTTAAAAGATATCAACAGTATCCACTATAACAGTGACATCTACAATACCCCGCCCCTTTAACAGTGACCTCCACAGCATCCTGCCCTCTTAACAGTAACATCCACGGCGCCCTCCCCTTTAACAGTGACCTCCACAGCAGCCGCCCTATTATTAGTGACCTCCACAGTACCCCGTCTTGTTAACAGTGATTTCCAAAAAAACTCACAGTGACCTCCAAAGAGCTCCATTCCCTTAAAATGTGACCTCCACAACACCCTCCCCCCTTATCACTTACCTCTATAGCAATCTGACCTTTAACACTGATCTCCATAGCAGACTGTCGCCTTAACTGTGACCTCCACCGTTTCCTGCCCCTTTAATAGAAACCTCCACAGTGCCAGCCCCTTTAACAGTGAACTCCACAGCATCGTGCTGCCTTAACAGTGACCTCCACAGCAGCCCGCCCCTTTAACAGTGACCTCCACAGCGGCCGCCCTTTCATTAGTTACCTCCACAGTACCCCATCTCCTTAGCAGTGATTTCCACAACACCCCGTCCCCTTAACTGTGGCTTCTACAGCAATCTGACCCTTAACACTGACCTCCATAGAAGACTGTCGCCTTAACTGTGACCTCCACAGCAGCCTGCCCCTAGGGTGGCCAGAGGTCTGGTATTAGGCTGAACAGTCTGGCTTTCAGACTCCCTATCTTCGGTCTGGCGCAGGACCTGGACGGACACAGGGATGTCCTTTTGAAAAGCTCACTCTCAGACAGCAGCACTGTTCTGTCTGAGCGTGAGCTGCAGGAAGAAAATCACCCACCCTACCTGCCCCCTGAACTGTGACCTCCACAGTACTCTGCTCCCTTAACAGTGTCATCCACAGCTCCTTGCCCCTTTAAAGCTGACCTACAACAGTGAAGAAAACTGGCTGGGTTTTTATGGAAACCTGGTGTAAAACTGTGTGTATGTGGAGACTAAGGGCCTGCGAGCTTCTATTGGGGGATAAGGGCTTCTATTGGCTAATGCATTTTTTTTGGAATATCTCAGGAACGGTACGTCCCAGAGAGCTGAGACCCGGTCTAAAACCTTTTTCGGACACCTGATGTACCTGTGTGCCAAATTTCATGATTGTAAATGCGACGGTGCGGATTCCTTTAGCGGACATTCACACATACACCCAGCTTTATATATTAGATTATATCCATTATTTACATGAGAGATGGCCTCCCACAGACATAATCTGTCTATTGCTTATTTCATGCTTGCAGTGAAGCCATTCTGCTCAATCTGACCAAGTACTGTCAAAGTGAGACGAATAGTACCATACCGCAAATGTATGTGTCCCCACGATATACAGCACAAACACTTGCAAAGGAAGGCGAATGCTGAATTAATTACAATGTACTGTTTTCTCTGTAAGACTGTAAGCATTACCTCTTCAGACCCAATTATGTGTTATTTACCTAAAAGTAATTCAATTTTAAGTGTATAGCCCTAAGCCGGCATTCAGCAGTCTATAGATAAGATACTACGTGTAGTTTTGGACTCCATTCACACGGCTCTTTATCGGTTAGCAGTTCTTTTTCAGCATAGAATGAGACAAAGTACCTCACGAAAAGTACAGAGTGTGCAGTATGAAGCTGTGTAATCCCCGATGAAAATAATGAAGATGGTGCAGCGCCACGGCCTCTTCAAACAGCTGATTGGCAAGGACTGGGAGTAGGACCCTCACGATCAAGTTTGATATTAGATTGGTGGGGGTCCGAATCAAGATCCCTGCCGATCAGATGTTTGAAGGGGTTGTGAAGCTCAGTACTTAGCCTAATCTGGTATGCAAATTATGTCACAAGTGTCCGTCGGGCAGTCCCTAGCCTAAGCCAGTACTCTAGGTGCCATTGGTAAATCCTGCCCAACACCTCATTTTCACATGAGCATGTTCTTTCCGAGAAATACACTCCATGTGACATCCAAATTTCTCAGACCAACTGCTGCTTTTCTGACCTGAACTCACAGCATTACATCAATTTATAATGCTGTGAGTTCCTTCCCGACCACATTTCTACCATCCTTTACTCACAGCATTGTGTGAGTATGGGACGGTAGACCCGCAATCAGGCAGGAACTCTCAGCATGATATATTAGTATGATACAGTCAGTTCAGGTTAGATGAGAAGCGGTAAACTGGATCAACTTGCGGGATAACAGGCCGAACTGGATGGACAGATGTCTTTTTTTGGCCTAGTTACCATATTAAATGCAGCTATCACATGGAGAATATTTCCTGGAATGCTCATGTGATACTAGCCCTAGGTGCATTGACATCTTGCTCAAGTGCTGTTCCTTCCAAAACTGCTCAATGTAGCTAACAGAAGTGCTGCCAAAGGCTGGCTCTGCCAATATAGGGGAGATGTTGGGCAGGGTATACCAGCAGGAGCACTTGCAGGGCGTAAGACTACCCTAATAGGGTTTATGACAATGGGCTTTGTAAACTTGCCAACCTTTTCAACACCCTTACTGTTGAAGAGTGTTATTGCTATTAATTAATAAGGTCACCATCTAGACCACAGCCAGTGAACCTCAAAACTGCAACCAGTCTTTACTAAACCAACAAAGGGGGTAGGAAGCTTAGGGTACCCCTAGATCCTTTACCAGATCCTACTGCGAGGCCATATGGACTTTGTTACTCAAAACCCAGGTTACG
This sequence comes from Bufotes viridis, assembly GCA_033119425.1. Classification (NCBI taxonomy): domain Eukaryota; kingdom Metazoa; phylum Chordata; class Amphibia; order Anura; family Bufonidae; genus Bufotes; species Bufotes viridis. The sequence goes on along the minus strand of CM065592.1, from coordinate 43,019,356 downwards.
TTGACAGATTTGGTAAAGGAAAACTGGTGCGGGCACACTAGCAAGCAGAGTCAAAACCAGAAGAGACAGCCACGATCAATGCAGTAACGAGGGGTTAATCCAGAGACAGGCCAAAGTTACCAGGGTAGTCAGTATAAGCAGGAACAGCAGCCAAAAGGTTAATCCAGAAGCAAGCCAATTTTCAGTTCACCAGAAGAGTCAATAGTATATTTTACAGTATAAAGCTCTGATACAAATGAAATCACAGGCAACTCAATCAGGAATCAGCAGTCCTAAATCCCCTTCCTAAGGCTGGGATTGGAGCCTGATTGGATCAGCGATTGGATCAGCTTCCAATCACACTGACACGTCGACCAACCCGGACTTGACTGGTCGGCAAAGCAACCCTCTCAGCACAGTAATGCATAGCGGTTTGGCTGGATGTATTCCTGACACTTATGGTGGAGTGGGGGCCCCATTCCAAGTTCTGCTATGGGGCCCCATATTTCCTTATTACACGCCTTAATACATAGGATAGATATAGACGTAAGATCTAATTTGTGGTCGTAGACAACCACAGTCGTACAAGGAAATTGTGCAAGTGGTGAACCTGTCAAGATGTCTAATCTCGCCCACAGAATTCTTAAGGAAAGGCTTGTGAGGCTCACATGTTGCGGGCTTCAGTCTTGCTTTGTTTACCTGTTTAGAAGCTCTTTTTATCCACGGAAATAATGAGATGAGGAATGTACAGATAATAGGACTTTTCTGGGTTCAATTTGTTTAATTTGCTGGCAGGGAGATCTGACGTGATAGAGGAATGTAGGATTTGTAGTAGTGCTCGCTCCTTTTTATCATTTTGAGGTGACTTGTTTCTTCAGAGAGAACACATCCAAGAAAGGATTAAGGTCTAATGCAAAGTACAATAGCAGACGTTAAGGAAGACGCGGAGTATGCGGCATAGACAACATGTGCTGTAGCTCCGGGCGATTTCTGTCCGCTCAGCTTGCTTATAGGAACAGAATTTTAAGGGCAACTCTAGCATTGCATGAAAGTTCCCCAACTTGTTAATATCTATATCATTGTACGTACGGGGCAGCATTATAATCTGAGGTTTGTTCTAGTAAGGACATTCCATTTCAGTTTGTTTCTCCATGGACATTAAAGGTAACAACCATTTTTTGCCCAAAATAAAAAATGCCCGGGGGTTTTATCACAGTGCCCATACCCAAGAGCTCATAGAAAGGGCATTAGCCTGTAACGCAACCCACATAATAGAGATCCTCACTGAGTAAGAATAAGAATGGCTGCCATGATGGGTTTTCTTTGACTTTTTTTTATGTTACATTTTATGACGTTGCATACCTGTATTAGGGCGGGTTCACATCACATTTTTCCTGTCCGTTTAACATATACAAAAAACGTATATGTTAAACGGATACTTCAGACTGATGCCATACAGTGGCCTCCGTTCATCATAGAGATCCATTGTAAAAAAAAAGTATACTTTTTTTTACCAGACTGTGCAGGATACATGAACGTGGTGTGCTGCGTTTTTGTATCCTTTTTTTTGTAACGTATACGTCAGACGGAGGCGTAAAAAGTGATGTGAACCCAGCCTCATGGGAAAATTGCACATCATTTAAATCAGGTTTTTATCATCCTTTTGTAATAATTTGCAAGGTTGATTTTTTTTATCCCTTTTTTATGAATATCCATATAAAAAAAAAATCCTGAAACACTGGAGTTTTCTTACTGGTCACTGCAGTGCACACAGGCTGCCATTCCTTTTGTCAGTGCAGCACCTTTCAGCTTTGCTGTGTAGACTGGGGTAGAGTTAATAGAGTCATCTCATGGTTAGAGGTTGGATTCAGCAGAGTCATCTCATTATAAAGCCGCATTCACACAGCCGTGTCACGGCAGAGTCCATTTTGTGTACCTCAAACTATTGCCTCTCTGTTAGGCAGTTGCCCAACCGTGCCCATATTGCGGGTCCACAATACACAGGTACGAGCCGTGTGCACCTCACATCACGGATGCGGACCCATTCACTTGAATGGGTCCGCAATCCGGAAGGTCGATGTGAAACGGAGGCACGGAAGCACTACAGAGTACTTCCGTGGCGTTTCTGTCCGGGCCTCCGCACTGCAAAAAAGTAGTCCATGCACTACTTTTTTGTGATGCGGACCGTCGGATGCAGATCTCGGACCCCATGCAAGTGAATGGGTCCGCGTCCGCATGCGGCGGCCCTACGTTCGGTGCCCGTGCATTGCGAACTTCAATTTCCTGTACATGAGCCCTTACCAAGAGGAGGGGATGGAGTATTGTGTAACTGCACACAGACCAGATCCACGTTTGTATGAAGACACATAGGTCCCTTTCACACGGGGGAGTTTTTCGCGCGGGTGCAATGCATGAGGAGGACGCATTGCACCCGCACTGAATCCTGACCCATTCATTTCAATGGGTCTGTGTACATGAGCGTTTTTTTTCACGCATCACTTGTGCGTTGCGTGAAAATCGCAGCATGTTCTATATTCTGCGTTTTTCACGCAGCCCTAGCCCCATAGAAGTGAATGGGGCTGTGTGAAAAACGCATTGCATCCGCAAGCAGGTGCGGATGCGTTGCGTTTTTCACTGATGGTTGCTAGGAGATGTTGTTTGTAAACCTTCAGTTTTTTATCACGCGCGTGAAAAACGCATCAAAACGCATTGCACCCGCGCGGAAAAAACTGAACAACTGAACGCAATCGCAGGCAAAACTAAATGGCTTTGCCTGTGAAATCGCACAGTTTTCACTGAACGCATCCGCAACGCATCCGGACCTAATCCGGACACGCTCGTGTGAAAGAGGCCATAGGCATGCATAGGAGCTGCATACCAAAAACGATAGGATATATTTAGATGCATTAGAATAATACAAAAAATGGTTGCAAAAGTATACATACCCTTTATATATTGTCATACGGATGGGTGCTGGCATTCCTTTTAAAGAGGTTGTTCCATCTGTGGATATTGCCATAAATGTCACCTCTGGGACCTGCTGAATGGGGCCCTATCACACCCCGGATGGAGAGGGGGCCACTCTTTTTTTCTTCCCCCAATAATCTTTATTAGAAATAAGACATATACAATAAAAATACAATTCTTCAATAAATACATTTCTGCTTTTTCTTTATTTTAATTATCCTAACTCCAAGGAAAAATCCCAACCCCTCCACCCTTACCGACCCCCCCCCCCCCCCCCCTCTAGACAGGTCAGGAATTTTTTTTAAAAAAGGGCCACTCTGACTTGGCTACTTTCGGCTGTGCCATTGAAGTGAATAGAGATCATGGCTCATACGCAGCCACCTCTCCAAACCTGACCATGAGTGCGACAGGCCCTGTTCCAGAGATAGGAGTGGGTCCAAGAGGTGGCACATTTATGGCATACCCTGTGGATACGCCATCAATGTCCCAGATGGGAATACCTCTTAAATGGTGAATCTCTTATGGGAGGCGTGAAAGGGTTAAATGTCTGTCTTTTCTATCCATCCTCCTTAATTTTGGAATTGCAAATAGAGGTAGACTTTTCAAACAAATGCTCCGAGGGCTGCCGCCTTAAACCAGAGATAGAAATAAGCGACCCCCTCCTCCCTTTCCCTGGCCCATAGGAAGTTGTGATTTGTATATCTCCACGCTCTCTGCACGGCTAAGGAGAACAACTTTGCTTATATGTCACTTTTTCCTTGCAAAGCAAGCTAGAATTAATGAACGGAACTGTATCCGTAATAAGTGCTGAAGGCAAATGTAACTCTGAGCATCACATGGATGCAATGCAAATGCTAAAAACAACAGAGACGGCCCCGTCCCTGAGAAATACGGTGACTGCGGGACGTTCTGCCTCATCTACACCTGACAATTAGACCTAATGCAAGGTCAACAAGGCGTGCCATAATAGTAATTACCCTCATGGAGCAACGTGAAAAATATTTTTGTAGTTCAGTGATAGGTTAATAAAGTTTGGAATGTTTTTGTACTATCCTATAAAAACATAAAACAGGGACTGTCATGTACAGAGGCCTATGTGTCCTCTCCAGGGGCTGATCACGGTAATTAGGCGGCGATAAGATATTATATTTCACTTCAGGGACGAGGAGCAAGCAGCAGTGCTGAACCATTGGATTCCGGATTACAGGAATTGTTCTGTGTGTACATTAACCATTCTGTACATCTGAGGTCAAGGGTTCAAGGGACACCTCCATCACACAATGCCCTTCTGTGGACATCTTTATCTAGGTCTATCAAGAGAACCGTAGAGCTGTCATACTGTTATCCCAATTCTGCACCTACTATTAGCATGAGGATAACCCCTCACAGCAGCAGTAAATTGCCATTGGGTTACATACATATCTATACAGAAGTTCTATCTCCCTTTGGGAACCGCTACAGACGGACGGTATTTTGTATGTAATTTTCAACGGTATGGTCCTGCTGAAATAAAAAAGGAAAACAGCAAAAAAAAGTTTTAAAAAAAAGTGTTTACATTTTTTTTTAAAATTTCCCTTTCTGGTGGGAGTGTCCCTTTTGGGCCTCTTTCACACGACCTTATGGTTTTGCAGTCTGCAAAAAAACGGATCCACAAAAAAAACGGATGACATCCATGTGCATTCCTTATTTTGTGAAACTAAACATCTGGCCCCTAATAGAACAGTCCTATCCTTGTCCGTGATGCGGACAAGAATAGGACAAATTCTATCTTTTAAAGGAATGGAAATACGGAAACGGAATGCATATGGAGTACCTTCCATTTTTTTGCGGACCCGTTGAAATGAATGGTTTCCGTATACAGACCGTGTACGGAACGCAAAAAACAGCCTGTACACTCGCAAAAAAAACCTTCGTGTGAAAGAGGCCTTAAGGTATTGGACGTGGCTGCTGTACCTGTGGAAATGAGATGAGAGCTGAGATTAGAGAATGAACTGATGCAGGATGTTTAAAGGGCATCTGTCAGCAGATCTGTCCCTATGACACTGGCTGACCTGTTACATGTGCACTTGGCAGCTGAAGAATCTGTGTTAGTCCCATGTTTATATGTGCCGCATTGCTGAGAAACATTGGCCATGATTTATCATACCTTAACTCCAGAATTCTGGCATCAAAAAGTCCCAAAATAGGGCATTTGCGACTTTTCACACTCATTTGCGCATAATTTTGCAACTTTTTTACATGTGTACACCACTCACTCCAGTTTTGTAAAAATGGGCGTGGTTAGCCATGTTAATGAGTTTCACTCCAGATTTATCATTGGGACTTTTTAAAAAATTCGCAAAAAAGTCGCAATTTCACTCCAGTGAGGACCATGCTTATCTTATGCGACTTTTTAATAGAACATGCGACTTTTTTGTAAATGTGCAACTTTTGTAAAGCCGTTTACTGAAGGATGAACTGCTGCCATCAAACCACATTTATCACAGTATTAAAGGACCAATAATAAATCTGACTGAGCCAAAAGTGACTTTGGACTTATGTGAAATTGGAGTAAGATGGAAGTGTAATGATAAATCTGGCCCATGATGTTTTATTATATGCAAATAAGCCTCTAGGAGCAACGGGGGCGTTACCATCACACCTAGAGGCTCTGCTCTCTCTGTACCTGCCACGTCTTCTCCACTTTTATTGACAGGACCGGGTGTGATGACGTTTACACTGCCTGCCCCTGGCATTCAAAGTACAGAGGACGCGGCAGTTGCAGAGAGAGCAGAGCCTCTAGGTGTAACGGCAACGCCCCCGTTGCTCCTAGAGGCTCATTTTCATATACTAAAACATCGTTGCACATGTAGCAGGTCAGCCAGTGTCATAGGTATAAATCTGCTGACAGATGCCCTTTAAAGGTAGCCAGATTAGATAGCTTTTGGTCGACAGCTATCCCTTCCAACCCTCAATTCACATGCATGCTCAGTTCACCCGAGCATTCATGTGTTCCCAGTAGAAGGGAGAGGAATAAGTCACTGCCTTATCTCCCGTGAGAACAAAGAAGTCCAGCATGCTCGATCCTTCTTTCCCTGACATCTTCTGTTGGAGGGCTGATGTTATACTGTCTGAACAGTCCAAAGCCTAACATACTGTAACGCCCCACGGCTGTCCAGTGAGAACGCCCAATATATACTGATGCCAATGTAGAACAGCCAGGGCAAATTCACACACAGCAGAATAGCTGCAGATATTCATACGTAATTCGTTATTCGTAACGGTTCCATTCATCTGAATGGTGCTCGCTGGAACCCACATGATTTCTACAGTAAATGCAGACATTTCTGAAGCAAAATCTGAATATGCCGTGAAAAAGTTAAAATAAGTAAAAGTCTCCCAATGGGGGAAAAAAAGGAATAAAAATTATATATATATATAAAAACCAAATAAATAAACATATTTTTCTGCCTCATATAAAGCCTTATTCACACGACATGTGTGATGGCCATTTTTTTAAAGGCCGTTTTCAGAAAAAATGACAGTCTAGGGATGTATTCTGACATCGTTTTTTTAGCGCACCGTGAATACCGGCCCTCAAAAAAATAGGAGATGTCTTATTTTTGTCCATTTTGACATTCTGATGGACCCAATAGAAGTCAGTGTACCCCTATTGACGGACGTCGTACAGAATGACATCCATCCGACATCCATTGATACGTACTAGTTGTCAGGAGACGCAGAGGAGGGGCAAGAAGATCCTTAAAAAAAAGGCCAATGAAATTCGTCCATTTTTTTTTAACAGTAATTAAAAACGGATCATGAACGGAACGGCTGTTAAAAACAGTTGACCGTGAAATGGGTAGATGCACGGATGCAAAATGGCCATGAAAAACAGACAGTTTAACTGTTTTTAACGTCCATATTTTCTTCCCTGTTGTGCGAATGTAGCCTAAGGCTAGATGCACACGTCCGTTAAACCCGGACGTGACCAGTCCGTGGTAACCAGGACTGGATTTCTTCTTGACAGCCGGAGCGCAGGGCGTCATAGCAACCAATGACGCCATGTGCTCCTGCTGTAAAGAAGAAATCCAGTCCTTGTCAGAACGGATCCGTTTGCATTATCATAAACAAAGTCAAAACGGATCCGTCCTGAACACCATTGAAAGTCAATGAGGGACGGATCCGTTTTCATTTGCACCATATTGTGTGAATGAAAACGGATCCGTCTCCATTGGCTTACATTGTATGTCAGGACGGATCCGTTTGGCTCCGCATCGTCAGGCGGACACCAAAACTCTGCTTGTCGGCCTCCAGAGCGGAATGGAGGCGGAACGGAGCCGAACTGATGCATTCTGAGCGGATCCTTATCCATTCAGAATGCATTGGGGCAAAACTAATCCGTTTTGGGACGCTTGTGAGAGCCCTGGAACGGATCTCACAAACGGACCCAGAAACGTCAGTGCATAAAAGTAATAGAACTCTAAAAAATATACATAGCTGATATTTCCATCATATTAAAAAAAAAAATATTCTAAATTATATATCCTCCAAAATAGTAAACATACGGCCAAAAAATAAAAAATAAAATCTAATCAACAATGCAACAATAAAAAGGCTACAAGGGCGAGAAAAAATTCTAAAATAAACATTTCTACAAGGAAAGAAGAGACATTCCATCCAGTCCTACATACAAAAGATAGGGTTAATATAGAATATACTTGTGTAGTAGTGATATAAAACTACATATGAGATGATCCATGTGTATACGCTGCTGTGGAAACTCTGTCTCACGACCCGTCTCATGGTGGTCTCTGGACGCAGTTTTGCTTTTTTTTCCTATTTTTTTAAGAGCTTGTTGGTGTATTGTGAATCCCCTGCAGTGGTCTGCTTCCTGTGCTTCCATTATTCACACGCTCATCTCTCATATACGCAGATGAAGAAGGGAAGGAGAAAGGACGTGGCTGTTAATAGGAGCCCCACCTGCACAATGGGGGTGTATCTTATGTATCACCATACATGACATGTTGCCTATTAGCCGACTACAGGTTCTTGATGTTGCTCTCACACTTAGATCAGCCACGTGGGGTTGGTTAGGCTACTTTCACACTCGCGTTTTGGGCGGATGCGTCATGAATCTGCAAAAATGGATCCGTTACAATAATACAACCCTTTGCATTCGTCATGAACGGATCCGTTTGTATTATCTTTAACATTGCCAAGACGGATCCGTCATGCACTCCATTTATAGTCAATGGGAGATGGATCCGTTTTCTGATGTGCCAGATTGTGTCCGAGAAAACGGACCCGTCCCCATTGACTTATATTGAGTGCCAGGACGGATCCGTTTCATCAAGCGGAATGGAGACAGAACGGAGGCAAACTGATGCATTCTGGGAAGATATTCAGTGCCCCCCCCACACACACACACACACACATTGACATACTGCTGTCAGATAAGTGTATGTTCACATTTGACAGATTTCCTGCAAACATTTCTGCGACTGTTCCATATGTGATTGGGGATTGTAAGATGCCATGCATCGGTCACAGGAACAACCCCAATCACACGGATGAAAGGGGTCAGTCAGAAATTCCTACAATAAATCTGCCACATGTGAACACGCCCTAAGGGCACACGAACATATTTTCTTTCTGTGTCCGTTCTGGGTTTTTTTGAGAACCGTATGCGGAACCATTCATTTTAATGAGTCTGTACTCTGTTTCCGTATGTCTGCGTGTCCTTTCCACAAAAAAATAGAACATGTCCTATTATTGTCCGGATTACTGACAAGGATAGCACTGTTCTCTTAGGGGCCAGCTGTTCCGTTCAGCAAAATATGGAAACCACACAGATGTCATCCGTATTTTTTGCAGATCTGTTTTTTATGGACCGCAAAATACATACGGTCGTGTACATGAACCCTAAAGGGGTCTGTCCAATGACTGATACAGTGTCTAAAATAGACACATGGAGCAATTCTGTATCTGCGACCCTGTTAGATACACTCTCTAGAGGTCGGATCCATGGCAAAAATCTAAATGGGACCCCCATTATGGGGCTTGATACCACCCAGGACAGAAAGCACTAGTGTTTACTGCCCACTCCATGCCCTTTCCATGACCCATGCCCCCTTGCTTGTTAAAGGGGCTGTCTGGTTGCTAATATTTAAAAAAAAAAGGGCCAGATTGGCTTGAAAAAATTAAAACAAGCAATAGCTGACCGATCCCCGCTGCTCCCCCTCTGTGAGTCCCCGGCCCGTTGCTACTTCCTGGATCCTCCCGACACAGGAAATGTGACCACGCAGCCAATCACTGGCCGCAGTCGTGACCTACCTCAGCCAGTGACTGGCAGAGAGGTCACATTTCCCCAGGAAGCAGATGCTGGGGAGGGACCCGGGTAGCGCTGGAATGGGAGAAGCAGGGGATCAGTGAGGTGTTACCTTTTTAAAGCTGTTCAGACATTTTTTTTTTTTTTTTAAAATAAAATAAAATGACTAGTTAGACAACTCCGTTAAGACATTGTTAACACTCGTGGTTTGTGTTAATCACAGAAACCACAATATTGTAAAAATGTATTACGTGACATATACGAACCACATTGACCTATAGCGGAGTCTGTCAGGTTCTGTTGTTTCGAGAGGAAACATTTTTTATACACATAGCACTACTTTTTTCTGTCAAATGTGATAAAATCTGTTACGGAGGCTCCAAGCGAGTTCTCTGATGTCAGTGTAAGGGCTCGTGCACACGACCGTTGTTGTTTTGCGGTCCGTTTTTCACGGATCCATTGTTTCGCATCTGAGGTTTTTTTTTTCTCTGATTTAAGTCCTCTTCTGTTCCGTTATTCGACAAAACATATCCGTATGGTTTCCATATGCGATCCGTTTTTTGCGGATCAGAAACGGAAACAGTAACTTATTAATCACCAAATACATGAGCAATGTGGGCTGGGCATAGCATTTCTACAGTATGGATCCACAATATATGGATGACATACGGATGTGTTCTGTTTGCGTTCCGTATTTTTGCGGACCCATTGACTTTAATGGGGCCTCAGACCGTGATTTGCGGACAATAATAGGACATGCACTACTTTTTTGCGGAACAGCAATGCGGACAAATGGAAAACGGAATGCACATGGAGCAACTTCCGTATTTTCTACAGCCCCATTAAAGTGAATAGTTCCCCATACGGGCTGCACAAAAAAGGGTACGGAAGTGGAAAGAAAATACGGTCGTGTGCATGAGCCCTAAGTAGAACCTCTGGAGAGGGGAGTCATGCACAGGTTTTGGGATGGGAACAACCAGGGTGTTGGACCCCCTTTTTTCAAGGGCCCCACAGCCGCCGCATGGCGTGCCTTGATGGCATGCATGTCCTTACTCCTGCAGGACATGTATGATCAGATGAAACTTTGTGCGGCTATTTGTCAAGTCTCAGTAAAGGGGCACCCCAACCAAATACAAATATAAAATGGTGTAAAAAAGAGCTGATACTTACCTGACTGATTCCCCACTGCTGTCCGGGTCTCTGCTGCGCTGCACTTCCTGCTGACGCCCTGAGACACCAGGAAATGGCTGGGAATACGGCTCAACCAATCACTCACTGAGACGGGTCATCTCTGCAGCCATTGATTGGCCGAGCAGCATTCACATCTATTTCCCGCCGATCGGGACAGGAGCTGGAGGTGGAGCGCAGCGAGAAGCTGGGGACCATTGGAACGTCGTCGGCAGGTGATCGGCGAGGGGATTATAAGCTCTGTGGTTTTTTTACTCCATTTGTGTCGGCTGCAAGCATTTTATTAGGCTTTAGGTAAAATATTATAAAAACAATTCTTTTATTTATTTTACGCACTGATATAGCGCCAACATATTCCGCAGCGCTGTACACACATTATCATCAATCACTATTAGTATTCTTAATAACACCGCCTGGAATAGACTGACCCCTGGAATCTAATCATCCTTTTCGGGGCACAGGCGACAGACACATCGTTTGCTCGTTGCTTTATTAAACGACATGCTTCCTTACACAAGGTATACGGCAATAAATAAACAGGGCGTCAGATGAGCGGGATCCCGTCACATTGTGTCACAGTGCACTCTTCGCGCTCCGGCTCGGGAACGCCGTGTAGCACCAGAGCACAAGACGTCTCAGTTCTGGATTCTTTCATTCCAGTCGCCAGAGTTGGGCGAGAGCTCTCCCCTGTGACGGAAAAGTTAATTTTTTAAAGACTTTATTCAAACAGCGGATGGAGGTTAGTCCGGCAGGAAAATGACTACTGTAGCTCTGGATTTAACCCCTTGCTAATACAACAGACCCATTGTGAGAGTATGAACAGCAGCAGGTTAAATCAGGACCAAACGATCTACAGCTCCGGCTACCTGTCTATTCATCGACATTGTATTCTGCTGAGTCCTCAACCGAATGCACCAAATACACAGTGTCCATATCACTACTGCATATACATGATGTGTGATATACCAGCTGTACATATATAATTATATACAGGAGATGCCCAGGTTATACCAGCATGCTCCATATCACTATATACAAGAAGATGTATAACTTATACCAGCTGTACATATATAATTATATACAGGAGATACCCAGGTTATACCAGCATGCTCTATATCACTGTATACAAGAAGATGTATAACTTATACCAGCTGTACATATATAATTATATACAGGAGATACCCAGGTTATACCGGTATGGTCCATATCCTTATATACAAGAAGATGTATAACTTATACCAGCTGTACATATATAATTATATACAGGAGATACCCAGGTTATACCAGCATGGTCCATATCACTATATACAAGAAGATGTATAACTTATACCAGCTGTACATATATAATTATATACAGGAGATACCCAGGTTATACCAGCATGGTCCATATCACTATATACAAGAAGATGTATAACTTATACCGGCTGTACATATATAATTATATACAGGAGATACCCAGGTTATACCAGCATGCTCCATATCACTATATACCAGAAGATGTATAACTTATACCAGCTGTACATATATAATTATATACAGGAGATGCCCAGGTTATACCAGCATGCTCCATATCACTATATACAAGAAGATGTATAACTTATACCAGCTGCACATATATATTATATACAGGAGATGCCCAGGTTATACCAGCATGCCCCATATCACTATATACAAGAAGATATATAACTTATACCAGCTGTACATATATATTATATACAGGAGATACCCAGGTTATACCGGTATGGTCCATATCCTTATATACAAGAAGATGTATAACTTATACCAGCTGTACATATATAATTATATACAGGAGATACCCAGGTTATACCAGCATGGTCCATATCACTATGTACAAGAAGATGTATAACTTATACCAGCTGTACATATATAATTATATACAGGAGATACCCAGGTTATACCAGCACAGTCCATATCACTATGTACAAGAAGATGTATAACTTATACCAGCTGTACATATATAATTATATACAGGAGATACCCAGGTTATACCAGCACAGTCCATATCACTATATACAAGAAGATGTATAACTTATACCGGCTGTACATATATAATTATATACAAGAGATACCCAGGTTATACCAGCATGGTCCATATCACTATATACCAGAAGATGTATAACTTACACCAGCTGTACATATATATTATATACAGGAGATGCCCAGGTTATACCAGCATGCCCCATATCACTATATACAAGAAGATATATAACTTATACCAGCTGTACATATATATTATATACAGGAGATGCCCAGGTTATACCAGCATGCCCCATATCACTATATACAAGAAGATATATAACTTATACCAGCTGTACATATATAATTATATACAGGAGATGCCCAGGTTATACCAGCATGGTCCATATCACTATATACAAGAAGACGTATAACTTACACCAGCTATATATCTATAATTATATACAGGAGATACCCAGGTTATACCAGCATGGTCCATATCTCTATATACACGATGTATAACTTATACCAGCTGTACATATAAAACTATATACAGGAGATACCCAGGTTATACCAGCATGCATGGCCCATATCACTATATACAAGAAGATGTCTAACTTATACCAGCTGTACATATATAATTATATACAGGAGATACCCAGGTTATACCAGCATGCTCCATATCACTATATACCAGAAGATGTATAACTTATACCAGCTGTACATATATAATTATACACAGGAGATACCCAGGTTATACCAGCATGCTCCATATCACTATATACAAGAAGATGTCTAACTTATATCAGCTATACATATATAATTATATACAAGTATATAAGGTATACATCTTCTTGTATATAGTGATATGGAGAATGGTGGTATAACCTGGGCATCTACTTATATAATGGTATATGCACATTTAGTATAAGTTATACATCTTATAGATAGTAATATGGACTGTACTGGTATAACCTGGGCATCTTCTGTATATAATGGTATATGTACATCTGGTATAACCTGGGCATCTTCTCTATGTAATGGTATATGTACAGCTGGTATAACCTGGGCATCATCTGTATATAATGGTATATGTATAGCTGGTATAACCTGGGCATCTTCTATATATAATGGTATATGTACAGCTGGTATAACCTGGGCATCTTCCATATATAATGGTATATGTACAGCTGGTATAACCTGGGCATCTTCTGTATATAATGGTATATGTACAGCTGGTATAACCTAGGCATCTTCTATATATAATGGTATATGTACAGCTGGTATAACCTGGGCATCATCTGTATATAATGGTATATGTACAGCTGGTATAACCTGGGCATCATCTGTATATAATGGTATATGTACAGCTGGTATAACCTGGGCATCTTCCTTATATAATGGTATATGTACAGCTGGTATAACCTGGGTATCTTCTGCATATAGTGATATAAAACCCTCTCACAATGGGTCTTGTTTATTTTCAAGCCCAGGATTGGAGATGAGATGGCAGGACATGTGCCCGGATGCTCTCCTCTTTCACTGCTGTCAACCATGTGCCAGTCTGGTTGCTGGAGATGAAGCGCTTAGCTGCCACAGTCTTTTCATTGGCATACTTACCGACATTTGAATACCAAATTGCCAGACATTTTGAACAGTGCCAGTTCTGTACAAAAATGCCTTATTTTAGGCATAAACCTGTCCCTTTGTGGTTGGGTTTTGAGACAGTCCAGCAAACATCAGGACGGTGGGTAACTATTCAATGAGATTATCAGGAGACGTCCATCGCAACGAATCTGAGGTCCTTAGAGGAGGGCAAACCTGGCACTCCACCGAGGGCAGGGAATGGTTTGACAGCCGGAGAAGGACTCCAGCCACAGCTTTCTCTTACATGTTTGTAAAAATAAATAGGCTTTGTTCACACCTGCGTTGGAGCCTTTTTGACAGAAAGACTAGGTCTGTATGCAGCATTTTCCTCTTAAGAGGACAGATACCGATGGTTCCTATCATAAGTTGAAGGGGTCCTACGGACGCTCTTGGTATCCATCATACAACAGATCCGCTAACGCATTGTGGTTTGCGTTATAAAAGGAAATCTCAAAAAGTGTATTTATTTCTGGGAATGATAACTGCCAGTAGCAAATTAAAGGGGCATTCCAGGCTCCTGATATTAATGACCGATCCTCAAGAAAGGTCATCAATACCCGATCAGTGGCGGCCTGCACCCCCATCGATCAGCTGCACCCTGCAGCCTTTGGACTTGAATGGAACAGGTTGAACAGCGCCGTTCAAACTATAGTGGCCATACCTGGGTACTGCAGCTCACCGCCTATTAACTTCAATGGGAGATGAGCTGCAGTAACCTACCACAGCCACTACACTCCAAACGGCGCTGTGCTTCCTGTCCTGTTCAAAGTGCTGGTTTTAACGCCGTAGGCTGCAAGGAACAGCTGATCGATGGGGTGCAGGCTGTCCGAGCCTCTCAGATCCTGAGGATAGGTCATCAATATCAGGAGACTGGAAAACCCCTTTAAGTGCACTGGAAACCCCCTTTAAAGGATATAAACTCCTTTGCACTGGTTTACCATGTAGGATAGGCGCATCTGAGCATTTCTTGCTCTGATGCTCCCCCTTGCCTTGTAGAGCATCCCAGTGGGTACCCGCCTCTAAAACTGCCCAGAACAGCGCTATACACCGCCCACTTGAGCCAGTGACATCATCGGGCTCCCTGCAGAAGTCTCCGCCTAGCATAGTGTTGTAAAGCCCGATACGTCACAACACTACATGTCCCCTGCGCTGTAAACCAGAACAAACTAAGTTCTGAACCCGAACAACCCCTTTAAGTGATTTTTTTGTGATTCTGGGTTGGGGCAACGTGTAAGTCACACTGCAACCCCATTTAATTCAATGCACACAGCTGCAATCCGTATTTTGCAGATCCGCGATTTATGAATGTAGCCTTATGCACATAAAAGGCAGTATAAGGGCTTGTTCACACGAATGTGCGGATCCGCAAAACACAGATGCCGCCACTGTGCCTTACGCTATTTGCGGAGCGTAAAACGGACGGCCTTTTATAGACAGCATACGGAGTGATGTCCACATCTTTTGCAGCCCCATTGAAGTGAATGGCTCCGCACCCGAGCCGCAAAAAATGCGGCTTGGATGCGGAACCAAACCACGGTCGTGCGAATGAGCCCTTACTGGTATGGCTACAGGGGTGGATTTTCTACTACAGATTTTGGCAAATTCCACAGTGAATCCACTGCAAAATCTGAGTTAGGCTACATGCACACGACAGTTGTTTTTTGCGGTCCGCAAAACGGGGTTGCGTTGTTCCGTGATCCGTGTCCATTTTTGCTTCCGTTGTGTTTCCGTTTTTTTTGCGGACATGACACAAAAGATTTTACCAAAAGACAGGCTTCAATTTTTGCCAAGTGCCTGCCAAGGGATCCGCAAAAAAACGTGGCCGCGGAACACGGATGACACACGGATGGCCATCCGCATTTTTTCACGGTCCCATTGACGTAAATGGGTCCGCGAACCGTTTTTCGTGGACAAGAATAGGACAGGTTATATTTTTTTGATGGACTGGAATCACGGACGCAGAGGACAAACGGTGCATTTGCCGAGTTTTCCACAGACCTATTGAAAACCAATGGGTCTGCAGAAAATTACGAAAAATGGCACAACGGACACGGAATCAAACAACGGTCGTGTGCATGAGGCCTTAGGCTACATTCACACGACCGTAGTGTTCTGTGGATCTGCAAAACACAGATACTGGCCCGTGTGCGTTCAGAAATTTGCAGACTGCACATGGCCGCTGGTGCCATAGAAAAGGCCTATTCGTGTCCACAATTATTTTTTGCAGAGCTGCGGAACGGAACTACACCAGAACACTACACCGTGTGCTGTAAGCATCTTTTGCGGCCCCAATAAAATGAATGGGTCCGCACCCGTTCCACAAAATTGCGGAACGGATGCGGACTCATTCATACGGTCGTGTGAAGGTAGCCTTAGGCGACTTTCACACCTGCAGCACCACGATTCGGCCGCCTGATCCAGCAGACAATACCGGGAATCGGCTGGACACAAAGCATAGCATGCAGAGTTTGTGCCAAACACACGAGCAATATGGGCTGGGTATAGCATTTCTACAGTATGGATCCGCGAAATACGGATGTGTTCCATGTGCGTTCCGTATTTTTTGCGGACCCGCTGACTTGAATGGGGCCTCGGACCGTGATTTGCGGACAATAATAGGACATGCGCTACTTTTTTGCGGAATGGCCATGCGGACAAACGGAAACGGAATGCACACGGATTTACTTCCTTATTTTCTACAGCCCCACTGAAGTGAATGGTTCCGCATACGGGCCGCACAAAAAACGGAACGGAAGCGGAAAGAAAATACGGTCGTGTGCATGAGCCCTTACTGTAATACAATGTGGAATTTCCATTGTGAAAAATCCGCAGCATATCTACCGTGTGTGAACATACTCTTAGGCCTCATGCACACGTATTTTCTTTCCGTGTCCGTTCCGTTTTTTTTGTGGACCATATGCGGAACTGTTCATTTCAATGGGTCCGCAAAAGGTAGGTACTCCGTGTACATTCCGTTTCCGTATGTCCGTTTTTCTGTTCCGCAAAAAAATAGAGCATGTCCTATTTTTTTCTAGTTTGCGGACAGGGATAGGCATTATTACAACGGATCCGCAAAAGAAAAAAAACAGATGCCATACAGAACGTCATCCGTTTTTTTGGCGGATCCACAATTTGCGGACCGCAAAACACATACGGTCGTGTGCATGAGGCCTTGTATTACTGAACATTTTTATTTAATGCAAAGGAATGTCAGAATCTAAGGTAGAAGCTCCAGCTTCCCACAACGTGATTCACGTGTTCCCCTAGTGGCGGTATCAAAGCATAGGATCTGGACCACCTGAGGGTTGATGTCCGGCTATGTGTTTATTAAAATTCCTTTCATCCGGCATCCGATAGTCCAGAAAGTCTATTAGTGGTGCATGTGCTAACCTGAAATCCCATTAGGAAGGTTCCGGTTTTGGCAAAATGTTGCCTTTTATGTTGCGCTTTCTTTCTGGAGAATCTAAACGGTTACATTGTATCCACTTTTCTAGGATACATTCATTAGAAAGTAAAGGAATTTCCTGCATATCTGCAGCAGCATTCTTTCAGTCTGACATCTGATAGTCCAGAAATTCTTGTTTCCTGTAACCCTGTCGCAAAAGTAGAAGTGTCAAAAAATAAGCAGAGACGAGACTGATCAAAGGGGTAGAATACTGATGAGCTATCCTCGCGGTAGGTCATCTATATCCAATGGGTGGGGGTCTGACTCAGGGCACCCCTGCCGATCAGCTGTCTGAGGAGGCCATGGTGCAGCGGCGAGCACTGCAGCCTCTTCCTATGCCAGTGACGTTCATCGGTCGTACGGCCTATGTGCAGCAATACCGAGCACAGCCACTATGCAACGCACGGCGCTGTGTTTGATATTCTGGGAGTGCTCACCGCAGCACCGCAACCTCTTCAAACTGATCAGCGGGGGTGGCGGCACTCATACCTTCCCACTGATCTGCCCCCACTAAAGGGCAGCACAAGACACAAAGGATGTGACTCCACCCTCACAGAGTCCTGTGTATTACATATCGCATGCAGTGTTCCCATGACTGATGTAAAAAATAAAAATCAGACATCACATAGCCCATGACAATCTCTTTCTAACAAAGCTAGGACCAGCCCTGGGTGCAGAGATCTCCCAAAGGCTGGTAGCTCATGGGGCGTATCCTTTCTCAGGGGGCGTGTCCTTTCTTGGGTGGGTGTCTTTTCTCCCGCAGCTCTCGGCTGAAGATTTAAACTGAGCGCGTGCGACCACATCAGAGAGGTAGACAGAGAAATAAGGAAAGGAGCAGGCAGCAGGTGGCGCTATACAGATACATTTTATTGAATACATTTTAAATGACACGCAATTACAAAAGTATTCCGATCCAGGTGCTGGTTACAAAAATGTAGACCACCCCTTTAATGCTGCAGTCACTTCTAGCCTGTAGAAATAATGATTATTGAGGACAATGACGTTGTTAATGGTGATTGAGAAGGTCAGGGGCGTACTGGACAGGGGGGGTCAGCTACTGCACTCCTAAAGAGGTATTCCGACAATAGACCTTCATAGCATTTCCCTAGAGCTGTTGTAAAACTACAACTCCCAAAATACACACTCCCATAGAAGTGTATGGAGCATGCTGGGAGTTGTAGTTTCAGAACAGCTGAAGTGCCCCTGCCCTAAGGAATAGGATAGGTTGGGATTGGCTCACATTGTACATGGCAGAACCCAGCCGCTCAGGGGGTGACAGGTGCCACGCTCTCCATTATCTGTGGCGCGGCCCTGGTGGCCGGTAAGGGGGGTCCACGTCCCTGTCTGCTCCTCACACACAGTATACACAGTGCCACCCCGCCACTGCACCACCGCCGCCCTCACTATATACCGGAGCATTAACTAATTCTACATTATATCGCTACACACTGAAAGCAGAGGGAAATTAACCCTTGCATCACCACAACTACTACTGCAGCAATGGGTGCTTGTCCAACCTTCAGGGAAGATACTCCAGGCACACGAGGGGTTACAGAAGCCTGTGATAGCCTGCAGGGAATCAGCGCGGCTGGATAATGCCTGGATTGTCCGGCAGAGCGGAGGATGGTTGCACGGAATACCTCGGTGGACGATCACTACTTCAGCAGTCTGCAACCTGCGGCTCTCCAGCTGCTGTGAAACTACAACTCTCAGCATGGCCAGGGAATCTGCTTACAGCGTACGCTGGGTCCAATGGTTTACATGATCACATTCTGTTACATTGACATCATATGGCGGTGTAAACGTGTGGAATGACATCCTCCTCCGGTATCCAGACCATGACGTCATCACGTCTAATTAACCCCTGCGGTGCTTGTCAGCCCTGTACCGCCATATAATGCCAACGCTACCGCTGTAAGAAGACAGTGAACCCTGAGGCACTTGGACGGGATAGGAGATGCTGGGAGATGTAGTCTTAGTCACACAGCCACACTTCGAAGATCCCTATACAGTGACCTCATCTGCCATCATGACATTCGCATCCTTTTAACCCCCGCAGTGCCATCTAGTCAGTGGAATGCAGCGTGATACCACAGCCACAAAGAGGAGACATTCTGGGAGTTGTAGTTCCACAAGATCCCCGGGCAATGACATCACCTGCCATCGTGGCATCCGATGCTATTAACCCTTGCTGTGCCAGCTAGTCAGTGAAATGCAGTGTGATGTCACAGGCATGAGGACAGGAAATGCTGGGAGTTGTAGTTCCACAAGAGCTAGACGGCCACAGGTTGGAGATCTCTGTACAATGATATCACTTGCCATCATGGCATCCAATGTGGTTAACCCCTGCAGTGCTAGTAAGTCAGTGAAATGCAGGGTGACAGGCATGAGGACAGGATATGCTGGGAGTTGTAGTTTCACAACAGCCACCGGTTGTAGATCCCTGGGCAGTGACATCACCTGCCATCATGCCATTTCTATTAACTCATTCAGCACTGGTCAGTTGGTTACCGCTATGTAATCTTGTGCATATAAAGCAATGTGCATTATAAATATGAGAAAAAAAAAAAAACTTTTACCTCTAGGTACAGCCACCCCCCCCCCCCCCTTCCTTCTTTACATTAAGCTAGAACAGCACAGTAGATTCCCCCCAAATCTCCCGGCCGCTTTTCATAGGTCCTTTATCTGCGGTGGGAGGGCAGCACTACCACTATTGGGTACAGAAAATGCTTCTTTTATAAGATCTGCCCTTTTTCTTTTTTCTTTTTTTTTTTGTAACATAGACACAAACAAGCACAAGAACCCTATGAGCCCAGGCAGCTGCTGCTTGTTCTTCTTGCCTTTTCCTGCAGGAGCTGCACTCTTTTGCCTGTCTCCTGGTAGCTGGTGATGAGCTCAGGGCATGGGGGCAGCAGTCTGGGCACCACACATGCTGATCTGCTTGATCCTGTGTCAGGACACCACGTGCTTTCTGTGTGGCTCCTAGACTGCAAAGGACTCACTATATAAACCACAAAACCCCTAATCATTTACAAATCCAGCCTCCACCACCACCAGCACTGGGGCTGCCTCCTGCTGAAAAAAAGCTCCTCCACCACTGGGGCT
Source organism: Bufotes viridis (assembly GCA_033119425.1). Lineage (NCBI taxonomy): Eukaryota > Metazoa > Chordata > Amphibia > Anura > Bufonidae > Bufotes > Bufotes viridis. Next base: position 42,998,738 of record CM065592.1, on the reverse strand, counting down.
GCCTCCTGCTGAAAAAAAGATCCTCCACCACCACCACCACCAGCACTGGGGCTGCCTCCTGCTGAAAAAAAGATCCTCCACCACCACCACCACCAGCACTGGGGCTGCCTCCTGCTGAAAAAAAGATCCTCCACCACCACCAGCACTGGGGCTGCCTCCTGCTGAAAAAAAGATCCTCCACCACCACCAGCACTGGGGCTGCCTCCTGCTGAAAAAAAGCTCCACCACCACCACCACCAGCACTGGGGCTGCCTCCTGCTGAAAAAAAGCTCCACCACCACCACCACCACCAGCACTGGGGCTGCCTCCTGCTGAAAAAAAGCTCCTCCACCACCACCACCACCAGCACTGGGGCTGCCTCCATGGAGAAACCCTGACACATCTTCACAAGACAAGAAGGGGATCAAAGAAGGAGGCTGCACCGAACCCTGGACACAGCAGATAAGACTGTGGGGTGCAGGGGGTGGGGGGCTCTGCTAGACATCCAGGGGGTGCAAACTACTGACACCTACATGCATATGGGGGGGCTCTAGGCAGCTGTTTACAGTTAGGGGACTTTCTATGGTACAGGGAGGGTGCACATTGGTAGGGGATAGCTAGAGGGACTGCATAGTACAGGGGACTGTCACATGTAGACTGCAGCCAGGTGACATAGTACAGGGGACTGTCACATGTAGACTGCAACCAGGTGACATAGTACAGGGGACTGTCTCATGTGGACTGCAGCCAGGTGACATAGTACAGGGGACTGTCACATGTGGACTGCAGCCAGGTGACATAGTACAGGGGACTGTCACATGTAGACTGCAACCAGGTGACATAGTACAGGGGACTGTCACATGTAGACTGCAACCAGGTGACATAGTACAGGGGACTGTCGCATGTAGACTGCAGCCAGGTGACATAGTACAGGGGACTGTCTCATGTGGACTGCAGCCAGGTGACATAGTACAGGGGACTGTCACATGAAGACTGCAGCCAGGTGACATAGTACAGGGGACTGTCACATGAAGACTGCAGCCAGGTGACACATAGTACAGGGGACTGTCGCATGTAGACTGCAGCCAGGTGACACATAGTACAGGGGACTGTCGCATGTAGACTGCAGCCAGGTGACATAGTACAGGGGACTGTCGCATGTAGACTGCAGCCAGGTGACATAGTACAGGGGACTGTGGACAGATCGCACACTTGAGTCGGTCGCATAAGACTGGAGCAGGAGCTGAGGGAGTGGACACCTACCGAACCTGCGATCCGACATCTCCCCTAACAAGGGATCCACCAGTACAAAAACCGATCTCCAAGGCAAGGGATCCACCAGTACAAGAACCGATCTCCAAGGGATCCACCAGTACAAGAACCGATCTCCAAGGCAAGGGATCCACCAGTACAAGAACCGATCTCCAAGGGATCCACCAGTACAAGAACCGATCTCCAAGGGATCCACCAGTACAAGAACAGATCTGCAGCAGAGAGGGATCCATTGGTACAGGAACTGATCTCCACCCCTCGGCTGATGAAGGACAGAAGGATCCCCTTAGACATGAACTGATCTTCCAGCAGGGTCCCCTTCAGAAGCCTCCATCCCACCCCAATCCATCACCTGACGGATCCTCTCATCCATAAAGTGCTCTCCATCAGCAGGATCCCTGAAGCGATCTCCAGCGCTGCTCCTGGGCTGGGATCCAGTGATCTCCTCGTCCTGAGCTCCCACCAGCTATCATGTACTAGTAGTGCACTCAGAGATCTGTTAACCCCCTCGTTACACTGACCTATCGGGGTGCCCTGTGCCCCCCACTTCTCCTTCCTTCTCCCACCATCGCCCTGACAATAACCCCCGGCTGTTGTGATGCGTATTCCCGTAGATCCCAGCACCAGCCGGAGGTTCAGCCCGCCCTCCAGCAGCCTGCAGCCCGGCAAGATGAGCGACGTGAGCCCGGTGCCCGGCGGCCCGCAGCAGCCTCAGCCCCAAAGCCAGCAGCAGCAGCAGGAAGCGGCGCTCCCGGTGCCCCGGCTGCGGGCGCACGACAACCGCACCATGGTGGAGATCATCGCCGACCACCCGGCCGAGCTGGTGCGGACGGACAGCCCCAACTTCCTGTGCTCAGTGCTGCCCTCCCACTGGCGCTGCAACAAGACCCTGCCGGTCGCCTTCAAGGTGGGTGCTGCATGTGTGTGCACGGGAGCTAACCCTGAGTGCGTCCTGTCCTGCAGACCGCTATGTGTGTATGGGAGCTAACCCTGAGTGCGTCCTGTCCTGCAGACCGCTGTGTGTGTATGGGAGCTAACCCTGAGTGCGTCCTGTCCTGCAGACCGCTGTGTGTGCACGGGAGCTAACCCTGAGTATGTCCTGTCCTGCAGACCGCTGTGTGTGTATGGGAGCTAACCCTGAGTGCGTCCTGCAGACCGCTGTGTGTGTATGGGAGCTAACCCTGAGTATGTCCTGCAGACCGCTGTGTGTGGTGTACTGTTACTGCATGGCTCCTGGAGAGAAGAGGAGCAGCGCTGCGGCTTCTTCAGCCTCCTTATAGTCTGTACAGGAGTCTAGAGAGAACAGCTGCAGCCTGAGATGTGTATATAGTGTAATCATACACCATGTCAGCTAGATATATAATAACAATCAGATATCTAACACAAAGTATCAGCCTGATGTATAATAACACACAGCATCAGTCTGATATACATATAATACACATTATCAGCTTCATATATAATAGCACTGAATCAGTCTAATACATAATAAAGTATCTGGTTCATATATAATAACACATAGTATAAGCCTCATATGTATAATATACAGTAACAGCTCCATATATTATCATACACAGTAATATATACAATACACAGGGTCTGCCTGATATGTATCATTATACTGCACAGTAATATATACAATACACAGGGTCTGCCTGATATGTATCATTATACTGCACAGTAATATATACAATACACAGGGTCTGCCTGATATGTATCATTATACTGTACAGTAATATATACAATACACAGGGTCTGCCTGATATGTATCATTATACTACACAGTAATATATACAATACACAGGGTCTGCCTGATATGTATCATTATACTGCACAGTAATATATACAATACACAGGGTCTGCCTGATATGTATCATTATACTGCACAGTAATATATACAATACACAGGGTCTGCCTGATATGTATCATTATACTACACAGTAATATATACAATACACAGGGTCTGCCTGATATGTATCATTATACTGTACAGTAATATATACAATACACAGGGTCTGCCTGATATGTATCATTATACTACACAGTAATATATACAATACACAGGGTCTGCCTGATATGTATCATTATACTGCACAGTAATATATACAATACACAGGGTCTGCCTGATATGTATCATTATACTACACAGTAATATATACAATACACAGGGTCTGCCTGATATGTATCATTATACTGTACAGTAATATATACAATACACAGGGTCTGCCTGATATGTATCATTATACTACACAGTAATATATACAATACACAGGGTCTGCCTGATATGTATCATTATACTGCACAGTAATATATACAATACACAGGGTCTGCCTGATATGTATCATTATACTGCACAGTAATATATACAATACACAGGGTCTGCCTGATATGTATCATTATACTACACAGTAATATATACAATACACAGGGTCTGCCTGATATGTATCATTATACTACACAGTAATATATACAATACACAGGGTCTGCCTGATATGTATCATTATACTGTACAGTAATATATACAATACACAGGGTCTGCCTGATATGTATCATTATACTACACAGTAATATATACAATACACAGGGTCTGCCTGATATGTATCATTATACTGCACAGTAATATATACAATACACAGGGTCTGCCTGATATGTATCATTATACTGCACAGTAATATATACAATACACAGGGTCTGCCTGATATGTATCATTATACTACACAGTAATATATACAATACACAGGGTCTGCCTGATATGTATCATTATACTGCACAGTAATATATACAATACACAGGGTCTGCCTGATATGTATCATTATACTCCACAGTAATATATACAATACACAGGGTCTGCCTGATATGTATCATTATACTACACAGTAATATATACAATACACAGGGTCTGCCTGATATGTATCATTATACTGCACAGTAATATATACAATACACAGGGTCTGCCTGATATGTATCATTATACTACACAGTAATATATACAATACACAGGGTCTGCCTGATATGTATCATTATACTGCACAGTAATATATACAATACACAGGGTCTGCCTGATATGTATCATTATACTGCACAGTAATATATACAATACACAGGGTCTGCCTGATATGTATCATTATACTACACAGTAATATATACAATACACAGGGTCTGCCTGATATGTATCATTATACTACACAGTAATATATACAATACACAGGGTCTGCCTGATATGTATCATTATACTGCACAGTAATATATACAATACACAGGGTCTGCCTGATATAGATTTCATACAGTAACCGCCTGACATATAATACACAGCATCAACATGAGATAGAATCATAGGGAGGTTTAGCTGGATGTATAATAACACAGTATTAGCCTCATACATTGTAATGTACAGTATCAGCCTGTTATAGTAATAGCACACAGCCAGAGCCTAATATACATGCAATACATACTAACAGCCTGATAGAGGATAGCTAGCTATGAGAAAGATAGATGGATATTGATATAGCCATACTGACAGTCTGATATGTATATCTATAGTAATACACAGCCGAAGGCAACACAATATATTACACTCTTATAATACAACTTTCCACTAACCATTCCAGAGCAAAGCGCATCTATCTATCTATCTATCTATCTATCTATCTATCTATCTATCTATCTATCTATCTATCTATCATCTATCTATCTATCTATCTATCTATCTATCTATCTATCTATCTATCTATCTATCTATCTATCTATCTCATATCTATCTATCTGTCTATCATCTATCTATCTATCTATCTTCTATCTATCTATCTATCTCATATCTCTCTATCTATCTATCTATCTATCTATCTATCTATCTATCTATCTCATATCTATCTATCTATCTATCTATCTATCTATCTATCTATCTCATATCTATCTATCTCATATCTATCTATCTATCTATCTATCTATCTATCTCATATCTATCTATCTATCTATCTGTCTCCTATCTATCTATCTATCTATCTATCTATCTATCTATCTATCTCTCTCTCTCTCTCTCTCTCTCTATCTATCTATCTATCTATCTATCTATGTTTTGCATTGGCGCTGGAATAGTTAATGCTGCTTGTCTGTGTCTTCCTGCTTTATGATTGGAGCAAAGTATTTTCATTTTCAGTAAATATCCCCGGAGGGGTTTGTGCAGTCACTCAGAGACGCTGCAGAAAGCTTCTTCTCCAGGGGCACATGTGTAATGCTAAATGTATTTCTGTAACAAACTAACATGATTGAAATGTCTATGGATGAGAACCCGCAGGCTGTCGGTTCAGTTCTGCGCTCCGCACATTGACATACACTGCACCAGATGCCTCTTAGGCCTCTTGCACACGACCGTATGGCTTTTTCATTGTTTTGCGGTCCGTTTATAATGGATCCGTGGTTCCATTTTTAGTTTCCGTTTCGGTTCCGTTCCGTTTTTCCGTATGGCATATACAGTATGCAGTAATTCCATAATAAAAATTGGGCTAGTCTTAAAATTTTCAATAGATTGTTCTGAAAAAACGGAACGGATACAGGAAGACATACGGATGCCTTTACTTATGCGTTCCGTTTTTTTTGCGGACCCATTGACTTGAATGGAGCCACTGAACGTGATTTGCGGACAAGAATAGGACAGGTTCTATATTTAAACGGAAACGGAAGGCATACGGAGACACGTCAGTATTTTTTGCAGACCCATTGAAGTGAATGGGTCAGTATACTGTCAGTGTACCTAGCACCTAGGAACAGAACCATTTTTATTTTTTAAAAAAATTAAGAAAATTCCTATTCTTTTATGTGGTCACAAAGTAGTAACAAACAAAGAAAAAAAACATATACATATATAAAATATTTTTTTTTATTTGGGCCATAGTTATAGACAGAATAATTCTAGAGGCTATAAAACTGCAAATTTTTAAATGTTTATTTATCCGAATATTGGGATTCAGTGAATTTTCAGCGTTTTACTTGTAATCATAGAACAGATTTCCTTTTTCATGTGCTTTTTTTAGGTTGAAAATGTCCATCGAGTTCAACCTTAGTGAACAATAACAATAGCAATAATAATATAAAATAGTAATACAAGTAATAATAATTTAAAACATAATAAAACATTATAAATCTATTTTATTGTTGTAAATATTATTGGACACAGGATCATTTAGGTATCACTTTGCATTACTAAAAAACTGCGATCTCTACTAAATGTACTTTTTAAGTTATTATGCAAATTACAATTAAATGTAATGAAATTAGAAAAACAATATACAGCGGATTTTTAAATTTTTTAAGTGCTAAATAATTCGCTAAGTGAGTGGGCGTTTGTGGGCAGTCGTTACAGGAGAATTGGCTACTGTGGCAGACAAACTACTGGTCTGTAAAGGAAGGACTCCCTTCTACGCAGCCTCAGTGAGCTCCTAGGACTTGAAATTATACAGAACAGCGAAAGTGACAGAAGCCATTTTTGACAAATTTGTCCTTAAATAACAGAGGCATTTTATTTTTTCACATTTTTCACTTTTGACACTTTAGATTTAACGACTGCAGATACTTTCCAGTCACCGGAGTCTATAATGATCGCTGGTGATAATACTTCCGCTTTTTAACCATATCTTGTAAGCACATGGATGCATTCTTGAAAAACAAGTAACCGATTAAAAACAAAAAATACGGTAATATACGGACTCAGCGTGACAGTGTAATACATAGGATGATGTCCTTGTAGTCCTGTATATTATCGCTTTTTTGCACGATAAGGTTTTTATTCACGTTTTTTTTTCTTTTTTAAACCTTTTCCCCTTACACTAGGCATAAAATACAGCCCGAACAAAAATCACAAATCTTTTATTACAAATGATTTAAACTCATTTTTATAGTGTAATATTTTAATGTGTATTTTTTTTAGGTTATATTGATCTGGGGGCAGGTGGAACATTTTATTGCTGCTTTTTTATTTTATTTTTTAGTTTATTCAGTCTAACCTTGTAAAAGGCCTGTGACGTGTACTGTATGTAGCCGAACAGAGAGCGTCTAATGCGTTGTATGCCTAAGCCAGGACTTGGATGATAAAGGATGACCCCCTTATGCCCCAACTACTGCATGTGTGAATCCAGCCTGAGGTCCAGCATTGGCATTTCAGACATGAACTTTTTGACTTATGACATCAGAACTGGTTTGTAGGGACTCCACCGGAATTAGGTACCTCCTCTCTCCATTAATGACAGCCTGACCAAGCTATTGTGACAACCTGATCATTGGTAATATAGCTTTAGATATTAAGACCCTTCAGGAAGTGCGCCGCCGCTAACGCTTTACAATTGTGATTATTTATCGTTAATGGTCCGTCAGACCTATAGCGTTTTTTTCGCACACTCACTGACTGAATGTTCAAATTTCACGTTATTAATGTATTAATAAAAGTGAGTGTGCGAAAAAAACGCTATAGGTCTGACGGACCATTAACGATAAATAATCTGATCATTGTAACACAGCAAACTGCTTGATCGTAGCGCAGCCGCAGAATTTTTATGCAGAATAATAATAATCTTATAGATATTCCGCAGCGCTTTACGGTTCAGAATTATTTCTTATTAGTCTTTTATCAACCAAAGTATTAGCATAACATAAATCAGGAATTATTTGCCTACCCCAAATCATGTTTTTGCAAATCATGACATCGTTATTGAATTGTTATACTATTATTATATTTTATATTATTTATATTTGATATAATTTCATATGAAATGCCCCAATGTAAAGTACTACACATTTTATTATATATATATATTTTTTTTTTTATTATGGCCTTAAATCATGGTTGCCAGCTTTACAAAAATTTGAGCATATTAGTAAATATAGGGAATAATAAATAATAATAATAATGATAATAATAATAAAAATAATAATAAAAAACAATAATAAAATAAACCTCTGTCATTAGTTTTGAAGCTTAAGGTATTTACAGTTTATTATGATTGCGATCATCATCATTTTATTGCTAATATGTTCATATTAGTATCAGAGCCATAGGCATAAATTATTTATTATCGATTTTTACAATTTTTTTGGTTTTCCAATAAGTGCATGTCTGAGATTTGTAGCTAAAATATCCAGAAAAAAAAAATGTAGTTGGAAATCCGGGGGTCAATATATTGTGCTGTAAACAGTCATACACATACATGTGCAGTTCCTGAGACCTCAGACCTCAACGTCTCCCCCCGTTCTCCTGCATCTATAAAAATATATCATGTTTATCCTGATTCTTAGGCTCAGTAGTCCTGAGCTTCTTGATTGAAATTGAGGAAAATATTGTAGAATCTGGAAACCCTTTAGACCAGTCTTAAACCATTGGCTCCCTGGGACAGGACTCTCCCTATTGTAGATGAGGAGGAATCACGACCTGGTTTGACGTTTTTACTGCAGTGAGAGAAGAAGACCTTAGGACATGGTAGTGTTTGGTTAGAAACCACAGAGAGGAATTGTGTATTTGGTTTAGTAAATCCCAACTTGCTTTGCATTGTGGGTAGATAAGTAGGTAAGACGTTCAGAACCTGGGTCATGGGAGGATGATGCAGGGTTAATTTTTAGATATTGATTCACTGATGAGGGTATGATTGTGGTTGTGGTTGGGCTTCAGATCTCCGATCACTGTGTCCAAATCAAACTCAATGGATGCTGACACCTTCAGATGACTGAATCTGTAAGAATTCAATTTACTAACATTTACTTTTGCGGACCGTATGCGGAACCGTTCATTTCAATGGGTCCACAAAAAAAACGGAAGATACTCTGTATGTCCGCATGTCCGTTCCGCAAAAAAATAGAACATGTCCTATTATTGTTTGCATAACGGACAAGGAGAGGACTGCTCTATTAAGGCCTCCTGCACACGACCGTATGGTTTTGCGGTCCATTTTAAAAGGATCCGTTTTTGATTTCAGTAGTGTTTCCGTTCCGTTTGGTTTCCCTTTGTGATCCGTTTTTTGCGGATTGCAGACGGAAATGGAAGCATACAATAATGTTTAAACAGTAAGTACATTAAAATATTTGGCTGGGCATAACATTTTCAATAGATGGTTCCACAAAAAACGGAACGGTTACGGAAGACATACGGATGTGTTCCATATGCATTCTGTTTTTTTTTTTTGTGGACCCATTGACTTGAATGGAGCCACAGAACGTGATTTGTGGGCAATATTAGGACAGGTTCTATCTTTGAACGGAACGGAAATACGGAAACGGAAGGCCCTTCCATTAAAAAAAAAACGAAAAAAACGTAAACGAAAAAAAAATAACCTTTGTGTGCAGGAGGCCTAACTATGAGCAAAAATCCTGTTTCTTTTTTTGTGATTCATACAACTCCAATTTGTAGGATCTAATTTTTGTCAGAATCCATTTTTTTACAGTTTTCTAAAAAAAACACAGATAATTTAGTTTTAAAATATTGGTAGAAGGGATTGAAAGACTGAAGTCGAACAAACAGATCCACAGTCTTTTTTATGAATATGTATGTGAGACGAGCCCCCAAAAACTTTTTGGGGATGGTTCTCTTAAAGAAGAGGCCAGTATAGGAGAGAGAAGGGAACTGAAGATCCTGGGGCATGATCTCAACATTTTTTGTAGTTTAAAGGGTCCCCATGAGTTTTACATGTAATATGCAGCGTGTGTCTACATAGCCCCCAAATCACAACCTTAGGCTACATGCACACGACAGTTGTCTTTTGCTGTCCGCAAATCGCGGATCCGTCTTCCTTTTTTTTCACATCCACATCCACTCCGTGTGTCCGCAAATTTTGTAGGTTGTGTTTCCGTGTGTCTTGTTTTTTTTTTGCGGATCCTCCAAAAAAAACGGAAGGCTTAAACTAGTTTCTTAAAGTACATGTACAAGTGCCCTGGTTTCCAAGCAACCATCCGCAAAAAAATCCGCAAAAAAAAACGGATGCGGATAACAAACGGATGGCTTCCGTTGGTCATCCTCATTTTTTGCGGACCCATTGACTTCTATGGGTCGGCAAACCGTTTTCTGCGGTCAAGAATAGGACATGCCATATTTTTTTTCCGGACGTGAAATGCGGACAGCGGACGCGGACAGGCAACGGAAGAGGCATCCGCATTTTTAACGGATCCATAGAAATGAATGGGAAACCATCGGATCTGCAAAACAAACGGAACGGAGGCCGCAAAAAACCACTGCCGTGTGCATGTAGGCTTCAGCCTGAGCGCTAATGCACACCTATGTATTTTCTTTCCGTGTTCTTACAGTTTTTTGTTTTTTTGCAGACCGTATGCGAAACTATTCATTTCAATGGGTCCGCAAAAAATGGAAGTTACTCCGTGTGCATTCCATTTCTAAATGTCCTTATGTCCGTTCCGCAAAAAAATAGAACATGTCCTATTATTATCCGCATCACGGACAAGGATAGGAGTGTTCTATTAGGGGCCATTACGGGCTATTATGTACCCATTGGTTTTATTGTGTTTATTCACTCATCAGTTGGGGTAAAACCATGGAGACACGCACTATTTTGGTCCATGATGCAGACGAAACACGTCCATTGAAGTCTATGGGTCAGAGAAAACCACTATCACAATATGGATGGCATCCGTGTTCTGTCAGTGGTTTTCACGGACCACTGGTAGGAGATTAATTTACGTGTCCATGGAATAAGGAGGGCACACGGACCAAACACGGCTGCATCATGGGCATCTTCACAGATGAACCTCTGACCATGGTGTCATCATGGACACGGACGTGCGAATAAGGCTTTAGCTTTACGGATGCATGTTAACACATTCATTGCCAGTCTGTTTATGGGAGTATAGTAAAATTCAAAATGGACTGAGCCCCTTTCAAACGTATAGGGTACAATGAAGGGGTTGGCCGGTTTGTAATTTATTATAATTATTTTTTATTTTTTAGAAAAGGCTCAGAATAGGTAAAAAATTAATAAAAGAAGCCGTACTCACCGATCCCTTGCAGCGCTCGGCTCATTGCTTCTGTAGTCCTCCAATGGTCTCTTCTTCTAGGTCCCTCTTGACACAGGAAATGACTGCTCAGCCAATCACTGGCCAAGGCTGCTCACCACTGTGGTCAGTGATTGGCTGATCAGTCATTTCCCGTGTCAGGAGAGACCGGGGGGGATCCAGCCAGCGTCTCAGCAGGAACGGAGGGGAGTCTGGCTGAGCCATTTGTAGAATATTTTTACCCGTCCTGCGAACACAGCGACGTGTGATTTACTGGCCCTTGTTATTTTATAAAGGGGTTCTCGAGGACTAGGAGTAATAAGTAATGTTTACTGCGGAGTAACCACTAATATATAGCAGACAGATCAAATACTTCATTTGCATATTTTTTAAAGTTCATTCAAAAAATCCATTAATCTGGATGAAGTCTGGAGTTCTCGAGGCTGCTGACCCCTGGCTTAGGGTCTCCATAGGCCTACATGATGTATAAGACATATATACCTACCTCATCTAACTGTTGTATCTACAAAAACTCACCGATTTAAAGGGGTGTTCCTATTTCACAAAATGTCTGCTAGGTGGGTATTCCACTTCTAGTACCCAACAGCTATCGAGAGAACAGGGGTTCCCCGACTCCTATTCTAATAAACCGAAGTATTAAAGTCTGTGGAGTTCTGGAACTGCTCTGGATATGCCGTACCCTTTTTCTTACAGGGCTTGTCCAAGATTTAAAAAATACAATATGGCTGCTTTGTTGCAGAGACGGCACCACCTCTGCCCATGCCTCCTTTGAAGTGAATGGAGCCGCTGTTTCTGGAAGCCGTGTTTTTCTAATCTTGTACAACACCTTAAAGTGGGAAGAGCTCCATAACATAACGCAGGAGTTTTACATGCAGTCATTTTTTGGGCTTCCGGGCAGTTCTGGGGTGTTCTTCTATTTTTGGCCGCTCATTACTCCCGGGCAGAATTGTCTGTAATTTTCAGGGATTCAATGAGGGTAGCACACCGCCGTGTATTAAGGACATAGCCTAAGAAAGTGTGTTCTGCGTGTCAGGAGGGGGGTGGTAAAGCCGACTCATAACCAGTGTGTTAGATCAGGTGCTAGAATAAGGTCCAGGATGTATTGCTGTGAAATAGGAAATTTGCCTAATTTTATACTTTTTATACTTATTTGTGTATTTGAAGAATGATCTTGGATTATGCATAAAGTTTACAGATCTCTGAAGTATCTATCTAGAGAAAGAGAGGAAACTGGATAGATGGATGAATGCATGGATAGAGAGACATGGGATAGATAATAGATAGATAGATATGAGATAGATAGAGAGATATATAGATAGATATGAGATAAATATATATATAAGATAGATAGATGATAGATAGATAGATAGATAGATAGATAGATAGATAGAAAGATATGAGAAAGATAGATATGAGATAGATAGATAGATAGATAGATAGATAGATAGATAGATAGATAGATAGATAAGATAGATAGATAGATATAAAGATAGATGGATAGATAGATGGATGGATAGATAGATAGATAGATAGATAGATAGACATTGGATATATATTAGATAGGAGACAGATAGATAGATAGATAGATAGATAGATAGATAGATAGATAGATAATAGATATATAGGAGATAGATAGATAGATAGATAGGAGATAGATAATAGATAGATAGATAGATAGATAATAGATTGCTAGATAGGAGATAGAAAGATAGATAGTTAGATACATAGATAACTGGATAGATAGATAGATAGATAGATAGATAGATACATAGGTAGGTAGATAGATAGATAGATAGATAGATATGAGAAAGATAGATAATAAATAGATAGATAGATAGATAATAAATAGATAGATAGATAATAAATAGATAGATAGATATAAAGATAGATAGATGGATAGATAGATAGATAGATAGGCATTGGATATATATTAGATAAGAGATAGATAGATAGATAGATAGATAGATAGATAGGAGAAAGATAGATATGAGATAGATAGATAGATAGATAGATATAAAGATAGATGGATAGATAGATAGATGGATGGATAGATAGACATTGGATATATATTAGATAGGAGGCAGATAGATAGATAATAGATTGCTAGATAGGAGATAGAAAGATAGATAGTTAGATAGATAACTGGATAGATAGATAGATAGATAGATAGATAGATAGATAGGAGATAGATAGATAGATAGATAGATAGATAGATAGATAGGAGAAACAGATGTAGTAGAGTTAGCACACAGGCTTTATGAGACATCTTCAATTGCTTTTTAATGGCTCTTGTTTCAAGATAACGCGATGAGTTAAGAAATGTGAGTTGTGTTAACCCTGCTACATCTGTAGATATGCAATAGATTGGATGGATAGATAATAGATAGATTGATAGATAGATAGATAGATAGATAGATATAAAGATAGATAGATATAAAGATAGATAGATAGGAGATAGATAGATAGATAGATAGATAGATAGATAGATAGATAGATAGATAGATAGATAGATAGATAATAGATAGATAATAGATAGATAGATAGATAGATAGATAGATAATAGATAGATAGGAGATAGATAGATAGATAGATAGATAGATAGGAGATAGATAGATAGATAGATAGATAGATAGATAGATAGGAGATAGATAGATAGATAGATAGATAGATAGATAGATAGTTAGATAGATAGATAGATAGTTAGATATAGATAGATAGATAGTTAGATATAGATAGATAGATAGATAGATAGATAGATGACGTTATTGTCTTTCTTACTCTAAATACTGGAGCTTCACCTCGTCATTGATGATTGTGGCTTCTAGAGATAGAGAAATACAATTAATCAGAAATTACAAAGAAAATGTATTATTTCTCAGACTCATGACTGCCTTACAAAAAAACAAAAACAGACAGAAATACTCTGCTGGATTCTGAGGTTTTTGTTGGAGATCCTCTATCTACACCATTCAGCCTTTTCATCTGGCTGTAGTCGCCCCATTTAAACCTGAGAAGCTCCAGTATGGACGCAGGGTGCTCCTGCCATCTGGTGCACCCCTCCGTGGAGGCTCAGCATTGATGTCAGCGGTGCTCACATCTGCCATTGTCCATGATATTTTTACCACTGTACCTTTAGTTGTGTAGGTCCATGCCCCGTCCAATTGGAAATGGCAGGGGGGGGGGGGCAGTCTGAGCTGGGCACCCCCCGACATGGACCATACTTGAGCTGTTTTTGTCCCTTTGGTTTATCACTTATATGAAAAGACTGTTTTTCTTTATTTTCTGCATTTGCACTTATATCTGATCTCTGAGCCTTCCTGGAAGGGGATATGTACATCGTTATCGTGATTCTCAGAACTTAGGCTTTTTATTGCAGCTCATAAGATATTACACCAGACTTGTTTTAGGTACTTTTGATTTACGTAGCTCTCTCTGTATTATACTCCAGAGCTGCACTCACTATTCTGCTGATGGACTTACAGTTTACATACATTGCGTTTCATATCCTGTACTGATTCTGCTGGTGCAGTCACTGTGTACATACATGACTTATCATGTGCTGAGCCTGAGTTGCATCCTGTATTGTACTCCGGAGCTGCACTCACTATTCTGCTGGTGCAGTCACTGTGTACATACATTACATTAAAAATTCTTTCCTGATTCTGAGTTACATCCTGTATTATACTCCAGAGCTGCACTCACTATTCTGCTGGTAGAATCACTGTATACATACATTACTTATCGTGTCACCAGTTATAGCCTGTACTCCAGAGCTGCACTCATAATTCTACAGGACTCACTACTGTAATTTCCCAGTATTTCCTGCTTGTTACATTTTGGCATAGAGCTTGTCCTAATGATTTGTATTCATACCAGGAACTGTACATTAATTTGATGGCAGAAACTGTATTCTTGCAGTTAACTGACATCCAACTTGATGACTAATAGCAGAATAGTGAGTGCAGCTCTGGTGTATAATACAGGATGTAACTCAGGATCAGTACAGGATAAGTAATGTAATGTATGTACACAGTGACTCCACCAGCAGAATAGTGAGTGCAGCTCTGGATTATCATACAGGATGTAATTTAGGATCAGTACAGGATTAGTAATGTATGTAAACAGTGACTCCACCAGCAGAATAGTGAGTGCAGCTCTGGAGTATAATACAGGATTCAACTCAGGATCAGTACAGGATAAGTAATGTAATGTATATACACAGTGATTACACCAGCAGAATAGTGAGTGCAGCTCTGGAGTATAATACAGTATGTAATCAGGATCAGTACAGGATAAGTAATGTAATATATGTATACAGTGTCTCCACCAGCAGAATAGTGAGTACAGCTCTGGAGTATAATATAGGATGTAACTCAGGATCAGTACAGGATAAGTAATGTAATGTATGTATACAGTGACTCCACCAGCAGAATAGTGAGCGCAGCTCTGAAGTATAATACAAACTGTAACAATATATATATATATATATATATATATATATACACTCTACATGCCTTTTAGGACTATGGCTTACCAAAGCTGGCCATACACTTATAATGGTTGCCCATATGGCAGTCATATGAATGATTTTATGATTCTACTACCAACACGCCACACTAAACTGTCTGACCGGAGAGTCAATTAAAAAAAAAAAAAAACGTGAGAAAAATGGCTAGTGATTAACCAGCTTCGTCCGATCTCGCCAGACGCCCATAGTTTTGGCCTACTCTTGGCCATTGTATAGGATCTACACACACTGTGATGATGACGCGTGCATTAGTAAAGTGGACTAGCTGCAGTGTGGTTTCATCATTGTGCAGAATGTGTGATGTCATCACTGTTCTTTCCGTTCCTACTTTTGAGGTGCCGGTGGGGCCTATGGGCCCACAGAAGTTAAAGTCTAGTAGCACTAGGTACACCGCTGGGTGGGGTTCAGCGGTAGGCATCCAACTATGTGAACGTTATTTAGACCTATGGAGACCTGATGCCTATCATCGAGGAAAACTCTACTTTTTGGGGTCCCCCTGTTCTCATGGGTTAGGACAGTGTTTTTTGGAAGGGGCTCTCGCCATCTATTCTGATCTCAGTGGCAGTGATGCAAGGCGTTCTGGGCCTTCATTTTAAAAACAACCAATTTGCCAAAACTAGTGGTGCAGATTTGTATTAACAGTATTTTTTTTTAAATAAAACTATAATATTAAAACATGCATGTTCACTTATGTACCATTTATAGTCGGATGTAAAAGTAATAAACCAATATTTTATATGAATATTTCCCGATTTGTAGCTGGGGTGCATTAGCTACCATTATATATATGGATGTATTTTACCGTTCTGTAAGCTTTTTTTTTTTAGCTTTTTTACTGCCATGCTGTACGGCGTTTCCATTGCATTTAAAGGAGTTTTCTAGGGTTTTTCATATTGATAGCCTGTCCGCAGGATACTTCATCAATATGAGATCAGAGGGGGTCCATCTCCAGGCACCCCTGCCGATCAGCTATTTGAGGAAGGGTCTCCGATGAGTGCCGTGGCCTCCTTGTAGCTTACCAAGCACAGCGCCGTACATTGGAATCGCAGCTCAGCCCCATTCACTTGAATAGGACTGAGCTACGCCTAGGCCACGTGACCGATGAGCGCGACGTCCTGAGGATAGGCCATCAGTATGAAAATCCCGGAACAACACTTAAGGTGTCCATACCTAGTAGAGGTATGTTGAACGAACCTGACAATTTTGGTGGAACCTTATAGGTACAGTATGGGGGTGCTTTGACTCATCCCTGACGGCAGAGACATCAGGGTAAAGAAGGATTGGGCATGCTGGATTTCAACCTGGTTGACCCTTTATTCCTGTGGGAGTTAAGCTGTGGTGTCTGGCAGCAGTTTTGTCCCCTCTCCCCATTGATCACACATGCATACTTGGCTCAGGAGTCGGGAGGAATGCTTGTTAGGCTGAAATGTACTGTATGGGCACCTTTATTTCAGTGCAAAGCAGGAGGGGCGCTACATAGAAAGGAGTAGGGAGCAAAGCAGGGGCTATGCGTCCGTGGGAAGACCGGGTGACTCTGTAACTAAGTGATAGCTTGAAAACTATTATACTGGGATTTCGCTACGTTGTGGGCCCCGCTACATCAGGAGGAAATGCGTTGGGTTACCAGAAGCAGCGTTAGATATTACATTTATTAGCTAAAACTGGTAATGGACGTGATATAAGTTCGCATGGTGAATATTTCCCTGTCTGCACAGTATTTTTGCCCCAAAACGTGCTGATTTAGCTTATTTCAGTCCATAAACATAGTATGAAAAAAAGTTATAAAGGAAATATATAAAAATCTATCAAAAATTCTAAAAAACATTCAGTTAACAAAAAAAAAAAAAAAAAAGCGGAATCAGTCCTTATATTATTCTGATTCTTCCTAAAATGCCACCCCATACACCGGGGCCCCTCGCTTACCTTGCTCCCTGGCACCCGTGTCGCTTCACATACTGGCACGGCCTGCATGTCCCCGTTACATGGATGAAAGCATCCAGCATCGGGGGGTGCCAACAGCAGCCCGCAGCGGGAACAGGTCCGTCACCCGTGATGCTAGGGAGGCTCGTTTCCGTTACGGCCTGCTGTTGGCTGCCAGCCCCAGCCCCCCGATGCTGGATCTTTTCATCCGCGCGTCAGGAAGAGACAGCGGTTGCTGTGTGGGAGTCAGGGAGCCAGGTACGTACAGCCTCTGTGAGGGGCCCGGCCGTATGGGGAGGCATTTTAAGGGTTGGATAACCCCTTTAAAGTTTAAGGTTATTCAAGACTAACAAAGACCTTCCAGAGTGGCCGTCCCATGGTGGAGATCATACTTACCTGGTCCCCGCCCCATGGTTCGGTTTCTGTCGCTTCTAGGCCGGCTCTTCCTTTCCCTACAGTGCTGTCGACAGGGGGACACGTGACCGCCACAACAGTGGCCCGCTCCCCTTGTGTCACATGACCAGTAGCGCGGCCTGTTCAGCGGTTACGTGTCCCCCTGACGACGGATGTTGATTTCAGCTCTGCAGGGAGAGGAAGAACCAGTCTGGGAGCGACAGAGACCAAGCCCAGCGGCGGGAGCCAGATAAGTATGATCTTTACCGCTGGTCCGCCACTTTGGGAGGTCTGTGTTAGTCTTGGATGACCCATTTAATTGGTTTCTATGGTTTACTGTATATTAAAAACTGTAGAACGCTTGCCTGCAATGGAACTATAACTCCCATCATTTCTTTCCTGCACCTGCCATCACTGCATCGCATTAATTGCCCAAATGGTGTTTCCGCAGGTGGTTGCACTGGGAGAGGTGCCGGATGGCTCTGTGGTCACCGTCATGGCGGGGAACGATGAAAACTATTCTGCCGAACTCAGGAATGCTTCTGCCGTCATGAAGAATCAAGTGGCGAGGTTTAACGACCTGAGATTTGTGGGCAGGAGCGGAAGAGGTAGGTTCTCTGCTTCTGTCACTGATAACTGGTGGCTACACCCTCTGTCCATCTCTATAGACACATAACATTATACAGGTTCCTCAGTGATGAAAGATCTCTCTCCATCCCCCATGTAATAATTCTGAAGCATCTATTCTTATGACTGTATGTCATGCCATGTATTTATTATTCCTACTAGAAATTCTGAATGAATTGGCAGCAGTTTGCAGTGACGGTCCAGATGGGTGTTACCAACTGGGGAGGTGTCCCTGCACTGTCCGCAGCACTGATTAGATAATGCCAGACTGTTGTGGGGCACACCCCTGACTGATAACACCCGTGTGGACCTTCTTTGCAAACTGTTGGTATTTCATTCATAACTTCTAACAGGAATAATAAAGGGATGGCACATCATAGAGCCATAAGAATAGATGCTCCAGAATTGTTATTCCATGGGGGAATGCAAGTAGTTACTAAAACAGACATGTCAGGAGCGGTGACAGCTCCTCTTTAACTTGCAGCCATGAACCCTTTACTATCACATTACTATTATATTGTAAGGTCTTGTGGCGGATGTTAAAAATGTGAAAAAAGTGTTTTAATATCTCATTTCTAAGCTGAGATACGATCTCCCGAAGTTACAGGCCCAAAGCCTGAAGAGAGAGCCCGATGACATCATGTCCAAGATTCCTGTCAGGATTAGCGTTGCCATGGAGATTCTGATAAAACCTCTCAGTAGGGCAGCCTTAGGATTCGGGCCTGTAACTTCAAGTAATCATATTTCAGCCTATAAGTCAGATATTAAAAATCCGTTTTCCCATTTATATTGAGCATTATAAGCCCTTGTTTTGTTTCCTTCACGTCTCCTCTAAGTTGGTGTGGTGGCATTTTACAAATATTACAGTGACATGCTGATATTTCTATGGCAACGAAAGAGGGACACTTTGGGAACTCAGGGTAACGCTGGGGACTTGAGCTATTGAGCTATTCCTTATGTCATAGTTGCCAAAGGACAGCCCCAAAATGGCCAGAAAATGCCCATAGACCACCCACATTGAGGTAAATTTCTACAAGCCACACCCCTTTCCTGCCAAAATTGCAGTCGGCTCCGCCCCTTCCGACCCATTTCCCAGGACTGGTTGGGAAATAAGCCATATACAGTGCATACTTTGGGTTGGTAAAATGGGGACATCTAAAACCCCGTCCCTGGGAACGCCCCCGACTCCACCAGGAAATGCCCTGAAAAGTTTGTAACTATGCAGGTGGGCGGGGGTGTTGCCCGTACCTGACTCATTGGAGCAGGTTTATGAATACTGTCCAAAAGAAAAACGGCCTCATAGCAACCAATCACAGTGCAGCTTTGATTTTTTCCCAATTAAAAATAGTGGCGTGATTTGTTGCTATGGGCAACAGAAACTGTTTTTCTTATAGTCAGTTTCATAAATAACCCCCCCCCCCTCTATCCGTTGTCTGAAAAGCTGAAATTTGAGGACTTAAAGGGAGTGTCTCATCACAAATTGATCTTAACTCAAGTTTCTATCTTAACATAAATTACATTTTTTCACAGTAACATTTTAAATAATTGTTGGTGATGTCATTTTTAGTTTTCCAAGTCTCTGTCTCTGTTTAAAAAAAAAAAATCCTGAACCCCCCCCCTCGCACTGAGCGTCATAAATACCGTGATATTTCCTGTTCTGTGGAGATCACTTCTTCTCAGCAGTCATCTCATTATCATCACATACAGAATTACAATGACAGCTAACACCTAGAGCTAGATAACACAGAATTCACTGCTCAAAATTAGTGATGGTAATGGCTTATCTGCTCCCCCTCGCTGCAAAATGACCTCTGCATAAGTCACAGAGCATGCCCACAACTTTCTCCTATAGAAGTCAGTGAGCTGTCTACTGTCCATTGTGCCTGTGGTCCATGTGACTGCTGTAAAACATATCTCGGGAGCTCACGCCGCCGGGCACTTTTATCACCTCTAACTTGCAGGATTGTGAAGGCCAGTCTCCTTATCCTCCCTGCTCGGACCTTGACGGCATTTATTAATGGAAAGCAGACATTTGTAGACTGCTCAGAAATATTTGCAGCTCAGATGTCTCGGACAGGATAGTTTTTCCTGTCCTGTGACCACTCATGGGGCATTATATTGGGGCACGTTGGACCACCCCATGATGAGTAGGTACAGTAGGTACCCGTATCTAAATAAGGTCCTATGAAGTCCCACTGACAACAGTATCACACAGGCTTAGATACATCGGGTTCCCTGGAGATTTATTTTTAACAAAATCCTTAGGATGGAGAATGTAGTGCTGTGTGATTCGTGGGGTATCACACACAACGGGCTTAGATACAATGGCTGAGCAGACAGTATCACACATGATAGGCTTAGATACAGTGGCTGAGCAGACGTTATCACACATGGCGGGCTTAGATACATTGGCTGAGCAGACAGTATCGCGCATGATAGGCTTAGATACACTGGCTGAGCAGACGTAATCACACATGGCAGGCTTAGATACATTGGCTGAGCAGACAGTATCGCACATGATAGGCTTAGATACAGTGGCTGAGCAGACAGTATCGCACATGACAGGTTTAGATGCATTGGCTGAGCAGACAGTATCGCACATGATAGGCTTAGATACAGTGGCTGAGCAGACAGTATCTCACATGACAGGCTTAGATACAGTGGCTGAGCAGACAGTATCGCACATGACAGGCTTAGATACAGTGGCTGAGCAGACAGTATTGCACATGACAGGCTTGAATACAGTGGTTGAGCAGACAGTATCGCACATGGCAGGCTTAGATACAGTGGCTGAGCAGACAGTATCTCACATGACAGGCTTAGATACAGTGGCTGAGCAGACAGTATCGCACATGACAGGCTTAGATACAGTGGCTGAGCAGACAGTATTGCACATGACAGGCTTGAATACAGTGGTTGAGCAGACAGTATCGCACATGGCAGGCTTAGATACAGTGGCTGAGCAGACAGTATTGCACATGACAGGCTTGAATACAGTGGTTGAGCAGACAGTATCGCACATGGCAGGCTTAGATACAGTGGCTGAGCAGACAGTATCGCACATGACAGGCTTAGCAGCTCAACATACAGTATCACATACAGCAACTCATTAGACAGTATCACACATGATATTCTTAGATACAGCAGCTCATTAGACAGTATCACACATGATGTTTTTAGATACAGGAGCTAAGCAGACAGTATCACATATGATCGTCTTGTATGCACAGCTCATCAGACGGTATCACAATTGATAGGCTTAGATACTGTGACTCAGCAGACAGTATCACAGATTATAGGATTAATTCTAGTGCCTCAGCAGATACATACCACACAAGAATGGCTTAGATACATCAGTTTAACATATGCCTGGCTTAGATAGACCAATTCAGTAAACAGTATCGCACAAGATAGGATTAGATACACAGCTCAGCAGAATACCACACATAGCTCTACAAGCGACACCACATATCAGTCTTGGATACACAGCTCGGCAGACAGTACCACGCATGATAAGCTTAGATACACAGCTCAGCAGGCAGTACCCTGCATGATAGGCTTAGATACACCAGCTCAGCATCACACTCGGCAATCCCGGGCGATTATGACGTGCAGTAATATTACACAGTAGGATGTGCAGTGCTGCATGGTTCTCGGAGGATGTACCACACTTGACAAGCTTAGATACACCAGCTATGCAGACAGTAGCTGGTAGGTTTTGATACTGAGACTCAGCGGAGAGTGTCGCCTGTGATAGGCTTAGATACATCATTTTATTAGATAGCATTACACACAATAGGCTTAGATACAGCGGAGGTGTCCCACGCAATAAGCTTAGATACACGGTCTTAGCAGCAGGCTGTAGTGACATGTGGACCGGCTGAAGTGGCTCTTACTAGACTGACACTTCCCCGTCCCGTGTGACGCCGCCGTGACCTATGGCGCAGGGAATCCGCGCTCCGTGCCAGAACGGCCGAGGCCAAGTTATCCCAGTGACTTAGAAGAAAAACAAAGGATGTTCTCCCCGATACCAGATAGACCCGGGGCTTTGGCCGCGTCCCAAGATGTCATTTTAATATGGAAGAAGGAGCGGGAAGGGGCAGACGTAGCTGCTGGCTGGGGCTTCACGCATGGCCGATGAAGAAAGCCTCTTTTGATGGGGAGCAATTATGTCCAAACAGAAGTGACCCCCTCCCCTCCTCCGTTCTAATGATCTCACACGGCTTTGAAGCAGGCAGGAGTTTGCAGAAGCCGGGAGATGTCTGGGGACGGAGCTATGGGCCCGTGCTTGTCCTCTTCTACTCCACTGCACTTCTTACACTCCAAGGGGCCCCGGGACTCATCTCCAGATCCTCTCGTCTTCTGACATTGTTTGTGATTCACGGAACAGACAAGAAATTCCGATATTTAGGCCTCCTGCACACGACCTTATCCGTTTTGTGGTCAGCAAATCGCGGATCCACAAAATACGGATGTGGGTCGCGTGTATCCCACTGTAAAAACACGGACAAAAATAGTACAAGTTATATCATTTGTGGCTCGGCCAAACAGAAGCACGGATGACATCCATGTGCTGTCCGTTTTTTTTTAGCGCATCCATAGAAATGATTGGGTCCGTGTGCGATCCGCAGAAATGTACCAAAAATACAGGGGTGTGCATGACTCCTAGTCAATTCTTAATGCGCCGGATTGTCAGATTTTCTGAAAATGCCTCTGCATTTGGCTGTGAACCGAGTAGGGGCTCAACCTTGCGGGAAACACCCCGTACGGATTTTACTTCGGGGCAGTCATCACAGTATATGGAGGAAATGTGTTACACCTCTGCTATATAAATGAAGCAGAAAGAAAAATGTAAAGGCTAACGCATTTCGAGCTATGGTCAGTTTGGACCTTGTGATTCACCTCCGTTCTTCTGCCATCAGTCTCATGTTCCCGCTGCTCCTGTCATCCCTCCATGTACAATCCTATGACCCATGTTCGGTGATTGTGGCAGCCCATGTCTGATCACAGCAGTGACATCCCTATGAATAAAGAGTCATTGCTG
Source organism: Bufotes viridis (assembly GCA_033119425.1). Lineage (NCBI taxonomy): Eukaryota > Metazoa > Chordata > Amphibia > Anura > Bufonidae > Bufotes > Bufotes viridis. Next base: position 42,974,973 of record CM065592.1, on the reverse strand, counting down.
CAGCCACCTAATACTCGGACCATGACGTCAGGGTGCGCGAAGGGACCGCAGGAGCGGCCGGGGATGCAGGCTGGAGGAATGGAGGAGAATCGCTGAGGTAAGTATATTGCACAGTGTGATATAGATGTTTTTGAACTCCTTTTATTGTAGCATGAGTCTACCAGTACAGAGTATTGAAGCCCGAAACGCGTGGGTCCTTCTAATTATAGTGCTGGACACTGACACTAGACTCACCAGGAACAGAAGCATCCCCATAGATCAGTTAAGGCTCTGATGACGGTTTGTTGAGTCACTGTTTCCCGCCCCCATCTTCCTCTCGTAAAACAGTTTGCAGAAGTCTCTCTCACAGGAAAAACCGCCATATATTTAACAGATTACAACCGTCAGGCCTCCTGGCGCGCTGTCCCTCGCTGACATGTAGCCAAATGCTTGTTGTTATGAAGCTGAGGGATCCCAGCTTATTGTCAGGCTGGACTTCCCATCATCCAAGCAAATGAATGACGAGTGGAGGAAGCATGGCTGCGCTATGTCCGAAAATTTACTGACATTTCTGTTTACGGTAATACCCCATTAAGGGGCGTCCCATATGGATGACCCCTCCCTATGCAAAGGTGTATGTGGACTGGTGGCGCTGACTTCAAGGATATCGACCAGTGTATATATAAAAATGACGCTCTTTTATTGTTGCAATTATGATTCTTACTGGTCGCACTGGTCTCGTCGTCAGATGCTGCAACATCTAGAACATGTGGCACCTGATGAAGGGACTGGTACGGTCTGAAACGCGTTATAATTGAGTGTACATTTTATATACACTGGTCGATATCCTTGAAGACTGCGCTGCCCATCCAAGCCTTTGAATCTTTCACCCGCTCCTGTACTTTGGAGAACCGGTGGGGACAGCAAGCTGCAGCCATAAGGATTGATCGATAGGCCTTATAGCTTGTTGTGCCCTCAGCACCCATTGGTATGTGGAAGGCTGCTTATTCGGGCCCCCTATAATTCCAAGAAAGGGGCCCCCAATTCCTGCTTGGTCACTTTCCATTAAAGGGGTTGTCCAGAATTAGAGTTTATTTTCCAGTAACAGCGCCACGTTGGTCTTGAACTGCAATAACAGACTCGGCCTATGGACAGAGGTGGCGCTGTTTAAAAAAAAATAATACATTTTTGTAATCTCAGGCAATCTCTTTAAAGCCTCATTCCGTTCCGTAGATTGGGGACCGCAATTTAAGGTCCCCAATGCGCAGGCAACATCTGTGCGGATTCCGTAGACGGTTCCAGACCCATTCATCTTGAATGGGTCCGGGATCCGTCCACACCGCAAAAAAAATAAAAAATGTTCTATATTTTTTTTTTGCGCTGTGGAGACACGGAGAGAAACCCCACGGAAGCACTACGGAGTGCCGTGCCTCCGTTCCGCACAGCTCCTTCCAGATTGCTGATCCATTCAAGTAAATGGGTCCGCGTCAGTGATGCGGTGAGAACGCGGCCTGGAATACGGGCATGGCCGAGCAATGAGGCCTAGCTCTTTTCAGTGTAGAACTGGCTTTCCTGTTAGTGCCTGTAAAACTGGCAGCTGCTGTTGATGGAGCTTCTTGTGCTTTTTATCTTTTTGTTATGACATTGTTGAGAGCTCATAAATCGAATCCATTGAGCGTTTATATGTCAGTCATTCCTACAGCCCAATATTATCTCAACCTGCTGAATAGAAAAACATAATAACAGCAACAGATCTGTCAACAGCAGCTTGGTGACGGTTTCCAGATTGCGACAGATTTATTTTTTCAATGAAGAGACAAGCCAAACTGAACCCTTAGTGAAAACACTAAAACACTGTAATAGGCCGCATACACACGACCGTCTTTTGGATACGCATCCGACTTGCCTTATTTTTGCGGATCCCACACTGACCCATTTATTTCTATGGGTCCGCAAAAAAACGGAAAGTTAACGGGTTGTTCAAATGCATATGTCTGTCCCTCAAATTATAAAACGTGTCTGTTTTCTGGACGACAATACATTTCTATAAAGGGGAGTGAGAAAAATGCGGATTGCACACGGAAGGTATCTGTATTTCATGGATCCGCGCAGTGCAGACCGCAAAATGGATACAGTTGTGTAAGTGTAGCCTAATACGGATTGGAGGATACTCGAGGTTACACCTGATGACTATGTAGCCAATGGTAAAGTAGAGCTTTATTTAAAGGGGTATTCCGACTTCAAAGATGCCCGTGCATGGTGGGCCACCCCCTTTACGTGTGCGGTTATATTGGAATATGTCAATCATCAGCTGATTCCTCTCTATTGTCCATTGCAGGGAAGAGCTTTACATTGACCATTACAGTCTTCACCAATCCACCTCAAGTCGCCACCTACCACAGAGCCATAAAAGTGACAGTGGACGGACCGAGGGAACCAAGACGTAAGTCCCATATCAGAATACTGTCGCCCTCATGTAATAAAATTCCAGTGATTACCTCTGCTTTTTAATGCTTCGATTGCTCACCATTTTCAAGATCTCTGCTTGCAATCAGTGAATGGCGTGATGTATGTTTACATTCAGACCCGTGGAAACCACTTCTGCTCATACATCTAAGGCTGGCCATACACATTACATAGCTCTTGGCTGACCACGCTTGCGCAGCCACCGCTCCCATTCATTTCTATGGAGCCGATGGAAATAGCCGAGCCAGCGCTTGGCTATTTTCGGTAGACCTGTAGAAATGAATGGAGGGCAGCCGCGCATGCGCAGTGCGCCCTCCTGGACTTTGTCGGCTGCGTTTACGAGATAGGTGCAGGTCCCAAAGGTGGGACCCGCACCCATCAGACAATGGGGGGCATATCTTAGCGATATGCCCCCATTGTCTGAGATGAGAATACTCCTTTAAATGCAGCAGCACAAAGGTCTTCATAAACAAGAATCATTCCATTCACCGACAGCAATTAGAGATCTTGAAAATGAAGACAAAGTATATTTGAAATGTGCAGATCTCTTCATTACGCAGTTAATAATGAAGGAATACGAGATCAGACATTAATAATCCAGGAGACAGCGCCACTCTGATGTTTAGGCAGTGTCTGGTATTGCAGCGCATTAGCTGGAATGTTACAGACCATGATCAGGAGTGGCGGTGTTTCTATAAACTCCTCCTGACAATCCCTTTTTATTAGAAGGTTCCCTTAATGATAGGCCGATCACAGGCAATCAAATGTAATCTGTGTTCAGCTTCCCTGCAGCGCCACCACAGGAGAAGTGAAGTATTACATGGTGCTCTTCAAAACCAATGGTCTGTCTGTGTAACGGATGGACATGCGGGATCCTCCACACTATAGCTGCTCTCTAATCCAGCTAATAGATGAGGGTCCTGAACAGAGGACACGCCTCTATTAGCCCCTCTAAAGGGAGGCTGTCACCAGAAAATGCACTGCTACACCAGGTACCATGTTGTGTAGGGCTAGCTCAGCTGAATATAATGATACCTTTCACTTAGTGATCCGTCGGAGAAAAAGTACTTTTAATTGATATGCAAATGAGCAGCTAAGTGCACCGAGGGCGGGCCCAAGCCACTCTGTGCACCCTTGCTACTCCTGCTTTTTCTGCAAGCCCAGGCGAGATGACTATGTAGGAACCTGGTCCACTTAAAAAGGAGAGAGAAGGGCTGTCAGACTGAGCAGGAGCAGCAAGGGTGCACAGAGTGGCTTGGGCCCGTCCTCGGTGCACCTAGCTGTTCATTTGCATATGGATTCAAATTATTTCTCAATGGATCGCTAAGTGAAAGGTGTCATTACATTCAGCTGAACTAGCCCTACAAGGTACTGTGCCCTTGAATTTAATATATTATATATGATATAATTGTACAGTTTTGATGATTCCACATGGAACGGGATAAATTAGCGATATTCAGCAGAGCCCCGTGGGTTCGCATTGCTGTACATTACCAGGGAGGGGCCGATCTTGTGCCGTGTGTCGTCACCCAGACTTGTTAAAACCGCCACATCCGTAGTAATTGTCTGATAGCGGAAATAATTGTCTCCCGCGCAGAATTAGGAGCAGTTGCCGCGGTTGGATGCAGCTAAATGAACCTGGTTTCCTTACAGTCGTCTGGCGATGTCAAATATTTCCGTGAAAACTGCGCTCCTCCCCGACTGCTGCCGCCTCTGTGTGTGCAGGCGATAACAGATTACAGAGTGTCAGAGTGACTCTTTAAGGTCCAATGCCCAGATTCAGGGAGAAATATTTATACTCCGCTGATAAGACGGGAGAATGTTATGAAACGGAATGATTTATGGCGGACAGATAATAGGAAGGAGAAGGAAGAGTTCTCAGTGTTTGCCAGCAGCCAGCCGCAGAGTAGCGAAGACGTAGATGTCAGGAGTTCGGGCCAGTGGTTGGGAAAACCTGCGTGCACTACAAGTACCAGAATGACCTGAACAGCAAAAAAGATCTAATCAATGACATAGGCCCCTTTCACACGAGTTTCAGGCGAGTTTTCCGCACGGGTGCAATGCGTGACGTGAACGCATATCATCCGCACTGAATCCTGACCCATTCATTTCAATGGGTCTGTGTACATGAGCGTTTTTTTTCACGCATCACTTGTGCGTTGCGTGAAAATCGCAGCATGTTCTATATTCTGCGTTTTTCACGCAGCCCTAGCCCCAAAGAAGTGAATGGGGCTGCGTTAAAAACGCATTGCATCCACAAGCCAGTGCGAGTGCGTTGCGTTTTTCACTGATGGTTGCTAGGAGATGTTGTTTGTAAACCTTCAGTTTTTTATCACGCGCGTGAAAAACGCATCAAAACGCATTGCACCCGCGTGGAAAAAACTGAACAACTGAACGCAATCGCAGGCAAAACTGAATGGCTTTGCCTGTGAAATCGCACAGTTTTCCCTGAACGCATCCGCAACGCATCCGGACCTAATCCGGACACGCTCGTGTGAACCCAGCCATAAAGTCATCCTCCAATTTCAATTATATTGGAGGTTCGGAAGTGGCATGCGTACCATAGGGGGAGCCACTGCGCCCGCTATGGAGCTCAGGTGGGCTGCATCACATTGTGTTCCCCCTAGCAAACAAGGGCGGGGGGCACTAACCTGAGGGTCTTGTCAGTATTAGGGCTCGTTCACACGACCGTATGGTTTTGCGGTCCATTTTTAACGGATCCGTTTTTCCATTTTTAGTTTCAGTAGTGTTTCCGTTTCCATTCTGCTTCCTTTCTGTATGATTTCCATTTGTGATCCGTTTTTTGCAGATCGGAAATGGAAGCATATAATAATGTTTTAACAGTAAGTACATTGAAAAATTGGGCTGGGCATACATTTTCAATAGATTCTTCCGCAAAAACGGAACGGATACGGAAGACATACGGATGCATTCCGTTTTTTTTTTTAAAGCCCCATTGACTTGAATGAAGCCACGGAACGTGATTTGCGGGCAATAATAGGACATGACTCAAAATGTAGCGGAACTGAAAAAAGGAAATACGGAATACGAGTGCATATGGACTACGTTCCGTTTTTTTTCCCGGACCCATTGAAATGAATGGTTCCGTATATGGAGGGTATACTGAACGCAAAAAATGGCCCTTATACGGAACGCAAAAAACGTTCTTTCCATGTCTGTTCCGTTTTTTAGCGGACCGTATACCGAACCATTAATTTCAATGGGTCCAAAAAAAAAAAAAAGGAAGGTACTCTGTGTGCATTCTGTTTCCGTATGTCCGTATTGCTTTCCACAAAAAATTAGAACATGTCCTATTATTATCCGCATTACGGACAAGGATAGGATGGTTCTATTAGGGGCCAGCTGTTCCGTTCCGCAAAATACGGAATGCACACGGATGTCATCCGTATTTTTTGTGGATCTATTTTTTGCGCAAAATACATACAGTCATATGCATGAGGCCTAAAGTAGACGTACTGTATGGTTTGCCTGTTCTCGGATATGAACTTGAAGGGGATTTGGGGGGGGGGTCGGACTCTGCATTTGGGCTGTGGCCCAACCTCAGTGGGCGAACGTCTTTGAAATATCAGTCATACGAAGTCAAGGAGTCCCTTAAATTGTCCTGTGTGTCAGCAGCACAGCAAAACGTAGGGGATGGATATAAGAGAGTGCGGTTACAGGATCAGACTACACACAGTTTGCAGTCTGTTACCATGGAGACACATAGGTTTGCATTGGAGATACAGACACAAAACGGTGGGAGATTTTTAAACAGAACTGTTTACAGAGTAGTTTTTATTTTATTTTACAGGCAGGGATACAATAAAAATGGTTAGAGGGTGGACATAGCCTTTAGAAGGGGTGCGTAAATAATTTAAAGGGGTATCCCCATCATTAATGACAAATGGCTAGGCTATGCCATCAGTGTCAGATAGGTGAGGAAACTACCTCTTGGACCTGCTCCTGTATCTAGAATGGTGCCTTAGAGTGACGGAGGGCACCCCCCTTGCGCAGCTTGCTATGGGACTTTCACAAACAGCTGATGGCCATTTTCGGAAGTTCCATAGTGGTAAATCGGGAGCAGGCCAGACCAGCGCAGCCACTCCTATGGGACTGCTAGGAAATAGCATATTTTCGGAACTCCCATAGTGGTGAAAGAGTGGTGGTAACGCATATGTAGCTGCTCTTTCTTTACTTCAAGGACCCTGTTCTGGAGATACCGTACCGTAGGTGCAGGTCCCACCTCGGGGACCCACTCCTAGCTGACATTGGTGGCATATCCTGCCGATGGCATATCACTATCAGATCCTACTGGTGTGCCATCAATGGTCCCAGTTGGGAATATCCCTTTCAACGGGTTATCGAAAGTATAGAACATGCCCCCTTAATGCCCGGGCCCCTCATATAGATTATACTCACCTTGCTATCTGGCACCCATGTTGCTCATCCGCCGCTGCATCTACCCGTGGCGCAGGTAGTAGCCAATAGCAGGCCGTGACGGGGACGAGCCTCCCTAGTGTCACTCGCGATGTTATGGAGGTCCCGGTCCCGCCATTGCCTGCTTCCCTCGTTCCTGGATGTTTTGATCCACTAGATGGGGGGGCGGCCGTGCAGAGACCAGGAGAGACGCGGGTGCTGGGGAGCGAGGTAAGTATAATCTATATGAGGGGCCCGGGCATTAGGGGGGGGGGGGGGCATGATTTATACTTTGGATAACCCCTTTAGTTGTATCACAAATGTTGCACAACCGTCTGATACATTCCTCACCATCTTTGCTTGCTGGCAGTGAATTTATTTTTTATTACATCCGGAGGCTGAAAGATTGTGTTGTCCTAGAATCTAGGGCTGATAGCTGGCAGCTGCACTGAAACATTGTAACAAACTCTTACGGGACGAACTGTGACTGTAAACAGGAATGTTTCTATTCACTGACACAATGTATAATGGAACTGTTCAAAGTGTTTTCATTCTATGGCCATTAAAGGGTTGTTTTTTTTACTGATGATCTCCCCTCCGGACACTCAGGAACCCCGCCGATCAGCTGCTTGAGAAGACGGCCAAACTATTTTTATCTTGACAGAGAAAAAAAAACAAAAAAACCCCGAACTCCCTGGACATATAGATCTCAGATGAGAAAGAGGAGAGACCGGATTTCAGATTGCTTCCCAGTGACAGAGGGGAGAGGCCGGGGGGCGACTGCGGGACGTTTCACACGCTGGATGACCACAAGTGCCAGAAGTCAGAAGTACAGATGTTAGGAAATCACTTCCTGTGCAGAGAGTCCAGCATTAGGCCTGGAGCCCCGTTAGACTGAGAGGCTCTATACAACTGGATGGTCGTTGGGTAAAGCAGGATCAATCCTATTATATTTCGAGGTGTTGTTCAGGATTGGAACAAAGTCTCCCCCCCCCCCACCCCAGAAACAGCTCATCTCTTCCGACTCGTATTCCAGCTCATCCTCATTCCGGAGAAAAAGCGGAAACTTTTTTTTTTATAATCCTGGAAACCCCCTTATTATTGCATGGACCATGACTTTTGGGAAGTGTCTGTAGAATATAATTGAGGACCACCAGTAGTGGAGAGGGGTCTTGGAAAATAGAAAGTCAGACAATCTGATTAACTGCATCTCAGGGTCCGGATCCTTGTGGCATGCTCCGCCCCTGAGGAACCGCACTACTCATAATACAGTGTTTTTTCCAGACTGTCTCTTTAACTGTAGTTTGCACTGCAATGAGATCTTAAAGGGGTTGTGGCAGCATTAAATGTTATCTTAATATAATTCCGCATGACGATTCTTTTTTGTAATTTACTTTCTCATACAAAAATGCTCCAGTTCTAAAATATTCTGTTTACTTCATTATAATAGCGCCCCCTGGTGATTAATCTGTACAGTGATGTGCACGTCTTCCTAATGAGGTGGTCACACATGCTCAGTTCCATCCATCAACTGCCACCAGCCATATCTCCAGTTAGAAACTATGACAGCTACAGGGTGATTACTGCAGCAGAAAGGACACGTCCCCTGAGCTGTGATAGGGAGAGACCTGCAGCAGAAAGGGCGCATACCCTAAGCTGTGAAAGGGAGAAACCTGTAGCAGAAGGGACACATCCCCTGAGCTGTGATAGAGTGAGATCTGCAGCAGAAAGGACACGTCCCTCAGAGCTGTGATAGGAAGAGCGCTGCAGCAGAAGGGACACAACCCCTGATTTTTGATAGGGAGAAAGCTGAAGAAGAAAGGATCCCCCCGAGCTGTGATAGGGAGAGACCTGCAGGAGAAAGGTCACAACCCTGAGCTATGATAGGGAGAGAGCTGCAGCAGAAAGGACACATACTCTAAGCTGTGAAAGAAAAACCTGTAGCAGAAGGGACACATCCCCTGAGCTGTGATAGAGTGAGATCTGCAGCAGAAAGGATGCGTCCCTCTAGGCTGTGTTAGGAAGAGCGCTGCGGCAGAAGTGACACAACCCCTGAGTTATGATAGGGAGAAAGCTGAAGAAGAAAGGATCCCCCCAAGCTGTGATAGGAAGAGCGCTGCGGCAGAAGGGACACAACCCTGAGCTGTGATAGGGAGAGAGCTGCAGCAGAAAGGATGTGCCCCCTGAATTGTGATAGAGAGAGAGCTGCAGCAGACAGAACATGCCCCCTAAGCTGTCATATGGAGAGAGCTGCAGCAGACAGGGCACTATCAGAATTCATGCACGGTGCTATGCCAAGTGCAAGGCCTTAGGGGGCGACACATGATGACACAGGGGTTCAAAGACCAAGAATGCACAGGGCTCTCAGGTTATCTCAGACCCAGTGATTGGTAAGGGGCCTGTGAATACTGAGGCCAAGATCACCCTCCATCTGCCCCTGTCTGGAATGTCCCCTTAAAGGGCTTGTCCAGAATGTTGCTATTAAAGGCTTATCCTCAGGATACACCATAAATATCAGATTGGTGGTGGTCTGACACCCCCCATACGTTACTCTGGGGCCAGGGCTTCACAGCTCCATTCATGGTGTGCTGGAGGACCTGTTGGAGAGAGTGCACTCTGCACCGTGTCCTCGTCCGCCCGGTGACCATGGCGGAGGTCTGCTCGGTGCAGTGCTTCGCTCCTCTGTTATTTCTTCTGTCAGGGGCCGCGCGCCAGGCAGGAAATGACACATCAAGAGGCATTTTTATTGAGCAACCTTCTGAGGAAACTGATGCAAGGAAACACAGGCTGTTTACACATTCCAGGGCTGCAGGCGACATGGAGGAGCTCATCATCCGTGTGTCACCCCCAGTCCTGTCCCTGGTGCCCCAACCGCCGGGACACCCATCCCCCAACCACCGGGACACCCCTCCCCCAACCACCGGGACACCCATCCCCCAACCACCGGGACACCTATCCCCAAACCACCGGGACACCCAACCACCGGGACACCCATCCCCCAACCGCCGGGACACCCAACCTCCAACCACCGGGACACCCATCCCCCAACCACCAGGACACCCATCCCCCAACCGCCGGGGCACCCATCCCCCAACCACGGGACACCCATCCCCCAACCACTGGGACTCCCATCCCCCAACCACCAGGACACCCATCCCCCAACCACTGGGACACCCATCCCCCAACCACGGGACACCCATCCCCCAACCACTGGGACTCCCATCCCCCAACCACCGCAACACCCATCCCCCAACAACTTGGACACCCATCCCCCAACCACCGGGACACCCATCCCCCAACCACCGGGACACCCATCCCCCAACCACCGGGACACCCATCCCCCAACCACCGGCACACCCATCCCCCACATCACTACAGACAACGTATATATAATACATAGAGGAGAACTACATTACAGTTATTATGTTACAGGACCCCAAGTGTCAGTGTCATTATCCTGTACCCCAAGTGTCAGTGTCATCATCCTGTACCCCAAGTGTCAGTGTCATTATCCTGTACCCCAAGTGTCTGTGTTTCATTATCCTGTACCCCAAGTGTCAGTGTCATTATTCTGTACCCCAAGTGTCAGTGTCATTATCCTGTACCCCAAGTGTCAGTGTCATTATCCTGTACCCCAAATGTCAGTGTCATTATCCTGTACCCCGAGTGTCAGTGTCATTATCCTGTACCCCAAGTGTCAGTGTCATTATCCTGTACCCCGAGTGTCAGTGTCATTATCCTGTACCCCAAGTGTCAGTGTTTCATTGTCCTGTACCCCAAGTGTCAGTGTGTCATTATCATGTGCCCCAAGTGTCAGTGTCATTATCCTGTACCCCGAGTGTCAGTGTCATTATCCTGTACCCCAAGTGTCAGTGTGTCATTGTCCTGTACCCCAAGTGTCAGTGTCATTATCCTGTACCCCAAGTGTCAGTGTCATTATCCTGTACCCCAAGTGTCAGTGTCATTATCCTGTACCTCAAGTGTCAGTGTCATTATCCTGTACCCCAAGTGTCAGTGTGTCATTATCCTGTACCCCAAGTGTCAGTGTCATTATCCTGTACCCCAAGTGTCAGTGTCATTATCCTGTACCCCAAGTGTCAGTGTCATCATCCTGTACCCCAAGTGTCAGTGTCATTATCCTGTACCCCAAGTGTCTGTGTTTCATTATCCTGTACCCCAAGTGTCAGTGTCATTATCCTGTACCCCAAGTATCAGTGTCATTATCCTGTACCCCAAGTGTCAGTGTCATTATCCTGTACCCCAAGTGTCAGCGTCATTATCCTGTACCCCAAGTTTCAGTGTCATTATCCTGTACCTCAAGTTTCAGTGTCATTATCCTGTACCCCAAGTGTCAGTGACATTATCCTGTACCCCAAGTGTCAGTCATTACCCTGTACCCCAAGTGTCAGTGTCATTATTCTGTACCCCAAGTATCAGTGTCATTATCCTGTACCCCAAGTGTCAGTGTCATTATCCTGTACCCCAAGTGTCAGTGTCATTGTCCTGTACCCCAAGTGTCAGTGTCATTATCCTGTACCCCAAGTGTCAGTGTCATTATCCTGTACCCCAAGTGTCAGTGTCATTATTCTGTACCCCAAGTATCAGTGTCATTATCCTGTACCCCAAGTGTCAGTGTCATTGTCCTGTACCCCAAGTGTCAGTGTCATTATCCTGTACCCCAAGTGTCTGTGTTTCATTATCCTGTACCCCAAGTGTCATTATCCTGTACCCCGAGTGTCAGTGTCATTATCCTGTACCCCAAGTGTCAGTGTCATTATCCTGTACCCCAAGTGTCAGTGTGTCATTATCCTGTACCCCAAGTGTCAGTGTGTCATTATCCTGTACCCCAAGTGTCAGTGTGTCATTATCCTGTACCCCAAGTGTCAGTGTCATTATCCTGTACCCTAAGTGTCAGTGTCATTATCCTGTACCCCAAGTGTCTGTGTTTCATCATCCTGTACCCCAAGTGTCAGCGTCATTATCCTGTACCCCAAGTGTCATTATGCTGTTACCCAAGTGATATTATCCTGTACCCCAAGTATCAGTGTCATTATCCTGTACCCCAAGTGTCAGTGTGTCATTATCCTGTCCCCCAAGTGTCAGTGTGTCATTGTCCTGTACCCCAAGTGTCAGTGTCATTATTCTGTACCCCAAGTATCAGTGTCATTATCCTGTACCCCAAGTGTCAGTGTCATTGTCCTGTACCCCAAGTGTCAGTGTCATTATCCTGTACCCCAAGTGTCTGTGTTTCATTATCCTGTACCCCAAGTGTCATTATCCTGTACCCCGAGTGTCAGTGTCATTATCCTGTACCCCAAGTGTCAGTGTCATTATCCTGTACCCCAAGTGTCAGTGTGTCATTATCCTGTACCCCAAGTGTCAGTGTGTCATTATCCTGTACCCCAAGTGTCAGTGTGTCATTATCCTGTACCCCAAGTGTCAGTGTCATTATCCTGTACCCTAAGTGTCAGTGTCATTATCCTGTACCCCAAGTGTCTGTGTTTCATCATCCTGTACCCCAAGTGTCAGCGTCATTATCCTGTACCCCAAGTGTCATTATGCTGTTACCCAAGTGATATTATCCTGTACCCCAAGTATCAGTGTCATTATCCTGTACCCCAAGTGTCAGTGTGTCATTATCCTGTCCCCCAAGTGTCAGTGTGTCATTGTCCTGTACCCCAAGTGTCAGTGTCATTATCCTGTACCCCAAGTGTCACTGTCATTATCCTGTACCCCAAGTGTCAGTGTCATTATCCTGTACCCCAAGTGTCAGTTTGTAAATGTTCTAGGACCACACAATATACAACTCCTAATTATATATGCTGTACTGGGGTCTAGCTTGTGCTGTACTGGGGTGTAGCTTGTGTTGTACTGGGATGTAGCCTGTGCTGTACTGGGGTCTAGCTTGTGCTGTACTGGGGTCTAGCTTGTGCTGTACTGGGGTCTAGCTTGTGTTGTACTGGGATGTAGCCTGTGCTGTACTGGGGTCTAGCTTGTGCTGTACTGGGGCCTAGCCTGTGTTGTACTGGGGTGTAGCCTGTGCTGTACTGTGGTGTAGCCTGTGCTGTACTGGGGTGTAGCTTGTGTTGTACTGGGGTGTAGCCTGTGCTGTACTGGGGTCTAGCTTGTGCTGTACTGGGGTCTAGTTTGTGCTGTACTGGGGTGTAGTCTGTTCTGTACTGGGGTCTAACTTGTGCTGTACAGGGGTCTAGTTTGTGCTGTACTGGGGTGTAGTCTGTTCTGTACAGGGGTCTAGCTTGTGCTGTACAGGGGCGTAGCCTGTGCTGTACTGGGGTCTAGCTTGTGCTGTCCTGGGGTCTAGCTTGTGCTGTCCTGGGGCGTAGCCTGTGCTGTACTGGGGTCTAGCTTGTGCTGTACTGGGGTGTAGCCTGTGGTGTACTGGGGTCTAGCTTGTTTTGTACTGGGGTCTAGCTTGTGTTGTACTGGGCTGTAGCCTGTGATGGGATGTAGCATGTACTGGGGTCTTCAATGTGTTTTTAATGCTGAGAAGCTGTGAAGTCATCAGTTTCCAGAACTCATAGTTAGTAATAGTTACACACTTTGATTTTCTCCTAAAAGGGATGGACTAGAAGAAATAAATAACATTGACATCCATAGTCCTTTAGTGCACCCTGCGCACTCCACTATGCATGCTGAGCGTGCCCTCTGGGGTGCTCATAGGAAGTCCATGTATGTGTCCCCGGAGGCTTCTAGCGGTATATAGCGCCATGTCTGTCTGCTGCTGCTATCTTGTACAGCCCCTCACTGAGGATATTTATTGTTTTCTACATTATATTCTTCTTTCTGTTGTCCTCATTTTTAACTCCTGACCAACCTCATAAAAATAGAAATGGGGGGCAGGAAGCGATGAGGTCAGGACACAGCTGCTCTGGAGGAATGCTCTAGGCCAGGCAGTGAGTAATACCAGGGGGAAGGCAGACAATGCTGGGGGTAGTTGTTTTACATGGCAGTTACTGCAGTTTCTAATCTCTGTGTTTCCTGTTTTGTACTTGGCAGCATCTATCATTTACTTCATATCTATCTATCTATCTATCTATCTATCTATCTATCTATCTATCTATCTATCATCTATCATCTATCCATTAGTGTTGAGAGAACTTGTGGTTTAAAGTTCGGCGTACAAGGTTCGGGTTATCTAAGAATTCCGTTATGGATTCCGCTACCACCGACCATAAGTTGTGAAACCACAAGTTCTCTCAACACTACTATCCATCTATTTTTTGTGTAGCTTATATGTATCTATCTGTCTGACTATCTATTATCTCTATCTATTATCTCTATCTATCTATCTATCTCATCTATCTATCTGTCTGTCTGTCTATCTATCTATCTATCTATCTATCTATCCATCTATCTATCTATCTATCTATCTCATATCTATCTATCTATCTATCTATCTATCTATCTCATATCTATCTATCTATCTATCTATCTATCTATCTATCTATCTCATATCTATCTATCTATCTATCTATCTATCTATCTATCAGTAATCAGAGAATCAGTAATCTTTCTTTGCTGTGGTTGGATTATCTTCTCTTAGGGATTGCCCATTACAGACCATCCCTTTACTTTGGTGGATGCCTGAGACCCCAGCAAACAGGATGTCCACCAGAGACTGTTGGTCATAGAAGATTTTCCTTACTGGGAAAGTCTATGTCATCCATTTTCTGTAGTAGGGCATGTAGTCGGAAGTTGTCCTGATGGGACACCCCTTAAAGGTGTTTTCCAGATTTCTGATATTGATGGCCTATCCTCAGGATAATAGTAGATTGTCGGGGTCTGACTTCCCGCACTCTTACCTATCAGTTGTTTTACAGTAGGCCTGGAACTACACAGCTCTGTCCAATGGATGGTCCTGTGTAGTTCCAGCGCCAGAGCTACAACAAAACAGCTGGTCATTGGAGGTGCTGAGCGTTGGACCCTGACGATCTAATATTGATAGCTTATTATCAATATCGAAATCCTGGAAACTCCTTTAATGGGTGGAAACCTTTTGTTGAGTACTTTGTGAGGTTGTCTTACCGGGGATTTTCTGCCAAACCTCACAAGAACATCTACACTCTGCCACCATTCATTCTTCATGGCGCGTCTTGTTAGTCGGCCAGTGCCAGGCACTGTGGAGAGTGTGCCAGCTCTTCTCTACCCTGACATTTCCCCTTTAATAATAGGGTATGAATATAACTTCTTGGAAAAAAAAAAACAGGCTACCAGCTCAAATGTTCCGAGCGTCCATAAGAAAATCATCCACCATCTGACCCTCTGTATCAGCCCGAGCTGGAAACAATCCACTCGGACGTCCTGCTCGATGGACCACTACAACCTGCAGTCTCGGCACTGGAAATTATTTTTCAAATGATTTTTGGCAGATAGGTCATGTTGAGTTTGGCACACACAGACTCCGGGGACGAAGCAAATGAATAACTTGGGGAAGATGTGTGAGCCCAGAGGTGGGCTGGAAATGCCTTGCATCACCAAGTATCAATTTAAAATGGATATCTCGTTTCAGAGAAAATGACTATTTTGATAATATGGTTTAAAGCGAATGTTGAAAATTGTAATTATTTTGAAGGAGCAGCAGTGAGGAAATCAGCGCCGCACATAAATCTCCCCGTTGTGCAAGACGCTGTCCTGATTGTAATTTAGTGTGGTCTTGGCTTTCAGTGCTGCGCTGTAGATGTGGAAGCGAGCCTGTGGTTGGAGTGTGAACCGTACTTGACCATTAACGCCACTGGATACTGGGAAGCTGCAACCAGTCAGCTCCAGCATGTCATATTACATCCCGCTCTACAGGATGTATCTGCAAAGTCAGGCTCCTAAGGGGAGATTTACTTAGACTGGCGTTTCGTAAGAAAGACTAAACCGGAGGAGCGTTGGAGTGAGATGAGAGGCACGCGCCTCTTAATAAATTTGGCACATCTTTTGGCAGTCCATCTGTCAGAAAATCCTACCCTTGCTCCACCGCCATCAGCAATTCGCCACCCACTTTTTGGGAGAAAATCGTTAGAAGTCATAAATGTTAGCACAAATAAGGTTTGCTCAAAAATTTGCGGCTTTTTACGCCCAAAAAATTAAAAGATAGATTCTCCCCATATTTTCGTTTAAAATGATATCTTTAGAATGAATGTGTATATTTGACCTAAAAATCCATCCTTAGTGTCACGTCAGTAGTGTTGATACGGACTAAGGGTACTTTCACACTAGCGTTGGTGCGGATCCGTCTGTTTATTTGCACAGACGGATCCGCACCTCTAATGCAAACGTTTGTACAATTCAGAACGGATCCGTTTGCATTTGCTTTAAAGAAAAATGACAAAGTCCAAAACGGATCCGTTTTGAATTACATTGAAAGTCAATGGGGAACGGATCCGTTTTCAAATGCACCATATTGTGTCACTGACAACGGATCCGTCCCCATTGACTTACATTGTAAAAAAACAGATCCGTTAGGCTCCGCCTCTTCAGACGGACACCAAAATGCTGCATGCTGCGTTTTGGTGTCCGCCTCCAAAACGGAATAGAGGCGGAACGGAGCCTAACTGATGCATTCTGAACAGATCCTTATCCATTCAGAATGCATTGGGGCTGAACTGATCCGTTTTGGACCGTTTGTGAGAGCCCTGAAACGGATCTCACAAACGGAATCCAAAACTCTAGTGTGAAAGTACCCTAAGACAGTGAAGCCCTGAACTGCAACCACCCAATGTCTCTGCCTACATGTAGTTCAAGCCCTAAATGGCTAGACCTCAACTGGTCAATGGTCCCTACACTACTTAAGTGCAGAGATGGACAAAAATAGACAGCAAAAACACAATAATTAGAACCAGATGGACTACGCAGTACCAAAGATAAGAGACAGAGAATGGTCAGAAGACAAGCCGGGGTCAGAAGCACAGATGACCAATAGCTGAACAGGAACAAGGGAACCACGCTAGTGAGCCAAACTAGGACTATCACTGGCAATGGTATGTGCCCTAATGGGATTAAAATAGGGAGCCAGATCTCCAGACCGGAACCTGATTGGTCTGGTCGCCTGACTCTTCCATAGGTTAGCAAACAATCATAACAGATGATAGAACAGATGCACTATCATTCAGCCCACTGATCATCTCCCGCGTGCTTATGGGAGAAAGCAGAGCAGAGCATTACTCTCTGTAACTGGGGACTAGACCCTGCTTGCTGTGAGAGGGATTCCCTCTCTCCTCCCGCAGCATGCTGTTGCACAGACAGAGAGTGAAATTGCAGCTGCATCCCCCTCCTCTCCTCATCTTTTATGTACTACATTTTTTCAGCTTGATTTTTTTTGGGGGGTGGGGAACGATGATTTTTCTGAAAATGTATAAAAGCCTACAGACAAGGAAAAGTTAAGTCACACACCCACTGTCTTTTGAGTGTCTGCAATATGGAAGCTGTAATAGGAAGACAGCATTCTGCTATCTAAAAAGCAACAGCTCTGATACCATCCAGGTCTATATTGTGGCGACCAATGTTGATGTCTTGCCTTAACCTAAAATCCATAAATATATATAAATTTTTTTGCGTACCATTGACTTTTTTATTCCATATATATTATTTTTATATCATCTACTTTTTTTTTTTTTACTATTTCTTACTGTGCTACTTATTAAATTACTGCAAGTGCCAACACTTCCATGTCTTGTAAGGATTGCACAAGGAAATGCTTTGTTGTGGGCACTATGGGGTGATATTGGATCATGAGTGTGGCCATTGGTGAAGGATCAGATTATAGGTGCCACCGGCTACATCAAGTAGCTCTTCTATAATGTTTCTACAACTTGCATTGGATGTAAATGAGAATTTATGGTGGTGCTCCGTGGTGTTATGTGGTCTCATGAGATGGTACGTCTTGACTATTGGGTTGGGACTGTAAACTTGGTTCATAATGGATATTATATTGTTGGGTATCAATCTACTTTGGTGATGGATCCCCACTGTGCGCTCATGACGGTAGCCCTTTACTGATGTCTTAATCACAGGTCAGTCTTCATGCAAGGTTATTCATGGTTTGAAGTCATCTTTACAAGCTCTCACAAATGATGTACAGTATTTGCATTAATTGTAGAAAATGTTTTTTAGCAGGTCTTTTGCGGTATCTGGAAGGTGGTTTTTCACACTTTTTTTTTGCTTATTTTGACTGTTGGAAAAGAAACAGTTAACATGAAAGTCTGTAGACATGGGAAATCAGACGTGTTCTGGAGCGCAGTTTGTCAATTACACTACGTCGCACAGTTTCTTAGTACTCAAAACCTCAAAACCACCGTGGAGAATTTGCCCAGAATCCATCACTGACGTTAGTGTCACATCGGGCCAAAAAGTAAAATGAGGTGGCCAGGAGAGGGCACATAATTAAGGAAGTTGATCTGAGGGTTAGCGGAACCGGAGACTTTTGATAGGAGGACATGTCGTCCTCAGTGGGTAGACCGCTGTGAAATCAGTTTTTGGCCGGGATATAAATGATTGATATAAACAAGGAGCTGGATGGTAATGAGATAGTTTGCCTTAATATTAGTTATTTATTTTAAAAAGCAAGAACTCTTCATAAAAAAAAAACCTGGACCATATAAGATATGGATATAGATATTAGATGGATAGATAGAATTAAATATATATGCAATTTTTAGATAGTAGATAGATAGATATGAGATAGATAGATTTAATATATATAAGGGCTCGTTCACATCACCGTTTGTCTTTTCCGTTCTCCGGCTCCGTTAAGGAGCAGGAGAATGGAAAGGACGGATGCTGCACATAACTGACACCTAACTGACACCAACGGAGCCTAAAGACCCCATAGACTTTAATGGGGTCCGTTTGGTGTTCGCGCAGAACATAATTTTTGAGCGGACACGAAAGTCCTGCATGCACTACTTTCGTCTCCGCTCAAAAATCATGTTCTGAGAGGACACCAAACGGACCCCATTAAAGTCTATGGGGTCTTTAGGCTCCGTTGGTGTCAGTTAGGTGTCAGTTATGTGCAGCATCCGTCCTTTCCGATCTCCTGCTCCTGAACGGAGCCGGAGAACGGAAACGACAAACGGTGATGTAAACGAGCCCTTAGCTTTAGACTTAAAGATGCACGAAATATATGAAACAGTAGGCGTCATCTAATACATCTCATGTAAATGACTTTAAAGTGATTTTCTCATCTCAGATAATGAGTGCATATTGCTAGGATATGCCCCCATTGTCTTATAGGTGTGGGTCCCACTGTTGGGACATGGGTGGGTCCCACCTATATCGAGAATGGAGCCCTGCAAAGTGGTGGCTGGAGGACTCTGGTCCAGCCACCACCAAGCACTCTCCTCTTAGAAATGGGAGTGCACCACGTATGACCGGCCACCGCTCCCATTCACTTCTATGGGCCCGACGGAAATAGCTGAGCCAGCGCACGTCTTTTTTCAGCAGCCCCATAGAAAAGAATAGAGGTTGGCTGTGCATGCGCAGTGCACCCTCCACCACTTTCGGGGCTCCGTTCCTGATATAGGTGTGGGTCCCACCTATCAGACAATGGGGGCATATCCTAACTTATATATCGATATGAAATCGGAATTATTGAATTTTAGTTTGGCCACTGGGGGCAGTGCTCAGTTTAGTTTTTCTTTACACCGGCAGTGTAGTGGCAGAAAAGAGAACAATACGTTCATCCTATAGATACTTTTCAATATTTTTCTCATAAGTCTATGAGCTACAACGAGAAGTACTCAATAACTTACACATACAGAGCTCGAATCTTGCCTGAAAGTCTGGTATGGTTGACTTCATACTTGGGGGCTGCATGGAGTTGATGCATTCACAGTGGTTGCCCCAGAACAGTGAGGAACAGACAGTGGGCTGCAGGACTAATGACTGCAACATGACCCCAAAATCACGGAAACAGTTAATTCACCCAGTGGAATGTGGTTCCCTGGTTTCTATGCGAGCAACAATGTAGTCCTGCTTGGTGAATCAGTTTACAATATGTGTAGATTATTTGTGGAACATCATCATTAGATATGATTATCTCTTCATACTTGCATGTGATGATGGCATTGGTGATTGGGTGGAAGGTCCAGTTGTAAGTGTTGCACTAAAGTAAGAGTCAAGAAATTTTTGAGTGTATGACATGGGCAATTAGTAACATCTCAGATGATTTATTGACCACAAGTGATAGAGAGCGTGTAAGATACAGGCTTCTTCTGAGAGCATTTCTATGTTCTTCTGGTAGGAGGTCCAGATCTTTCTTGCCTTGGGCTTCTAGGAAGGGGGTCCTGGCTGTAACAATTTATTATCCCCAAGAAACTCCTTGTCTTCCAGCAGTCTCAGGAGCAGCCTGTAAAAGCTGCTGAGACATCGCCCCAGCCTAACCTAAAGCTCGTTCCTTGAGTAGCTCAGCGTGATTATTTCAGTGTTTCAGGTGATGGCATATTTAATGTGACAGGTGCTAATCTCACAGAGCATTCATCTTCAGCCCGACCTGCACATTAATTACACACGTACAGGAATATTATTTTGTGTTTCCCTCGAGGTACAGGAGAAATGCATGTGGACCACACAGGTTAAGCTCTGTTGAAAGCAATCAGGTCACATTGTCTGCACAATTATTTTAGTTGGACCGAATTTCTGCTGTTGAATTACTTTTGTGAAATCTCATTTGTGCGGTAAGAACATGGAAACGGGCCTTCACTGGGTTTTAAAAACAATTGCTAGCATTAGGAATACGGCCAGCTTACACATGTTCCTCGGGCTGCTGTTAGCAGAATTGTAGGTGACCATTCATCCTTCTGCTGGACTGCTGACATTGGCATATGTTTTTGCTGGACCAGGCTAGCTGCTGGGTTGGTACAATTGCTATTATAAAGTATGTTAAAGTAGTCCATCTTTTCTTCCACTACTGTGGAATTCTGTAGAAGTTTTAATTTCAGCAGTTCTTTTGAAGCAAATTATAGAATTTTGCAGTGAGTTCTTCTTCGGATGGTAGGATTTTGGTGGTTTGAGCTAGCTCAGAGCTTATTCACATACATCTCCTTTCCCCCTCTTCATCACTCATATCCAGTAATATAACCAAGGCCATTTCCCCCCTGAACAGTGCGTTTCAGGAGAAGCTTCCCGTGATAAGAATCTGGTGTCGTAAAAGCACGTGATGGACCTTTTGAGTTTGATTTTTTCTTCTGTAGAATTTTTAATTTCAGATTTTCTTTTGGAGCAAATTATGGAATTTTGCAGTGAGTTCTTCTTCGAATAGTAGGACTTTGGTGGTGGCACCTATCTCAGAGACTACTTACATACAGTACATCTCCTTTCCTTTTTTTCATCATTCATATCTAGTGCGCCATGCATATATTGCAGAGGGGAAATATACATTTCTTTGTTCGAGTCCCCATAATAAAAATATGTTCCTTGATGTGGCCACAAGAAAACTGCGTCAGACAACCTTTATACGTGCTATGCTATCATGACTGCCATAGGCATGTGACTTCTCAACAGACGTGAGGCCACAGCCCCTAGAAACAGACACAATACTAAGTACAGAGTTTTTTAATACTGTCAGCATATTGCATTTTTTTTCCTGATCTTATTCATGGTAAATGAATTTTTTTAAATTGACAAGATCTAAAAACTACAATTTCTAAAAATAAAATAGTTTGAATTAAATTAAATTAAATTTAGGGCTCCATAGTCATCTCCAGCAGTATTCTCAGTCTCTGTCTATGGCATATAACTTGTGGGAGAATAGGCGCTCTCGGGGCTGTGATATTTGTTTGGCCTGTGAGTCTTTTTATGTTTTTATTGCCGGTGCCGAGACCCTGCTTGATCTTTGTTTTGCACATTTCCTGTTTCTAAACCACAGGAGACCCTGCTGTCTCTTTATGACATTTTGAGTTGTACTGCTTGCATCAATGTGTGAGAAGGACCTATCACTCACACACAGATGTTTATTGCAGAACAGCTTTATCTGACTTCCACCTCAAATATTGTGAGAAACACAGATGTAGCCGCTCCATGCCGCTTGCAACGCCAGAAGCAACCGCAGCATGTTATCTGTTATTGCAAACAGCATCAGTCATAAACATGGCTGATGTCTGAGTGACAGCCTCTGTTGCCTGATATGCAGATGGCACCAACCTAAAAGAAGTAGAATATATTCCATGTGGAGCTCATGCAGGTTATCTTCGGTGTCCTCTGCTGCTCACAATTAAGTTGAGATTGGCAAACTTTTTGGGAATTTAAAATTTTTTAAAAAATTTGTTAAACACCTTAATGGTGTGTCAATTCATACGGATGGGCCTGGTATGTTAGCCATGGGAGCCTCAGAGGTGGAAACCACAGCCGATCTCGCAAACCCAAAGATAGGCCATTAACGTGCATTTCTAGAAAACTGGTGCCAGCAAAGGGTCAAACAGGTCTGACTCCTACTCAGGCCTTCCATGTAAAATACTAAAGTCCTGCTCTCACTTTTTGGTTACATTTTTATTTTGCCAAAACTGGAATCTGTAAATAAGTACCAAGGCCAAGACTATTAATTTCTGGGAGCCATGGGCATTACTCATAGATGCATAGATAATTTGCATAGCAGCATTATGGAGATTCTATCTTATATCAAAGCTGACATTGGTACAGGGTAGACCCATGAAGATCTATGTAAACATGATATACGCTGTTCAAGCTGTGGGTCGGGTAAAGAGGTGCCAACTGGGAGTCACCGGGAGTCACTACGTCACCCAAGGGCCAACAAACCCATGCAGCTCTCATTTTCTTTGTAATATTGGCTAAAACCAGGTCCTTTGTCTGGCATTAGACCTTTGACTCTAAGTGCTAGTTGAAAAAAATACCCAGTCAGAATTGGGTTTGGTCATAGTCACACCAGTCAGTCCTGTTACATGGCACATCGTAGAGTTAAAAATAGCAAAAGAGAACAAGATGTAACCTCGGTATTTATTTTGGAAAGCTAGCTGGAAGACTTGAAGATACCATTGTCCTGTCTCCTTCCTCAGGGAATCAGGTGGTAATGTGGGTTGGGAACCTGGCGTGACATTCTTTACTTGGCCAAGCCTTCACTGAAATCTTCTAACAACAATGCCATGATGCATGTTAGGCCTTCTCCTGGCACACAAACACTCCAATTTTTAAATTCTCTTTTTTTAGTTTCACAGAGGAGCAGAGAAGTTTAGCAAGTGCTTGTAGCTCGAGGGCATGGTATGAAGATTTTCCGTTCTCTTTGGCCCAATCACCATGAGCCTCTTACGTAATATGTTATGACAAAATACAAGTCACAGGAGTTATTGCTTCCATTCCCGGTCATGGACAGCTATTATTTATAAGATTGACTTATTTCCTATATGTGGAAAAAAGGTTAAAAACGTAACCATAAAAAGCAGTTGCCCAAATGTTAAATTAATTCCCTTTTATTAGAAAGGTCACCCCCCCCCTCCCACCACCACCACCACCGATGAGCAGCTGATTACAGGCTGTCCAGCTGTTGGGACCACCATTGGTCAGCTATAATCTAGCAGAACATGCTGACTGTCCCTGCAGCACCACCACTGGAAAAATGAAGAACTGCAGTACACAGTTCCCCCTGAAATAAGTGTGCTTCGTATGTAATGCAGAGGAGTGTTAGGACCCTGTGAGACAGAGACGCTCTTTGTAGCCACTGTCTATTCTGGCTAGTAGGTTGGGTTTTCCAAACCACGCAACCCCTTTAAAATTCAGCATGGTTAAAAGACCAGTAAATTAAAGATTATTCTAGTAACTATGGATCTATATTATTTAAATTGAACATGACATTTTCTTTTCTGTTTGGAAATTACAATGCGTTTTTTAGATTTTAGCATTTTTTTTAGTAACGTCTACAAAATTAAACAACAAAATATTTGAATGCCCTGAGCCTCTCACCATGTCGAAAGTGTTTTTTTTAGTTAATCCAATGTTTTTTGGGCAGTACGTAATTTATCCTTTTTTTATTATTTTTACCAATTTAAAATACCATAACTTAAAGGGTTGCATATTTGATCAAACTGAATGTAGGGTATTCGTTTAATGGCCTTTTTTTTGGGCAGTATATAACTCTATGCTTGAATTCTCCAACACTTACAAAATCTATCGTTCTTTTTATTATGATTTTTATTTTTCATTATTTAATTTGATAATTTAATAATTTAATTTTATATTTAAACAAAATGTCATGGAAATATGTTAATGCTTTGAGCTCCTGTGCTTTAAAGCTCTTTATATTTGATTGTGTGTTTTCAAAAATGACTTGCTGGTATCCATGGCACTTAGCAGAAACATCTTACAAAACTGGCCCCGTCCTTGAAGAAAGCAGAACTGTCTCTTGTTCCATAATGCAGACCTAATGATAAATCCGTTTTTATAAGAGCAGAACATGATGTATTATACTCTTTGGAACTTATTTTTTATTACATAATTTGTAATATTGAGTTAATTTTAGGTCAAAGCTAAATGCTGGGGGTAATTTTTTTTTATATCTGAGGCCTATTGTGGCCTAGATTATTGTTTTTTTACTAGCCGGGTGTTATATATTTTGTGTGGAAGGTTTGTTGCTGGCAACAGTAATAATAATTCTAATTCTATGATTTGCTGTTTCTAGGGCACAGACAGAAGCTTGATGACTCTAAGCCTAGTTTGTTCTCTGAGCGCCTCAGTGATTTAGGGCGCATTCCTCATCCCAGTATGAGAGTGGGTGTCCCAACTCAGAGTCCACGGCCCTCCCTGACCTCTGCATCGAGTCCTTATAATCCACAAGGACAGAGTCAGATTGCAGGTAAGGGGCAGACTTACTTTTTCGGTCTTTTTTTAGACGTTATCGTTAAGAGCATGGAGAGATTTCTCGATGCTTACATACCCTGTTTATTGGCCATGAAGAGTGGCCTCCATTGTTATGTTGGTAGCGTTAGTGTTGTAGGCAGTCTTTGGGGTTCTCTCAAGGACTTTTCTTTACTATTCTTCACATCCCACTTTAAATGTTATAGATAAATGATTAATAAAAAAACAATCAACCTCTGTGGAGTTGGTGGGAAGAGAATTTTTGAGTATTTGGAGAAAAAGGCTGGTTGCTCTTGTTGGCTAGGTCTTGTTATGTGGAAGTTTTTATGGGTATTACCACGCTGATATAGTGATTATGACCCATGATAAATATGGGGTAGAATCTTACTCTGGTACCAAGATCCGGTGATTGTAGTTTCTGCTGTCTCTAGAAGGTTTGTATGATCTTCAGACTTGTTTTCCACTCCATTGATCTTTAACGATATGTTGCTCATGGAAACTTGGAGTTTATGGGGATGGAGGATAAGGCCAACCTAAACCTAGGGCTCACTCAGTTTACAGGCCCAACAGCAGCCATGGGAAGTTCCCCTGCCCCCTTAGGGTTGTACTGACTTTTAGCCACTTCCCTGTAAAGATGTTCTTATATAGGGGACTTTAACAGGGACTTACTCTTTCATATATTATGGGTCTCCCTCTTAAATGTAGTGTATGGGCGCACATAAGTCGCATTCCATACTCCATGCATCAGTCTTGGAAAAGGTTTTGCAATCTAACATTTTTACGTCAAACTGAACAATCCCTTTAACCACTTGTCAGCCATTTCCATTCTTTGGTGTCCATTGAAACCATGCATTTCCATGGTTTATAATGGCCAACCTTAGACCTCTAATGTGGAGAGCTGAGTTGGATGCCTTTCTCGAATTTAGCTTATAAATTACATTTTTAAGCATTGGACCTCCTTCTATTAGTTAAATATGCCTTACGAAGTATCGTGAAAAAAGTGGTATGCTATTAATTTGGTTTATATTTTCATACTAAGTGAGAAGACGTTGTCAAGCTAACACTCATAAATGTGTTTCAGTGTAGGCGGCCATCTTAGAGCCACTGTTGGTGTTTTTCTATTTTTAGTGGTGGTTTATGAGGTGTACAGTGGGAAAGTGGTTTGAGGTTATTTTATTCGGTGTGTTTTTGCAGCCTTGTAAATACGTCTATGGAGCTAATAGAGAGGTGGGCATGTTACAAGAACTTTTTGTACTGTATGCTAATTTTTATGGCGTGGCATATATAATGTATTCTTTTTTTACTCAATTTTTTCGAAAACATTTGCATCAGATTTAAGATTTACGGTACCTACTAAGGAGAGATATTTGGAAAAGTGTATTCATACATAAAGGAACTGAAGCTATGAAAACCATGGGTGCTTTACTTTCTTATTTGTATGATCTTCAGTGCAACTTGCCGAAAGAACTAGGGCCTCGTTCACATCAATCTGAGCAATTTATGTTGTTCTGCTCCATCAGAGGAACTGAACCATAAAAATTATGAAAGTGCTGAATTTGGCATATAAGTGAAATGAATAGAGCCAAATAGACCCCATTGACTCCTGCATGCAGGACTTTTGTACACTCTTTTTGGCGGAATGTGCAACGTAGGCCCCGAACAGAGCCCCCAACGCAGATGTGAACAAACCCTGAATATGTGGCAACTACCATGAAATGCCCCTTACGGTATTTGTTAATATCCTTCCCACATGGACATGAAGGGGAAATCCAGTGGAAGACCAGTTTGTAGTCCTTCGAGGTCTTCAGATGGGGGTCAGGGAAGGTATGACGTAGAGCCCAAACAGAGACTCCAAGGTAGAGGTTAACAAAGCTTAAAATTTGACAACCACCATGAAATGCCCTTTACAGTATCTGTCAATTCCCTTGCCCCACATGTACATGAAGGGGAAATCCAGTGGAAGACCAGTTTGTAGTCCTTTGAGGGCTTCAGATGGGGGTCAAGGAAGGTACGACGTAGACCCCAAACGGAGCCTCCAATGTACATGTAAACAAAGCTTAAAATTTGACAACCACCATGAAATGCCCTTTACAGTATCTGTTAATTCCCTTGCCCCACATGGACATGAAGGGGAATCCAGTGAAAGACTGGTTTGTAGACCTTTGAGGGCTTGAGATGGGAGTTAACTACAGTCACATTTGAATATCCAGGTAGTGAAACTTTGCTGCATGTTACATGTACCGCTTATCTCGGTAATCTGGCGATCTCACTTGTTGTTTTGCAATAAGGCCGAGCGTGACCCACTTTTGTGACATGTCCAAGGACTAAGCTCCTTACCACCAGAACATATGGGTATTGCTGGCAACTGATGAGTTAATTTTATTTATTTTTTTAATTTTACTTGCTCAAATTGTCAGCAGCAAAGATAAAAAGAACCTCAGATCGTTAGCATATGCAGCATACAAGCACGGGGGACTGATCTTCAAAGTCACAAGTCAACTTGTTTGGAACGAGATAACTTGCAGAGTTAATGTTTGAAGCTCCGTGAAACCCGCTCTAGCTGCACACACAGGAAGGAGCTCAGGCCTCACTTGTGCAAGCGTGCCCTGCATGGCATGTACAGGAAGACGAGAAATATACAATATGTACGCTCACACAATGCACCTGCCTAACAGCCGCCAGAATATTAGCAGGGATGTGTGCCTCCTCACTGACACTGTGCTCTCTCATTGTTGTATAGAAATAAAGATGGTAGATGAATCTTTTTAATGTCTTTAATCCGCCATCAATGGGACCCAAAAATTGTTGTATTAACAGCCTGCCTGTCTGTCTATCTATCTATCTATCTATCTATCATCTATCTAATATATATCTATCAATCAATCATTTCATCTTATCTATTTATCTATCAATCTATCTAATATCTATCTAATATATATCTATCAATCGTCTCATCTTATCTATCTATCTATCTATCTATCTATCTATCTATCTATCTATCTATCTATCTATCAATCTTTTATAGATTTCTTTATACTGTAAGCAACAGGAAGGTTCCCTTGCCCTAAAGGGGTTGTCCAAGTTACTTTTTGTTGATGACCTCTCAGGATAGGTCATCAATATCAGATTGGGGGGGCCGACACTAGACACCCCCGCCTATCGGTTGAAGAGAAGGCATGCGCTCTGCCAGCGCTGCCTTCTCTTCATTGTTTATCTGCTCGTCATCACAACAGTACCAGTGAGCAGTGTAATTACACCTAAGCCATCCCATTAGGTCTATTAGATCTATTAATAAACCATAACTCATTAGTCATCAATAAAAATTCATCAATAAAAATTACTTGGACAACCCCTTTAAGACATTTGATAATCTCACACATCGCATTGATGCAGGCTTGAATGAATTTTACTATAATATGTATATTAAGACCCTTTTAAAAGGGACCTAACAGCATCATCAGTATGTAGCTTGTGTTATTGTTTATGCCAGTCCATCCCAGTGACTGAACACAAATTTCCTACAGTCCTTCTATTTCAGGACAAGGCAGGCGAGGCCCGGCTATACTTGGCAGTGGCGATGCCTATGTAGTTTCCATAAGTCACATTATTTGTTTTATTTTAATTTCTTCCAATTTTTTAAATAGAGGAAATCCAAACGACACACTCGACTGCTCGGCCAATTTATGTAAGAGCTTGGCAAACCCATCCAGCCCTTTGTAGGACAGACTAATGAGTTATGGTTTAGTAATAGATCTAATAGCCATTCCCCAACCGGCTACTGGACACACATAAAATCCAGGGAGGTCGGAGGATGGACCAGGATTGCGTCCAAACTGTTTCCTATTTCTCGTTAATAGGATTAAGAGTAGTCTTCCTCTTGGATCAACCTCTTTCTTGCTTTGAGAGCTTCTGGTTGATGTTGAAATCAGATAATAAAATTTTCTGGCAAGTACACCAATGTTAGCTCCTAGCTCTATCAGCTTTTTCGTGTGGTTTATCTGAAAAACAGCCAGTCGCCTAATCTTCTCTGAAATTGAAGTATGTGAAGATGCCAACAACCCCTGAGATTATAAGGAATAATTCGTGTTCATGAGCACATGAATATATGAAAATCAAAATAACCCAAGAGTAACCCACCTGTGTCACCAACAAGTGATATATCATGCATGATACCATTGCTGTAAAATCTCAGGTCACCGTGACCATTTCCGGTGTTTCCCTATAGAAAATATTGCCACTGTCACACAACATCTTCCTAAGCTAAAATATCTAGAGGTCTTAGGACATAGAGAACAATTTTATGATGACCATTAAATTAATAAAAATTGTCTTGCAGCCATGGGCGAATTAAGGTGGGTTCTGGGGCTCTCTAAAACCTGGGCCATGCTTGACCCCCTCCATCCCAGACACATAAGAAATGTGGCCATGCATGTGCATGGCCCTCTCCTTTAAAGTCAATGGCAACTGAGAAGGTAGCCCTGCCGTTGATTCCTTCAAACTTCTTTCTTTGGAGGATTGAAAATGGTGTAATGCTTCATTTCCCCTCTGGTGGTGCTGCAGGAAATTTGAACACTTCCAGATTCCCCGCTCAAAAAACAGATGATAGTTGATTGTTGGGTTTACTTGTATCTCTACTGTTTTTGTCTTTTTCATTTTTACCATTAGCATCTGACGGTCCTTTTAAACTTTGTCGAACTTTATGTACCCAGACTTCTTTGGTTGCAGATTATAATAGTCTCTCACTATGTGTAGTATGTGGGTGCTCCCAACATGTATTATATATATGATAATTTCGGGAATATTAAGGCCTTTTTTTTCCACTTTCAGATCCCAGACAAACACAGTCATCCCCTCCATGGTCCTATGACCAGTCCTATCCATCGTATCTGAGCCAGATGACCTCTCCATCCATTCATTCCACAACCCCACTGTCCTCCAGCCGAGGTACGGGGCTTCCAGCTATCACCGATGTGCCTAGACGCCTCTCAGGTATTGGTCGCTTTGTACATAAAATTTCTGTACTTATTCAGTTCTCACAAATTTTCTAGAGCTCATCGATATCTGGTCTACAGGAATATCTTTTCAGCATTTCCATTTAAAGGGTTGTCCCATCGCAACAACTTATCCCTATAAGATAGGGAATAAGGGTCCTATTGTCTGGTGCCCCCAGAAAACAGGGGCCATCTTGAATGGAGCGGTGGATACTCATCTGAGCTTTTGCTCCACTCAACCCTTTAGGGCGGCCAGAGATAGTTAGCACTTGTACTCCGGCAGACCCATAAAGATGGATGGAGCAGCAGACACTCATGCATGTCTGCAGCTCCATTCAGACAGGGCAACACAGACCCCAGAGGTCGGATCGTCGCCAGTTAGACACTTATTCCCAATGGATAGGAGATAAGTTGTTGCAAAGGTACAGTCCCTTTAAGGCATTGATGTTCTTTTCCTTACCCTATTGATTCAGAACAAAACCTTGGCATTTAAAGGGGTTGTCTGGGTTCAGAGCTGAACCCGCACATATCCCCATTTTTACCAAGGCAGCCCCCCTGATATGAGCATCAGAGCATTTCATGCCCCGATGCTCTCCTTTGCCCTGTGCTGAATCGCGCAGGACAAAGGCTTTTTTTGGAGATCTGATGACGTACCGGGCTCTCCATGGCTCCTACTAAGAAGACCTGTCATTGCTCTTGACATGTCTATTTTGGGTAAATGATTGCATTTCCTATGTAAAACAATTCTGGAGCATCTTTTCTTGTCGTGTCATTCCTCTGTTAATCATACTATACATTTATGAATAAACTGGCTTATGCACAGGGGTTGTCTTCATGAGACAATCCCTTTAAAAAAATAACTTTGGCGAGTAAACAGAAGGTAATTATGATCGGGTTAGAGAGATGTTTTTAAGCTCACGCTATCAAAATATTGGGCACAGGTTGCAGATTAAAGAGGCGCATTGTTCAGTAATGACAGCGCTAATTACATTATTACATTGTTGTGTGGGTGTTATAAAATACCATGGAGGTTGTCACGCCCAAAATCTGCCCACGTTGCCTTGTTTCCTGAAATATCCACTCTAGGGCTATGTTTTTTGATTGAGAAGATGCCGGTTTATTGTGGTTTTGACTTTTTTTTTTCCAGCATTTCTTTTTGTGAACACTACAAGACTGTGGAAAAACTGCCACATGTGAATGCACTCTAAAAGCCCTTTTAAAGATGCCGATAAGTGGCCAAACTAGTGTCAGTTAGACCTCTTTTAGACAAGCGAGTACCACGCATCGGACTCGCAGTGTGAGTGTATGGCAGCTCCCGTCCTGACCTCCCATCTCTGACAGGGTCACAAAGCATTAATTGATTTATAATGTTATGTAACCCTTACAGTTCTGGAATGTTTTAGATGACACTGACATGATGCTGTCAGTGTTATCCAATACATTGCTGGGCGGTCAGGGCGGGAGTTGCCGCATACTCACACTGCGAGCCAATGCATAGAACTCGCTTGTCTGAAAGGGACCTAGGAACACTCATTAGCCCATGTAAACATGGAGGTGATCGACCAACAAACACTTAGTTGATTGCATCATTTTACGTGGGCCTAAAATTCTTTGTTGTCGGCTGCACATCCACCTCTGTCAAAAGGACATGCTGCTGAAACATATGCACACTGAATGGGGGCCACACCATCTTGTTCCTCCCCATACGGTTTCCATTGGACATTTAAGAACCCTTCATGCGAGCACCAACTGACTTGCTATATCATCCATTGGCACTCATTATGGCCAGGCATTGGCCCGTGTAAAATGACCCATAGTCCGCTGCCTTCATTACACATATTTGGCAAATGGTTTTTAAAAGACTTTTTAACTGATGACCTGTTCTCTGGATAGGTCATCAGTATCTGATTGGTGGGTGTCCCGGGCCTCCGCCGAACAGCAGTTTGAGAAGGCACCGGCACGTGCAGTAGCAATGCGGCCCTCTCTGCTCACCAACCACAGCGCCGTACATTGTATAATGGCTGTGCTTGGCATTACAGCTCACTTCAATGGGGGTGAACTGCACCTCGACCATGTGACTGATGAATATGACGTAATATGGCCTAGGGAAAGCTGTGAAACGGACGCAGCGCTACTGCGAGCACCACAGTCTTCTCAAACAGCTGATCAACGAGGGTCCTGGTTGTCGGACTCCTCCTGATCAAATACCAATGATCTATTCTGAGAATAGGTCAGTAGAAAAGTCTCCGAAATTTAATTAGAAGTTACTATTTTTCAAGAATCTTAAAACAGCAAGGGTAAATCCACACGCAGCAAATTTGCTAAAATCTCTACGGATTAAAATCTGTTCCATTTATCTGAAGGGGGTCTTTTCAGCTGCGCCCACATATAAATCTGCAGATGAGTGGGAGAGTTGCAGAAGTTTCCGCAATGAAATCTATCAAAATACTTTCCTCTAGAAGCCATGCTGGAGATTGTATGATTTTTTGGTTTCAAAAAATTCCTCCGTTGGATATCAGAGGTATCAGAAATACCATGGGTCCCCATAGACTTTATTGTATAAGTCTATGTACAGCGGTCACATCACTTCATGTCACTGCTGTGACTAATAGTGGAGCATGCGGTCACCTTCAGAACCCCATGGCCAGTTAGGGTCATCCAAAACCCTAACCCTTCGTACTCCACTGATTGCCATGGCCTCCTCTAGATCATTGCAACATGTTGTGAGCTGAGCCCTTATTACTCCTCCAGTCATCGAAAATTACAATTAAGACGACGATCAATCAATTCCAGGACACATCAGATCGCTGTTTGCTCTCTTGTGACCCAAACCGTTTCACATTTTGCTTCATGCCGGTGATACAGATTAACTACACTTGCCTTGTCTGCTTGAGGAGTCTGCACCGTGACAGCCTTAATTCCCTCCCTTGATCCGCAGTAACAAATGCTGCCTCTCAGCGCCCCCAGCAGACCATGAATCACACGGACCTGACACTATAGCATTTTTAACTTGTCTTATCAAAAACTAGATTAAACACGCAGCTCCCCCCACGGCTTATTTTCTTGGAGATTAACTTTTCAGGATTCGATCAGATTTATAAATGACGCTCACGAAGGCTGATGTAGCGCACATGTTGTAAGAGCCGCCGCCTTTGTAGTCTTGTAGGGCGAGGAATCCGTATATTGTGAGTGACAAGTGTTGGGTGATTACCCACTTGACCATCAGTCGCCTTTTTGGTTTTTTTTTTTTATACATTGTTACCTTCCCTCGTAACTAGAATTTTTGCTTTTAAAAGGCAGAGACAGCGAGGGGAGTCTCGTCGTCTAAGGGTCTTATCTCAGGCTCCTGACCACATCTGAAGCTTCTTGCTCATTATGAATTTCATGGCAGCGGATTTACAGAAAGTGTTTCCATATGTTGCTTCCTAATATATCTCCTCCTTTTTTTTTTTTTTTCTCCTCTCTTTCTCCAAGCGGAATAGGAACGCACGCATGCTGGCTGGAAATGACTGCAGGATGTGACAGAGCAGTCACATGGCTATGCTGGCACTGTGTGTGGGCTCTCCAAGCAGCCAGCTGCCCGAGGACTAGCTTTTGTAGTACTGTAGATCTAGTTTCAAAGTCAAAAATCCCTCCCCACATCCTTAGCTTTTTTTTTTTTTTTTTGCTTTGCCCAGGCTTTCATAGTTCGTAATCAATCTGTCAGGGAGCCGTGCTGATTTCCGCTTAATGAGCATTGTCCTCCGTGGAGAAGACGTTGTCACGAGTAAAAAAAATAAATTACGAAACCAAAAAAAGCAACCATTCAGTTTACGTGCTGGATTTATGTCCTATCGAAATGAATAGTCTTGATGTCCCGTATTGTGACACCATCCTTTACATCTTCGAGTGCCACCCCCAAAGAAAAAGAGCAGCTGTGCACTATGAAGACCATCTCAATCCAAAATCTGCGAGGGGCTGATCGCACCTTCAAAAGTTTTTGCTTTTCCCTTGAATTTCTGAAAGTCTGTGATTTCTGAGTTGATGATTAAAATGGAAACTTCATCAAAAAGTGGGATTTCCCATTTTGATGACTGTGTAGGGAGGCTGTCCGGTAATGCATTGTTTCTTTATATTATTGTTGCTAAGTAACAGTTCAAGAATATTGAGCTTGTTGCTTAGTAACCAAAGACAAGGCTTATGAGTGACACCACGGTATCACCATGACGTTGTGGAGGTCAGTTCTGGTCACTGAGGGAGCTGCTGGTAGCTTGAATTCATATACATCAACATAGCTCTTCCAGACCTGGTTGTCAGCGTAGAAGTAGATGGAGACTAGTAACTGAATTGTGGATTTTGTGGTTTTCTGTAATCAGAAAGGGCTGGGTGAAGTTGGCAAGACACAATAGATAAATGTCAGCAGAAGTCTTCAATATCGGTGGGACCAGCTGATCATCTGATGTGTATGGAGGCCCCTTCACCCTTCTCCAACAGCAGATTTCAAAGGAGATAATGATCAGGCAGTCATATTCCAACATGCCCAGTCCTTTTTTTCCCTCAGGCAACATAAGCTGCTACAGGATGAGTCTGGCAGTGGCTTACTCACCTCTCCCCATTCAGGATACATGCATATTTGGCCAAGCCAAGCGGGCATATGTTTAGGGGAGTCAGGAGAGATAGTTGTCGACTGACACGCATCTCATGGAATTCCGTAATGGAATTTTAGGACGGAATGGAAAACAGAAGCCTTTAAGAGGCATTCCATTTTGCTCCGTTCTAATACATGTTTATTGCCACAAAAACAGTTTAGTGTTGTTCCGTTCTACATGATCGAAAAAAATTGTCCTGTTGCCAGGCATTCCGTCCTAAAATTTTGTTATGTTCCGTTATAACTCAACCCTATAACAGAATTCCGTAACGCAAATGCGAACCCGCCCTAACTCTTATGGCCAACCTTAGACTTTAAGTTGTCCTGTTGCACTTACTGTATGACAGACACATGGGATTTTTTTTGCTTTGCTTAGTGACTTAAAAAGGGGTTTTCTGGAAATTAGAAGCTGATGATCTATCGTTAGGTTTGACTTTAGGTTAGGTCATCAATGTTTTGGGCAGCTGCCAGCACTGGAAACTATACATCCACTGTATAGATTCCAGAACCGGCGTACTGCAGCTAAGCGACCATCCAATTGAATGGTCCTAACTTTAATTGAATGGTCCTAACTTCAATTAAATGGTCCTAACTTCAATTGAATGGTCCTAACTTCAATTGAATGGTCCTAACTTCAATTGAATGGTCCTAACTTTAATTGAATGGTCTTAACTTCAATTGAATGGTCCTAACTTCAATTGAATGGTCCTAACTTCAATTGAATGGTCCTAACTTCAATTCAATGGTCCTAACTTCAATTCAATGGTCCTAACTTCAATTCAATGGTCCTTACTTCAGTTCAATGGTCCTAACTTCAATTCAATGGTCCTAACTTGAGTTCAATAGTCCTAACTTCAATTCAATGGTCCTAACTTCAATTCAATGGTCCTAACTTCAATTGAATGGTCCTAACTTCAGTTCAATGGTCCTAACTTCAATTCAATGGTCCTAACTTCAATTCAATGGTCCTAACTTCAATTCAATGGTCCTAGTTTCTAGTCTTGGTGGCTCCCGAAAACAACTGATTCGTTGCGGTGCCTGGTGTAGTACCCTCAACTGATCTAGTTCTTTCTCTGCCTTCCTTATCTTTTACTAAAGTGACAACAAGAAATGTCTGCAATTACAGCTGTCCCTAAAGGTGGCCATACACATTAAATGGAAGTTGGTTGATGGCTGAACAGCAGTTGAATAAACAATCATCTGATGAATGATTATTTTGCCGGCATGGCCATACATGTTTTAGTCCATATTGGCCATACCAGTTGATCAAACTGCCCATACATGTTCAATGAAACCAGCAATGGATGAAGGATATTTTTAGGAACGTTCTTTCAGAGAAAGATTTTTCGCCTATCAGAGAAAAATATTGCACACGGCTGACTTCTTTTCAGATGATGATAGTCTGTCATCGGTCACCTCAAACAATGACTTTCAACCAACGAACGTTCATTTTGGTTGAAATCGTCTGTCTTGATCAACTTTAGACTGTGTATGGCCACCTTAAGGATGTCACCAGACTTCTAAAGGACCACATAAGTGTACAGCAGTACTATTAATCACACATGACGATTGGGAATCCCCCTGGTTGAATCTATGTTGGGTCTACAGGCAGAAGGTCCTTCTCTTTGGAAGCTCATCTTTTTGTGAGAACCTCATCTTGTGACTATATGCAGTTAAAGCCATTATGTTAAGCAAATATTTGATCACAGAATGTCTGCAACTCTTTTCTCTCAACCTTCTGGGACTCTGATGTCACCGTGGGCTGCGTGTATATCAACGCACGGTAAACAAATATTGCTTTATTAACCCTGGGCAAAACCGTAGATATTATTCTGTGGCTGGATAGACCAAATAGCTTCAAGAGGCTTCGCTTCCCTGTGCACGGACCAGTCTGACCTTTACAACAGCCATTCAGTGTTTATTACAGAGAGGAGGAGATGTCCTCCACCTCTGCTCATGTTATGGAGCCTTCGATGAAATTGCCTCCTTACTCCAGAACAAAGTTTGTTTATGAGGTTTGTAAATAGCCATCATCTCCTATTTCCTGCTGTAAGACTGCAAACGTTCCTATCTGATTTACTTCTGCAAGACAAGGCCCAGTCTTTCGGTTTGTTAACAACAGCATTATCTGATAAGTCCATGCTTTTCACCATTCATGGTGGCAGATGTCTCAAACCACAACATAAAGTTGGCACAGACCATCCTCCACCCCTGTATGTGGTGGTGGGACACATTGGGTCGGTTCCAATGCGTTATTCAATCACAGGGAAAACATAGTTTGCATTATTTTGTTTAAAGGGATCGTCCAGTTTGAGCAATCTAATGTTTTTTCAGCAGGTCCCCTGGTGGCTAGCTGATCTCACTGCTCAAACCCTGGATGGTGATACGTTGTCACTGTGTGAATTGCTTATTAAATGCTTTCCTCCATAGATTATTACAATATTTCTATCAATAGGCATCTGTGTAATGTTCAGATGCCTGCAGGCCTCTTGAGTTGGACCACCCTTTCAGAAATTCTCTGTCCTGCTCCGTTTTAAGGTCCTCCCTCTGTTTCCTTCTTACAAGCTGAAATAGTTCATATAAAAAGGGCTTGTCCAAAGGGCAGAACCCATATAACATAGCAGATGATTTTTTGAGACACGTACAGTATTTAAAGGAATTGTACAGAATTAGAAAAAACATGATTGCTCTTTTCCCAAAACAGTGCCACATCTGTCCACAGGTTGTGTGTGGTACTGCAGCATAGCCCCATTTTCTTCAGTGGAGATGAGCTACAATACCGGACACAGCCAATAAACAGGTGTGGTGCTTTTTCTGGGAGACAGCAACCATGTTTTTCTAATATTGGACAACCCATTTAAATTAAAAAACAAATCAGATTAATATGGCAGTATGGTATGATAATAGTATGGTTTAAGTACTGTCCTGCCTAATTCCTCTTCTCAGGCTGTGTATCCCTTACATCCAATCTGTCTCAGTTGCCACTGGTGGTGTTGTGCTATCAGCTTGGCATTGGGCACAGCCTGCACTAGTTGCATTATTAATCAGATTTTTCTAATAATATATTTAGCTGGAGAACCTTCAGCCTTAGGACTAATGCACACGACCATATGTATTTTGCAGTCCGCAAAACACAGATCCTCAAAAAAAACAAAAAACGGATAAAATCTGTGTGTCGTCCGTGTTACATCCGTATTTATGGCGGATCCATTGTAACAATGCCTGTCCTTGTTCGCAAAACAGACACGAATAGGACATGTTCGATTTTTTTGCTGAATGGATACGGAATGCACACAGAGTAATTTCCAATTTTTTCGCAGCCCCATTGAAGTGAATGGTTCTGCATACGGGCTGCAAAAAAAACCCGGAACGGACACGGACAAAAAATACGCTTGTGTGCATAAGCCCTTATGCAGTGTGTTGCCTATAATGTTAGTAATCCATGCCCACCAGCCGCTTCTTTCCCCCTGGTTGGCATGGCTATTGTATCACCTACCCTCTCTGGCACTCCTCATGGCAAGGACCCTCAGTCCTCTCTACTCTTTCCATAGTGGCCGCCAAAGTAGCTCTGTCCCTCCATGCAGGCTCTGGCCTGCTTCTTGGCAGCTAGACTCTCCTTCTGGCTCTTCAATGGCCAGTGGTCCCCCTAATCTGCCCCAGCCAATGGTGGCCACCTTGGGGTACATAGGGGAATTTTCCCCATAAGAGGGTGCCTGAGCAATAGGTTCTAGTCTGCTAGTTTCCTGCAAAGATGTACTATTCTATGTTCGTCTGCTCCTGTACCTGTTTTCTGGATTTCATCCTTTTCTGCTGACCTGACCTCTGCTTGGTTTCTTCACTGAACCTGAGCTGCCTGCCCTGACCTCAGACTGTTTTTCAGATTATACGTACTCTGCCTGCCTTGACCTTGGCCTGTCACTGACTAAGGTTTCGCCTGATCCCTCAGTGTTCCGCACTGGTGTTTTTTGGTGCCCATGGGTCAGCAGAGACTACCTCTGAGAGGTAGTGGGCTGGTGGTTCCCCTGCAGCAGAGTCCAGATCCCAGGCTTTAAAGGGTGAATACCGGGGGGCAGCACTTAGACAACCCTTGAGAGTAGTCCCAAGCCAATTCTGTTGATATTATAAAGTGGGTCCTCACTCGCTGCGTAACATTGCCCCAGCATTTGTGCCAACTTTCCCGGTTGTGTTACTATAACTTAATGCAAACATACACAAAAATGACTGCGGAATAAGCTGGCAAATTAATAGAAGGATCATTATATGGTTATGCTGACAAGCTGACATACTGTTTGCTTTACTTCAGCTATTGTAATTGAGAATGAAAGACCAAAGCTATGTGAACCAGGGACACATTTGTTCTCCATCACTTCCCGTAAACCGCATGATTTGGCTAGTAATTGTTACATGAATGGCAAGTGACATTACCTGGCATAAGTGAGTGTGTGCGGAGAACGGTCATGACACGGTTGTTAGGCCTCCGATTTCTGCAGACGACAACAGGTAAAAGGGTAACGGAGAAGAATTAGCCATTGAGAAGCAGACAGACCAAGCTGGAGCCGAGCCAAACCTGAACCTTTAATGAGACTCCTGCAACAAACTAACTGGAAACACATGCCGTTTAATTGTTCCTCGTTTCTGACCGGCGCAATATATTTAGTAGTAAAGGGAAGGTGTTGTAGCTGCAGTTTGAATACTTCAGCGTTTAATTTACTTATTTATTGCCCTTTCAATTGACTTTTGGGGTTACAAGTGAACGTGGAAAACACAAATATGTGCCATTTACATTTACTGGCTGCAGAGTTGTTCCGCGACTCCCTTATTATACGCTGCTGCGGTCTCCAAGGCTTTAAGGCATTAATCCTACCTGACCCACCTGAGCCCTTCTGAAGCTGTACGTAAAATCTAGCCTGTATGCAGTCACCTCTTAGAAAGCAATTACCGGCCCTTTTAACCCTCGAAAATATTTTTATAGACACTTTTATGCAAAAAATAAAAATACTGACCACTGCCACTTTAACTGATACGTTATTGACTTATTATATTTTTATGGTGCAGCTTCTCAACTATTGCTATGGGGAAGGTATAGGCGTGGTGCGGAAATGCTGCGTGATGAGGGGTGCGAACATATAATGTGATAAAATACAAAAACT
This sequence comes from Bufotes viridis, assembly GCA_033119425.1. Taxonomy (NCBI): domain Eukaryota; kingdom Metazoa; phylum Chordata; class Amphibia; order Anura; family Bufonidae; genus Bufotes; species Bufotes viridis. The sequence goes on along the minus strand of CM065592.1, from coordinate 42,935,539 downwards.
CAATAAAACAAAAATAAATCCTAGTGGAGAGCCTCTTTGAAAATTCCCCTTTCTGTTAAGGCCTCATGCACACGACCGTATGGCTTTTTCAGTATTTTGCAGTCCGCAAAAAACGGATCCGCAAAAAATACGGATGATGTCCGTGTGCATTCCGTTTTTTACGGAACGGAACAGCTGGCCCCTGATAGAACAGTACTATCCTTGTCCGTTGTGCGGACAATAAGGGTCCATTCACACTTTTTTTTTAGGATCCGTTTTTTCAGGATCCGCAATTCCGTTCCTGAAAAAAATAAAACATGTCCTAATCTTGTCCGCAATTACGGACAAGAAAAGGCATTTTCTATTATAGTGTTGGCTATGTGCGGTCCGCAAATTGCGGATCACAAATTGCCGGTGTCCGTGTTTTGCGGATCCGCAAAACACTTACGGACGTGTGAATGGACCCTAATAGTTCATGTTCTATCTTTGAACGGAACAGAAAAACTGAAATACGGAAATGAAAGGCATACGGAGTACCTTCCGTTTTTTTTCCGGATCCATTGAAATGAATGGTTCCGTATACGGAATGCAAAAACGGAACGTAAACGGAAAGAAAATACATTCTTGTGCATGAGCCCTAAGCCTAATTCAGAAATTTCCATCAGTGGTTTTGAGCCAAAACCAGGATTGGAACCTCCACAGACATAAGGTATAAGAGCTCATGCACACGAACGTATTTTCTTTCCGTCTCTGTTCCGTTTTTTTTTTGCAGACCGTATGCAGAACCATTCATTGAAATGGGTACGCAAAAAAAACAGAAGTTACTCCATGTGCATTCCGTTTCCGTATGTCCGTGTGTCCATTCTGCAAAAAATAGAACATGTCCTATTATTGTCCGCATAACAAACAAGGAGAGGACCGTTCTATTAGGTGCGCATCACGCATTGCACCCGCGCAGAATACTCGCCCTTGTGAAAGGGGCCTTGGGATCCCGTATAAAGCCTACACATCTCGCATTATATTCTTTGTGGATTCTGCATTTCGTATAAATTTTTGCATCATCGATTGCTAAATAATTGATGCCTCATCTCTTTCTATCCTTCTTAGGTGCCTCAGAGTTGGGTCCATTCTCTGATCCCAGGCAGTTTACAAGTATTTCTTCACTAACGGAGAGTCGCTTCTCAAACCCGCGAATGCACTATCCCGCCACATTTACGTACACGCCTCCGGTCACCTCAGGGATGTCACTGGGTATGTCAGCAACCACTCACTATCATACGTATCTACCACCTCCGTATCCTGGCTCCTCCCAGAACCAAAGCGGACCCTTCCAAACCAGCAGCACTCCTTATCTTTACTATGGTACATCGTCTGGATCTTACCAGTTTCCAATGGTTCCAGGAGGCGACCGTTCTCCTTCTAGAATGCTTCCTCCTTGTACTACGGCCAACGGTAACACGTTGCTCAACCCAAATTTGGGCAGCCAGAATGATGGCGTGGATGCGGATGGCAGTCATAGCAGTTCCCCAACTGTTTTAAATTCTAGCGGTCGAATGGATGAGTCGGTATGGAGGCCTTATTGATCCCACCTCCACTCCCGTTGCCTTATAATTTCTAAGACTAATAAAAAACATATGGAAGTGCCTTCGACATTCAAGAAAATGCCTTTTATGCGGTGTCATATTCTATTTTGACTCCAGGACTTATTGTTGCAATAGAACTTTCTGATCAATAATTGCCGCTATCGTTTTTTGTAAAAAACATGGCTAGAAGCACACTTTGCCTTAAACTATTTTTCTCATATAATATTTATATTGAATAAAAGACATTTGAAAAAGAATAGGTAAAAAGAAACTCAATTATTATTGTATCTCAAGGGGGAAAAAAAAAGAAGAAGATGTAGGAACATAAGGAGACTTTGTCCTTCCAATACCAAAAAATGCCATAAAAAATAGTGCCTTATATAAGAAAGAAAGGGAAAACCTCAAACACATCAAGAAGCTGCACAAAATATATCGACGTGATGATCAAAGTGTTTCCACAATTGAATTTTTTGTGACGGTACTGACTTGGAACAATGCAAAATGCACTTCTCTCGAAATTTAAATTTCGCATTTTACAATTTTAACCAAAAAAAATGTACGAGCAAAAATATTTTTTCTATGCAACATGTAACAATATTAGCTCAAAAGGTATGAAGTTTATTGTTCTTTATTTTTAATTTATCGGTATGTGTAAACTTTTTGGTTTTCTTTTAAGTTTGAGTCATCTTCATGTTTTGTTTTTTTTTGTTCTTTTTTTAATTTATAATTATTTAATAATATTTGGACCCTCAAGTGTTTCTTTATATGGAATTGTGTAGACAGGTCCCTAAACAAATATATATATTTTATATTTTAATTTTTAAAATCGTCCAAACAACATCAATTATGCGTCCAGGTAGAAATCTAATTACTAAATGTACCTGTCATACACTGTGGAAGCTGACATTTGATGGTTCTTAACCCCTGCTTGTTGTTGCCCTTACAGACCCATCATTTTTAAAAAAAATATATTTTCATTGTCACAAGATCCATACCATTTTTAGTTGTTTTTTGCAGGATCAATTCTATTTTTGAATAGCACCATTTTGGGGTACAGATATTGTGTTTATTTTGGGGTGAATCAAAAGTATTCTAGCATTTTTTTTGCTGCTTTCCATGAGCTAAACATGTTTACTTTATTCTATGGATTACAAGCGAGTAAGACCTCATGCACACGACCGCATTTTGCATCTGTGTCTGATCCACCTTTTTTACGGATTGCACATGGACCCATTTATTTCTATGGTTCCACAAAAAACAAGCAGCACACGAATGTCATCGGTGTGTTCTCCGCATCCGTATGTCCGTAAATCATTGAACATTTCCTATTCTTGCCCGTACTGCGGACAAAAATAGTAATTTCTAGCGATGGGAGTGAGAAAAATTCTTATTGCATTTCCATATTTTGCAGATCCGTGATTTGCAGATGACAATATGGCCATGGTCGTGTGCATGAGGCCTAGTACGAAATATGTATAATTTTTTTTTATTTTAGACATTTTTATTAGTAATTCAGTTTTATGGAAAAACTATTTTTTTTCTGCATTCCAAAATATATACAATTTTTTTTATATTTTTTGGAGGGATTTGAGGGCTTGCTTCCTTGTAGTTTTGGTTGGCACAGTTTAAATATAGTTTACTAATAATTTGTTATTATTTTTTGGGGGGAGAATGCAAAATGCAAGTGATAACAGGTCCCACTGTGCTATCATTGTCTCTTACCACTGGCTATGCAATGGGGATTTTGGGTGAGTGGTTTCGGCATGTGACCCTAACCTAATGGCCATTGAATGCCTGCTTCCACTGTATGTAAACTGCAGGTATCTATTTACAGTCCAAGGAATCTGATATTATTTTGTGCTTTGTTTTTTGTTTCTTTATCTGTGCCTTTTTTTTTATTGAGCCTATGGAGTTCTGTCCTGTTATATACCAGGGGTATCCTTACAATGTGCTGCAATGGGTCATAAAATGACAAAGTACATTAAAAATAATCTTAGCTACAAGTATTTACTGAAATGACGATGTAGCAGTGAGCAAATAAATTAGCTAATGGGCTTTAAAGCAACTTTAAAGCCATGGGCACTATATTTTGTATCTAAATTATATCATGTTCATGTAAAAATGCACTGCGACCTTTGTATGATTTCTATCTTGCACTTCTCAGTTCCAAAAGTTCTAGTTAAGATGATCGGGCCGGTTTGTGTAAAGGTGCATGCACTTAATGTTACTTCATGTATTAGCACTGATGCCTCAACATCTCACGATCTTCTCGCTTCTCTGAGTGTGATGTCAATGGAAATGCAATGGAAAAAGGTTATACTAAATTTGTGTAAAAATGTAGGAGATGACCATAGCCATGTCTCAATGTGAATACCCAATATGGGAAACACCATTGATTAGATTTGCACTTGATTGTATAACTTTCCTCCAATACATTCCAGAAGATTTAAGCCTCTTGTACACGACTGTGTGCTGGCCAGGCCCATGCGCGGGCACCGACCGTGGGGCAGCCGCATGCGGATCGCGGACCTATTCACTTGAATGGGGTCCGCGATCCGTTCGTTCCACAAAAAGATAGAACAAGTTCTATTTTTTTGCCGAACGGAACCCCACGGAAGCACTCCGTAGTGCTTCCGTGGGGTCCCGTGCTTCCATTCCATTCCACACCGCATCTCCAGATTTGCGGACCCATTCAAGTGCCCCGTGTATTGCGGACCCACCGTATGCGGACCGCAATATGGCCACGGCGGGGCAACAGCCGTGTGTAAGTGGCCTAAGTCATACTACGAATAAAATTGTCTATCGGTAGCCAGCTGCCTGGGGGACCTCCTCTACAAGGGTCTCGAATCCGAGCCAAGACCTGATAATTGTGTAACTGTCTACATGAAGCAGCCTCTACAGTGGTAATATACTTGACCTTCTCATGGTGTCTCTTCTATGGTAGAGCTGGCTCTGCCTAATCTTTGTTTTTAGAGTTTTTATTTCTTGCGCTTGGCCCAAAATGTTAAGAAACATGAACAACTGATGAACTTTGCAGCCGTAACTTTCCTCATTTTCGGTTTTCACCATAAATTGCTAGACCACAACAGCAAAGTTTGCCTTAGGGCAAGAGAATGGCCAACCAACTAATTTGTAAAGGGGCCTCCTTAAAGAAGAGGAATTTAACAGCGGCTTATTCCCATCTCCCCACTAACTTGATTTACCCACCCGTGCATGCAGTAGTATGAGGAAGGGGGAAATGGCTTTCGACCGAGCAAGCATTTGCCTTACACATCCTGCTTGAACTACAATTAAAAGGGTTCTCCTGGATTTTGAAATTGATAGCCGATCCTCAGGTTAGATCATCAATATCCGCACCCCCCCCCCCCTTAATCAGCTGTATGAAGAGGCTGCGGGGCTCCTTGAGTGCTTAGGCCTCTTCCTAGGCCATGTGATATCACGTTTACCAATTACATGGCTTAGGTGCAGTTTAGGCCTGTTCAAGTGAATGGGGCTGAACTATACAATGTAAGGCGCTCTGTTTGGTAGGCTGTGAGCAGGCTATCCTGAGGTTAGGTCATCAATATGAAATTCCCAGAGAAACCTTTTAAAACTGTCATGTGGGTAGTTATAGTCAGTATTTCCATTCATTTTAGCTACATTTTGTTGAATTCATTTTTTCCGTAGCACTTATTAAAGCACAGTTGCACCCTGTTAAGATATAATATCAGGACCAACATATAATTCCACCTGATTCTAACCCCAAACCAACCCTTAATTTCAATTCTTCCACATTTCTAGTGGAGCATTAAAGTTCCACCGCTGATGTCCAAAATCCAAGAAATCCCTGTTGAATTCACAATGGGCCTTGCCAACACTGAAAGTGTATTGGGTCAGCATCCATATTTAGGCTAGTATAGGGAATTCAACTTAAACATATACTTTAAGAGACATATGTCAGTAGATGACTTCCAAAGGGGCTGTCAGCTCGGGACCCCAATAATGAAAAGAAGTCTGTAATGAAGAGGTTGTCTTCATTTACAGTGGTGCTGTGGAATTTGATATTGGGATAGGGTGGGAATTTCAGCTTATAAAGCTTATTACTTGTTTGTAGATGTTATCCACAAACATGTATCATAAAGACAGTCTTACAGAAATAGCACCACGCTTGTCTGGTGTTGCGCCTCCTGCCCTTGATGAGCTTCAATAAAGGGGTCAGAAAGGGTTAAAAAGAAGCATTACTTACCTCCACTGATCCCCTGCCACTGCTCTGGTCCCCGCTACTACCCACTTCCTGTCCTCGCTCAATACGGCGGAAAAGCCAGGAAAGGCCCACCCAGCCAGTCACCAAGGATGATTGGCTGAGCAGGCCTTTCCTGGCACTTCTGGCATGTCAAGCTGGGAGAAGATGTTGAGAAAAACAGGAACAGAGCCAGCTTCAGAATAGCGGTGGTAGAGGATGGTGGAGGTGAGTAATGCTTTATTTAGAAGCCTTTCTGATCCGTTTTTTTTTTTTAGTATCTACCTGGAAAAGCCTTCAAAATGTGTTAGAATGGATTTGCTGTGTACAGGGTAGGAAAGGTGCATCTACCTGATGTGATAACCAGCTTCCTGGACACTCATACTCAATCCCACCACCATCCCATCAGATAGTTACATCCTACCACTGTCTATACCCTATGTTATTACTGTTGTGTTCTTTTTTTACACCTTTTATTCATTAATACTGGAATTATACATTATACAAAATCACATAAAACTAAGCAGTCATTTTAACTTTTTTACATATTCAATATTTTTATTTATTTTTGTTCCCGACTATGGGCTTGCCTATTTCATGAATGCATTCTTGTTGATTTTGGAATTTAGGAGATAAGGCCAGTAAGAAGCTGTAAAGCTGGCTATAGAGATTGATTAGTTGTCATCTGAAAGATTTTCCCCTTTATATTCATGTAAATGAATATATACTGTATGTCTGAGGTGGAGGTGACCATAAGCCAGTCCAAACCATGGCTTTTACTCCCAAGCAATTGGCTGGGAAAGAACAATGCAGACAATCAATACCCTCCTGGCTATGATCCTAAGTTATGCCTCAAGGCCTCTTTTGAAGGTCAACCATTGACTTATAGGACAGATACCTTCCCACTGGTGGCACCAGAGGCAGAAATTTCTTTTTTGTTGGAATTTTTTTGCCTTCTCTCCCCTAGAAATGGACTCAAGAAAGCCTGACAACCACCGTAGTCATTGACCTGTCCAATGTTTATTACCAGTTGAGATGGTTCTTGTTTGTATGCATTGATGTCAAGAAGCTTTCTCCTTAAAGAAAATTTTCATATACCCTATTAGGGAATGTTAGAGGGGGTTCCTCTGTTCAGGATCCTCATCCTGAAGAGCGGTTACAAAGAGCATCTCTTACTCAGGAGGACCTATTCTGTCATGCATTACATTGACTTATCTGGGCACTGTGTAATGCGTAACTTCTCCTGTGGTGGCGCTGCAGGGACATTGATCATTTACTGTGAGGTCATCAGATTACAGCTGATCGCTTTGAGTTTGAGGAGTTTGCAGGACCACATCATCAGCTTATTATCAAGGGACCCTTTTATCACTTAAACAATGTCCAAAGTGGAGAACCTCTTAAAGCCAACATTTTGGCATGCCTAGTCCAGGGCCCAAGGGGATGAGAATCAAAGAACACCAAAGAGAGAAACCTTCTACCATGCTCTGCCCCTAAGAGCCTGCTTTAGCATAACATGGAATATCAGTCTCAGTCAGATATTCCTTTAAGAATTTTTTTTTTAGGTTTCATATCTATCCTTATACTTTTTTTTATCAAAATCTCATCCTTATCATCTTGAATACCGAAACACCATGTCTGGTTGTAGTAATAATATTATTGTGTCTGTTCTCAGGAAGCCAAGAATACTCAGACACTTGTTAATGGTGTCAATATTACATTCCAAAAAGGTTGGTAAAACCCAAGAAACTCCTGCACCGAACAGTCACCCGATGCCTATGTTGTGTTGTGTTTTATCTAGTGCACGGTACAGCTGGTACAAATGTTATCTATGCTGAAGTTTGAAATATATTGATATTTCATGTTTACAAAGGTCTGTGTTTTTTATTTTTTGTACTTTTTTAAGATAGCACATATCAGCCAAAAATACGATGATGGAAATTTTTAAAATAAACTTTTTTTTAAATCAACATTTAATTAGCTACTATGGCAGCATTCAATGTTATATTTTCCCCAAATTTTCTGAAACCAGAAAACTTGCATTGTCTTGTACATAGAAGCTTCTGTTCCATTCGACGAGTTATATTTGCTTTACCTGCACATGTTTTATGTTGTATTTTTCATGGCTTTGCGTCTGTGGAAACGTTTACTATCATATGAATGGGATTTTTTCTTTAATATTATTTTTTGGCGTCTGTAAAGGATATTTTGTTGCTCTGCACCTGATTATTATTATTATTTTTATTATTATAAGTGGATGTTTGAATTTTATTTCCAATAAATTTCTTTTTGATAAAATCTGCTGTGTGGATTTTAAATATAAAAGAAAACTGTGTGAATTCCTTTATAACTGAAATTATTATATAATATTATATTTTATATAGACATTTTTTTTATAGCTAGATAAAAAAAATAGACAAGATAGATACTAGATAGATATGAGATAGATAGATATGATAGATAGATAGATAGATAGATAGATAGATAGATAGCTGACAAAGATACAGTAGATTGATATTCTTCAATCTGCCATATATATATATATATTCTGATAATATTATGTTTGCAACACAGAACTACATGATTATTTGGAATTTCCTGAACACTAGAACTAAAATATTGAGCAGATAGAACCAATAATCTGCTTATGGTTTATTCAAATCAATATTTTGATGGGCATTCTCATATCCATCTATCCATCCATCTATTATCTATCTATCTATCTATCTATCTATCTCCTATCTATCTACTTATCTATCTCATATCTATCTGTCTGTCTATCTATCTATCTACCGGTATCTCATATCCATCTATCCATCCATCTATTATCTATCTATTTATCTATCTATCGATCTCATATCCATCCATCTATATCTATCTATCTATCTATCTATCTATCTATCTATCTATCTATCTCATATCCATCCATCTATATCTATTTATCTATGTCATATCCATCTATTATCGATCTATCAATATATCGTAACCTTGTTCAGTGCCCCTGCTGTCACTGCAGAGGTTGCTGACTTCTTCCATAGAAAGTGTAATACATGCCGTTCTGAGAATGACATTTGCCCTTTAATGAAGGTGGATTGTATTCTAGGTGAAATATTCTCTAAACATTGATACATTGGAGATTTCATTCCAGACAGAACACGTCTCCATTTCCTATGTTACCCGCTACAGAGGGATTTAACACATTTACCCATGAATAGTGAATGGGTTTTGTAGAATAACACAGCTGGTCATCGACTTCTCCTATTTATTATGATTATCCTTCCTAATTCCATGTTTTTCCATAATTATACTCACCCTCGCCCCGAACCAGTGCCCCCATATAAGAGTATTTACTACAAAAGAGTATTAGTTCCAGCGTTCAGTTAGATCGAATGCTTCAGCCTATGGTACATTTCCATCATGTCTGTATCATCATTTATTACATTGGTGGTGGACCGTGGATGACATCAAATGATGATTGACTCTTGACCATGACATGCATTTGGTTTATCTTCATTTTACCATGTCTAGCTATATTCACATGATGAGGCAGCGTCTTTCTCCTCTGTACATATATGGGGGAGTTGGGAGGGATAGTCTACGATCGAACAAGCATTTGGTCTACAGCTGGTGAAGGTGTATGAACACCTTTGGTAAAATCAGCTCAATATCACATATTAAAACCATTGTGGCAATGGTTGATGGTAGAGAATTGAAGTCAGTGGGAGCAGCTCTGCAGTGATGAACACTGTCTACTACAATGTCAACGGTGCTGTGTAGTTCTAGTGTAAGCCGTGTACCGGGGTGGGCTCCCAAGGATACAGCGAGGTCACGAAAGAGGAAAACAACTCCACCACCAGCTTTTGCCAAAACAGAATTTTACTTAAACGTGGTAATGAACACAACCACAAATGCTGGGAACATACAATAGATTTGCCTGCACCCAGCCCGAAGGCTAAGACCCTTGTGCTGCATAGCGCAGCTCCCTTCGATGGATGGAGGAGGAAAGCGTGGTAAATTACCTACTGGCGGGCACAACTAAACTGCCACACCTTACCTGTTATTACCCTAAAAAAACAAGAATAACTGTATGGGTGTGTGGTACGGGCTAGCCTGCGGTGCAGCACAACAACTTACAATCATACAAAGCTCTACAGGATTCCCCCTCACATAACGGGTGTTGCAATTTTTATATTCCAATTTGCCCTTTAATTAAGGTGGATTGTATTCTAGGTGGAATATTCTCTAAACATTGATACATTGAAGATTTCATTCCAGACAGAACATGTCTCTATTTTCTATGTTATCCGCTACAGAGGGATTTAACACATTTACCCATGATTAGTGAATCAGTATACCTCCTGAGCAAAACGCCGGTCTGCCTTGAGTTTGTGGGGAAGTTTATCAGCTCTCCAGTGTGAAATATCCCTTAAAATTATGGGTTCATTGCAATGAACAATAGCAACACTTGTGGCCTGACACAAACAGAGACCCTATCTAACTAACTACAGTCATGGTCTCAGTCTCTAGGCGCCAACACTGTGATGAGGTGCGTGCACGGTCTTACTGACCCGGGTCTGCTCTGCATCCGCTGGTGACTCTGAACAGAACAAATGCCTCTCCTACAAGCATGCGGTCCTGCAGTGTATGTCACTTTGCTCCTCAGCTCCCATCAGCGTTCCTGAAAGCAATCCTCTTTCCTCTGGACAGGATCAGGGTCTTGGACACAATCAGCCTCACTTAGCTGCCGCTCTGGTCACTGAAGTATGCCCCCACACCTCTCATGAATGTAGAAATATAAGCAGTCTGTGGCTGGGTTTAGGAAACAGAGGCATCTTGTGGCCAAACAGCAGAATGTCAGTCAAGATCATTTAATTTAATCTATATAAACAGTGTTAAGACAAGGAGAGTTGTTTCCCCATCTCACACCAGCGACAGAGTTACACCTGAACAGCTAATTGTCAGGGGTACAGGGTGTCATACCCCCGCCAATCACTTAGTGATGGTCTATACTGAGGATTTAGAAAAGGCTGGACTACCCATTTAATGGGGGTAAATGTGGTGTTTATATGCACATGGTAAATAAAACAACATACACCTAACTCACACTCCAACGTTTGTCCCGTGTGCAATCTACATTCACCACACTGCTGGAAAATCCATGCAAAAACAGTAGAAACTGAAGAAATCCAGCCCTTCTGTCCAAAGGATCTTCATCTTTAAAACACGTTTTAAAAGCTTGCAACATATAAAAATCTGCTTACACGTTTCAAACAATGACGTTCTTGTTCTGATCAAGAAGTCCAAAAATTATCCCTTTTTCAGGATCAGCAGTACAGTGTGGAACCTGACAGTCAGGGCAGGAGATGTGCGGCTGTGTAGGGGTAGAAGTAGCGGCAGCAGTAGCAGCACTGTGTGGGACCTGATGGACAATAGATGTGCAGCTGTGTAGGCATAGTAGGAGCGGCAGCAGTAGCAGCACTGTATAGAACCGGATGGACAATAGATTTGCAGTGGTGTAGGCATAGTAGTAGTGGCAGTAGGGGTAGTAGTAGCGGCAGCAATACAGCATGGAACATGATGGACAGGAAGACTGCAGCAGTGGCCTCATTGAGCTAGTGATAAATAATGGAGAATTGACGGAGAAAGGGCAGATTCCAGGTACAAGTGAACCTGGTTGCTGCTTGTACTAAAGCCATCCAAATTCTCACTTGCTGTAGACGCAGCATGGGTCCTTAATCTTCCATTACACCATCCATAACTACTCTGTCATTTACTGGACATTTTATTCTGAAGACTCCTTAATGAAAAGCCATATTGTATTGCTGAACAGAGTCCACTACAATATGAAACACACCTACACGCAGACTCGGACTGGCCCATAGGGGTACAGCTGAATCCCCCAGGTGGGCCACTGAGCAAGGTGGACCCCTAGTTTCACACCCCTGCACAAGTGGCACATAACACAGACACACTGCACTACATACATATATTCCGTGTACAGCACCACAACCAACCTATATACATATAAAAAACGTGATATATTATTAAAGAAACTACATAGCTTATTATTAATGAAATGATCAGAGCTGAGGTGACTTCTAAGTATGGAGGAAAGCCACCAGTGTCCTCTTCTCCCCAGGACATACCTTCTCAAAGCTGCTGCAGGGACCCCCATATTCAATCATCTGGTAGCAGATGCCGTGTGAGCAGGTAATATGTGAATGTATCCGTACGGTGGGCCCCCAAAATACATTTTTCTTGTAGGCCCTAGGCACCCCAGTCTGACTCTGCCTACACGTCAGGTCAGGTACACCAGTCTGGGATAGAATTTTGTCATTATATTTGCAAAAATCTTTTAAAACAAAATGCACAATTGTAGAGTTACAGTGAGTGACAGCTACATGTCAGGTTTACTAGTCTGTGATTACATTTGTAACGCTTAAAGGTGTTCTCTCACTTCATCAAATGGCATTTATCATGTACACAATGTATTGGGATTGTCCATTTTGCCTCTTTTGCTGGTCTGATTCATTTTTCCATCACCGCATACGCGGCTAGTTTCCATGGTTACGACCACCCTTTCACGGTCATGGCCACCAGAGTGGACAGCACTTTTTCCTATAGTGTGAAAGCCAAAGGAGGCAATATGGACAATCACAATACATTAGTAAGTGCCTTGTATTAGCTTTGTCTACGTGATGAATGCCATTTGCTGAAGTGAGACAATGCCTTTAAAAAATAAAATGTGCAATTGGATAGAGTCTGGAGCAAAAATATACACTGACTGTGAGACAGCAAAATACATCTGGTCTGGTTTGGTACACATTATTAATTGAAGAAACTTTGCAAATGCTTTAAAAAATGCGTAACTGGACTAAGTCCGCAGTATAAATACATATATGCCACGTCCGGTCAGGTTTTGTAAACTTAATTGAAGAAACTTTTCAACATTATTTTTTAAAAACATTGCAATTGGACAATGTCCCGTGCAACTATTATAGTTAAATGCCTGCCGGACCTCAGAATCTAAGTGTGCGCCATAGGCGCCGGATGCCTGCTGTTTTACACATCAGACACATGGAACTAATGTCTGTGATTGGCGATAATGCTGATCACAGACATTTAACCCCTGAGATGTCATGGTCAATTATGATCACAGCATCTGAGCCCAAACGGCTCCCCTGCGCTATGATTGGGGCAGCCAGCAGCCTTTTGTTCGCTGGTAGAGGCTCTGATGCCTGCCACAGCGATGTTCCCATGGTCCCCCCTTTGCCCATTTTAACCTCCTCTGGACCAAGACTATTTTCGTTTCTGCATTTTCTTTTTTTCCTCCCCATTATTCCAAGAGCAATCTTTTTTTTTTGTCCGTTCACGTAGCCACCTGAGGGCTTATTTTTTGTGGGACAAGTTGTATGTTTAATGCCACCATTTAATTTATCATGTCTTATATTGGAAAACATGAAAGAAATTCTTTGTGGGATGAAATTTAAAAAAAATAAATATAATAATTCCACCAAAGTTTTGGGGGTTTTGACATTACGGCGTTCACTGTGTGCTAGAAATTCCGTGATGTGCTTATTCCTCAAGTCAATATTATTACAGTGATATCAAACTTCAAATTAAAAAAAAGTCTGAATTTTTTTTCCCCAATTCCCCAAAATTTGGATTTTTTTAACAGCTTCCCACTACATCACATGCAATATTAGAAAAGTAAATTGGACAGTACAACTTGTCCCACAAAAGACAAGCCCTCATATGTCTGTGTGAACAGAAAAATGAAAAAGTTAAGTCTTCAGGAAGGCAGAGATGTAAGACACAAATGTAAATTGGGCCGCTAGCTGGCTGCTGCACATAAGAAAAAAATTAGTACTGTAGCTTTAAATATTGATCAAAACAAAGTTTTTCAGAGACAATGCAAACAGAGTGGCTGGCTGCAGCAAAGTAACCCACAATACACTTACTATATTAACCATTTTCCTGCCCTTAGCTAAAACATCTCTTCTTGGCAATTATTTAGATATGTATTGTGTGTCTACCCATAATTGTCTCTTTTTGTTTTGTCTGTGGCCAAGACGTCCTGCCACATCCTGCCACATTGGGACCGTATATACTGTAGTGCCTATGACACATGTCCAAACTGTCACTTCTGATTGGTTGCAACTTGCAAGTCATTATGGCCCAGCTTGAAGTAATGGGATCCTCTGTCTTCATAGTCCTTGCCCTGCTGTGCCCACTACTGTACTGAAATGTAAAATGGCAGATGCTATTTTGGGCAATTTGAATCTGAAACACTTTGGCTTTGTTTGAACGCCAAATTTTGAGGAAATTCTAAAGAAATTTAATTAGTTTATAATTGATTTGCTCATCTCTAGGGACCAGCTGGGACAAACTATGTATGATGTCTCCAAGCATTATTTATAACCCCTTATACAATTACCCCCTGCACAGTTGTGTATGGGGCCCCTTGTAAATCTGCCGTGTCACACTGCTAATCTCGACCCCATCAGCCCGTTAAGACTCATTATCCGCATGCTGCGGATTTGTCTCCATCCAAAAATCCGGAAGACACGCCGTAACGCCGAATCCCGAATTAATGCCCATTGAAGTGCATTAATCCGGATCCGGGATTAAGCTAAACGTCGTTTTGGCGCATCGCCGGATCCGACGTTTAGCTCTGCGCATGCGCAGCAGCAGTTCCGATCGGGGCCCCAGTGTAAGCTGGGGCTCCGATCGGTTACCATGGCAGCCAGGATGCTATTGAAGTCCTGGCTGCAATGGTAAGTACTCCGCAGCAGTGTACTTCCCTGCACTGCGGCCTCCGGGCGCTCCTTCATGACGTCACAGGTCCGGGCGGTGCATTGATCTATGCGCTGCGGGGACCTGTGACGTCATGAAGGAGCGCCCGGCGGCCGCAGCGCAGGTAAGTACACGGCTGCGGAGTACCATGGCAGCCATGATTACCTGAAAGCATATTGAAGACTGATCAGTCTTCAATATGCCTTCAGTTGTCTCGCGTTGTGACGGATCCGGCGGGCATTTCCGGCAACGTAAGTGCACGCCGGATCCTCGCAACACAAATGTGAAAGAGCCCTAAAGGGGTTTGCAGTGCTCTGATATTGACGGCCCACCGCACAACCCCTTGAGATGCTGCTACTCTGTTTTTTTCGAGCCCAAGAAAAACAATGCATCCCACCCTCTCCCTTCCGCACCCACAAAGCCTTTTGATGTGTGCGGCTTTCTGAGAATGCAAATAGTCAAAATTGTGGTAAAACGTCTGTCATCATCCGGCGGAGACACCACACCACAGAGTGGCATGTAAAGCACAGGGCGTTGGTGGATTCTTACTCATCCCTGTGGATGTGCCAGGCGGTATTGGATGCTAATGTAAACCCATATTATATGTATCATCTTTTGTGCCCAAACCCTGAACATGGAAAGGTCATTGTTTATATGTATTTTGATAGGGTGTGGTGCTGGAAAAATGTTATCATTGATATGACATGAACCTTAGCACCAACATATACTGAAGTGTAGCAAAAATAACATATTCCTTCCCAATTGTCCCTGCCCCCAAGGAGCTGTGCAGTGTCCCCATAACAGAGAAGTGTCCCCATAACAGAGAAGTGTCCCCATAACAGTGAAGAGTCCTCTTAACAAAGCTACAGCTTACTAAGGGCAATTTTAGACTATATATATCACATATGTATCTCTGTGTAGAGTTGCCACCTGGCCGGTATTTTAGTGGCCCTGCAGGTGCTAGTAATTTTTTTCTACTAGCAATATTAATTGCTGGTATTTTTCTACAGGGACTGTTACTAATGAGCACTTCCATTGCAAGCTCTCATTACCACAGCCTTTACCTCCCCCCCCCCCCCACACACTTGTGTTAATTAAAAAAAAAAAAACTTACCTCCTCCATTTGTTCGTGCTGCGGGGAACACTCACTGCTCACTGGAGGACTGGACCTGCGAGACGTAATTGCGCTGGAGCTCAGGTCTTGTCTTGCATATCCAGTGAGCAGTGAGCGTTCACCGCTGTGCGAACAAATGGAGGAGGCAAGTGCTTTTTCTTTTTTTTTTTTGCAGAAGCAGAGAAGAGAAGGAGGCACTAATGGGGGCTCTAATGGGGGGCATTATTAATTATGTGGCACACTAATGAGGTATTATTCATTCTGCGGGAGACTAATGGGGGGCATTAATTCTGGGCGCACTAATGGAGGAATTACTATTACTGGGGGGCACTATATGGGGACATTATTATCAATGGGGGCGTTAATATTATTCGGGGGCACTAATGGGGGCAGTATTAATTCTGGTGGGCACTAATGGGGTCATTACTATTACTGGGGGGCACTAATGGGGACATTACTATCACAGGGGTCATTAATATTATTGGGGGGCACTAATAGGGGCAATATTAATTCTGAGGGGCACTAATGGGGGCATTACTATTACTGGGGGGCACTAATGGGGACATTACTATCACTGGGGTCATTAAAATTATTGGGGGGCACTAATGGGGGCAATATTAATTCTGGGGGGCACTAATGGGGACATTACTATTACTGGGGACACTAATGGGGCAATATTAATTATAGAGGGCGCTGATGGGGGCATTATTAATGCGGGGGGCACTAATGGCATTATTAATTCTGGGCAGCATTAATGGAGGATTAATTAATATTACTGGGGGGGCTTTAACTTGGCCTGTACTTTTTGTTGGGAAAGGAGGCAACCCTATCTCCTTGGCTATATGTGAGGGGAGGTAAGGGGGTTAACAAGAACTTATAGCAAAGCTTCCTGGTAGATACAGGTACTTGATGAGCCTTCTGTATAAGCAGATAAGAAACTAATAATAGTGCGGGGGCACTGCAGGAATACTAAACACTTGCTTCCAGTATTTAGCAGCTGATGCAACACATCCCAGTACCGGGTGTATTTTGCAATCTTCTTACTGTCAAGGGACTTTTCTAACAAGTAAGGATTGCCAAACAGTAGGACACACATAACCTCTTTAAAGGGGTTTTCTGGGATTTCCATATTGATGGGTCATCAATGTGAGATTCTCCGGCACCCCCACTGATCAGCTGGGAAGCACTCCCCTGAGCTCCGGTGCCTCCTTGCAGCTTTCCAAGCACAGCACCATCCATTGTATAGTGCCTGTGCTTGGTATTGCAGCTCAGCCCCATTCACTTGAATGGGACTCAACTATGCCTGTCATGTGACCAATGAGCATGACGTCACAGGACTAGTTGGAGGCCTAAGTGCTCATGGAGCGCCGCAGCCACTTCGTAGTTTTGCTACATAAGCATGTTAATTGGGCTGGGATGATATGATGTAGTTGTGAAACACTCTGCTTTCTTAAATCCGTTTGGAAAGAAAGCTGGATTATATACTGTAAATGCTTTTTACATGCGGATGTCTCATTATTTGTCTGAAACAAATTGCTAAATATTTGGAGGGATAAACTGAATCTTCAAAGGTTTGCTCAGCTCTAGTGCATACCATATTTGCGCCATAATTTGCAACTTTTGGAGCTTCTTGCCACTTTTGTGACCCACCGGATGTACTATAAAGCTTGCCAGAAACTGGCGGAAGTTATAGCTGAGGTCTACTGCAGCCCCTAGCTGGAGTAGACTTCAGTTTTTGACGCACGGACTGCCAGAGATGCAATTAATTTACTAAGAGACATCTTAATAAATTAGGTGAGGATCACTCTGGTGCAAACAAGCATTCAGCCATTCAGCTATTGAAGGCATATGAATACCTTAAATCACTACATCATGCAACAATGTCATTTTCAGGAGTGTACCGAACCAAGACACTGTCCGTGGCTGTGTTGGGAGGATTGCCATGTCAAACAGTCAAGTCTTGGCTTGTCAACCTATCAGTGAGGCTGGATGCTAGTCAGGTTCCTGGCTCAGTGTCCAATCCTAGATCTAGGCAGGGGATTTAACTCTGCTATTCAGTGACTTATACCATTTGTGATTGTACATGGTGTCCTGGGTCTTTTTGCTCATCTGTGCTTTGTACCTGAACTTTAGACCTGCTTGATAACCCCATGTGCATTGATCTTGGCTTGTTTTCTGGATTAAACCCTCATCTGCTGTTTTGGCTCTATTTATCTCTCCTGGTCTTGGCCCTGCTTGTCTACTGCTCTTTGCACCCCAGTCATTCTGGTAGGTCTGCTTCTTGCAAACACGTACAAGTTTTCTGCTACCTTACTCCACAGACATAATCTAGGTTCCTAGCAGCCAAGTACATCTGACCATAGCTGTAGCTTCCTATTAGTCGGAGTGGTTAAGGGAGACTGGTAGTCGTTTCTGAGTTTGCTGGCTGTGGTTCCGGACTATGACCATAGTATTTCCTTGCAGTCATACTGCCACAATGGTTAGACAACACAAGGCAATAGGCAGGTTTAGGGTTTGAGTACCCTACTGTGGGCACACGATAATGTTCCCCAAGGGTCCAGCAGAAAACAGTCCTATTTGGAGGTGACTGTGGACACAATCACTTACCACTAGGGTATATTTATTATGGGATGATTCACAAATAATCTATGACATATTATTGATGATATGTCCTGTGTGCTCAGTAATAATAATTATGATGTATTTAAAAGTGGACATGTGCATGTTCTGTATAGAGGGAGGTTGGCCCTCAGAATCATCTTCTCTGGTGGGCTCAAGGAAACCCAGATCAAACTGAGCAGATTTCTATTTTGAATCTGTCTTAGGGCTTAGGGCTGCCTTAGGGCTCTGGAATCTGCCTTAGGGCTAGCCTGTACATTCACTTGTGTCTGTTTTATTGTCTTATCTGGAGCATCGTTCATGAGTTGTTTTTGGCTTTATGTACAATTATTCCTTCTCTTGCTTATGTTGTTCCATTTCCCACAGTTATTACCCTATTGCAACACTCTATGGGCACTCAATGTCTCTGTGTCTCATGGCGGAGTTTTTGTAACATCAAGGAACAGACCAGACAAGAGTCTCATGAATAAATAAAGGGACGTAATAAAAACTAAATAATAAACACAAGGACATTACATCACAAATTTGAGACACGTACCCTTGTTCTTTAGAATTCAGTATCTGTCATGGAAATTCTGCTTAATGACAGAACAGGCAGGTGACTTTTCTGTAAGTTTCTGGCGATGCTTTTTACAGTTTTATGTTACTATCTCTATAAATCTTGAACTACTACAATTTTCATATTGGCCACATAGGTTAACACAATTGGCTTACATTTCATGTTTTATTGCAGCTCCCTTGTCATCTTTGCCATAAGGACTTGGACAGGATGAACAACTCTCTTTGTCCTGTCCAAGTCTTAATATCAGGATACTAACAGTAACAATATCAGCGGGATAGTAACAATATACACTGAATGCACACACACAGATAAGACTCTGTATACAGCTTCCCTATCACTGCCCGGTTTTAGTAGAAGGGGAGGTTCTCCATCCAGGGGTGGCCTGGTAACTTAAAAAGGCCCTACAAAAAAGTGTCCCCATGTTGTAGGCGAGTACAAATACACAAGAAGGCAGGTCCAGCACAAGCCACAATTAGGCAGGAACAACAGAAATAGGCGGGGCCAGCAACTCCGTAGTGCAGCATAAAATACCGCCCCAGCAAAACCAAATGCCACACTGCAGCATAAAATACTGCTCTATTACCATATTGCAAACTGTGATACAGTTGAATTTAGATGGGCTCCTATGGCTTTTGGCCAGGTGCATAAGTACTTTTGAGCATCAGATCACTTTTTACCTGGCCAGCAGCGGTGAAGAGGGCTCGTCTGCCCTCTGGGCATCGGTTTACCAAGAAATTTCTCTGTAGGACCTATGGCTAGTCCAACCCTGACTCCATCACTTCTTAGAAACTGTAAAAATCTATGACTCGTCTCTGTCCATTGACTCTGACTCACTGAAGCTGCCATAGAGCTCACACATCCAGCTGTACTTTATATATGGCCAACACAGGAAGGAAGTGTGTGTCTCCAATATGGCCACCCCAGAGAAAAAAGAAAACAATAGCTAAAACATTTAATAAAAGAACAAAAACATTATTTCTCTTCTATAAACTTACTTCTAATTACTGAAACCTAAATGACATACGTTAAACATTCCTTTTAACGAGGATCTGATTAATATGGCCGTATGAGATACAGAAGGAGAGGTTTTTAGAGGACCAACAAGCCTTTTTCCTGCTCCTTTTCTCCAAAACATGAGTTGAAGTCCGGAGTAATCAAAAACAGATTGGATGCTAAATAACTTATGCATGACAACCACGTCTAGGATCCGCTTTATCTCCAGCAAGGGGCCCCCAAAGCCCCAGAGTGAAGGTGAATATATTGTGTATGTGTTAAGGGAGTTCCGAAAGCACGCTCAGCTAATTTCAGAACTCCCATAAAGTTGGACATGGGACCTGCACCTATCTGACATCCAGTGATTCCTAGCGATATGCCGTCAATGTCTGAGAGGGTAATACCCCTTTTAGAACTTCAGTGTAAAGAAGAAAAAAGAGCCCTGAAAGGGATGGTATTGCCCCCAAAGAGTCCTGATCTCAAAATCATCCAGTATGTCTGGGATTACAGGAAGACACAAAAGGATTTGAGCAAGCCTATATGCACTGAAGATCTGTAGTTCTCCAAGATGTTTGGAACAACCTCCCTGCTGAGTTCCTTCAAACACTAAACAAGTGTACCTAGAAGAACTGATGTTGTTTTGAAGGTAAAGGGAGGTCTTTTCTTCATTCACTTTGCATTTTGTTAATTGATAAAAATAAACTATTAAGTATTAACACTTCTATTTTTAAAAGAATTCTTACTTTGCAGCATTTTTTTCTAAGTCAACCAGAATATCAATAAATAGTTTGCTGAGACCCAGCCATTTTCAGTTATGACCAAGTTCCAGATTAGGGTCCTTTCACACTTGCGTTTTGAGGATCCGGCAGGCACTTCCATCCCGCCGGATCCGTCAGAACGCAAGTCGCCTGAAGCATTAGAAGACTGATCAGGATCCTGATCAGTCTTCGAAATGCTTTCAGGTTACTATGGCAGCCAGGACGCTATTAAAGTCCTGGTTGCCATAGTAGTAGTGGGGAGCGGGGGAGCGGTATACTTACAGTCCGTGCGTCTCCCAGGGCGCTCCAGAATGGCGTCAGAGTGCCCCATGCGCATGGATCACGTGATCCATGCGTGTAGGGCGCCCTGACGTCACTCTGGAACGCCCCTGGAGCCGCACGGATGGTGAGTATACTGCTCCCCCGCTCCCCACTACATTTTACCATGGCAACCAGGACTTTAGCGTCCTGGCTGCCATGGTAACCATTGAGAAAAAGCTAGACGTCGGATCCGGCGATGCGCCGAAACGATGTTTAGCTTAAGGCCGGATCCGGATTAATGCCTTTCAATGGGCATTAATTCCGGATCCGGCCTTGCGGCAAGTGTTCCGGATTTTTGGACGGAACAAAAAGCGCAGCATGCTGCGGTATTTGCTGCGTCAAAAAAAGTTCCGGTCCTGAACTGAAGACATCCTGATGCATCCTGAATGGATTTCTCTCCATTCATAATGCATGGGGATGATCCTGATCAGGATTTTTCCGGCATAGAGCGCCGAGGACGGAACTCTATGCCGGAAAACAAAAACGCCAGTGTGAAAGGACCCTTATCTGTATAGTAATTTCCTTTTATAATGGTGCACATATGATGTATACCAGCAGTGTTTGCATGTAGGCCTATTTTTTCTTTAACATTTTTTGGAATTTACAGTAGAGGAATGGTGGATTTGCACAGAGCCTTAGACACCCCTTCCTCAACAGGGGGCAGCAATGAGCACCACCAGACCATGCAACTCTCAAGGACAAGAATTGGAAATCTGCTGAGGCCTGATGGGGGTATACGAAAAATATATATAATGTCTTTACCATTTAACGTAGGAACGTTTGGTGAAGGATTGATGTTAATATTAGTAGTGACTGGAGTGGCTCTTTAATGTGCCGGCTTCTTTCTGCACAGTAGTTCTATCACACAGAAGTACCATTGGTATTTCATTATATAACCAGTGTTTTACGTAGAGCCGTCATCTGCAGCAGCACCAGTCAAGGGTTACATGTCAGTTCTCTTTCAATGGTGGCATTGATCAAACTCCACATACGTTCCAGATCTAACACGCTTGCTGTTTTCACAAGATATTTTGTCTAATATCCATTTAATACACAAGAAGTCTGGATCCCTACAGAAGATTTCTCCTTCAATAGTCATAAGAAAGTTTAAGGTTTCACTAAATCAACAATTGTTACTGCAGCTGAGCCGGTGGCTGGTTTTATAAGGAACATCAGACGGATGTGTGCCCTATCATTGGGCATCTGCAATGCAAACTCTGAACATACGGCTCGTATGGTAACCTTAGAGAATCAAAACAGCATGATCAGGTTACCACAAAGTATGGAAAACGTTGCCCATACACGCTCTGTTTCCACCCTCATCCATAGAGCCCATTAAGCTAATGATAGCAATGGATTCCATATCCTTGAGTTTTTGAGAGAGGGATGCCGATGTAGAGTCAAAATAAAGACTGTGGTGAGCTTGACAAAGACGTCGGCTTCATCCAGCAACGCCCGCATTAGTGAATAATAAGACCCGATGATGAATGCTGGCAGACCATGAAATAAAACGACCAAGTCCTAAGAGAGAATTCGGAATGAAATTAGACCATGACGATCAATTTTGGAAATTTGTATGTGGAGTTGAAGAGTGGAGTAGCAGAGTGTCGAGCACCCTCTATGGATGGAAAGACTCATCGTAGAGATGAGCAATAGAGGCCCCAGGTTAGATTGACTACCATCAGAGAAGACCCTAATTAGCAAACATAGATCAGAAGGTAAGATTGACTACCTCGAGAGAAGACACTAATTAAAAGGTTATTAAGAAAACCTGTAATTATGTTTATTCTAATAATGGACAATTTCATCTTCTGATTATGTGTTTTTGCATTCTAGATGTGTAAGCAAGGAAACGTCTTTCGGTGATAGAACAGTTCAGTGATAGAGATCTTTTTTTAAACTATAAAGTTTATGGATAATTAGAAAAATGTAAAGTGTAAGTAGATACTTTTTAGGCTGAGAAAAATGGAATAAGCATTTTGACCACCTGGTAACCTGGCAACTTCATACATTTTTGGTTCTTAACACACATGTCCATTCTATAAGTTGCCACCAAAAACCATTTCAAGCATCTGCATCAAGTCAATTCCAAGGCCAACCACCTGTATGGCAGGTTCTATTTGCATTAATAAAGTTCTACACCATCATATATCTTCAGAGAGATGAATAAGGATGAATTAGACAAAGGACCAAGCTAAAACATGGTCAGTGACTCTATAATTGATCCACCAGAGATCCTCCAAAAACTAGCCCAAACAGAGTACTCCAAAATGGTAAGGAAGAGAAGCTGTATCTTTGAGGTCAAATGGAAATTTAGCAACACAGCAAATGTAGATGATTTTCAGAAGAATATATTCATAGAAGGTCTCTATTTTGACGAGGACACCAGCAGAGAGTGCAGAGCAGATAGCATGTTGCATAGCTGGCTGGTTGTCACCCAGAATAAGAAGGAGATATCTCAGTGGAAGATTTTTTTAAAATGGATGAATTACAGCTGCCTATGTAATGATATATAGAGGTATATAAGCCTTTTGACAGCCGATGGACCTTAGTTCTCTGGGGCCCAGGGCATTATCATTTGATTTCTTACAGGAGTATGCCTCATCTTGGGTTGGACGATTGCCTTGACAGCTAATAATCGTGAAGAAACGGGAGGAACCTCACATATGAGCTAAGCTCGACTGTAGATCGAAATTTGGGGATGCTTAGTTTTTTTTTTCTTTTTGTTACTGTTATTAATTGTTGTTATGTAATTTTATATTCACCATCATGCCAATTCCAGGTGACATATGCGTTTAGTGAGATCTACCCAATATTTGACCTACTGCTTCTCACTAATTAAACAGGAAGCCACCTATAAAATGCCAGTGGGAGCAGAGAGTTGTACTGTGTCTTATAAAGACTCCACAAAGTTGTATATATTGCACCCCAGAGACTTGCAAATATGCCGACTCCTGATGTATAGACATATCCTCACCTCGTAAACTTTATTGTAGTGTCGCTTTTTGATTTTTTGTTTTTTTTGCTAGTATTTCCTGAAGTAGAATTTTTATTGTGTTTTCTGTCCATAATTATGGGGATTGCGATCTTGCTTTAGCTCTGTTAACAACAGTTTAGATATGCTTCACAGCATCCACATGGACCATAGTGTACTAAAGTCTTGAGATTACTTATTGGCTTCTATGGGGAATGTTGTGGGCATGCTCTGTGACCTGTGTAGAGGTCACTGTGCAGATAGGGGGAGTATATAAGCTGTGACATTACCCAATGTATATAGGTGTTATAAGGCTATTATATAATTGTTACCTTTCATTGTAATTCTGACTACAGACAAATTATCTCTACCGAACACGAAGTATAGGCCTATTAGGAAGCTCCCTGGCCAGAGTAAAATATGAAATACTTCCGGACTATTTATTTTTTGTATAATGACAAGGAAAATTAGAAGAAAAAAACATAATACTTATTAATATTTGACTTAGGTAGGTGCTGGAAATACACAGCTCAGTATACAGTAGCCAGCTCCGTCCATCAGATATTGATGTCCTATCCTGAGGATAGACTATCAATATAAAAATGCTTGAATATGCCTTTAAGGACACATTACTATATATTTTTTTCATTGACACATTCCAATAGCCATAACTTTTTTGTAACTCATGTTATCACAGCTGTACGTGGGCCTTCTTTTTTTTGTTACACTAATACAACCGCATGCATCCGTCATGAACGGATCTGGTTGTAATTTGTCTTCTATAGCCATGATGGATCCGTCTTGAACACCATTGAAAGTCAATGGGGGACAGATCCGTTTTATATTGTGCCAGAGAAAACTGTTGGCTCCGTTTGGCTCCGCTTTTTCAGGTGGACAGCAAAACGCTGCAGGCAGTGTTTTAGTGTCGGCCTCCAGAGCGGAATGGAGACTAAACGGAGGCAAACTGATGCATTCTGAGCAGATCCTTTTCCATTCAGAATGCATTAGAGCAAAACTGATTTTGGACCGCGCTTCTGAGAGCCCTGAACATATCTCACAAACTGAAAGCCAAAACGCGAGTGTGAAAGTAGCCTTAATGACTTGTGAGAAAGTGATGGGGGTGACAATGCCTATGGTAAACTGTATTACAGCTCATACCTAGAATCAGGGGCGGATTAAGTGCATGATAGGTCGGGACTGTCTACCCAACATTATCTGCACACAGAAAGTTATCACTGGTATCCCCCACACTGCCCCATATAGTAATTTCCCCACACTGCCCCATATAGTAATTTCCCTCACACTGCCCCATATAGTAATTTCCCCCACACTGCCCCATATAGTAATTTCCCTCACACCGCCCCATATAGTAATTTCTCCACCACTGCCCCCATATAGTAATTTCCCCCACAGTACCCCCATATGGTAATTTCCCTCACACTGCCCCCATATAGTAATGTCCCCCACATTGCTTCATGAAGTAATTTCCCCCACACTGCCCCATATAGTAATTTACCTCACACTGCCCCCATATAGTAATTTCCCTCACACTGCCCCCCCTATAGTAATTTCCCTCACACTGCCCCCTCTATAGTAATTTCCCCCACACTGCCCCTAGATAGTAATGTAATTTCCCCTACACTGCCATCCATTAATTAATTTGCCCCCACACTGCCATCCATTAATTAATTTGCCCCCACACTGCCATCTATTAATTAATTTCCCCCACACTGCCATCCATTAATTAATTTGCCCCCACACTGCCATCTATTAATTAATTTGCCCCCACACTGCCATCTATTAATTAATTTGCCCCCACACTGCCATCTATTAATTAATTTGCCCCCACACTGCCATCCATTAATTTGCCCCCACAACTGCCATCCATTAAGTTGCCCCCACAACTGCCATCCATTAATTTGCCCCCATACCGCTATCCATTAATTAATTTGCCCCCACAACTGCCATCCATTAATTAATTTGCCCCCACAACTGCCATCCATTAATTTGCCCCCATAATGCCATCCATTAATTAATTTGCCCCCACAACTGCCATCCATTAATTAATTTGCCCCTACAACTGCCATTCATTAATTTATTTGCCCCCACACTGTCATCCATTAATTAATTTGCCCCCACGCTGCCTTCCATTAATTGGCCCCCACAACTGCCATCCATTAATTTCCCCCATGCTTCCATCCATTAATTAATTTGCCCCCACACTGCCATCCATTCATTAATTTGCCCTCACACTGCCATCCATTAATTCCTTTGCCTCCATACTGCCATCCATTAATTCATTTGCCTCCATACTGCCATCCATTAATTTGCCCCCACACTGTCACCCATTAATTAATTTGCCCCACACTGCCATCCATGAATTTGCCCCAACAACTGCCATCCATTAATTAATTTGCCCCCATACTGCCATCCATTAATTAATTTGCCTCCATAATGCCATCCATTAATTAATTTGCCCCCACAACTGCCATCCATTAATTAATTTGCCCCTACATCTGCCATTCATTAATTTATTTGCCCCCACACTGTCATCCATTAATTAATTTGCCCTCACGCTGCCATCCATTAATTTGCCCCCACGATGCCATCCATTAATTTGCCCCCACAACTGCCATCCATTAATTTTCCCCCATACTTCCATCCACTAATTAATTTGCCCCCACAACTGCCATTCTCTCCCCCCCCCCCCCCCCAAGTTAGCACACACAGAAAAAAAAAAAAAGAAAATACCTACCTGTATGTTGAATGGTGGGGCAGGCACGCGTACATCAGTGCGTGCGCGCGTGCCACTATACAGGCGCACGATGACATAATCACAGGCGCCACGTAATGACGTCATCGCGCACGACGGGCTTCTACCACCACATAGGCCTCAGGCCTACTAGGCCTAAAGCCTATGGTGGTGATTGGCGGCGGGGCAGGGAACTATACACTCCCGTGCCCCGCCGCAGTATGTGGGCGCTCGGGTTGGCGACCGACCCAAACGCCCCAATTGTAATCCGCCATTGCCTAGAACTGATGATTTTCTATCGACCTAGCCAAAGCAATATCTTTGAAGGACATTATTTGGTGGTACCTACTGAACAGTGTGTCTATTAATGTTTGTCATATTTTTAGGGGGATGGAAAAAAAGCTGTTATTCTGCCATGGTTTTTTGAGATCTATTTTAAATTCTGTTAAATTTAGTCTCCAGGTTGCTCTATATTTGTTACATGTGTATTTGTTTTTCATGTTTTTCTACTTTTGCACAAAAAACCCTTTTAAAAAAAAAATGTTGTCTCGTCAACAGAGCTGTGTGAGGCTTGCTTTTTGCGGAATTACTTGAAGTTGTCATTGGCACTATTTTGGAGTATTTACGACTTTTTGATTACCTTTTATTCCTGTTTTTGCAAGTCAGAAAGAACACTGTCATTGTGCCACTCTGTGGCCTCCTCATGCTGCTTCTACCCCACCACTATGTCATAGGGCCACTCTGTGGACTTCTCATGCTGTTCCCACCTTCCCCACTTCATGACTTGTCCAATCTTTTGCCTTTCGGCCTGGCTGAAATCATTATTTATTCGACCCTTCTTCTGATCTGTCAGAAGGAAGGAAAAATGAGACGCACAACGGATCCTGTCTGTGTAGCAGCTGTAAGGCCTGTATGGTCCCATCAGACTTGGCTTGTGATTTGGTAGCCAAAAGCAGGAGTGGGTACAAAACACAGAAGACATGCAAATATTCCATTCACGTGTCTTCTCTGTTTTGGATCCACTCCTGTTTTTGGCATTACCAATACTGATGGATTACTGACCAAATGCTGACCGATTGAAAGCAGATGCTCAACAGACAGGATCCGTTTTTTGGGGGTTATTGTTCTGACGGATCAGAGGAAGGGCAAAATAATCAGTGACTAGTATTGGGTGCGATTATTCGAATCACAAATTTTAAGCCACTTCGAGAATTCGCCAAGATTTAGAATATAGTGCTATATATTTGTATTCGCGAATATTCAAGATTTTTTTTCATCTGAACCCATGATCCCTCCCTGCTTCTTGCTTGTGGGCCAATGAGAACGCTGCAATGACTTTGTCTGAGCTTAGCAACATCCCTAGCAACCAATAAGAAAGTTGCCTACCCCTTACTATATAAGAACCTCCCCAGCAGCCATTTTCCACCGTTTTTTAAAGTTCTGAGAGACATCAGTGTTATTGCTGTGCTCTGTGCTTTACTGTGTCATTACATTAGATAGTTAGTTAGCATATATATATATATATATAATACAGATAGTTAGTGGGACATAGTCAGTGTAGGTTAGATAGTGATATAGTGTAGCTGATGTTCCAGTGCAGGGTGTTAGGTAGTGTGATAGGTTCTGCTGTCCATACACTCATGCTACATACATAGTGCTGTGATGTCACAAGTTCACAACAATACTTAGTCCACCAATCACTAATATGTAGTCAGACCTGCTAAAATGTGACGTTGCACGTATTGTGCCGAAATAAGCGCATCATTATTTGCCGATTTGTTTAATTGTGAATATATCAGAGCACTCTCTCTGCATATATAGCTATTGTAATGTTCTGCTGTGCCAACCAATTTCTCCAGTCTCAGGAAAATTCTAGCAGCTTAAAAAATGTAGCAAAAGTAACCCACGCCTGTATTGTGCGCGCAATACGCACATATTACATTGCCGATTTTTGAAATCAAGAAAATAATCGTGAATTCTCAAATTCTCGAATTTATGATGAATATTCTCCTAAATATTCGTGAAATATCACGACTTCGAGTATCGCCCCTGCCGCTCATCACTATCAGGCACGTCAACACAAACGTACTACTGACACCCTTTCCACTTTTTCGGGGGGCTCTACTTGTATAAACTTTGAATAGAACAGGTTCTGTTGACATCTATATGGAATCAGCTGATGATGATGACGGTGTAAAAGGAGTGCGCTTCTTCTTGGTGCTAACATCGACCTGTAAGGCTGAGTTCACACTAGAGTCATTTGGTCAGTTTTGGCCCGTGACTGCCCAAATAAGTGAAGTGTGCATTGATTCTAAGAGCGACCCCTGTAATTTACATGTCATACGGACTCACAGTATTATTTCACTACCAGAGCAGACTCCCTATGCGTGTTAGTGCAAGGCACAGTGTTCTACACCACTAAAAAAGGCTCTGTGAGGCCAAGAAATAGACGTTTTTTAACGCGATTGGCGGCAAATAAATTTGGACCGAACCAAATTTTTCCCAAAAAATTTGGCGAAGCGGAGAATCAAATTTTTGAAAAATTCGCTCATCTCCATAGGCAATAAATCGTGCACACACCAAAAATGTATAGCAATAATAAATTACCTTTATTTGAATATCAAAAATCTATACCATATATAGCCAAAACACATAAAAACAATTAAAAACAGACATATCTGGGGGTTGTAGAACCTCCCACTCACAATCCCCCCAAATCAGAGAATATGGACAGACAGGTAAATACCTAATCATATAATGAGCAAGGTTAATCAATCAACATAAGCGCAAAAAATATAAAAACGCTAATAACCTGTAAGGCTTTGTCGGGGGTCCTGCTTCCAGGATGCCCAAACTAGGCAGCTACTTTCTGCCTCTCAGCTCCATCCTTGAGTCCTCTGCAATGTTCAACTGCTTTGTGGCCCTATCTATGCTTTGAGGTATTGTATCTTTATTACTATTATCAATCACCTCCACTTATTAGCTAGTTACTCACAGGATTAATGCTGGCCTTGCTTCTAGCAGCAACTTTCCAGATGCATTTTCATCTTCCTGCTTCTGATCATGATAGGGGCGTAGTTATAGGGGAAACAAGGGAAGCGGCTGCTTTGGAGCCCGAACTTTGAAGGGGCCCATCCAGGGTTAGGACTAAAAGATTTTATTGTCAGGGCCCTCTCAACAGTATTATAATATGACATTAAATACAGTGACACTGTGGGAAATGGACGGAGTGGCTGCCGGGCCTCGTCTGAGAGAGCGATCTCGACAAGCCACAGGAGTGGGGTTCGCACTGAAGGAGGGGGTTGCGAAGAAGTTTCGTGGGGGTTGGGCATTCATAAATTTGCTGTGGGGCCCAGTTATTTCTAATTACGCCACTGAATCATGAGGTCTGAAGAGTACTGCTATTTATCATCTCTGTGCCATGTACTGTAACTACATACTTAAGGACCGTAAATCATATGCCCCACATGTCTTTGCACCTACACATATTATCTAACAGTAATAATGCAACTGGTCATAGATGTCAACATAACTACATTGTTGTTTCCAACACACACATTTTGATGCAAAATATTTATATCACACTGCATTGTATTATTCAGTGCAATACAATATCAATAGTGCACTTCATACTATTTCCAGTACAGTCCATTTACAATGTCCATCCCATTCTGCTCAAGATATATGACTTCCCCAGGGTGGAGTTATGTTGTTGCAGACTGAAGGTGATGTTTCCCACCATTTCACTGCTGTCCAGGAGCTGGGCTCAGAAGTCCTTCCACCCACCTAGGGCAGTACCTTTACTTGTGGTACCCCTGGACCCCAGATGGCGTTTCCCAGCAGTATAAGAACCACGTAGCACACATGTAGCACATCATATTTCTTAAAGCAGAAAATGGCAAAATACCCAAAATCTTACATCTTACACTCCACATTTCTGTCTGTGTTACATCTAAAGGTACTTTCACACTTGCATTGCTGGATTCCGGCAGGCAGTTCCGGCAACCTGTATGCAAACGGATAGCATTTGTAGACGGATCCGGATGCGGATCCGTCTCACAAATGCATTGCAATAACGGATCCGTCTCTCTGGTTGTCATCCGGAAAAATGGATCCAGTATTTATCTTTTTCACATTTTTAAAGGTCTGCACATGCGGTAATTCTAATCTATTTCAATGGAAATAAATGCCGGATCTGGCATTCCAGCAAGTTTTCCGGAAATTTGCTGCAGTATTTTCTCCGGCCAAAAAACTTAGGAGGGACTGAACTGATGCATCCTGAACAGAATGCTCTCCATTCAGAAAGCATTAGAATTAAACTGATCCGTTTTTTCCGGTATTGAGCCCCTAGAACGGAACTCAATACCGGAAAAGAATAACGCTAGTGTGAAAGTACTGTACCCTAATGCACATTTGCAAGGATTGTGATTTTTGTTTCTGTAAGGGACCCTGCAGATGGGCCAAACAGGCATGATCAGAAAAAAATTTCATGTTCTAATATAAGCAAGCAATACCTCCATTCACAGCAAGCAGAGATCTTGGATTAACACAAAGCTCAATAATACTTCATTTACATAAAACCAAGAAACAGTAAACACAAAATACTTGTTTGGACCCAAAAATGGCCGATCAGGGTGAGCCGGAGCAGATAATCTATGGAGAAGGGATACATGTGTACAGTGGGTGGGGTGGGTGTCAGAGGGGGGGCACCAAAAGAACAGTTTGCCTTGGCCAGGGTAGTGGGATAGAGGGGTAGCTACAATTCTGATCACAGTCATTCCCTATTAAAATGAATGGGATCAGCAATAGTCCCATTGGTTGAATTCCCGCAGATAAGAATCTTAAAATGTTTCAAAATGATTCTAAACATAGAGAACAAGGCGCCATTATAGTACAAGGCACAGTAGAAGGCAGGGGTGGCTGAGAGCGACATTGCTGGGAGCAGCAGACTAGTGCAGCAGAGGGCAGTGCCTGACCACAGAGCAGGGGACTGAGGGACAGGGACAGTGCATGGATGAGAGCGCTGCTGAGACTGCTGCAGACAGACGACTATATACTCCAGATGTC
The DNA here is from genome assembly GCA_033119425.1 of Bufotes viridis. Taxonomy (NCBI): domain Eukaryota; kingdom Metazoa; phylum Chordata; class Amphibia; order Anura; family Bufonidae; genus Bufotes; species Bufotes viridis. The sequence continues at coordinate 42,903,805 of CM065592.1, read as the reverse complement.
AGAATAACTCCATCACAATCAGCAGGAAGAGGGGGAATAACTGTGCATCAATATGAGAGGTAGATAAGAGATAGACTGATATGCCAGATAGATATGATATGGATAATAGATAGATAGATAGATAGATAGATAGATATGCAACAGATAATAGATAGATACTGTAGATAGATAGATATGGGATACATAGATAGAGATTAGATAGATAGATAGATAGATAGATAGATAGATAGATAGTATATGAGATAAATAGATAGATTATAGATATGACATAGATAGATAGATAGATAGATCTGAGATAGATAGACTGATAGATAGATAGATAGATAGATAATAGAAATGAGATAGATCTATCTATCTATCTATCTATCTATCTATCTATCTATCCATCCAGCCATCTCTTATAGTCTGTCATCTATGAGACTGACGGGGACAGACCTGTACAGCACTTTGCTGTTTCCATCGCCTCCTGGATTGATAGACAGATAATAGATAGATACGATAGATAGATATGGGATAGATGTATATTAGATAGATAGATATATAGATATGAGATCAATAGATAGATTATAGATATGACATAGGTAGATAGTTAGATATATGAGATAAATGGATAGAATATAGATATGACATAGGTAGATAGATAGATAGATAGATAGATAGATAGATACTAGAAATGAGATAGATCTATATATCTATCTGTCTATCTATCTATCTGTCTGTCTGTCTGTCTGTCTATCTATCTATCTATCTATCTGTCTGTCTGTCTGTCTGTCTATCTATCTATCTATCTATCTATCTATCTATCTATCCATCCATCCAGCCATCTCTTATAGTCTGTCATCTATGAGACTGACGGGGACAGACCTGTACAGCACTTTGCTGTTTCCATCGCCTCCTGGATTGGGAGCCCTGTTCTAGTTATTGTGATTGTCCCAACAGTGGGAACTCCAGCCATCAGACATTTACTACCTATATTGTGGATGTCTAATAATGAAAGCTTTTATCCGTGTCTTACACACTTTCAATATCAACCTCTGATGGTTTTTAATATCTCTTCTTGCTGTCAGTTAATAGACACAGTGATTGTCAGAGAAAGAGATAGTTACAGGAGACTGGCTGCATGATTGGTGGTTCCTCTTAGAGGAGCTGAGAGCGATGCTGAACCATGGAGGGGATACCTGTGCTGAGTGATGAGGATGTTGTGCGGCTGTCGCAATTCAGGAGCGATAGGTGGGTAGCTAGGTTTTGTCATCCAGCTGAGAACATAGTATTGTCTTGTGTTTTTTGGGATGTGACCAGGGCATTAGGTATCTGTGATTGGGAAAACTGGACACAGCCATCACTGTAATATAGATCCATGTAACATGGCACCCATCTACAGGTATGCACCCATCCTATACCTATAATTGGCATACATTTTTTATGAAGACAGACATTAGTGCACAAATTTGGGTACACTCCATGACATGTCAAACACATAGAGAAGAAACATGCTGCAGCTCTCACCTCTTATCACCACTTTCAGAAGCACGGAAGATAAGACTTGAACTGGGTCCCTTTGTAAAATCCCTTGATTAAGGCCTTGATGAAGGGCTTAATACTATAGCCCGAAACGCGTCACAGTCACAGTTTTGTCTCTCCATGTGATATGTGTTTTGGATCTTAAAAAGTTTGCAAGCCAATAAAGAACAAACAACTTTTTTATATACTCTTTTTCGTGGACTTTATGACATGTCACATTGGCTTTAACTGCATTATGGATGGCAACATATAGTGGCACAGCGATAGTCTGTGGCCCCATAAATACAGAACCATAGGGATTACGTGTATTGCATGTACAGATGTACAAGTCCTAGGATGTAGGAAAACGCCATGTCATACACGCTCATTTTTCAATAGGAGCCCAGACCAGATCAGCTATGGAAACTATCTAATATCTAAACCTGGGACCCAAAGGAGATAGTTCCCTTTTTCTACAAGAATTCCTTAGTATGACAATGTGTTTTCTGTGCCACCAACCTCCCTCCTTCTACTCCTACTTCTCTCTTATCTTACTAAGTGTATGCTGGCCTTGCTTTTATGGCCTAGCATCACCAAAGTGGCGTGTGAACTATGATATTATCAGCAATTCTCTTGTAACAGTCAGTGAGTGTGGAACCAGTGTGTTATTGGTTTGACTTTGGACTTAACCCACGGACCTTATCCTGGCAGACCCCTGGTATTCACCCTTTAACCCTATACAGGGATCTGGACTTTGCTGCAGGGAAGCCACCCTGTATCACATTAGGGAAGCCTGATGTGGTTGACAGCTGACCCATGGGGTCAGAAACACCAGTGTGGAGCACCGAGGTATAAGGCAAAACCATAGACAGAAACATGTTAAAACGATAAAACGAATCTGAGGTCAAGGCAGGTAGAAAAGGGTCAGTACGATAATCAGGCACAGGTCAGGTAGCGGATGATCAGAGTCTGCTGGCTTCCTAGGGACAAGCACCTAAAGTTCCCCCAGCTGTGTAACAGTATGCTGGCCCTTTAGGAGCTAGTAAGCGTAAATACGCCATACAGGACAGAGGAAGAGGCCTAGCAGCCACGGCAGAACTCTGGTCCCACTGTTGGATGGCAGAGAGGGGCCAGTGGGCCATGGCCGCCGGGCAGGAGCAGGGTGGATGTGCTGATCAGTACCTGCCTCTGCTGGAGGGACGGCGGCGAGCATGGAGCCCTACCATGACAATAACCTTTCCTTACACCCTCTCTTCTTTGGACTGGAGCTTTGCAGGAACTTCTTTAGGAGAGCTGGGGCATGAATGTTCTCCAAAGGTTGTCAGGATCTTTCTTCTGGCCCAAATCCCTTGCAATCCACCAGGTAGATACTCTAACCTCTGTTTTTCTCATGCAAAATATATCCTTACCTCATACCCATCTTCAGAACTGACTAGGGAAGCAGCAGGAGTTGACTCTCTCGAATGGTTATTAAAGATCACTGGCTTGAGAAGAAAGACATGAATTGAATTAGGTATCCAGGAAGGGAGATTCAATTTGTAACTCACCAAGTTTAATTGTTTTACTTCAACAACTTGAATGGACAGAGGAAACAAGGTGCCAGTTTGTATGAAGGTACTCTAAGTCTGATGTTCCTTGAAGATAGCCAGACCATGTCTCCTGGAGAAAAATGAGATGAGGGCCTCTGTCTCCGATCAGCAAATCTCTTCTTCCAGACAGGAGTCTGCAGAAGAGAGGCTTTAGTCTCCTGCCATATTTGAGTGAAGTTTTCCTCCCTTTGTGAATAAGAGCAGAAATCGGTGCTGGAATGACATAGAAGTGTGGAATAAATTGTCTGTAATAGTTGGCGAAATCCTAGGAATTGCTGTGTGGCATACAGACCAGTGGGACATGGCAACATAAGGCAGTGGTCAACTTTTCGGGATCCAGCTCTAGACTGTGGTTTGATATAATGTAGCCCAGGAAAGTCAGATGTTTTTTAAAAAAATATACACTTCTTGAAGTTGGCATATAGTGTGTGCTCTCTCAAACATTGTAGTACAGTGCAAACATGTTTCCTGTGTGAAATCAGATCAGAAGAGTAGATCAAGATGTTGTCTAAGTAGAACACTATGGCTTGTGGTTGCAGTATTAGAGCGGCAGTGGGCCGGGCACACAGGCAGGCAACCTGCAATGTCTTTTGTCTTGTTTAGGGCATAAGTGGTATGGGCTGAAACAAAATGGTGGATGTCCTTGGACATAGAAGGCCACCAATAATATTATTGGGTTACAAGAACTCAGGTTTTACAGAGGCCAGGATGACCCGCAACTTTAGAGCGATGACCACACGCCAGTACTTGTCTCCTCTTGCCAGAAGGTACAGTTGTGTTCAAAATTATTCAACCCCCACTGAAATTGAGTGTTTTGGCCAGTTTGACATTGATTTTGATCATTTCAGTCATCTTGTTTACAATTAAATCACAGAGGCACTTGTAAGTCAGACAAATATAACATAACATTTATAATGAAATAACCTCAAATGTCTTTTCTGTGCTCACATCATTATCAGTTTTATTCAACCCCCAAGTGACATTCAATCTTAGTACTTAGTACAACATCCTTTTCCAGTTATAACAGCTTTTAAACGTGAAGCGTAGCTTGACACAAGTGTCTTTCAGCGATCTACGGGTATCTTCGCCCATTCTTCATGGGCAAAAGCCTCCAGTTCAGTCACATTCCTAGGCTTGCGCGCTGCAACTGCTTTCTTTAAGTCCCACCAGAGGTTCTCAATCGGATTTAAGTCTGGTGACTGCGATGGCCACTTCAAAATGTTCCAGCCTTTAATCTGCAACCATGCTCTAGTGGACTTGGAGGTATGCTTGGGATCATTGTCCTGTTAAAAGGTCCAACGTCTCCCAAGCCTCAGGTTTGTGACGGACTGCATCACATTTTCATCCAATATCTCCTGGTACTGAAGAGAATTCATGGTACCTTGCACACGCTGAATCTTCCCTGTACCTGTAGAAGCAAAACAGCCCCAAAGCATGATTGACCCCCGCCATGCTTCACAGTAGGCAAGGTGTTCTTTTCTTCATAGGCCTTGTTCTTCCTCCTCCAAACATAGCGTTGATCCATGGGCCCAAACAGTTCTAATTTTGTTTCATCAGTCCACAGAACACTATCCCAAAACTTTTGTGGTTTGTCCACATGACTTTTGGCATACTGCAGTCGACTCTTCTTATTCTTTGGAGACAGCAAGGGGGTGCGCCTGGGAGTTCTGGCATGGAGGCCTTCATTACGCAGTGTGCGCCTTATTGTCTAAGCTGAAACTTCAGTACCCGCATCTGACAAATCTTTTTTCAGTTCCTCAGCAGTCACACGGGGACTTTTCTCCACTTTGAGCATCAGGTTCCGCACAGCAGTCGAAGTCAGCATCTTCTTTCTGCCACGACCAGGTAGCGTTTCAACAGTGCCGTTTGCCTTGAATTTGCGAATGATGCTTCCTATGGTGTCTCTTGGTATGTTTAACATCTTTGCAATCTTCTTATAGCCATTGCCCTTTCTGTGAAGAGAAATCACCTCTTCTCTTGTCTTCCTGGACCATTCTCTTGACTTCACCATGTTTGTAAACACACCAGTAAATGTCTAGAAGGAGCTGAGTATCACAGTCACTTTAAATCTGCCTAATTGGTGCTTATTCTGCTTGATTGCTGCTCCTTGACATCCAGAGGTGTTTTCAATACCTGATCGAAAACACTTGAATGAACCTCTGTTCTTAAGAGTGGTCGTCTTTAAGGGGTTAAATAATTGTGTCAATGAAGAAATCACAAAAAAAACATTTAATACTGTATTACAAAAACAATTGATGTCATTTTAGTTGCATTTGGTTCTTTAAAAAGTCCTTGTAAGATTTCATTCTGAACACAATTACAAATGTACACTAAATTCCCTAAAACCCTTTACAGCATTGGGGGTTGAATAATTTTGAACACAACTGTACAAATGTCTTGCCAGGCAGGATGTCCCTCAGTTGGACCTGAGCCACTGGAATGATACAGCTGAGTCAAAATAAAAAATGCAAAATAAAATAAAAGTGAGCACAAAACAAGGACCATTGGGCCTGACGAGGATTGAGCTGCCGAGCCGAATAAAGATAAGTTAGGTTTTTGTGACCAGTGTTTATTATGACTGGGTAACTGTCACCCTCCAACAGATTACTTTACTCCTGTAGTGCCAACTTGATGGCTAGCAATTCCTGGTCCCTGATAGAATATTATAAGGGTCAGACTACAGGAGCGGTAAAGTACCTGAAAACTATTAATGACATCTGTGGTATTTTAATCTATATTTATAGATATACCTCTTGTTGGCTATTAGTTACTATGGGAGTAATTGCCTACTAACTAATATTACCCTTTTTGTTGGCGGATATCATTGCTTTACAACACTGGATGGTGGACTCTGGACTAAGTTGACACCATATCATATGATTACCTACCAGGGGTCAGTATTGGGCCCTATTCTCTTCAATATATTTATTAATGATCTTGTAGAAGGCCTGCACAGTAAAATATCTATTTTTGCAGAGGACACTAAACTGTGTAAAGTAATTAACACTGAAGAGGACAGTATACTGGCTACAGAGGGATCTGGATAAATTGGAGGCTTGGGCAGAGAAATGGCAGATGAGGTTTAACACTGACAAATGTAAAGTTATGTACATGGGAAGGAATAATGCAAGTCACCCGTACATACTAAATGGTAAAACACTGACATGGAAAAGGATCTAGGAATTTTAATAAACAGCAAATTAAGCAGCAAAAACCAGTGTCAGGCAGCTACTGCCAAGGCCAATAAGATAATGGGTTGCATCAAAAGGGGCATAGATGCCCATGATGAGAACATAGTCCTACCACTTTACAAATGACTAGTCAGACCACACATGGAGTACAGTGTACAGTTCTGGGCTCCTGTGAACAAGGCAGACATAGCAGAGCTGGAGAGGGTTCAGAGGAGGGCAACTAAAGTAATAACTGGAATGAGGGATCTACAGTACCCTGAAAGGTTATCAAAATTAGGGTTATTCACTTTTAAAAAAAGACGACTGAGGGAAGATCTAATAACTATGTATAAATATATCAGGGGTCAGTACAGAGATCTGTCCCATCATCTATTTATCCCCAGGACTGTGACTGTGACAAGGGGACATCCTCTGCGTCTGGAGGAAAGAAGGTTTGTACACAAACATAGAAGAGGATTCTTTACGGTAAGAGCAGTGAGACTATGGAACTCTCTGCCTGAGGAGGTGGTGATGGTGAGTACAATAAAGGAATTCAAGAGGGGCCTGGATGTATTTCTGAAGTGTAATAATATTACAGGCTACAGCTACTAGAGAGGTATCGTTGACCCAGGGAGTTATTCTGATGCCTGATTGGTGTCGGGAAGGAATTTTATTCCCCTTAGGTGGGGAAAATTGGTTTCTGCCTCACAGGGGATTTTTGCCTTCCTCTGGATCAACTTGTAGGAAACAGGCTGAACTGGATGGGCAGAAGGCTTTTTTCGGTCTTATATACTATGTTACTATGTTACTAGATGAATATGCAGCATATGTGCCCCTTCATCTAAGAAGCCACAAACCTGTGTGGCTCACCATTTTCCAACATAATGAAAAACTTTTACGGTAGATGATACTGGGCTTATATGTTTTTATTATACGTTTTTATCTTCAGTTTTATTGTACCTTTATGTTTATTTATGTGAACTATTTTCAGGGGGATCCTCTGTTGTTTATAGTTTGATACTGTACTAGTTTTTACCTCTTGTTCCATACAAGTCTATATATATAAATTCTGAATAAACCTGCTATTTCCCTAATAGTTATTAACCCATCCATTACCAGATATTTGAGTGCCCCTCATTTTTCTTATCTATTGTTAAAACCCTAGGAATTGCTGGATGATGTGCAGACCAATGGGACGTGGCAAACCTAAGACAGTGGTCAACTTTTCGGGATCCATCTCTAGGCTGTTGTTCGATATAATGCAGCACAGGAAAGTCAGAGAAGTTTTTTCATAGCTGCACTTTTTGAACTTTGCTGTCTCAAACATTGTAGTACTTTGCAAACATGTTTCCTGTGTGGGCCAGGAGCCCAGGCAGGCAACCTGCAATATCTATGCCATCTTGTATGGGTTAAGAATGAAAAATGGAGGGAGTACCTTAGACGCAAGCTCTAAAACTTTGGCCAACATTGACCCTACTGAGATACAAAAATCTTTTTTTTTTTTTTCTGGAATGTAATGCCATCTGTTCACCCACACAGTCATTCTCAATTTTGTTTAGATGGCAAGGGTGTGTCCTCTGGCCTATTACTTGATCTTACTTGAATGACTACTTTGGAGGCCAACATGTTAACCACAAGGGCACACACCGTATTGTTTAATATCTTCCTTGCTTTGAAAGGGGACGTGTAATGTGACTTATTAAATTACCCGTGCCGAGTTCCCAGCTCAAGGTCCTGTTTATTGACAATGGAATGTGTAAATATTTATCAACAGCCTCAAGGAAACGCAAGCGACGTACTGGCTCGTCTGCTCAAAGATTGGCAGAGACAATGGGAAGTCTCTGGTGGCTCCTCTCTAAGCCTCCAAGTCACTACCGATCTTCTGATTTGTAAACAACACTCCTCTTCCTCTTAACCTTATGTGGAATCTCGACGAAAATTGATATTGAAGCTTTTGTGGGAAATGTCATTTAATTGTGCATGCATCTTATAACATGTGATGTTGTATTTGGTGGTTGTAGGAGTGCATTGTCCTCAGTATTAAACTCTACATCATGCACAGTACACAGTAGTCTTGTTATTATTATTATATGTATTATATGTAAATTCACATTAACAAAAAGGCATAAACAGCATATACACACAGGTTCTTATAGGAAACCCGAAATGGAGGCAAAAAGTAACTGAAATAACACAAAAATTACAAAATGATTATAGGAGACTCAAATTTTTTACAGGAGGTTTTCAATTTATAGATGTCTATGATAGACGTGAACATTTCCTGAACCTTGACTGAAATCTCCACTCTTTTTTATATCAAATGGTTTAAGGGTTAGTGGTCGTACTCCTAGAATATCATCATTGCATCTCCATTTATAGGGAAGTTTTAAGTCTCACACTCAATCTATCAGAAAATCCATAAAACCTCCCTATGATTACTTTAATGCATATGAACATAAGCTCGACACTTACAGGGCAAACCCACAAAAAACAGGATAGTTGAGAGGTATACTAATAAATTTGCCCATACATACCCTATAAAAAATCTGTTATCCATATAAAACACTATACGTTTCAATATATCCCCAAGACTTCAGGTTAAAAAGCTCCATTTAAGATCGTTCCAGTCTAAGGGACTGGTCTAATTGGGTTCTTGCTATGTTGGGAGGTATTTAGGCAAATGTTCAGTAGAAGACTCAAGATCCCTTCCCTTGAATGATGAGACAACAAAAATAACAGATCTGAAGGAGGTGGAAGCACTTGACATGATTAAAGCAATCCTCCATCAGGATGCAATCTTAGAGATATAAAGTTCTAGGAGCTCAACTTGGTTATATGTTGCATCTTGCTATGTCTTTATGACCCAACAAAATATCTGAAGTCTAACATTCCTTATCAGGTAGTCTTGTAAGATGTATATAATAGTCCATAATCCTGTCCTGATGCAGAAGGTATCATCAATACAGTAGCTATGATAACTGGCCTAGGATCTCAAGACAAGGCTGAGATGGATAAGTTTCTGGTGGTTCACATATTTTGTTGTTATGTCTTCTAAGTCTAGTGTCTAATTCATGCTTATGTCTCAAGTGAATGATGGACTGTGCATCACTATAGATGAGACCACAGAAGGATTTTAGCTCCTTTTTTTGTGGATGGTTTCTGGTATACCACATTTCCAACAATTGTGCCATCACCTATACAACTGTTTTAGAATGGAAGAAGGCTATCATCTTCTGTATGACTCATCCTCAATAATGCTCCAGTCAGCTGAAGAAGAGTACAATAAAGGGGCATGATGAATTTCTGGTGACAGAGGACTGATATTAGGGAGGGTAAGGAAATGTTGGTTGCTTTCTGCATTTAGTCCTTCCAGTGCTAGGTCAGGTGGCTACTGATCAAGGAGGTGCTTGTTGGGAGACTAAGCTGGAGTGATTGGGCAGTGGTTTCAAAAAGCATCTGAAAATAAGTCAGTTCTCTTCACTGATGAAGGGAAATTATCCGAAAACAGTTCTCTGCAGATGATGTTTGTCTAAAATCCAACGTTATGTCCAGCCTTGCAAAACTGCCCGGTATGCGGCACCAGAATTTCAATAAGGCAATATTCAATACGGCTAGGAGACCATGATAGCCCCAGCTCGTTCCACACAGTCCGGGCGGTAGTCCACGGACCAGTCAGGATGGCGTGCGCGTGTTGGCAGGAGCACCCGCGCTGAATCAGCCTGATTTAAAGGCCGCGGGTAGTTCCTGAACCCGCCCCTAAGGTGACGCAGAGTGTCACGTGATCGGACTAACCAATCGGTGCCGGTCACGTGACCCAACCGCGCCCCCCCCCTCCAGGTAAGCTGGTAAGCCACATCTCTCATCACATGATTACGTCCTATAATATGACGGATCCCCTGATGAATTAGCAATACGCTAAGGAAACGCGTTGGGCTTATAATAGTGTATGGGGGTGTAATCCTATTGTTTGACCTATGTCCTTGGCCACTGCCTTTTTGACAATTTTGCTTCCCCTGTTTATCTTTGTTTCCGCCTTTTACTTGACAAAGTCGGGCAGTCGCTGTCCTGTCGGCAGGAAAACTCAGGGTCAGCTAGTTTTGATGGTTTAGCAGGAGTGGATAGGAACAGAGTCCTGACACGTTTTCCTATCTATCCTGTGTACTTCATTCTGTTGTTACCAGTGGGGGTATTGTCCCCTAGTTTTTTAACATTTGGGACCCAATATATATTTTTTAACGGTCTGATTAAAAGTTAATTTTTAAAGGCTATCTTTTTTGTAAGTAGTCTATAGAGGTTGATACCTTGTCCTTGGTCGTGATTAGGGACACCTAGCCTAATTGTGTCTATTTTTGCAAAAAAGAGCCTTTGTCTGAAGTTTGAGATAGCTGTAGTCCTGCAGTGTGCAGAAGATGCTTAGTGTAAGGTTCTGAGAGGATGGACCATTATGAAGGTCAAAAGCTTAGATGTGATGACCTGGACTAGATAATGTGATCAGGAGAAGACCTGTATTAGCACATGGAGATGGCTGCAGTGAGCAGAAGGATGACTGCACCATGTAATTCAATGAAATCTCACAGCTTTTATTCTAACAGGTTAAGGACCCAGGATGTGACTGCTCATCCAAAACGGCCATTACTTTGCGCCCCAGGATGAGCATTCTCGTCCTGTGGTCCTTCCTCTGCCCCACATGCAGTGCCGCGATCAACGGCAGCGTCCGGCTGTTACTGACACCTGGAACCCTGCTGCATCCACCAGCATTGGTAATAACACCAATGCGGGTGGATTAAACCCTTATATGCCGCAGCCAGCTCTGACCGCGGCATATGTGTGGTTCACGCTCCCTCTCTTGATCCATCGGTGCGGTGACGGTCCGATGGTTATGGAAAGTATGAGATCTGCACACCCTTGGGTGGTGGGTGCTCATAGAAGACAATAGTCAATCCAAGTATGTAAGTAAATTTATGGCACACCAACATTCTTTTTGAGTGCTGCTTTAATTTGCAGTGTACATATTCAAATAATTTTTTACATTCTCAATATCCAGATTTTACAATCATCTTTAAAGGCCATAAAAAGTCCCAACCTTTTGGTCAATTGGCGACCTTTATCAAGGGATCTAGGGCAAAAAGTGGTGTGGCTTGTTCTCCGGAATAAAGATTGTAAAAAATGATTTGAATATGTACACTACAAATCAAAGCATCACTCAAAAAGAATTTTGGTGTGCCATAGATTTACTTACATACGGAGTCCCGATGGTTGCTATGGCAGCCTCACACCCTTCAAAGGCGTTGGGCCCAGCAGCTACAGAGACCTATGAGGCCCAGCCCCCAGGCTGGGTCTCATAGGCAAACTATCAGTGTATTACACTGTATAATACACTGATAGTCAATGCAGTACAATACAGATGAATTGTGCTGCATTGAAACAAGGATCAGACTCTGAAATGTTGAAGTCCCATAGTGGGACAAAAATTAAAAAATGAAATAAGAGTGTTTTTAACAATAAAAATGTTTAAGTTTGAAGTAAAAAAAAAAGCCCCTTTCCCATAAAAAGAGACATATAAAATTGTAAAAAATAGAAAAACAAAAACAAAAATAGGCATATTAGGCCTCGCCATGTCCATAACAACCTTCTCTATAAAAATATCTCATGACCTAAGTTCACCTAACCCATCTAGTGAACACCGCAAAAATAAATAAATACAAACTGTGCCAAAAAGCCATTTTTTATCACTTTACATCACAAAAAGTATAATACCAAGTGATCAAAAAGACATATGTACCCCAAAATAATACCAATCAAACCATTATTTCATTCTGCAAAAAATGAGACCTGACACAAGGCAATCGCCCAAAAAATAAAAGATATGGCTGTCAGAAAATAGAGACACTAAAACATCATTTTTTTGTTTCTAAAATTCTAAGCCATGAAAGTGGACACATGGGAAATGTAAATTAATATCTCTTTTATGATGTATCACATTCTGCCTTAAAAGCAAGAAATACAAATTTAGAAATTTGTTAATTTCTCCAAATTTTCTGTAAATTTAGGATTTTTTTAAAAAAAGGTGAATTATATTGACGAGAATATTCCACTATCATTAAATGCAATGTATCATGAGATAACAATCTCAGAATGGTTTGGATAAGTAAAAGGATTTCTAAGTTATTACCACATAAAGTGATACAGGCCAAATTTCCAAAAACTGCCTGGTCCTTAAGGTGAAAAACAGCAAGGTCCTTAAGATGTTAAGTTATTCATCTGCCTATGCTACTAGCACACAACGCTTGTATACTCTCAGTTAATAGGACCACTAATGTTATATTTAGAGATGAGCAAAGTTTTAAAAGATTTGATTAGCTTCGAAAGCTTCACCGAAATTTGCTTTGATCCAAACTAATTTGTCACGAAGCGTGTTAAATCAGGTCTATCCCAGCCTGCAGTTAGACTTTAGCCATAATGGTGTACATCATTGTGCAGTGCAGCAACATGCATAGCTAGTCCTTTCTGGTAGAGAAACAGTTACTGTGCACCAGAATGAAAGGCAGGTCACATATATAGACACGTGCATCATCGTGCAGGCAACCAACATTCCTAGCTAACCCCTGCTAAACAACAACAAAAAAAGCATACAGCATCCATGAGCAAAGCAAGAAAAAAAAATGCTGCGTGCCCCTGCAGGTGTTCCAATGACTCTTTTATGGAAGAAAATAAGGACATGGAGGCAGTGCAAATAAAGTAGTAGCGAAAAAAAAAAGGTTATTTTAATCCATGTTGTAGCAGTGCAAACACATTCATTTGAATCCCTTCTGTTGGATGTAGAATGACTGTGCATCACTATTAGGCTTTGTTCACAGTTCCCTTAGTTGATCAGTTATTGTCAGCCCAAAGCACGTGCAGATCGAACCCACAGAACAGGTGCAGATCTACTCATGATACCTAATCCGAGAGTAGGCTTGGCTCCTGACATTGCCTCACAATAAGTGATGGAAATAACTGACCAAATAACAGAAAAGTAAACTCCGCCTTACAGGTCAATCTTAGCGTCAGCTCTAATTTATCATCGGGGTCTTAACCAAGCAGTAGCCTAAGATTCATTAGTGGCCCCATAACAGTGGAGAGGGTGTCAGCAGTAAGACTGTGTTAACATTACTGTTTATTTTTTACCTTCTTCTGATCCATCAGAAGAACACCCCAAAAAAAGCGGATCCTGTAATTTGAGCATCCACCTTCACACCATCAGTATTTGGTCAGCATTTGATCAGTATTGGTAAGGCAAAAACAAGAGTGGGTCCAAAACAGAGAACACATATGATGGAAATATTTGCATGTCTTTTGTGTTTTGGACCCACTCCTGCTTTTGGCTTTCAAATCATGATCAAATCCTGATGCAAAATACTAACCGTGTGATAGAGGCCTCATGCTCAATTTGCATGAGTTTTGGCCATTGGCATCTGAAATTGGCTTTATTTAGATGGAAAAGGAGTCCTGCATGCAGGACTTTAATGGCCTCTCTAACACGGTCAGTATTTGGTAATTTTTATGCATCAGTATTTGATCAGTATTGGTAAAGCAAAAACAGTAGTTGGTCCAAAACAGAGATAACATGTGGAAATATTTGCATGTCTTCTGTGTTTTGGACCCACTCCTACTTTTGTCTTCCAAATCATGATCAAATCCTGATCTAAAATACTGACCATGTGACACAGGCCCTCGGATCAGAAAATAAAACGGTGATGTCAACATGGCCAAACAGGGACACCAGAACCCTATACCAGACTGGTGAGGGTGGCAACAGCATAAACAGTCACAATAGTGGCCCGGGAACAAAGTGGGGAAGGGGGGGGGGGGACAGCAGAGGCACTAACAGCACAAGATGGTGGCAGATCACAGTAGGGGCAGATAGCAGTATAGGCAGCAGGCGTGTGGCATCAGGCGGATGACAGCATCAGAATAGTGGCAGCAGCATGTGGACAGAGGTAATGGGCCATTTGTCACAATGTTCTGGTGTGGCAACACACTACAGTCAGATCATTACTGTCAGAATAATCTGGTCTGTTGTATCAGGCACCGGTGTCTGGAAATCCTGGTTGATCCAAGCCTGATTCATCTTTATAAAGTTTAGTCTCTCAACATTTTGTGTTCAAAGGAGAGTTCTCTTTGGGGTAATTATGGCACCCACCACTCTAAACACCCACTTTGATGCCACGCTACTGGCAGTCATGGCAGTGGAGTGTGAATTCAGAGGGTGTTCTGGGTTAGATGGGGCGAGTAGGCAGTAACCAACCGACCACAAAGGATGTCTCGATAGTAGTTGAATTTTACATCCCTCTCAGAAAGTGTAAAAAAGGCCCCCATTTTGGACCAGTAGCAAGGGTTGAACATTATGGAGAGCCAGTAGTCAACCCTCTGCTTAATGGTGATAATGCGGCTGTCACTACGCAAGCAACTCAGCTTGTATCTGGCCGTTTCTGCAAGGGACTCGGGGGAAACTTCTTGCTACCATCTCCACTGCATACTGCCATGGTTTGTCGTGGTCATCTGTGTCATCTTCGTCGTTGCCCTCTAGTTCCTCCTGCTCCTCTCCTGTCGCTTGGGCAGATAAACCACCTAGGTCTGTATAGAATTCCGGTGCATTTATGTCCTCCTCTTTGTCCTCCTCCTCCTGTGCTGACAAATAAAGTGGCCTTCTCAAAGGCGTTAACATTAAAGTTACACTGGGCTGTAGTCCTGTTCATCAAGAAATCGGTTGCGGGTTTTCTCTGCTCTTACGTCCATGGTGTGGAAACGTTGCATATGAGGCGATGTAGGGGAACAACATTCTGCCTTTGCAGATCAAGGAGGACATGTTTTGCACGGTAAGAATGGCTGAAGTATATGCACAACTGGGAAATATGTAATGAAGTAAGGGGGCACACTATAACAGTTGGGAGCTGAATGTATAATGATCCTTATTTAATATATAAAAATAACATAAAATACACATGATAACATGTATGATGCAATGTTCAGATCACACTCTAGAAAGGTAAAATCAGCATAGATTGGATAGATATAGATAAATGCACAATTGCCTTGACATTTTCAAGATGTCTTGTAGTTTGGTGGAAGACTTCAGAAACCAGATGGCAACCAGATTAAAGATGTGTGCCATGAAGGACGCATGGGTCAGCACCTCTCTAATGCACCTCAGACAGAATGTTCTTCCCATGGTGACCATGGTTACTATTTCCATTTAGCGAGGAGACAGCCAGGATTAGGTTTCTTGGTTGATGATGCAGAGCAGGGCTGGCACAACTTTTTTAGAGCAGTAATAGCGGCTTGGGCAAGCCAACAGTTCTCTGAAATGTTTAGAGTCCGCGATATGGAAAGGGAGGGACTGTAGTACTAGCAACTTGGCCAGGTACACATTAAGCTTCTGCACTGTTGGATGAGTGCATGCATACTGTTGTCTCTTTGCAATTGCCTTGCTGGCGAAACAAGTGACAAGGAGTAGTAGGAGAATCAGGAGCTGTAGACGAAGGGAAAGGACAACAGTTTCCTTCTGCTGAGGTTGAGGAGCCCTGCCTGCGTCATGCTTTACCACTATATTAGTGCCATGGTTTTCCCAGGCCACTTTATGCTGATGCACCATGTGGTGACACAGGGCCATGGTGCCAATATTAGCACCCTGACTGTGCTTCACCTTATGCCCACATATCCTGCCTAAATCCATGCTAATGTTCACCAGCAACTTGATAAAAAGTTCCCACACTGCTAAGTATGGCATTTTACCTCTAACACTCTTAGCTGACTGTCTGCCACTGCATTTATGAACCTGTGCACTGCTAGTTGTTTCCTGACAGGTAGGCTCCTGAGTAGCAGACGGTCTACCCCAGGCTCGTTTGGCTCCAGATCTCCCACTGCTTCAACCCTGCTGCTGTCTCACAGGCCAGCTGCCACCCTCACCCTCTGATGATGATGATGCCCCCTCTTCATCTGGCTCCCTCATGTGATTGGCTACATCATCATTCACTAATGTCTGTTCTTTACTTATGTCACCCTCACCAGTCTCATGACCACTCGCAACACATGCTCCCATACGACTGTCATTATCGCTAGTTGCACGGCTTAGGGAGGATGTCGCAGACCTCTCCTCCAAGTCTGTGTTGGTCTGTGTTGGTCTGTAGCTGTCCGTGTTGGTCTGTCCTCACTAAGCTCACCCTCGCTGAAAAGTGAAGTACTGTACTGCATAATGTGAGGACCAAGATATCTGACTATCATCATTATGGTCAGTAGTGTAAACCTGCGAAGCCTCTTACCAGGAGATGTGGGCAAAGCATGACCATTTGTATTTATTTCAGCAGCTCCAATGGGTGTCCTTCACTATATTGTGCAGCACAGTTGCATAATGGTTTGCACTGGTGCCTTGCAGCACTGGAGTCTTAGTTTGAATCTGACCACAGAAGCATCTAAATGGAGTTTGTATGTCCTCCTTGTTTGCGTGGGTTTCCTCCCACACTCCAAAGACATACTAATAGGGAATTTAGATTGTGAGCTTCATTGGTGACAACAAGCAATAATAATGTCTCTAAAGGGGTATGAAGTATGTCGTGGGGGGGGGGGGGGGAGGGCATAAAATAAATAAATTCCCCCTTGTGCACATTTTTAGTGAATCTCCACGTTCGGAGGAAACTTTGTTTGCTGGTGCCGGAGAGCCCACTCTGATGGTACTCATTAACAAACAAGTGATCAAACTGCTTAAATGCGTATCCAGACACATGTGCTGTAGATCCTATGAGTACTTTTCAGACAATTAACTCTACTGGACTTCCTCTACACCTCTTCTTTCATCTGATGTACTTTTTGTAGTTTTTATGGCTCTGTCCTGGGTGATACTGGGTCCAGGATGAGCATCAGTGTCAGTAACATACATCAGCTTCCTTCTCCTAGTCCTAGCTAGGCTACACTCCGACTGAATAGAGGGTGGCACCAGCCTCATCGAGTGGTGGCTATGAATATGGCCTGTTGTGCACACACATACATATGCAGGCATTACATAGTAAAGCATAGATATTTCGGTAACCCCCTGAAGCTTGCAGTACATAGAGATCTCTAGAACAGGATGCTGCAAAATTATGTATTACACAGTGTTATGTTTTTCATCAGAAATGGGGATTCTCTAAGTTGCTGTCTGTTTGCCACTGGCTAGACCAGGGTATAGAATCTAAGGAATCTCCCCAATCTTCACCCTTATTCTCCACTAGGAAGTATTGGCTTGCCTGGTCATATTCCCAGGTTGCAGTCCACAGAATAGTTGCTCATTGGTGGCAGTACTGATGAAGTCATAGGGTGGTTAGGAACAGAAATGAGTCATCACCAGGAGAACTGTCAAAATGCAACTGGTCAGATGATTAGATGGGAGTGCAAGAAAGCCAAGGATCAGAAGTGGAGTGGAACAACAGGTATCGGTCAATGTATCCCAAGGGCATGGCAGAACTGATATAGATAAGAAAGGCTGAGGACAAGGTTAGGGGCAAAACAGGAATTAAAATCAGAGTCACAACACATAGGAACAGAAGCCAGCAATGGGCACAAACCGGTGGGAAGGTGCAACTGAAGATCCCTCTAAATAGGTAATAAGAGCCTGACAATATCTTTGTCAAGACAGCAGCCATCACTTGAGCTACAGAGCTTTGTCTAGCATATGGACATGGCTGACGGCAGAAGCTGTGATCGCCCATGGGGACTTGCCACATGGATTAAGTAAAGGGAGTAAGACACAGTTACCATTAAAATCTATGGGCTGTCTAGGCAATGCATGAACCTGCTAGGTCCTCCAGAGCAAAAACAAACAAACGCTTTTTTATAGCTGCTGTCTACTCTGGCTGATAGATAAGTGTCTTAAACAGGGATCATTCTCCCTGTAATAACTCAGAATTCTCTAATAGTACATTTGTAAATAGTTTTATTATGCCATACCTCCTCTCAAGGGTGACCTGATCCAGACAACATCTTTAGGGATCCAACAACAAGACTGAGGAACATCTCAATTCCATTCCTCTCCTTCGAGTGTGGACCAGTATCCACTGATAAGTCATGTATTTACATGGTTACTGCAGGGATAGAAATTGATCCCTGTAAACTCTGGCAGTAGAACCAAATATCTTGTCATTAGGAGACCCGCAGGATGTAAAGAGGTTCTCCAAACCAAAATGGCCATTTAGCAAGTTTTCCCACCTACAAAGAACTGAGAGGTCTGACAGAATCGGAAAAAAAAAAAATCCAGAAAATCACATTGTATGATATTTAAATAATTAATTCATATTTTATTGCATGAAATAAGTATTTGATCACCTACCAACCAGCAAGAATTCTGTCTCTCAAAGACCTGTTAGTTTTCCTTTAAGAAGCTCTCCTACTCTGCACTCACTTCCTGTATTAATTGCACCTGTTTGAACTCGTTATCGTTACCTGTATAAAAGACACCTGTCCACACACTCAATCAATCACACTCCAACCTCTCCACCATGGCCAAGACCAATAAGCTGTCTAAAGACACCAGGGACAAAATTGTAGACTTGCAAGTGCTAGGATGGGCTACAGGACAATAGACAAGCAGCTTTGTGAGAAGGCAACAACTGTTGGCGCAATTATTAGAGAATGGAAGAAACACAAGGTGACTGTCAATCTTCCTCGGTCTGGTGCTCTCTGCAAGATCTTGTCTCATGGGGTAAAAATGATTCTGAGAAAGGTCACGAATCAGCCCAGAACTACATGGGAGGACCTGGTCTATGGCCTAAAGAGAGCTTGGACCACGGTCTCAAAAAATTATCGTTAGTAGCACACTGCCCCGTCATGGATTAAAATCCTGCAGGGCACGCAAGGTCCCCCTGCTCACGCCAGCACATGTCCAGGCCCGTTTGAAGTTCACCAATGACTGTCTAGATGATCCAGAGGAGGCGTAGGAGACGGTCATGTGGTCAGATAAGACCAAAATAGAACTTTTTGTTATCAGCTCCACTCGCTGTGTTTCAAGGAAGAAGAAGGATGAGTACAAGCCAAAGAACACCGTCCCGACCGTGACGCATGGGGGTGCAAACATCAGTGCTTTTCTGCAAAGGGACAGGACAACTGCTCTGTATTGAAGAGAGGATGGATGGGGCCACGTATTGCGAGATTTTGGCCAACAACCTCCTTCCATCAGTAAGAGCTTTGAAGATGTGTCATCGCTGGGTCTTCCAGCATTACAATGACCCGAAACACACAGCCAGGTCAACTAAGGAGTGTCTCTGTAAGAATCATTTCAAGGTCCTGGAGTGGCCTAGCCAGTCTCCAGACCTGAACCCAATCGAAAATCTTTGGAGGGAGCTGAAACTTAATTTAGCCCAGCAACAGCCCCAAAACCTGAAAGATCTGGAGAAGAGTGGTATGGAGGAGTGGGCCAAAATCCCTGCTGCAGAACTACAGGAAACATCTGACCTCTGTAATTGCAAACAAAGGTTTCTGAACCAAATATTAAGTTCTGTTTTTCTATTGTATCAAATACTTATTTCATGTAATAAAATGCAAATTCATTATTTACAAATCATACAATGTGATTTTCTGGATTTTAGATTCTGTCTTTGATATTTGAAGTGTACCTACAATAAAAATGACAGAACTCTCCATTCTTTGTAGGTGGGAAAACTTGTAAAATCACCAGTGTATCAAATACTTGTTGTCCCCACTGTATGTTTGCATGTCATTGGCCAAGCTGCATTACCAGGACGGTCAAGGAACTACATAGGACATCATTGTTAACAGAGAACTTTGTGTTTCGGACAACCTATGGTGTATTTCTCTTACTTTGACTCTAGTCGGGTTATGGGTTTGGTGTCTTGCAAAAATAGCATGACGGTAAAAATATGGAAATCGCAAGACTGTAAGCCCCTGCCTCGCATATAATTTAGGCCAAGTGTAATACAATCTTGTAGGTTTATGTGGAATGGAAAATAGACAAGAAATGGACCATATGGCCTTTGTCATGGAGCCCCTCGTCTCTTCCTGTCTGAGTGGGCACTTGAGTATTTCTTTCCAGTTTCATGCAAACTTTCCCGTCGAGCGGTATGTGGTCATCATTGAGGAGACATTCTTGCCTGCTAGACTAGATTATGGTAATGCTTTCTACAGAAAGAGACTATTTTGAAAGCCCATTTTAAGCTGCCTGCTTGCATAGCTCATACTGTGAATGAGAATTAGCTTGAATGGGCCAGCCAGAGCGACGCTGCAGGGTTTATATTGGCTGCCAGTAAATTGATGGATTGAGATCAAGGTCTTGTCAACTGCATATACGGAGGAATCTCATCAACATGTAAATAACTCCTAAAATAACAGTTTTTGTATAGTGGAGATACAATCTTAATTCCTCTGTTCTGCACTTTCCAAATCTTATTTTAGTCTTTTTTGAGTTTGGATATTTTTAAAAAAAACAACACGAAAAACCCCAACACTTCACATCAGCTCGCTAGTGAATATTAGTTACATATGTAGGGAAAGGCCAAAAGAAAAGTATCAAGAAATCAAAATTTTGACTTGTCAAATATGTGCATATATCAAATGAAATGAATTCGCCCATTGTCTGTGTTACCATGGTGATATCACTTTAAGAAGAAATAAAAAAAACAGCACGCCCGTATTCTTGAAAAGATGATTCTGTTCTCAAATAGGTCCTAGAGTTAGTCTTTCATTCAGGGCAGATTCAGTTCATTGTTTAAGCCCTGTATATAGAAATCCTAGCCAAGGCATAGTAGCTTGTTGGCACTACCGCTGGCACCCGGGGCACATACCCCCACCAGTTCCGCCATAGCTATGTTCACGATAGACCCAAAATAAAATGTCAAAGGGTAAAGTGCGAGGGTTATTAGTTATGATAAACGGGGTAGAATTCAGATTGTTACATTTTAGGCTATGTTCACTTGAGAACAAGGTTTGTGTATGAGCCGGGAAAACTCCTGGCGGGTACACCAAGTATATCCAAAAGGCCTCATTGACCTGACAGATGCCAAAAGTGTCCTGATTTTTATTCTTGGCCTGGATATGCTGACATACAGATACAGCAATAGTTAACTTGACAAATCAATCACACATTGACTTATTTAATAGAGTTTGCTGTGTTAAGTGTGATTTTTTTTAATGCTTGCTACATCTGTACATTTTTTACTATAAGAAATAGAGAGTAGACAGTAAAATAACATATATTGTGCTGCCTACAGTACATATCATTATAATTGGCCCAATGGGTGATATGTGCCACTATGTGCCTATACATCAGAGCTCTCCAAAAGATGTACAGTCAGACATAGCAAACCTTAATGCAACGCGTTAAATGTTGCGGCACACTTTAAATTGACATCTAACAAGTCAGAAGCCATTAAGATAACATTTGCTGCAACTTTGTCGTTTATGCATTAAATGTCAAGTTGAACTTTGCTATATCTGAATAAGTTCGAAATTCCTCAAGATGTATACCTCTGATGGAAAACTAAAATACAGTGTAAACAGAGCCTTACATGAAGTTTTATTAACACCACTCAAATCGCTGATTTCACAATGGATGGATGGATCCTCCTACTAATTCTCTAAAAAATTTGTATTAATTATTTGTGCTTCAAACTAGTAATGAGTGAATTGATTCGAAACGGATGGGATTCATGATAAATTTCACTAAAATTCTTCCAAATGTATGCACAGTTTGCTTTGGATGACTCGTGCAAAATGGCACCTGTCATTTTACATTTAGAATTCAGTACACTAGTAAGTGAAACAGAGCAAGAAAGATGAAGATGGAGGATCACATGACCCCGGGTGGTGCCCTGAACGGTGGACTTGCCCACAATGCTTTGCAGTCAGCCTGACAGCCAGTCAGGAAGAAGGATGTTGGCTGGTCAATGAGTCTTTAATGCTAGCTTTGAAGTACAGGCGCCATTGGGCGCACAGCCACTAATGTAATAGGATGTGTCTGCGACGTCTGTGAAAGCACAGAGTAGGGATTTTAAGTAAGATATATTAAGAAGATATATTTAGATCTATGTCTCCACACAAACCTGTCTCTGAGCTCTACAGGCAGTTGTTTCCTCCTAATGGCTTGGTTTTTGCTCTGATATGCATTGTTAGCTGTGATACCTTATATAGACAGGGCTGTATCTTTCCAAGTCATGTCCAATCCACTTAATTTAAAGCAGGTGGACTTCAATCAAGATGTAGGAACTAGAGATGTCGCGAACATAAAATTTTCCGTTCGCGAATGGCTAACGCGAATTTATGCAAATGTTGCGAACAGGGCGAAACGCCATAGACTTCAATAGACAGGCGAATTTTAAAACCCACAGGGACTCTTTCTGGCCACAATAGTGATGGAAAAGTTGTTTCAAGGGGACTAACACCTGGACTGTGGCATGCCGGAGGGGGATCCATGGCAAAACCCCCATGGGAAATTACGTAGTTGACACAGAGTGTGGTAAGTTGAATTCGCAATGCGATTAATATAACCTGCAGTAATCGCATTGCGAATTCAACTTAGAGCTGGGTTCCTAATGGTTGCATTGCTAGAATATAACGAAGATTGAGAATATAGTGCTATATTCTCAATCTTCGTTATATTCTAGCAATACAACCATTAGGAACTCTGATCTAAGTTGTAATCCCAATGCGATTAATACAGGCTATATTAATCGCATTGCGATTACAACTACTAACACTGCAGCTTTAGAATGAATCTAAGATGGATGCCGTCCTTGCTTTTTGATAGGAGGTGGGAGGGTCTGGGAGGGAGACTGATGTACTAGCCCTAAAAAGGGCTTTTTGGGGTTCTGCTAGGACGCTGTCCTCATGGGCGTAGCTATAGGGGGTGCAGAGGTAGCAGTCGCTACCAGGCACAGGAGCCTGAGGGGGCCCAAAGACCCTTGTGCTGCATAAAAAGACACACAAAGAACTGAGGGAAGGGGGCCCAAGCTGAACTCTTGCACCATGGCCCATGAGCCGTTAGCTACGCCCCTGGCTGTCCTTACAGCAGAGATCTGATGAGTCTTTTAGGACTGGAGTGGACACTGAATACACTAGCCTAGCTATCGATTTTCCTATTAAATCAGCAGCAGCTACACTGTCCCTCCTCTCACTAAGACTGCAGCTTCCGAATCAATCTAAAATGGATGCTGTCCAGGAGATGGGAGGGTCTGGGAGGGAGGGTATGCTGATTGGCTAGAATGTGTCTGCTGACTGTAAGGTACAGGGTCAAAGTTTACTCAATGATGACGAATAGGGGGTGGACCGAACATCGCATATGTTCGCCCGCCACGGCGAGCGCACACAAGCTATGTTCGCCCGGAACTGTTCGCCGGCGAATAGTTCGGGACATCTTATTTGCGAATTCAACTTAGAGCTAGGTTCCTAATGGTTGTATTGCTAGAATATAACGAAGATTGAGAATATAGCGCTATATTCTCAATCTTCGTTATATAATTCTAGCAATACAACCATTAGAAACCCAGCTCTAAGTTGAATTCGCAATGCGATTAATATAACCTGCATTAATCGCATTGCGAATTTAACTTAGAGCTGGGTTCCTAATGGTTGTATTGCTAGAATATAACGAAGATTGAGAATATAGCGCTATATTTGTTATATTCGTCAATTCTAGCAATACAACCATTAGGAATTCAGAACTAAGTTGAATTTGCAATGCGATTAATACAGGTTATAGTAATCGCATTGCGATTACAACTTAGATCTGAGTTCCTAATGGTTGCATTGCTAGAATTGATTAATATAACAAATATAGCGCTATATTCTCAATCTTCGTTATATTCTAGCAATACAACAATTAGGAACCCAGCTCTAAGTTAAGTTTTATTATTTTTAACCCCTTCATCTTCATTTTACTAAGCATTCTTTATTAAGAATGCTATTATTTTCCCTTAAAACCATGTTATAAGGGAAAATAATAAATTCTCCAGAATAATGTACCCGAAACCGGACTTCAGTGATGAAGTCCGGCTTCGGGTCTGGGTACCAAACATGGCGATTTTTCACACGCGCGTGCAAAACACATTACAAACGTTTGCACCCGTGCGGAAAAATCGCGAATATTCCCGCAACGCACCCGCCTCTTATCCGGGCTTCAAACATGACGCCCGTGTGAAAGAGGCCTAAAAATTCTCTTTTTTTCAAAAATGCTTTATTATGTAAAACGAACAACCAAAAAAAGTAGTCATATTTGGTATTGTCGCGTCCATAACAACCTGCTCTATAAAAATTGCACAAGATCTAACCTGTCAGATGAAATAACAAAAAATAAAAACGGTGCCAAAACAGCAATTTTTGTTTACCTTGCCTCACAAAAAGTGTAATATATAGCAACCAAAAATCATCTGTATCCTAAAATAGTACCAACAAAGCTGCCACTTTATCCCATAGTTTCTAAAATGGGGTAACTTTTTTGGAGTTTCTACTCTAGAGGTGCATCAGGGGGGCTTCAAATGGGACATGGTGTCCAAAATCCAGTCCAGCAAAATCTGCCTTCCAAAAACCATATGGCGTTCCTTTCCTTCTGCGCCCAGCCGTGTGCCTGTACAGCAGTTTATGACCACATATGGGGTGTTTCTGCAAACTACAGAATCAGGGCAATAAATATTGGGTTTTGTTTGGCTGTTAACCCTTGCTTTGTTACTGGAAAAAATGGATTGCAATGGAAAATCTGCCAAAACAGTGAAGTTCTGAAATTTCATCTCCATTTTCCATTAATTCTTGTGGAACACCTAAAAGGTTAAAAAAGTTTGTAAAATCAGTCTTGAATACCTTGAGGGGTGTAGTTTCTAAAATGGGATGATTTCTATTATGTAAGCCTCACAAAGTGACCAGACCTGAACTGATTTTTAAAGAGTGGGTTTTGGAAATTTCCTGAAAAATTTCAAGATTTGCTTCTAAACTTCTAAGCCTTCTAATGTCCCCAAAAAATAAAATGGCATTCACAGAATGATCCAAACATGAAGTAGACATATGGGGAATGTAAAGTAATTACTATTTTTGGAAGTATCACTATCTATTATAAAAGTAGAGAAATTGAAATTTTAAAATTTTAACATTTTTGGTAAATTTGGTATTTTCTATAAATAAACATGACTCAATTTTACCACTGTCATGAAGCACAATATGTGATGAGAAAACAATCTCAGAATGGCCTGGATAAGTAAAAGCGTTTTAAAGTTATCACCACATAAAGTGACACATGTCAGATTTTCAAAAAAATGGCCTGGTCCTTAAGGTGAAATATGGCAGGGTCCTTAAGGGGTTAATGTTAGCACAAGGCCACAACTTAACAAAAAATGAAAGTGTCTGAAGACTTTCCCAAAGCACTGTACTAGGGATGAGCGAATTTACTTTGGATGAAACATCCGAAGTCGATTCGCATAAATCTTTGTTCCAATCCTGTACGGAGCAGCAGCTCCGTACAGTATTAGAATGTATTGGCTCCTCTGAGCCAACGTTATTACTTTGAGAAGTCTTGCGAGACTTTGTGTAACTTCATAAATTAATTTGTACTGAAAAAAAAAACATTTCCCAAAAACGGTTTCATCTGAAGTCGATTCGCTCATTCCTACACTTTATAGGAATAAAACCATTTGTATTGAAATTGTGTGTGCAAATATAACAATTTTGCAAATCAAATAAAAAGGTATCCTATTTTATTTAAAATTTTAACAAGTTCCTAACAGTTCCTGAAATAGTTGAGAAGTCAACTTTTTTTTTCTATTCCGGTGGATGGGGAGATTTTGCCAGTGTACCTCACTTCTGGACCTCTTATTTTCAGTACCAGTGTCTAGGAGAGCACTTATACTGTATGATTCCTGAGGTCTGTGATATTCCGCAAGTGGTTGGTGTTGAGGAGTCTGAAGGCCTGAAATGGGATGGTATTAAAGGGAATTGGAGGTGAAAGGGGATGGAAATGAGGTGGAAACACAGAAGGAGAAACAGACTGTAGGAGTGCAAGGCAAGGAAGACAGTGGTCGTTCCTTATACAGTACCAAGTCTGCTGTGGAGGGTTCTCATTCCCGGCAGATGTTTTAGGTTGAGGACTGTGTGTGTCCAGGGCAGAATCGTGTGAAGTAGAAGGTCCAGATGCTGCATCTGTTTCCACTGCCTTATCTACTGGCTCTGTTTCAGGTGCCAAAGTGGTTGAATGAGTTCTGTCAAGTAAACCAAACAAAAATTCACTTGACTATATGTAATATAAATGATACACTCTACAGTTTGAAAGCGAATAGACAATGAGCTATTTTCCCTTATGAAATTATAGTTCAGGAATGTATAAAAACATCTGCTTGGATGGCAGTGGAACAAGAGAAGTGAGACACAGAGTTGGCTACAGCACTCTTCCAAATGGCTTTTGTGGGTGCACGTCCCCGGGTTGGTCTCCCTCCACCTGGAGCACGGTATACACTTTTATACTTATGATAAGAGAAAGCACGCCAGTGGATTTATTTGATTGCTTCTTTTATTTAATTCATTTCAGTTATTTTCAACACCAGTGGTAACAGGTATGTAGTACAAAATATCCATCAGTGCAACGTTTTGGGCCCTTTTAGTTGGTGCCCTTTCTCAAGCTGATTTGATGCTCACCATGTGTTAGCTTGATGTTATAT
The DNA here is from genome assembly GCA_033119425.1 of Bufotes viridis. Taxonomy (NCBI): domain Eukaryota; kingdom Metazoa; phylum Chordata; class Amphibia; order Anura; family Bufonidae; genus Bufotes; species Bufotes viridis. The sequence goes on along the minus strand of CM065592.1, from coordinate 42,876,889 downwards.
CAGTGAGTTCTTCCATCATACTGCGTACCTAGGACCAAACTTTACGAATTCTGTACTGTACAGGCCCCAGTGAACCTTAATTTTCCGAGGAGACATTTTTTATGTAGATCATAGGTTTGCTTTTTCTAGGTGAACATTTTTAAATTGCTGGAAAAATAGACAATGGGTGCAACAAGGGCGTTACTTTTGCTCTCTTTACACAAAAGCTACACTTTATGCATCTAGACCAGGGATGGGCAAACTCGGCCCTCCAGCTGTTGCAAAACTACAACTCCCAGCATGCGAAGACTGCTTACAGCTATCAACCTACAGCAGGGCATGATGGGAATTGTGGTTCTACAACAGCCGAGTTTGCCCATCCCTGATCTAGACCCTCCCTCGCTGCTTTGACACTGCATGACCCAGTCAAAACAGCTGGCCACAGAAAAAAGTCAAAGCCAGTTGGGTTTGCTATAAACAATCGCCGTCAAGAATCAACTGGTAAGTACCCATTTTTTTGTGCATGTGATTTTCAACCTCAATGTTGCACAGTGAGGGGGAGCCTTCTGGGATCCCTGAAGAAGAAAGGTTTATGTCATCACTCTCTTCTGTATGGCAAATGGTTTAAAGCAATTTGAAAAATATGGGAGGCAGATATAAACGTATGGCTGATAAAAATCATTGACCAGGTCCGGACCTAGGGGTGAAAGACTATGTGTAGCTGTCAACTAGAAATATTAAGTTAAAGGTTCCATCTTGGAAATTGGGTCCTAGGTTTATCAGTCCTTACAAATAATTCACCATCATTAACCCCCTGGCATTTCGCCTGGAGCTGCCTCAAACATTGAAAATTCATAATGTATTTCATAAATTGTTGCTCAAAAAGTATGTTGCACCTCCGGAACCATCACCGTTACCGCCCCCTTCAATTATTGTCGATGGCAATTTGGAGTTTGAGGTGGCAAGAATTGTCTATTCTCGCTTTGTCTGTTGCTCCCTTTAATATCTGGTGCATTGGAGGGGTTATGGTCCGGAAGAAAGAATGTGGGTGCCAGCGTTGAAAGTAAACGCCAGCAGGTTAATTCGTTCTTTCCACATTTTTCATCCGGAAAGATCTGGTCCTGAGTGTCCGGTGTCCCCTTGTAGAAAGGGGGGTACTGTTACAAGAGTGTCATGACCTATTATTGACCCTGTTGTGCCTGGGATCAGAAGGTCGCAGCGGGTGGCTACTCGCTCGGTTTCAAGGGATCGTTCCATGATCTAGTGGTGGGAATGGATTCCGGTCCAGGTTTTCCTGATTTGGTTTGCGATCCTTTTTGTCCCATTTAGGAATCGGTAGCTTTTCCTTTCAGCTGTTCTTTGTCAGCCGCTCCCAGCTACTATATATTCTCCCCTTCTACTTCCCTTTTTGCCAGATATAGTAGACCTTCCTTCCAGATTTTTATTTCTGACCTCTGGTGGAATTGGAGTTGCTGTGGAGCTGTTGGAACTGGTACTATCATATCTCCGATTCTCTCCTGTTTGTTGTCTCCTGTTCGGGGATTGTATGTGGTGTTAGTGTTGGACGAGGCATGTGTTCAGCGTACGGGTGAGCAGCCCGTCTAGAGTCGTCAGGGCAGCCAGGTGCCAGGGCTAGGTGAGTTAGGGGGTCTTCACTCCTCCCTCTCCCTAGGGAAAGGGTACCCTCCTTCCCTCCTCTCTGTGCTGCATGTCTGTTACCTGCAATATCAGACGTGATAATACCCCCACAAAAAATGTCAGTGTCTCACTACCTTGTCATGTGGCCTTGAGCATCAATTACAGCTTGACAACGACGTCTCATACTATTCACAAGTTGACTTATTGTCTGCTGAGGCATTGTATCCCACTCTTCTTGAAGGGCTTTTCTCAGGTCATTGAGGTTCTGGGGTACAGAGTTACGAGGCTCTACATGGCAACTCAGCTGACCCCATAGGTTTTCACTCAAACTCAGTTGCCACTTCCATCTGAGAACATGCTTCTTGAAGCCTCGCAATGGCGAGGTATTGTTGATCAATTGTTAGGTGTCGTCTTGGTCTCTTGATGTCAAAATGTGAACAGCAAGTTGTGCCGAAAGTACTGAAACACTGAACGGTTGGACATGTTCATTCAAAAGTTTAGAAAAGGTCACATCAATTTAATTGAGTTCACCTGTAAAGGTTAGAGTGCATTTTAGGTTCATTGTGAAATTTTACCCACAAGCCAAATATCCCTAACTTTTTGTGAGTGGTGTATATATATCTTTATCGATATCTAACCTGCTTGAGAAAGGCTCCAAAGAGAGAGCTGAAACGTCGCTGAAACTAATGCGTTAATAAACCACCGTATTTTCTTCACTGGATAAAGGAGTGCTCCCTTTTTTTTTGCCTACATACTAAGGGACCCTGGTCGCTGGTTCTTATAAGGAATTGCACCCAAACAACTTTAAGCGTGCTGCTTTTCAACCTTTGTATATATATATATATATAAAATTTGTTTGGAAATATGATTAGAAATTACTGTATCTAGGAATTTACTCACATCCCCTGCCTGGCCTCCCAGGGGCTCTTCACTTACGCTGGAGTTTCTTGTATACAAACAAAATTGATAGTGAAATGAGACAAACAAACATAAAAAAAAAAACTGCCTCCGTCGCCTTTGGGGAGAAACACAATTCCTCCTGTTCCTCGTCTGAGGCCATTTTTCATTGCGCCTGAAGTGAAAAATAAAGCATGATGTAAAAAAAATTGACAAGAGATGTATGATTATAAATTCATTTATATAAAATATACTTGAATTTGTATCGGAATATGGAGTGGTGGAGTACTTTGTCCACTGCTTGACAGAGAAAGTGATGACCTCTGCAGAAATTAAGATTAAATAAGCAAAAAAAAAAAGAGGAAGAAAAAAAAATTGTTAGAATTAAAGAAAAAAATACTGTATTTCTTTTAGATTTTGTGAAACATGTTATTGTTGCTGTACTGTCAAGGGAAATTATATTTATTAATTTCATTATTTCATTATATTGAAATTCATCTTCCTAACCTATTAAACGTTCAAACACAAACTTGAAACAAAAAGAAAAAGAGAAGTGGCGGTTACTACAGAAAGATTAGGCTCTCAGAATATGAAGCCACTAAAACATGATTTTTTTTTTGTTTCAAAAATGATTTTATTGTGTTAGAAGTGAAAATAATGAAAAAAGTATACATATTAGGTATTGCCGTGTCTGTAACAACCAGATCTATTGAAATATCACCTAACCTAACCCATCAGGTGAACACAGTAAAAAAATAAAAAAATAAAAACGGTGTAAAAAAAAGCCATTTTTGTCACCTTACATCACAAAAAGTCTAATACAAAGCAATCAAAAAGTCATACACACCCCAAAATAGTACCAATCAAGCCATCATCTCATCCCACAAAAATGAGCCCCTACAAAAGACAGTCACCCAAAAAAACTAAAAAAACTATGGCTTTCAGAATATGGAGACACAAAAAAATCATTTGTTTTCAAAAATGCTTTATTATGTAAAACTGAAACAGTAGTCATATTTGGTATTTGTATACCACATGAATGATCTAACCTGTCAGATGAACATTGTAGATAACAAAAAATAAAAACCGTGCCAAAACACAAAAAGTGTAATATAGAACAACCAATAATCTTATGTACCCTAAAATAGTACCAACAAAACTGCCAACTTATTCCGTAGTTTCCAAAATTGGGTCACTTTTTTGGAGCTTCTACTCTAGGGGTGCATCAGGGGTCTTCAAATGTGACATGGCAACTTAAAATTATCCCAGTGAAATCTGCCTTTCAAAAACCACATGGTGTTCCTTTCCTTCTGCGCTCTGCCGTGTACCCGTACAGCAGTTTACGACCACATATGGGGTGTTTCTGTAAATTACAGAATCAGGGTAAAAAATTTTTTGTTTTGTTTGGCTGTAACCCTTGCTTTGTTACTGGAAAAAATGTATTAAAATGGAAAATCTGCCAAAAAAGTGAAATTCTGAAATTTCATCTACAAGTTCCTTTAATTCTTGTGGAACACCTGAAGGGTTAACAAAGTTAGTAAAATGAGTTTTAAATACCTTGAGGGGTGTAGTTTCTAAAATGGGGCCATTTTTGGGTGCTTTCTATTATGTAAGCCTCACAAAGTGAATTCAGACCTCAACTGGTCCTTAAAAAGTGGGTTTTGGAAATTTTCTATAAAATTTTAAGATTTGCTACTAAGCCTTCTAACGTCCCCAAAAAAATTAAATGGCATTCATAAAAGGATCCAAACATAAAGTAGACATATAGGAGATGTAAAGTAATAACTATTATATGAGGTATCACTATTTTAAAAGCAGATAAATGAATGAATTTTTCCATTGTTTTGGTAAATTTGGGATTTAAAAAAAATAAAAATGAAAAATATTGACTGAAATTAGCCACTATCATGAAGTACAATGTGTCATGTGAAAATAGTCTCAGAATGGCTTGGATGAGTAGAAGCGTTCCAAAGTTATTACCACATAAAGTGACTATGTCAAATTTCCAAAAAACGGCCTGGTCCTCAACCACTTCCAGACTGGGACATTTACCCCCTTCCTGACCTGGCCTAATTTTGCAAATCTAATGTGTCACTTTATGTGGTAATAACTTAGGAACTCTTTTACTAATACAAGCCATTCAGAGATTGTTTTCTCATGACACATTGTACTTAATGTTACTGGTAAATTTGAGTCAATATGTTTTACCTTTATTTATAAAAAATCCAAAAGTTAACGAAAATGTTAAAAAATTTACTGTTTTCTAAATTTGAATATCTCTGCTTTTAAGACAGTTATGCCTCATAAAATATTTTAATTAACAATCCCCATATGTCTACTTTATGTTGTCATCATTTTAGTAATGTCATTTTTTTTTAGGACACTAGATGTTTTAGAATTTTCGAAGCAATTTTTAAAATTTTTAAGAAAATTTGCAAAGTCAACTTTTTTAAGGACCGGTTCAGTTCTGAAGTCACTTTGTGGGGCTTACATAGTAGAACCAACCCATAAATGACCCCATTTTAGAAATGACACCCCTCAAACTTTTCAAAACTGGTTTTAAAAATGTTTTTAACCCTTTAGGTATTCCACAAGAATGAAAGCAAAATAGAGGTTAAATTTCAAAATGTCACTTTTTTTTAAAGATTTTCCATTTTAATCAATTTTTTCCTGGAACACATCAAGGGTTAACAACAAAACAAACCTCAATATTTATTACCTTGATTCTGCAGTTTGTAGAAACACCGCATATGTGGTCGTATACCGCTGTTTGGGCACACGACAGGGCACAGAGGGCAAAGAGCGCCATAGGGTTTTTGGAGGGTAGATTTTGCTGGAATTGTCTTTGGACACCATGTTGCATTTGAAGAAACCCTGAGGTAACCCCACAGTGAAAACCCCCAAAAAGCGACCACATTTTGTAAACTACACCACCCAACAGCTGTTTCATAGAATTTAAAAATTCACCTAAATACTTGGGTGTGAAAATGAAAAATTTAATTTTTTTTTACAAACTTTCTTTTTCACAAAAGATAACAAGAGAACATCCCCCCCCCCCCAATTTGCTACCCACTTTCTTTTGAATAAAGTAACACCCCAATTGTGGTAGTAAACTGGTTTTTGGGGATACGCCAGGGCTCAGAAGAGAAGGAGCGGCATCTGGATTTTCTAACATGGAATTTTCTGTCATGGTTTTTAAGAGCAATAACTTTTTTTATTTTTTGTTGAATGAGCTGAGTGAGGGCTTATTTTGTGCTAGACAAGCTTTAGTTTTTATTGGCAGTATTTTGGGGTACATTTGACTTTCTAGTTGCTTTTTATCTCATTTTTGGGATGTGAAGTCACAAAAAAAGCAGTTAGTTGTCTTTTTTTTTTTTTTTTACACCGTTCACTTGTTGAGGTAGATAATGTGATATTTTTATAGATCCGGTTATTACAGATGTAACAATACCAAAAATGTGTAGTTTTTTATTTTTATGTTTTACATAATAAAAACATTTTTAGAAAAAAAAATCATGTTTTTGTGCTGCCATTTTCTTGGAGTCATTTTTTTTTTCCATTTTTCCAGCTATAGTCTTGTGTGAGGACTTGTTTTTTGTGGGACGAGGTTAAATTTTTATTGCTACTGCTTTAGGGTACATACGACTTTTTGATTGATTCATATTATGTTTTTTGTTAGGTGACTAAAAAAAATATTTTGGCATAATTTTTACTTGTTTTTTTTTTTTACAAAAAAGGTAGTTCGGGTTCGAGTTCGGTGTTCAGTGATTTCTCTGCGCTTTTTGAAAAGCTGCAGGGCAGCCAATCAGCAAGTGTTTCACTAGGTTGCCCTTAGAAGCCATCACAGCCATACCTACTAATGGCATGGCTGTGATTGGCCAAGAGTAGCATATGACCCAGCCTCTATATAGGCTGTAGTCAAGTAGCGCCCCACGTCACTTTGCTCTTCTCAGTGTAGGGATAGGATGCTGCTGCTGCTGTGATGGAGAGATTAGGGAAGAATTCTGTTGAACTTGGTGGTATTCAATCTTCAAACTACAGCGATTATTGAGGGTGCTATGCTACATTTTTGTACCCAGCCCTGAGCCCAGTGACACTGAAAAATCTGTTTTAATCCATCTGCTAGTTCGGGGGGCGTCAGCGAACATTTTTGCAAGTGCAGTGCCCTTGCAACTGCATGTGAACTGCATGTGTGTCAGGGACATTACTTTAATTCTGTTCTCAGTGTCGGACTGGGTGCATAGGGCCCACCAGTAAAATTTATTCTGGGGGCCCACTGTATAGCTACATGCCAATCTTACCTGCTCGCACAGTGACAGGCAGCAGCAAGATGCTACAAGATGATTGATTATAGGGGTCCCTGCAGCAACTTTAAAAAGGCAAGTTCCTGGAGAAAGAGGATTCTGGCTGTCCTGCCCCTGTACCTAGATGCCATCTCTGCCACCTACTGCTTCCATAATAATAAACTGGGTAGTTTGTTAAGTAATCTACACAGTTTTTTATGTGTACATAGGCTGGTTGAGGTTCTGTTTGCTGCCTATCTATATGTAGTGCAGTCAGTCTACTGTGTCATGTGCTACTTGTGCAGGGGGTGGAGGACAAGGGGCCCACCCTCCTCAGGGGCCCACCGGGGGATTCACCTGCTCCCCTGTGGGCCAGTCCAAGCCTGTCTGTTCTGGTAGCTCAGTGGAGGACAAATTCCCTTTTTTGGCCGATCAAGTACCCCTGCGGCCTGCAGTGCATACCTGGCAGTGAAAATTATTCAATTACATTAGTCTGTCACATTTTTTTGTGACCTAAAGCGATTTTTTATCTGTCTGAAACAGGCACTGCATATCTGACAGTCCAATAAAACCGCTAAATACTGCAGTTACCTTGCTGATATAAAAAAGCAAGATAGCAAATTTGCGTGCTACGCTGCATTTCTGACAGTCCAATACAACCTTAACATACTGTATTTACATTGGTGCTATAAAAAAAACTCACTTTTTGTGCTAGATAGGTGACGGACGTAAATTTGTAAAATTCGTCTGTTCCATTGGTGGGTGACTTTTTACCAGTTTTGCCGTATACAAACCCCTGCTCTGCATAGGTGACAGGGACGTAAATTGGTAAAATTCGTCTGTTCCATTGGTGGGTGACATTTTGCCAGTTTTGCCACATACAAACCACTGCTCTGCATAGGTGACAGGGAGGTAAATTTCTAAAAATCGTCTGTTACATTGGTGGGCGACATTTTGCCAGTTTTGTCGTATACAAACCATTGATCTGCATAGGTGACAGGGAGGTAAATTTCTAAAAATAATCTGTTACATTGGTGGGTGACATTTTGCCACTTTTGCCGTATACAAACCCCTGCTCTGCATAGGTGACAGGGAGGTAAAGTACCCATAAAGTACCTCTGCACTGCATACCTGACTTGGAAATATATTCAGTAAATTAGGTGGCCTTCAGATTGTTGGATGATCTGTACCCCTTATTTCTTTCAAAGTACCCCTGCACTGAATACCTGACTGGGAAACATATGCTGTATATTAGGTGGCATTTAGATTGTTGGCTGATCTGTACCCCTTCTTTCTTTCAAAGTACCTTGCACTGCATAACAGACAGTGAACTTAGTTCATTACAACTTATGGTTACATTGTTGCCTGACATAAAGGCTGTGAAGCCAAAGTTAGTCGCCAACAACAATGTGTTTTTTTTTTATAAATTGGGGTAGACCCCAAAACATTGGGTAATATAAAAAAGAAAACATAGAGTAAGTGCGCTGTAGTATAACAATGGCTGGGTGAGGCCGGTATACATGTCTATTCTGCATAAGGTACAAACAAGTCCTGTGAGATCCATGCCTGGTTTATTTTAATGAACGTGAGCTTGTCCACGTTGGCTGTGGACTAGCGGCTGCGCTTGTCTGTGATAACGCCCCCAGCCGTGCTAAACACACATTCAGACAATACACTGGCTGCAGGGCAGCAGTAAAGGTGAAGCTGAGGCCATGTCCCCAATTTGGAGACCCAGAAGTTGAATGTGGCAGACCCAGTGGCGTAGCTAGAAATGACTGGGCACCGCAGAAAATTTTTTAATGGAGTCCCCTCCCCCAGTAATTTTTTCGCAACCCCTTCCTTTAATGCCGCCCCCATTCCTGTGGCTACTAAAGATCGCTCTCTCAGACCAGGCCCATCAGCTGTTCCATCCGTTTTCAACACTGTCTATACTGCCACTGTATATAATTTCATTGTATAATAGTCTTTTAGTCCTCCTCCTCCTGGATGGGCCCCTTCTGGGTCAGGGCCCCAAAGCAGCCGCTTTCCCTGCTTCCCCTGTAGCTGCGACCCTTGGCAGACCCATCAGTCAGTACGTGTAGGCGTGTGCACAGATACTATTCCACCATTTTGCTTAAATGCTGCCTCTTGCTAAGACGTTCCATATCAGCTGGTGGTGCTGGTTGTTGTGGTGTGCTGACAAAGCTTTTCCACATTTTGGCCATGCTAACCCTGCCTTCTGAGGTGCGTGCGGTTACCCAGCTGTGTTGGCGACTTCCTCCTCCTCCTCTGCTTTAGCCTTGTGCTTCCACTGAGCCCCCGGTGTCAGGTGTGAATGCCATCAACAGCGCGTCTACCAGCTTTTGTTTCTTCTGATCACACTTCAGTGACGGAAATAAGGATGGCACGTTGTGATTGTAGAGGGAGTCCAGCAGGGTGGCCACCCAGTAATCTGCACAAGTTAGCATGTGGGCAACTCGGCAGTCGTTGCGCAGGCACTGCAGCATGTAGTCGCTCATGTTTGCCAGGCTGCCCAGAGGCAGCGACAAGCTGTCCTCTGTGTGAGGTGTATCATCTGTGTCCTCCGTAGCCCCCCAGCCACGACCAAGTGATGTCCATGAGCTGCTTTGGGTGCCACCCTGCTGTGAACACAGTTTCTTCTTCTCCTCCTCCTCCTCCTCCTCCAGAACTGTGCCCTGGCTGGGCAATTGTGTACCTGGCCTATGGTGGTGCAGGAACCCACACTCCGACCCACTTGTATATGACTGACCTTATAAGTTAGGGTACTTTCACACTTGCGTTATTCTTTTCCGGCATAGAGTTCCGTCAAAAGGGCTCTATGCCGGAAAAGAACTGATCAGGCATATCCCAATGCATTCTGAATGGATAGAAATCCGTTCAGTTTGCATCAGTATGCCTTCCGTTCAGTCACTGCATGCTGCAGTATTATGTCTGGCCAAAATGCCTGATCAGTTGCCGGAATGCCAGATTCGCCATTAATTTACATTGACTTGCATTAGTGCCGGATCCGGCATTGCAAAACAACTGAAGGACGGATCCGTTCTTGCAATGCATTTGTCACACTGAACGGCGGATCCGGCAGGCAGCTCCAACAACGGAACTGCCTGCCAGATCACACTAACGCTAGTGTGAAATTACCATTTTAGTGCCCCAAAGTTTGAGTCCCCATTGGTTCGGGTCAAGTTCGGGTAAAGTTCGGGTCCCGAACTCGAACTTTGCGTCGAACTTCAGCCAAACCCGGCGAACCCGAACTTCAAGGTGTTCGCTCAACTCTATTCCTAGGCTTATTGCCAGCATTCCAAAAGCTGAGTAATTACACATTTTTGTCTTCTAAAAAACAGTTTAAATGTATGTACCATTTGTAATTGGGTATATCAGTACATTATACCTGTGTTACTGGATAAATTGCATATTACTGTAAGATAACAGGTAGTTGCAGCAAAAGCAATACTGCATTAATGCCATTTTTATACCTGTGTTCTGTGCTACATGATGATGTGTTTCCCTCTTTATGCACTGAAGCTGGCACGTTCCCTGAGTTTTTCCAGCAAGATGGTGCACCACCACATAATGGGTGTCAGGTCCGAGCATTCCTAGATGAACAGTTTCCTGGAAAGTGGATTGGTCGTTGTGGGCCAGTTGAATGGCCCCCAAGGTCTCCCGATCTGACCCCCTTAGACTTTTAGCTTTGGGGTCATCTGAAGGCAATTGTCTATGCTGTGAAGATACGAGATGTGCAGCACCTGAAACTACGGATACTGGAAGCCTATGCTAGCATTTCTCCTGCGGTGTTGCTATCAGTGTGTGAAGAGTGGGAGAAGAGGGTTGCATTGACAATCCAACACAATGGGCAGCACATTAAACACATTTTATAAGTGGTCAGAAACTTGTAAATAACTCATGAAAGAATAAAGTTACGTTAAAACCAAGCACACCATTGTTTTTCTTGTGAAATTCCCAATAAGTTTGATGTGTCACATGACCCTCTTCCTATTGAAAAAAATAAAGTTGGATTCAAAATGGCTGACTTCAAAATGGCTGCTATGGTCACCACCATCTCGAAAAGTTTCACCCCTCACATATACTAATGTGCCACAAACAGGAAGTTAATATCACCAACCATTCCCATTTTATTAAGGTGTATCCATATAAATGGTCCACCCTGTAGAACCCAGCTCACTTTCCTTGCCTACTTGCAGTGCAAGCTCTAAGTAGCATGTCCGCAACTGGTCGACGTTTCCTACTCTGCTAAACTGTGAGACAAACAACAGCAAGGGACAAAAATAAGAAACAGAGACAGAGTCATGTTAAAATGGTAATACCACTGCCCACACAACAGTTGGATGCAAGTAAAATATCTTTTATTATTGTAGTAAATCCTCCAAATAAACTGTCATGTTAACAGCGCATTGGCTCTATGGACATGTAATTATTATTTTTGACGTTTCGGTCAAATTCCAGACCTTGGTCACAGAATTACAGATGGAGGAAGCCGAAAAAATGGAGGAATCCCCGTGGTACAACGAAGTGGCGCTGCGGGGAAGAGCACATGTTATGCTTAGTGTGTCATATTAAAATGGGTCAGAACGAGGAGGACAACAACGTACCAAATTAAGAGACAGAGAGTGGTCAAATAGCCATGTTAAGATCAGAACCAGATGGGAAACTGAGTTCCAATACGTTAGGCAACGAGAGTTACCAGCAATTCAAAATGTGTAAACAGGAACCAGGAACACATATAGTAAGTCAGAGACTATCACTGGCACTAGTATAAGGCCAGGAAGGGGTTTAAATAGAGCACCAAGTACAGGATCAAAACCTGATAGGTCAAGATTAGGCACTCCATTAGTCAGAACACTGGCACACAGGAATATATCAGCTGGGCAATCAGACCATTGCTAGTCTCTTCCAGCACACGCCCGCTGTGGAGTGAAAGAGCATTGCATCCTGTTGCTGTTGCATTGCCAGGGTGCCTGGCTTAGCAGCGTCTCTATCCTGGCGCAGTTGTGCCAAAGCTGGAGATCTCACTGCTGGAGGCTGAACAGGTAAGTTTGCGACAACTACATTTTTAACAAAGTAAATTGTCGATGTTAGTGTGCACTGTATTTGTAGAAGGGGAGGGTTATTTAATTATGCTAATACCATTTAGTAATCTGTGTACCAAACTTTTCATTTATAGGCCTCATAATAAAATGTCTGGTAAACAGAATATTGCAAAATGAAAGACTCAGGCTTCCTCATCTGGGAGTCAGGATGCATTTAGTAGCAGCACCAGCTATCCGTCCAGTAGTAGTATTGGTAGTAATAGGCCACAGTTCTCCCTGGCTTCCAATAGGCTCCACATTATTATTGAAACTAAAGAAGATTAGGGCGTCACAGCATTCTTCCTGCTCCCCTACCTTGCAGTCCCAGCAAAGCCTTTCAGTTGCATCCTCTCTGTCTTCACTGCTTTCTCCTAGTGGGGCAGCTTCTTTTTTCCTAAAAAGAGGAACAAAACCCCATGTGCTATGGAAGATAATCAAGATAGTCTCCCTGTTGATGACTTGTGTGAGAACAGTCAGTGTTTAGACTGCCATGAGGAGGAGGAGGTTATGCTGTGTTGGTGGTGTTTTTCGTAGTGCCATTTTTAGCCATGGTGGTAGCGGTACGGGCTGTGGTAGCGACAGTTGCACTCGGGGAAAATACGGAGCAAGGAATTGAGAGATGGGTGAAGAAGACCACAATTGCATATTACAGTCTGACAAAAGTGGCTGTCCCTCTGGGTCAGCACTGCAGCAAGCAGGTCATGTCCTATTGACACCTCCACATTTGGTCTGTTTTCCACAACATCCGCTTATCCTCCTACCTTCATACCTTCAAGATTTAAACATTTCAACCATTCTTAAGAGGCAAGGAACTTCCTTCTGGACTTGCAGTGACAAGTGATCTGCCATTGCACTGCATGATCCATCCATGATATTCCAACTCACTGGAATTTCACTTTGCATATGCTAGAGTGTCTGTCTGAGAAATGTAAAGGGGGAGTGAATTTGTCATGAACCAGGCCACCTCAGCAGGGCGCATCTTTTGTTTTCAGCTCAGGCAGTGGCAGATCATCAGAGATGCATGTTGTGTACTAAGGCTCTTTGAAGAGGTCACCAGATTTATTAGAACAGACAACTGCAGCTTCAACAGTGTCTATCCCTTTATATTTATCTTAAAGCATATGCAACAAGGAACAGTGTAAGAACAGCTTACACATCTTGCTGGTTGCCCTGTAGCCCATGGAGGAGGAAGTGGAGGATGAGCATGTGGAGGTATGACTGGAGAAGGAGGAGTCTCTGGTTTAGGAGGACAAGACTGATGATGATGATGACATCGGCCGTGATGACCAATAATCTCAGTGGGAGCAGAGCCGGAAAGAACTGGGTCCTCAGGCACGCTGGCGAGAATAGCAAGCTATATGCCATCAACCATTCTGATGATTACAGGATAGCCATGCTTTTAGACACTAGGGGGACACTGTTGCTGTAAGGGAGGCCAAATAGTTTTATTACCAGGATAAACTGTGTGTACCCCTCTACATCCACCTCCCACTGTCTCCGCTACCACAAGCTGCAGAAGCCGTAGCAGCACCCAGTTCAGTATCATCAACATAATGGAGCAATGTTTTCATGTGGCATGCCAGATTGATACAAATTAGTAGACAGAGATGTACCGCCTGGACACCGAATTTCAGTCTTACCTGGTTTCTGGCCTTCCTCCAATGGGAAGGGCGTGCCTATTCTTCCCTTTAGGGCACAGTTTGGTTCTGGGGTCCTCATGCCTGATGATGGTTGAGGTACCCTTGGTGGTGAAGGTTTAGCAGTGTGAGGTAGGGTTTTGTTGTCGTGATGCCAACACTTTTCAGTGCTACAGGAAGCAATAATCAGGAAGTTGTGCAGCAAAATAGTTGCACTGAAGAATTCAAATGTAAATGGATCAGGACAGTTCTTATCATGTAATGGACCGGCATTTGATACACAGAATGCATTTTCACAGATGTTACAGGTTTCACAGCTGCACAGGTAGTAATAGGCCAAAATGTGTCTCTTTAAAGCAATCTTCCTCAATCTGCACTTCGATAGCTTACTCTAAAATAAACATCCAGATGTGAGGTATAGATTTTAAATGAATTAATTGCAACCCACAGGACAGTTTTCCCTGATGGCAGGCAAACTCTTCTGCTCCATTCTTTGAACATTGAGCATTCTCTCCCCGTTAACAAGCCACTGTTTCTTATGACATTAACGTGTGTGTTTTTAAACAGGGGCAGGGATTTACCCCTGTTAAATAGATTGTGTCATAAATGACTTTTTGCTGTAAAGTTTATTTTCATTAATTACTCTAGCTCCCATCTCTTCTTGGATATATATATATATGTTTTAAATTTACCTCCTTTGCAGTTTTCTCTTATCCCCCATGCTTGAATCCTAATCCTGGTTTATCATAAGACTGCTTTTTCATCATGCCTTAGGGCATTGAGATGTGTCCTGACATTAGCAGATCATGTAACACTAACCAAGCTCCTTGTTAATACCAATGGCACTTCTCACATCCAACATTAAAGGTTCCACTACAGGACATAACCTACAGCAACTGACCATCGAAACTCGGTGATTTAAAAACCATTTCCACAGGGTTCAATGGTAGGCTAATAACTTTAGAATGAGGCAATTTTGATAAATGGTGGTATTTGGAGAAAGTGATATAAAGCATAATTTGAGGATGCTTGACCCTAACAAGCCACTGTTTTTTCCCATAATGCTGTGTGCGTTTAAATATCATCTACCCCAATAATGGAAATTTTTGGAAGGTTTATAATATGAAAAAACATAACACATGTGACGGCACAGTGCGTTTTTAAACAACCTGTTTGTTAACACCGTCAAACATGCATTTACCAATAGCTAAGTATGTCAATGTCACTCTGACATTATTTGCTATTGCTCTCAAGAGCTTAAAATCGAAGCTCTTACTTTTTAGTTCAATTGGAGCAGTTCAATTTTCATATTATAAACCTTCCAAAAATGTTGATTATTTCATTAGTGTAAAATTGATTTGAACACACGTGTACTACAGCTGGTACTACTGGTTTTATTATTACCACATATATTTTGTATTATTAGTATCTAGGATATTTCTTTCAACAAAATGGCCACACTGACTGTGCAGACAAAAAGTATACAGCCTAAACCCAGCCTTCATCTCTTAAATTTCCTGGCTTATGTATACCAGTATGAGAGGGGGAAGAGGGAGGAGGAGATGACATGGCTGCAGCCTGAGTGAAGAATACACTGCTTTTTTGTTTTATTTTTCATGGACTGCAACTATAATATCTGACAAGACAAGAAAATAAAGGGATTATGTAAGGTTTTGTTGTTTTTTTTTTTTGCTTAGATGCTGTGTTTAGTGTCCCTTTAAAATGTACCATTATTAGGAGCAGTACCATACCTTTAATAATTTTTTTTTGTCCTTTTCAAGGGTTTTAGCAGGTGCATGGATGACTTTATTAATATAGTTTTATGACCGTACCCTGATATCTAACAAGCCTCAATTGATCTTCATTTTCTTCTGCAATTTAAAAAAAATTGATATGTTATGGGGTTTCACCTATGAATGGCACTACATAGGTCCTGATTACACTGAGGTTTGGTTGACCTCTACAATTTTTAATTCCCTGAAGACGCCCCATCTACCTTCCAGCGTGGTGGCATTTCTTTCTTCATTTTTTACTGCTTTTCTCGAGAACAGTCAATGTCAAAACCCTTTATGAGCTTCAGACCCGGTTTCATATTTCATTGAAACTTCTATAAGAAAAGCCACTTTTCATGCTTAAGTCCTTTTTAAATCCCTTCAAACCAGTGACTGTACATTCTGCATTTTATCTTTTTCATTCTGGCCAAGGGCCAAACATAATCCTTCTACTCTCCTTACGCTTCTTAAGGAAAATACGAGCCCTCATTTACCAATGGATCCAGTCTGAGAATAAAAGCTTAATACCTTGACAGGCCTGGATATTATTTTGGGTCCTAAGTCTGATTTATAGCGGTAGCCGGCAAGCTCGGCTGGTGAAATATTTGCTGCTGCTCGCAAGGATCTGGAAAAATGAAGTGTGAGATTCTGAAGAGAGCAGGCGGCAGTCTTCCAGTCACTAAACACTTCTAAGGAGTTGGCAGTAGAACAGAGCTGTGGTTTCAAACCAGGAGCCTCAAAGGAATACGGGAGGAGTGCTGTACTGTGAGAAGCGACAAAATATTGCTTGGGCTTTAAGGCAGTCATTCAGACCTGTGAACCCCGCATGAAAATGAACATGTTGCGGGATCCTCGAATATGGAAGGATGACTACATAGCTTACAGCTGCAAGAAGGTTTGCCAGAGTGACCAAACTTGAGACAACAGGTTGATCAAGGCTGGGTCTTTTTCTTACAATTCTTAAGGAGACACCAGAGAACATCTTGTCTCAATCATGCCCATAAGATTGTAAAATGCAACTTCTTATGTAGCACCAAATCTCCTGACATACAATATTTTCATTACCTGAACATATGTTTTGATGATTTCACGACTATCTTCTGCTGTTACTCAACGACCAACTACTTGGAGACCACAATCATATCATAGTCTAAAACATAACCAACTTTGGCACATTTCTCTTTCATTTGGTCCCTTTTTTATGACTCTATCATTCTAGTACATTTTTTCTAAATGAAAAAAATTATTTATACTCTAGTGGATCCAGGGTTTTACACAATAATGGACCCAAAGATCCAGCCAGTAGACCACCCAATTTAGAGGTGAATGAGGAGAAAATCACTTACCACTAGGATCTATTTCTAGTATATATACAGAACACTACACATCCAACATGACCTTACCATCGGACATGACCATAATACGATTCTATATTAACCTTACACATAGAACACTACAACCCCCAATTTCACCTGACCACTGGACATGACCATAATACAATTCTGCACACAGAAAACTACAATCCCCAATATGACCTGACCACTGGACATATCCATAATACAATTTTATATTAACCTTTTACATAGAACACTACAACCCCCATTATGACCTGATCACTGGACTAAACCATAACCATATTATACTCTATATATAAGGCACTACAACCCCCAACATGATCTGACCACTGTACATGACTATAATACAATACTGGGAATGAGCGAATTTTAGGTTATGAAATTTGTTCACGCTTCGTTTACTGGAAAAAGCAGAATTGTGTTATGGATTCTGTTACCACGGACCATAACGCAGTTGTATTACGGAATGCCTTTAGAAGCATTCCGTTATTCATTCTGTCATAATAGAAGTCTATGGGCTGCAAAACGGATCCGTCCCGTTTCCGTTATGCAGGGGAGTCCGCTCCTAATCCTGAATCCTCTCCTGCATAACGGAAACAGGACAGATCCCTGGTAAACAGGACCTGGTCCATGGTAACCGAATCCATAATGCAATTCCCCTTTTACTTATAAACGAAGCGTGAACGAATTTTAAAATATGAAATTCGCTTATCTCTATCAGCAAACCTTCGGCACTCCAGCTGTAATGAAACTACAATTCCCAGCATGCTCCATTGATTTCTATGTGAATTCTTAGAAGAGCAGAGCAAGTATACATGCTGGGAGCTGTAGTTTCACAACACCTGGAGTGCCAGAGGTTGCTGATCCCTGCTCTATACATTGAACAATACAACTCATGATATGAACTAACACTGGAAATGATAGTAACTCAATTCTGTTATGCTCTCTACATAGAATACTATACCTCTCAACATGGCTTGACCATCAGACATAAGATACTACATGACCCAACCACCAACTATGACCATAATACAGTTCTATTATACTCTATACATAGAATACTACAAGCTCCAACATGTTAAACAGGACATTCTGCAGTACTTAGTGTATTGACATGGCTACTTTGAAGCTTGGCTTGGCAGCAGGAGACACCATTGCCATCATCTGCTGGAGTCCTTGTCATTCTGTAGATCAGACCACCTCGCACTCTGGTGAGGAACATTCGTCTGCGAACAAAAGAAGAAATTAAATAAGACATAACGTGCACATAATATACATATAACAGACAGTAAACAGACTTAGGGAGAGTTCACATTCTGTTTTATTTTACCTTCTTCTGATCCGTCAGAAGAACAGAAAAAAAGGATCCTGTAGAAAAACTGATCCTTTAAAAAAAACATATCCTGTAAAAAAAAAAACAGATGCTGTGCATCAGTTAGGGCAGGTTCGCATTCACGTTATGCAATTCCGTTATAGGTTCTGTTATAACAGAGTTATAGCGGAATATGACGGAATTATAGGATGGAATACAAAACGGAAACCTTTTTTATTTTCCGTTCTTCTGATCTGTTAGAAGAGCAGAAAATAAAAAATGATCCTGTAAAAAAAAACAGATCCTGTGCAAGGGTACTTTCACACTTGCGTTTTTCTGACCGGCATAGAGTTCCATCATAGATGCTCTATACCGGAAAAAAACTGATCAGTTTTATCCTAATGCATTCTGAATGGAGAGAAATCCGTTCAGGATGCCTCAGGATGTCATCAGTTCAGTCTTTTTGACATTTCAGGATGGAGATAATACGGCAGCATGGAGCTAAGCGGAGAGATGGATCCGTTCTTGCAATGCATTTGTGAGATGGATCCGCATCCGGATCTGTCTACAAATGCTTTCAGTTGTCATGCGGTTAGACAGATCCGGCTGGCAATTCCGGCGATGGAACTGCCTGCCAGAATCCTCTGCCTCAAGTTTGAAAGTACCCTTATATATCCGTTTGCATCAGTTATGCACAGGATCCGTTTTTTTTCAGGATCATGTAAAAAAACAGATCCTGTTGCACATTTGGCATCCATTTGAGCCATTTCCGTCTGAGATCCATTTTTTTACAGGTCCTGCATGCAGTACTTTTTTCAATCTTAAAAAATGGATCTCTGACAGAAATTACTGAAACAAATGCCAAATTTGCAACAGGAGCATTTTTTTTTTCTTCTGTTCTTCTGACAGATCACAAGAAGGGAAAATGAATCGGAGATGTGCCTCCCTTATTGGATCTTCCGAAAATGTTCTGTCTCATTGGGGGGTCACTGCATACTTTCTGCTGAATTCAGCTCCGTACATTTTATTGTTGGCTGTTAATTTTCCTGTTCTAAGGTAGAAAAACTCAAAGACCAGGAGGTAAGATCAGAATGGGTTTCCCCTTATGGTTTTGCCATCCTGGACAAAAGGACCCTCTCATGGTTTTTTAGTGAACCTTGATCCTGTTTCCATTTGTGCAATTTCTGTAGGGAGGGAAATCCTTCACAGGTTCTGACCTCCCAGTAAGATATAGGTCCCCTCTGTCCAATGATCCCATAGCAGCTTCATACTGTATGTTCCTACTATTACTATACTATTTATGAATAATAGCCTATGCTGCGCTATATAGGTGCAACGAGCCCACTACGCACGCCTGGGGTATCCCTTACCCTTCTAGAGGTATTTACAATCATATGTCCCTCTGTTAGAGTAAGTAGTCGTGGCGCCAGCTGTGTTTAAGCAGCGAAAGCACAGGGCTCCCTTTAGATGATGGAATGTCCCCAAATGTAGGAAGGCCAGAGTGGTGTTAAATAGGCCACAATATCCCTGAATGTGTAGCATGTGTCACGGTACTGCCACCTTTGGATACGGTTAGAATCCCAGGTGCGGTGGTCCGAAGCAGTGAAAAGTGGGTTGGTAATTTGGTTGAAGAAAGAATAAAGTTGAGTCCAGACTTGGTTAAACGTTGAAACAGTTACTTTACTTGTAATAAACGGTTATCCATACAGTTTCCAGACTTGTCTTGGTTTCCAATAGGTTTCAGCAGGCAAATGGCAGGCAAATTCCTTCTCTGCACACAGATTCCTCTCTGCTGTATCCTCTCTGTAGCTCTCTTAACTCAGCAATGTTAGTAGTCGGTTTCTTACACTGTAGATAATCCTAGGAAACTCTGTCCTGGCTGTGAGTACCTCAAGCTCTAGCCTTAGCTTTGATTTCAGGTAATGCAAGCCTAGAAGGGGACATGCAACCAATAGGCACAACCTCCAGTGATAAGGTTGGCTAAGACAAACAGAACCTGTCCAGACAGGACTAGGCCTTCTGGTTTCCCCTAGCAGGGGTGAGACTGCACTCCCTCTAGCTAACTAACTCCTCCTCTTCTAAGAGAGTAAGAGAGATGGAACAGAACAAGTCCATCCTTTGCCTGACGCTCTGCCAGGTTTTGCTTCCACCTACTGGAGAACCAGGTAATTACATGAACACAACAGTTACAATGGAAATACATATGCCTATGGTAGGAGAATTACACAAAATACATAATATATCACAGAATTAGCCCCTAGAGGATAGTAGTAAGGTGCCAAGGAGTGGTAATGGCACTCTGGGTCATTACATATGCAAGACAAATGTGTCTGGAGTGCATTTTAAGTCAGAGATTTCCCGTAACAATCCAATAAACTCTACTTTAGGATTAAAAGGAGATGCCCTTTCAGATAGGAACCAATACCTAGGAACTACAGGGATGACTTTCTATTCTGGCTCATAAAGGGGAGTCCAAGGGGCTATCTCATCACATATGACATCTAATCACATATGACATCTTATTTAAGCAACCTATAACCTAAGCAACATAGAAGTGGAATTCTTCTGTAAAGTAAAGATGCATTCCCATCAGGGACATTTATGGCATATCAATAGGGCATGCCATAAATGTCCGATAGGTGAAGGTCTCACCTCCAGGGTATGCTCCTATGTCAAGAATGGGGCCCTCAAAGTTAATTAAGAGCAAGCTACACAAGAGTGCGCACTCCTCTGTTCACTGCTATGGTGGACTATTTTCAGAAGTCCTAGAGTAAAGAATGAAGGGGTGGCCATGCATGTGCAACTTGCTCTTCATTCACTGCTATGGGACTTCTGAAAATAGCCAAGCACGCTCACTTGACTATTTTTGAAGCTTCATAGCAATGAATGAAGAGCAGAAAACCTGAACCAGAAAAGTCATTGCCTGCAACCTTCACGTCTCCATCTAATCAATCTGTCATCTGCCTCCCTTCCAATTAGAGCCAGTGTAACATTATAAAGAACCGATTATCAACTTCAGATGGTAAATTTATCTTGCGGATTTCCAGTTGAGTTTCTCTGAACTCCGTAAAACTTCAGAATCAAAATGTTTCACCACCAGAAGATGATGATTAAAAAAATATTCATGGAAGAATCTATCATTGCAGTTATTCCTTTGAAAGTGTTCTATTTGCGGCCAGGGAAACCATAAGAAATGGGGGAACGGGCGTTGTGAGAAGGATACAGTGGGGCTTGGTTTGTTAAGTGACTACAGAGACGATGGTGTCACAGAGAATAATATCAAATGGAAAACATGTGGTTTGCACATCGAGAGCCTGGTAACCGGAGGCCTTGTCATCTGAATCCATTTTACTCACTGTATATGGCACACTAATATTTTATGCCGTCCAATAAACCTAATACTTTTCTTTCTTTATGGGGTAAACATGTTATGTCATATGTGATATAGATATTATGTCAGGTGAAAGCCACCAGTGAAGGATCGTGCCTGGGAGTGGGATTTTTCGGCGAGGGTATCAGAAATCATAACATCTCAGTTTTTAGGACCCATCAAAATGTAAACAGCTTTTTAGAAGTGGCTACTGACTGCTTCATAGAGAAGGTGTAAGGAACATGTTAACTTGAGAGAGGTTTTGCCGTGAACCATTTATGGACTGGAGGTCTCTGGAAGGAGAAGAACTAATTTTTCTACAATGCTATGAGGAATTCTATCTTCCTATCACTTGTGGAATTCAATATTACCTTTTTTTTATCTTAGAAAACGTAGCTCTTATGTTTTCAGAGTGCATTACGGTCAGAGGCCTAACTACAGTACAGACAAATTTTAATGTGGCCCCACCCCCACTATGCTGCCCTGATTCTCAAGTGCTACTATAGTCTATAGAGATATATGACCACCATGATCACATATTACCACTAAATAGTGGCTGATAATACCACCACCTTGATACTAAATAAATAGCACTTTACTACGACCACAATTATCCCCTTACAGTGACCATATAGTGGTACTCAGGAGACCTGCAGGCTATAGAAGTGATTACAGTACAGTTATATCCAGCAACCTACAGGTGATGTCTCCAGTTGGCATTGTTCACGTTCGTATTCTCCATCCTGCCCAGACCACCATGAAGACTTCTTCCAGCCGTGACTTATACTACATAGTGTAATGCACAGACATCTTTGGCTCATTGTATTCCAGCACCTTTTCCCCACCTCCATGCTCACCATCCATGGTCCCCTAGATGGTAATAAGTTTTGAGACAAATTTTGGTTTTCACAAACTTTGCTGCTTCAGTTTTCATTGTAGCAATTTGCATTTAAGGGAATGTGTCATATTATAACTTCCAACAGAATCTTCTCCCTGTATAGATGTGCAGCTCTGTGTTGATTACAAAACTTTTTGTGCCATCTTGATCCGTGATGCCTATTCAGAGAAATAGATTATAAGCTCTAGCGAGCAGGGTCCTCATTCCTTGTGTTGTAATTGATGACTTGTCTTTTGCTATGGTTTTTATTTGTACATGAACCCCTGAACTGCAAAGCTGCAGAATATATTTCCGCTATATAAATAAAGATTATTATTATTAATAATAAATCCCCCCCCACCACCACCACCACTGGATTCCTCTGTATGCCACGTGGTGAAATGGCAGTACCCTTCTGGGGCTATGGATGGCACAAAGTTTGCTGGAATCAGCGAAGAAGATTTTTGTTGGAGGGTATATGGTGACAGATTCCCACAGTTGCAACCACTTTCACATATGAAGGAGGCACAAATCTTAGATGTAACAGTTGCACAACAAGTTCTGTCTGAACCATGGGTTACCACCAAAGTCCTCTCTGAGATGCAAATCCTTACATAACAATTTCCTATATACAATGCCCCCCCCCCCCCCCGGGCGCATATAGTCAAATTTTCTTCTGCAATTAATTACAGCAATGTGCAGACTCCAAAAGTCATATTGCAAGCTACCCACTTGTAGGGAAGGTTGGTCAGAAACCAGAAACCTTGGCCAGAGCTATGAGATCTATTAGCCATAGATGTGTGTTTCCCTCAGATACAAAAACCATGTCACTCCCTATTCAGCTGCTCAGAATCTCAGAGGTTCATGGAAAATCCTCAGGGCATCAAACCTCCTAGAGCTGACTGACAGGACTGAAAATAGCTCCTTCAGCAGCCTTGGTTTGACATACACTAAGCACACACCAAACTCAGTGAGAGAAGGAAAGGCCAGTCTAAGGGCTTAAGCTCTATGTTCATTGTAGAAAGCATCTCAAGGGCTTGATTAGCCCATGGTTAGGTTACAGCCTATACAGGGGAATCTCAATAAATTAGAATATTGAAAAGTTAATTGATTTCAGTAATTTAATTCAAAAAGTGAAACTCATATATTCTATAGATTCATTACACACACAGCAATCTATTTCAAGAGTTTATTTATTTTATTGTTGATGGTTATGGCTTAGTTAATGAAAACCCAAAAGTCAGTATCTCTGAAAATTAGAATACTGTGAAAAAGTTGAATATTGTAGACTCATGATGTCACAGTCTAATCAGCTAATCAACAAAAAACACCTGCAAAGGTTTCCTAAGCCATTAAATGGTCCCTCAGTCTGGTTCAGTAGGCTACACAATCATGGGAAAGACAGGTGGCTTGACAGTTGTCCAGAAGACAGTCATTGACATCCTCGACCAGGAGGGTAAGCCACAAAAGGTCATTGCTAAAGAAGATGGTTGTTTATAGAGTGCCTTATCCAAGCATATTAATGGATAGTTGAATGGAAGGAAAAATTCTGGTAGAAAAAAGTGCATAATCAACAGGGATAACCGCAACCTTGAAAGGATTGTCAAGAAAAGGCCATAGAAGTGGACTGAAGCTGGAGCCACCACATACAGACGTATCCATGGGCTACAACTGTTGCATTCCTTGTGTCAAGACATTCATGACCCAGAGACAATGTCAGAAGTGTCTTACCTGGGCTAAGGAGAAAAAGGACTGGACTGTTGCTCAGTGGTCCAAAGTCCTGTTTTCAGATATAAGAAATTTTGCATTTCATTAGGAAATTAAGGTCCCAGAGTGTGGAAGAAGACTGGAGAGGCACACCATCCAAGTTGCTTGCGGTCCAGTGTGAATTTTTCACAGTCAGTAATGGTTTGGGGAGCTATGTCATCTGCTGGTGTTGGTCTACTGTGTTATATTAAGTCCAAAGTCAGCGCAGCCATCTACCAGGAAATTATAGAGCACTTCATACTTCCCTCTGCTGACAAGCTTTATGGAGATGCTGATTTTATTTTCCTGACAGACTTGGCACCTGCCCACACTGCCAAAAGTACCAATACCTGACACTGACTCTGTAGCGCAGCCTGCTGGAAAATGCTGGAGGCAGGCCTGAGGCCTACACTATGCCTGGCCTGCCTACTCTATGATCTCATTTAGAGGCTGCTAAGGTGATACCAAGGGAACCTGCTCCCTCTGTAACCGTTAACATGCCCGTGGCAACCTGTATTAGCGCTTCTGCCGGTCTCAGCTGTTAGAGCAGGAGAATGGCTCTCATGTTTTAGGATGGGCAGAATATTCTTAGTTTGTCTCTAGTCTCTACATGGAAAAGCACCACAGCCACAACCATCTCCACCACAGCTCCATCTCACGTCTGGGGGGCCTGATAAAATCTAATGGAGCCTCTGATGCATATGTGACAGGGAAGCTAAGATTTACAGTTATACTGTATATTCAATGCAGGGGTAGATTTGACATTTCTAGGGACCGCAAGCATTGTTATGCCTGAGTGCCCCCATCGCAATGCTATGCTCTGCCGACTCCTTGCACCACTTAGCCCCACTCCATTACACTGCTAAGCTTTTCCCCATCAGCCTGCTAAGCCCCACTCTCAGAGTAACAGTGCAGCCTGGCACTATTTTTTTCTGTTCTGCAGCTGGGAAGGGCCCACTGGGGTCCTGTGCAGTATATCCATTCTTTTAGTCATCTTTTTCAGGCAAACATTTGTGGCCAGCAGGGGGCACCCTGGTCTTTGGGGACCCAAGTATTTCATTGGTTTGCATGGTGGTCCTTCCATAATTGCCTCCACACTGTGGGAGGGATAGCATACAATGTAATAGCTACCACAGAGGCAGGCAACATCACCACTATGGCAAGAAGGCCCAACACTGAACTGATTCCTCTAATTTGCTTCAAATTTTGGGAGATATTTATTAAGATTGGTGCCAGTTTTAATCACAAGAGCGTTGGAGTAAGAGGCGACAAATTTATTAGGAGGTACCAAGAATATCTGATAGAGATACATGGCAGGGTATAAAAAGAAACCAGTCCCATGAGAGCTAATACTGCTGACCATCCTAGTTGACGGCAATTTCCTATTTTAGAATCTGACGGTAAGAAGTGTACAGTTGAGCTTACAAAAGAAAGATGGCACAAAGTTACTGCATTTCTGGTGGGTGGTCCACTTTATTGTTGAGTCCTCATTGTATAGTTGTCCCATGTATATTCTTCTTTTGTACTTTCTTTGCTGCAATTATCTTTCCATTTTCCAGTAATTTCTACCACAAATGAGCCAGCCTAGAGAACATGAACTTGATTTAACCAAATCCTCTTGAAATGCTGAGAAAATAAAGAGTACACGCAAGAACAGACGCCATGCGCCATTAGTTTAATCCCCGTTCCTGACAATATGTTTTAATACATGCCTTCCTCAAGGACGTAGAAGTGTTTCAACCTTCACTGTGTGATCAGCAATTTCTAATTGGAGCCGAGGAAGGCTAAATATAATAAGTACATAATAAGTAAAAATAAAGAAACTTTTAACACAAAGAACTGAAAGATGTGACATTAAGACGTACAGAATGGTGTGGGATTATCATGGCTTACGAGAAGAAGGAATGAAGTGATTGGCTGGGGAAATTTACAGCTCCAACAAGAGAGATTTTATCCTCGTTAATTCTCTCGAGGAAGAGCCAATCATGAAAATATCCACAGCCTGACGCCATCTGGCCAGCAACTCAGCGAGCAGGAATCTGCTTAATAAACTTTATTATGTGTCCTAATATAGCTCAACCTAAATTACAGAGCTGTCACCCCACCGAACATATGGTTTAAAGAGACACTAAAATTGGTATGTGTTCAAGGACTCTTCAATAGTTTAGGCCGTGATCTGCATCCGGTAGGATTCTGGGATTTTGATATTGATGTCTTATCCTCAGAATAGGACATCAATATGAAATTGGTGGGGGTCTGACTTCCGGGACCCCCACTGGTCAGCTGTTAAGAAAGCCACAGCATTTAGAAGAGCTAAAATGTTCAACGCGGCCTCCTCACAGCTTACCAAGGACAGCTCGGTACATTGTACAGTGGCTGTGCTTGGTATTGCAGGTCAGCCCCAATCACTTGAATAGGACTAAGCTGCACCTAGACCGTCAGACCGATGTACGGTATGGTGACATCACTGACCTAGGAAAAAGCCTAGGTGCCCATGGAGCACCGTGGCCTCCACATACAGCTAATCAGCAGGCCCCTGGGTGTCGGACCCCCTGATCTGATATTGATGAGCATTCCTGAGGATAGGTCATCAATATGAAATTCATGGATAATCCATTTAAGAGTCCTGGATGGACCCAAAGACTCTTCTGCCACAATAGAATACAACAGTATTGCAAGAGGCAGATGGTATGTGCGGAGCCTTAGTACCAATTTTGCTTTGGGGTTAGGAGCATCATATTGCACCTTTGCTTTCCCTCAAGTTGTAATTGTTTAAATCAGGTCTGAACTTGCAGCTGAGGTGAATTTGTAACAAAGCCGTTTTTGTGCTTCCTGTTAACCCAACTGGTTTAAAGTGACCATAAAGGTCTGGTAGATAGGGGCTTCACAAGATGACATGTAGAGGAGAAGCAATTCGCTTGTCTGTACTCTGAATCCATGTGAGGTTCTAGCTTTGTCATATATTATGTCAAATTAAAATTTTTACTTCAATGATGGAAGAAAAAAATCCAGTGTATGTTAGGTCAGGTTAGGACTTTTTGGAAGGCAATGTTAATTTTTCTTTTTTTTTTTTGAACGTCATTAAATCCAATGCGATAATGGACCGCAGTGTGGAGAAAAATTACCACATGGGAGATTGCCATACAGAGCCCCACCAGCAACAACCACATAATTTCTGCAGCGACCACCTGAACTTGCACTAGGTCTGACTGCCTGCACCAACAGAGTCCACTACTACAATATACGGCAACTGTGATGCAGACAGACAAATATGCCAGGTTAAGTAAAATAGTCTACAGAATTACAGAATTTTTGTAATACAATTTTCAACAGTTTTTGGACACAGTCTGTGGCTTAAATATACGCTGCCAGTCACCCTGGAAATTGCAGCATGACAAGGGGGAACATCGGACATTAAAACGTAGGCTGCAAATACAAAGCAGCATATTACCAAGATCGGGCATGAACCCTGAAAACCCCTTTTAACAGAAGCTTTGCAACAGGTTCTTAAAAAAAATGACACGCAGATGCGTTCCATTCAGTGTCACTGGCCTATTTCCGGTCACCTCACTTCCGGTACACGCGATTACATGCGCCCTGGCATACAACATGCCGCTGTTTAAGTGTGAATAATATGGGCAGGTGAGAATTGTTTGACCATCTATTTTATATATATAAGGATTGATGCACATTGAGCAGATCACCCCTGACGAAGCCGGACGTTGCCGGCGATACGCGTGGGGCTCTTTTTGTCGGCGGTTGTCCACATGGGGGTACCTGGCACAGACTTTTGACTGATCGCTTTCATTTATACTTGTGTGGTTAGGTATGGTTTCCTGTACCATGTTGTTACTTGTATTCAGTTTGTATATGTGTCTGTACTGCCAGTACATTGCACTTTGATACCTTCTTTATTATATTGTGCCCTGGACTCCGCCGTTGTGCAGGGTTATCTCACCCGCACTTGTCCAATATTGTATACAATTTTTTATGTTTTTTGTGTGTCTTCCTATGTGTCTCTACTAATAAATTAATATTTTATAGTTATTTGACTGGATGTGCATTTAAGTTATAGTCCTCTTGGACTCTCTTGTGGTCCCCTTTACTTGATATAGTTGTTTTGGACTATTAATTGCACTCTTTTTTCTGATACGTTAGTGTGTGCCCCTGAATATTGTGTGAGGTTCTAAAAAAAAATGTTGCAATTGCACAGTGTCCAGTGCAACTGTGATGCAGAAAATATATATATTTTTTTATTATAAAAATTGGACTGATAACTGGCTTCTCCAGATAAAAAACAGTACTGTCTCTTTAACACATTCCCGACCTCTGCTGTACATGTACTGTGGATGTCGGGTTTTTAAACATAGAGTTTTTAAACATGGTGCCTGCTCAGGAGCTGAGTGAGTACCATGTAGTTGCCGAACTTATTATAACTGTAAAAAATTTTTTTTAAACATTTAAAAAAATTAAAATCACCCCCTTTGCCCATAATAAAAATAAATGTAAATAACCAATAAAAAAATTAAGGTCATAGGCGAAGCCCTTCCAAAAATGTCTGTACTATTAAAATATAAACGTATTTATCCTGCACAGTGAATTCTCTAATGAAAAAAAAATAAAAATAAACATTTTTTCATCGTTTCACCTCCCCAAAAAATTGATTAAAATGCGATGAAAACATCACACACAATTGAAAATGGCATAAATAAATGCTATAGATAAAAAAAATAGCCCTCACTCATGCTTTAGATGTAAATATAAAAAAAAAGTTATGTAGATCTGAGTATGGCGATGCAAAGTTTTTTTTTATTTTGTTTTATATTGTATTAAAACACAAAAAAAACTAAATAAATGTGGTATTGATACTGACCCAGAGAATGAAGAGAATGAAGGTAATAGGTCAGTTTTACCACATAGGGAACACTGTAAAAAAGAAACCTGTCCATACGGCATAGGTAGGTTAGCGTTAGGTCCCGTGCCATTTTGAGAGACCTTGACGGGGTTCACAGGCTCCGGTATGTTCTTGATATAGGAATATATTGGTGAAAGTCTCATTTTAATATCAGCGTTTTATCACCATTTTCAGTGATTTTCTATGCTAATTAATGCAATAATAGCTAGTAAAAAATTATTTCGCAATGAGACCGCACAAATTATATATTCCACAATAATCCTTTGGAGGTGTATGTTAAGAGCTTTCATGCTGTATATGTCACAAAATGGTCATTAACTTGATCTAAACAGGCTTCAGTGGTGTCTTCTGTGGACACATCACCGCTGAAGCCATTGTTTGGCTGAAGAGTAGTGATGTCGCGAACATAAAATTTTAAAACCCACAGGGACTCTTTCTGGCCACAATAGTGATGGAAAAGTTGTTTCAAGGGGACTAACACCTGGACTGTGGCATGCCGGAGGGGGATCCATGGCAAAACTCCCATGGAAAATTACGTAGTGGACGCAGAGTCGGGTTTTAATCCATAAAGGGCATAAATCAACTAACATTCCTAAATTGTTTGGAATAACATGCTTTAAAACATCCAGTGTGTGTATACGATCAGGTATGATGTTGTATCGATCAGGTAGTGCAAGGGTTACGCCCGCTTCACTGACATTGACAGACCAAACTCCCCTTTTAATGCACCGCAAACAGTCCATTTGCACAACGGCAAACTCCCCATTTGCACAAGGTTGGATACCAAGCTAGCCATGTCCCGGTGATGTCATTGAAGGTTTCTTCCTCCACCCAGCCAAGTACAACACCAAGGGTCCCCAAAAGGTGAATTGAATTGATTTTTCGATCGGGGAGATGGTTAAAAAAAACGCTGGTTCCCTCCCCTTTGTTTTAATCCACGGTCACTGCGTCTGCGCCGTGCAATTTACTGTCACACCCGATATGAGTGGTATTTTCTGTAGTACTAGTCTCATCAGTTTAATCCCTGTTACGTCCCAGGGATTGCCTTTTGTGAAAAAAATTTTAGGCCGGGTACCTTCGACTGCCTTCACAGTGACAGACCAAACTCTCATACACCAAACTGAATTGATTTCAGGAACCGGGAGATGGAAAAAGCAGCTTGGTCGGTCCTCATACTCCCAAATTGGGTCACTGCGCGTGCACAGAGCAATGTGCTGTGACACCCTATATGAGTGGTGTCTTAACTAGTACTATTCCTATCAGTTTAATCCCTGTTACGGACCCTATCCGGTCGAATTGATTAACCATTGATGAATTAACGAACCATTACGACATCATGAAATAATTTAGTTCTGAGCTCTGTACCTGCTTTGTATTGAAATTGATGGGGATTTTTTTAATTGTCTGCATTATTCCTAATAAACTATTAAGAGACTTTATTATGATTTTTTATTTTATGTATTAAAAACCCATACAACTTAAAAAAAAAAAAAAAAAGTAAATTAATGTTTTTTCTATGAAATATTATCCAGCTGTCCGATCGCTTTTGGTCTGACCATAATGAAGCAACGGCCTTATCATCTGGGGTGTGGCAACATTGCCAACACACTTATAGAGGTGATGATTGCTTCATTGTGATACGCAAGCCCCTTCACCACAACAAGGTAACGATCACGAAGGGGAATTGACACTTGTATGTGCCTTTTTTTTGGTTTGTTTTTGCAGCCACAGTGCTGCACCATAGGACAGAAAAATTAGGCATGTACACTTGCCTGAAAACGTGTTGGGCTGTCGCAAATCAAGCGCCTCACTGGCATGTTGTTTCGCCGCTGAATATCGGAAAAGTGCGCCATGGCTGTGTAGGAACGCCTGAAATGGCCACACACCTTCATGGCCTGCTTGAGGACGTCCTGTAAGCCTGGGTACTTAGACACAAAGCGTTGTACGATGCGATTCAACACATGTGCCATGCACGGCACATGTGACAACTTGCCCAAATTCAATGCCGACAACAAATTTGTTCCATTGTCACACACCACTTTGCCGATCTCCAGTTGGTGCGGGGTCAGCCACTGATCCACCTGTGCGTTCAGGGCGGACAGGAGTGCTGGTCCTGTGTGGCTCTCTGCTTTCAGGCAAGTCAACCCCAAGACAGCGTGACACTGTCGTATCCAGGATGTAGAATAGCCCCTGGGGAGCTGGGGGGATTCCGTCGATGTGCAGCCAGACGCTGCAGAAGAAGAGGACTCAGCCGAGGAGGATATCGAAGAGGATGGAGTAGGAGTAGAGGAGGTGGCAGTAGGTCTGCCTGCAAGTCGTGGCGGTGTCACCAACTCCGCTGCGGAGCCACGCATTCCAAGCTTGTCAGTTCGTCAGCAGGTTGACCCAATGTGCAGTGTACGTGATATACCTGCCCTGACCGTGCTTTGCAGACCAGGTATCAGTGGTCAGATGGACCCTTGCCCCAACACTGTATGCCAGAGATGCCATGACTTCCTTTTCAATGACATTGTAGACGTTTGGGATTGCCTTTTTTGAAAAAAAAATTTGTCCGGGTACTTTCCACTGTGGTGTCCCAATAGCGACAAATTTTTTGAAGGCCTCAGATTCCACCAGCTGGTATGGTAAAAGCTGGCGGGCTAAGAGTTCCGTCAAGCCAGCTGTCAGTCGCTGGGCAAGGGGGTGATTCTGTGACATTGGCTTCTTACGCTCAAACATGTCCTTGACAGACAGCTGACTGTGGGCAGATGAGCAGGAACTGCTGAAGGTGAGAGGCGGAGTGGCGGTTGGTTGAGAGGGGGCAGGGAGGACAGCAGTGGTTGACGTGGCTGAAGATGCTGGACCAGGAGGAGCATGGTGGTGGTTGAGTTTGTGTGCTGCTTGTACTCATGTGTTGATCCCATAGGCGTTTGTGATGTGAGATCATGTGCCTTCGCAAAGCAGTTGTACCGAGGTGGGTGTTGGACTTCCCACGACTCAGTTTCTTTTGGCACAGGTTGCAAATGGCATTGCTGTTATCAGAGGCAGACACACAAAAAAAATGCCACACTGCTGAGCTTTGCAATGACGGCATTCTGGTGGTGGCAACAGCATGCGTTGACTGGCGTGCTGTCTGGCTGACCCCGGGTGCCGATACATGCTGTCTGACTGTGCCACTAACTCCTTGCGACGACCTCCCCCTGCTTCCAACTCGTCTCCTCCTTCTCTCTGTCTCCCTTTCTGAACTTTCCCCTTCTTCTTCTCTTCGAGCAGGCACCCACGTGGCATCCGTGGACACATCGTCATCATCAACCGCTTCACTTGTATCTGACACCTCAGCAAAGGAAGCAGCAGCGGGTACAACATCATCATCATCATCATCACACTGTATGTCCATGTGTGTAATCCTGCCTGACTGAGACATATCCCTGTAATCTACATCATCTGGCAATAATGTTTGCGCATCACTAATTGCATCCAACTGATGTGTAAATAACTCCTCTGACGGTTTAAGTGAAGCAGTTGTGGTGGCTATGGTGGTAGTGGTGGTGGTGGCGGTGAGCGGGAGCGTGGTAACTTAAAAGCAGGTGACCGAAGCTGAGCTAGAGGAGGATGGTGCGTCAAGGTTCTTAGCGGAAGCTGTTGAAGATTGGGTGTCCTGTCTAAGCCAGTCAACTACGTCCTCAGAATTTTTCGGGTTCAGGGTACGTGGCCTCTGAACACTAGGCATTATTCCAGGGACAGTGGAAATCACAGCACCATGACCACGACAGCCCCTGCGGGGTGGCCTGCTTCTGCCTGTCATTTTTTTTTAGATAAGTGGTACTACGCGTGCTAGGTACTGTGCCACCCGGTATCAGTGGTTGGCACTGGCAGTGGGCACACTACAGTCTGTGGAAGTGGGCCTGACACACACTGGCAGCAGGCAAGCAACTGAAATTAGACTAATGTGTAAAAATTAAATGCCTTATTTATCGGCAAGCTACTGTGCCACCCGGTATCAGTGGTTGGCACTGGCAGTGGGCACACTACAGTCAGTGGAAGTGGGCCTGACACACACTGGCAGCAGGCAAGCAACTGAAATTAGACTAATGTGTAAAAATTAAATGCCTTATTTATCGGCAAGCTACTGTGCAACCCGGTATCAGTGGTGGGCACTGGCAGTGGGCACACTACAGTCAGTGGAAGTCGGCCTGACACACACTAGCAGGCAAGCAACTGAAATTACACTAAAGTGTAAAAATGAAATGCCTTTTTGATGCAAAGTCCTGTGCCACACGGGATGACAGGGGTGGGCACTGGCAGTGGGCACACTACAGTCAGTGGAAGTCGGCCTGACACACACTAGCAGGCAAGCAACTGAAATTACACTAATGTGTAAAAATGAAATGCCTTTTTTGATGCAAAGTCCTGTGCCACATGGGATGACAGGGGTGGGCACTGGCAGTGGGCACACTACAGTCTGTGGGCCTGCAGCTCCTCACACACAGGCAGGCCAGGCAACTGCAATATATATATGGAGAAAAAAAAAACAGACTAATGTTGCAGCCCTAAAAAGGGCTTTTTGGGGTGCTGTCAGGACGCTGTCCTTACAGCAGAGATCAGATGAGTCTTTCAGGACTGAAGTGGACACTGAATACACTAGCCTAGCTATCGATTTCCCAATTAAATCAGCAGCAGCTACACTCTCCCTCCTCTCACTAAGACTGCAAATTCCGAATGAATCTAAAATGGATGCTGTTCAGGAGATGGGAGGGTCTGGGAGGGAGGGTATGCTGCTGATTGGCTGGAATGTGTCTGCTGACTGTGAGGTACAGGGTCAAAGTTTGCTCAATGAGAATGTATAGGGGGCGGACCGAACATTGCATGTGTTCGCCCGCCGCGGTGAACGCGAACAAGCTATGTTCGCTGGGAACTGCTCGCCGGTGTATAGTTTGGGCCATCTCTACTGAAGAGAATCAGGTGAACATTCCTATGGTGAGGAGAAAGAAAACAAACCCAGGACCCAGGAAAATGGAGACGTGGGAGCCAACATCGAGGACCAACATGGAGAACCAGGTATGTATGATACCTGTTAGAAATTATGTATTCCAAGACAACCTCTTTAAAGGGGTTTTCTGGGATTACTATGGTTTTTAACAGATATAATCAATGTAGCTGGTGACCTCATGTACATCTTCCCTATGCTCTTTTTCAATTCGGACTCTCCTGAGCAATTTTTGCCATGTAAACCAATCTCACTGGTTTGTTTCCATCCTGTATATAGAACTTCCTGTTGCCGTATCCAGCCAAACCCATGATGCACTTCTCCCTTCCCTGCCCCGGCTCCATCACCGCCCCTAACAACTACTCCCACCCAGCTAGTTACATAGACACTCCCCTATCACTGCCCCAACCATGGACATAACATTACATGGACATGGTCATGTCACCACCGCCCAGAATGGCAGATAGGAGTAATAAAGGCGAAAGAATCACATTACAACATTCGAGCTACCTTCTTAAATTATTATTTTACAGGATGTTGATTAAAAACAAACAAACCAGAAAACCCAAAATAATTTCAATAAAACAAAAAAAGCGGAGACAGCACGTCCAATGCCAGTGAAATTTTTGCGACTTTTCGACTCTCACATGAGTCTTCTTCAAGCATGCTTGAAGAAGACTCATGTGAGAGTCGAAACGTCGCATCCGGATTAAAATTTCACTGGCATTGGACGTGCTGTCTCCACTTTTTTTGTTTTATTGAAATTATTTTGGATATCTACACCTTAGGGGTTATTTACCGCCCCTGGAGACGTGCACCCAACTACAAAAGGACTAAGGAGTGCTGCACATCCCATTTGTTACAAACCAGAAAACCCATTTAAGGCTACTTTCACACTGGCGTTTTTGCTGGATTCGCCAAAAATGCATCTGTTCTGATAATACAACCATCTGCATCTGTTATAATTGGATCCAGTTGTATTATCTTTAACATAGCAAGGACGGATCTGGTTGTATTATGTCTTATATAGCCATGACGGATCCGTCATGAACACCGATGAAAGACATTGGGGATGGATCTGTTTTCTATTGTGTCTGAGAAAATGGATCCGTCCCCATTGACTTACATTGTGTGTCAGGATCCATCTTGCTCTGCACCACATCGCAGACAGAAAAACGCTGCTTGCAGTGTTATTCTGTCCACGATGGGGATGCAACCAAACGGAGCAGAATGCATTTTGGTGCCCTCTGTTCCCTTTAGTTCAGTTTTGTCCCCATTGACAATGAATGGAGGCGTTTTCCCCTGCTATTTAGATCCTATGACCTATGATCCTATGACCGACTAATTATATCATCTGCTCAATACTAAGGAAATCCTGAAAACATGACGGACAGGTGGGTCCTGAGGACTGGAGTTGAGGAACGTTGTATTAATGAACTCCAACACCAACACTTACAATGGGTGGTGAAAGCTCTTTTGTCCTATTTACTGGAAAATTCAAGCAACCACAATCAGAGGTATTCCCAGAGATTGATTACAAGATACTGTGCCAAGCTGGAGGATGAGAGTTTTACATAAAGCCCAAAACTCTGACACATTTAACGGCAGATCAAGGAGAACACATCAGTCAGAACCAAGAAACTTTAAAAAAAAGAAAAACAAAAGTTCAGTTCCCCTGAGTAGCTGGCAGCTTTGTGAAGTTCTACAAGTATTTAATATAAGTTCTCAGTTACGTACCCAGAGATCAGTCAGAATGTGGAACTGATACTTCGAATATAGATGTGGTTAATATTTCAAAGCATTACATAACAATACCATCCTCATACTGATGGTTTGCAAAAAAAATAAAAATGGCTGCCCCCCCTATTTTTGTTTGTTGGCATCCAAACAAGTGTATTTGTTGTCTCATAATGATCTGGCTTTCATTACGTGTGCTTTGCATGTTGCTGTTTAGCGCCTTTATTGAGCCTTTTTTTTTAATTATCATTATTTATAGACTTGCTACCCAGGAGTTTTTAGAAAGTGTTTGAAACTGCAGCCCATGGAAATGAATTTCAAGGAATGCAAGACTGGTAATAATTAACCTAAACAGCAAAATTTATTAAAATTGTCATTTGTTAAGTTTTTCTGTGGTACTTCTCCAGAACCACAAACATAAACTTGGGAAGTTTATGGTTCATATGAATTTTATTTATTTTAATGTAAAATGAGGTTATGGAATTCTTGCCTTCTTGCAATTCCAATATCTTGTCTAAATTAGCTGTTTAGATGCATTATCCCTTTTTTTTCACGCCAGTCAAAGCCATCATAAAGCAGGCCCTAACTTGATCGTATTGTTTGACCTGTAAAGGGCTGAATGAGTATTTTTCAGTTAAGGCATGTGCAGCGTCTGGGCCACAGGGGCATGCATGAGTGTGGGTGGCTGGATGGGTGCAGTAGTCCTACTCATGGTTCAGAAGCTCTGGTGTGCAGTGACAGGAAGGGCAAGGTTCTCCACTTCGGGGCATACTCCGGTGTGCAGGCATACACTATCTGCCTGATGGTGGTCGAGATACCCTTGATGTTGACTGGAACATTACGGAATTGATATTCCCCCCCTAGTCGCTGGCATTGGCATTATGGGTATCTAATTAATTATGGCCCCTAGAAGAATCCAGAAATACTTTCTGACCCACATTTGGAGGGTATATATTGTAAAGACTCAGGTCTCTGAAGTGACCAATAATATGAACATGTACAAGGCAAGCATTGTCATCCATCTCCATTGAATGGATGGAATGGGAAAGAGGGGTACCAAATAACACCAAAACTCCTGCCTTTCTATTAATTGTAGTCTGCAGCTGAACCATAATCTGATCCTACCTAGAATTTCTTCATTTTCACAAAATTCTCGGCCCGTTATTGTGTTTCCTGCAATAGAGCTATATCTGCATGTACGTTTTTGAAGTGTCGTAATACCTTCATACACTTGTTTGGAGAGCATAACTATGTTCCACAAGACAATCCCCATAATATATAGGAAAACTCAGGATTAGTGTAAGTTAGTAGCAGGCCATCTTCACGGGCCAAGGATATATATATCAGGAACTCCATAACCATGTGGACCATCAAGGTGGAACTCCATTGTGTACAGTAAGGATGATGTCCTATGGGTCTGTTGAAAGATGAAAATTATTGCAGAACATAATCTAATCCAAACATAAGATAACAGCAAATATGAAAGTATGTTTTGAATGACTTCCCTTTTTTTGGTTATCCTGGCTCTCCTCTCAGGCGTACATTAAATACTCAATGTTCAGGAGTTTTGACAACTGCTTACTAAGTGACGAGATCCCCAATATATTTACAACCCATCACCATACTGAGAAGTCACTTCCTTTTTGATGCCTTGCCCAACTTGCCCGTATGGGATTTCTGAGCCTCGGGTAGCCCGGGTTTCTGGAGTCCGAAGCCAATGTCAGTTGGGTCCAATCCTGACAAGGTGATGAAGCAGTGCTATTCCATGGGGTGGTTAGATAGATCAGGGTGAAGAAACGCATTGGCCTTCCCAGGATCTCGAAACTGTATGAACCATTCTTTTGTCTCACCCTCGAAACGGCAGGATATACAAGCTGGAATTTAACGTTTTTCTTGTATAAACCGTTCTCTGCAAGGCCCTGTACGCACACAGTATTGCCTCCTTATCAGAGTAGTCCAGATATTTAGTAATAACTTGCCTTGGGAGTGGGCTACGAGGTTGTGATCTCATGTGCTGTGCAGAGCAACGGCACAGGCTGATGGTCAAAGGGACTGCCACCAGAAATAGCAATTCCTGGGTGACTGTCCTGTCGACCAATGGATCACTCACATCGGCATGGATTCCAATATAAATTGAAGCCATAGTGTGCACAGATCCTGTTTTTGATCATGTCTCTGCCATCATTTCTTAGAATAAAGTAAAAATGTCATGTTCTCTTTACCCTGGGAGATACATTGTATGCACTCATTGTTGTCGAATGCTGATTATCGTATTCAGTGTATTCTTTGAGTTGGGGAAGGGAATCGAGAACAGCTCTGAGTATATTTTTGGTTCAGTAGTTGATAGTTTTGCAATAGACAAAAATGGGTATGAGAATTTTTACTATCTGACTGCAGTTTCTGGTCTTCATTAAAAAAGCCACAAAGACAAAACAGGATCGGTCGGTGTCACTGCCCTAAAACAAATATATTCCGCCCACTTATGACCCGACTCTGCTCCACACTTTTTATTTGCACGGCGGCCTCCTAATGTTTAGTTGTCTGTCTCCTCATATAGCCCATTTATTATTTGGCAATGATATGACTGGACGGTTCGAGCCAAGGAACATATGGGAATATCAAGATACAAAGTCAACAATTACAGTGGTATAACTGTTAGCCTTTATGCAAAAAATTATATGCAAAATCATGCGGCAAGAAGAGGTCAGGGACCTGCGAAGGAAAAATATTAGACATTTGTAAATGTAAATTCTGGTAGCACTGACCTTGGAGTTCAGTAGACAAACATCCTGACATGTATAGAAATGTATTCTACAAGAAAATGTGAAAGCACTTACCAGCTGTGAATAACACATTATACATTTTCAATGCGTAGAGAGAAATATTCTGACCTAGAAATCAGAAGCAAAAATAAAGTGTCAAGTTCTGGTTTCAATTGTACTATGTCTAGGCAGATCCTTGTAGCTGTCTAGCTGTGGACTGAGGTTTCCTACTTTTGCCAGCACAAATGTCAAAAATGATCTGCAAAAGGTACCTAAAAATTAGTTGTTTTTAGGTTGTCTCTAAAACTGCACAAATGAAAATGTGATAGAGATTGGTTATAAATGGATACCTTTACCACTCGGGCCAATAGAGGACACAAAAAAGTTTTTTTTCTTTTGTCTCGTTGCATATTTTTTGGTTGACGTAGCTGTATGGGTTATTTTTTGTGGAACGAGATGTACTTAGGTGGTACTGTACATACACCGGATTTTCAGCTCCTCAGATGGGATATCTGCAATTCTTTGTAATCATACCGTTACGGTAATATGCTGCTATGCGACAAACTTAGCAGCTGTGAGAACGGGCCTGGAGGAGAGAGGGAGCAGACTGCAGGCGCTTCTTTCCCTAGGCATTTATCTACAAGCTTACAGAGTCTAACAATTC
Source organism: Bufotes viridis (assembly GCA_033119425.1). Taxonomy (NCBI): domain Eukaryota; kingdom Metazoa; phylum Chordata; class Amphibia; order Anura; family Bufonidae; genus Bufotes; species Bufotes viridis. Next base: position 42,837,895 of record CM065592.1, on the reverse strand, counting down.
CCTATGTGTCCTTTGCCACTTCTACAGAGAGATAGAAGATTAAGGAAAATGTTATGGCTACAGGGTGAGAGTCAGCAAGGCAACCAGAGTAAAGCATTACAGACTTTGCTGTTGCAACGAGGAAACAAGTTAAGACACCCAATGCACTCCAGATTTGTGGATTCAAAGGTGTAAACATTTTAGTCAGCAAGGGGATCGGCGTACAGCAGACAAGCTGCAGTGGAGGGATAATGGGTTCAGACACCCTGCAGACTTCAGGTACAATTTTGGCCACTCTTATTATAGTTACCGCACACCAATGTGCAAATTGTGGACATTGTGACAGATTGAAATTGTTAGCCAGAAATCTCAGTACTAGAGACTGTAGCAAGAGAAAGACTAATCTGAGGGCCATTGCTTAACTCATGCTTGGATTTTGCACTGTGTACAGAAAATTGCTGGATGTACTACAACTCTTATTTGGTCCAAACAGTAAACAGAGACTTTGGTTAAGTTCAATCTGCCTGGTTACTGACTTTCCTAACACCACACACTGGCCATTTACATGCCATGCCTTGCACCCACACAGACCTTTAACATCAAGGGCACCCCAAACAACCATCAGGAATGGAGCCCAAAACTACAGCCCGTGCCCTAAGGGAAATTAGGGTGCTCCTCCTTGACTGCACCATGGAGTGATAGCCTGAGGGAGTACAAAGTGACACAACATCTCATGAGGGCCACTTTAATCCTGTGCACCGGCTTCTCAAGTGATTGCTGCAAATGGTTACTTTATTAGAGACCCCTGGCCTTTCATGATTGGAGTTTCCCTGTATGGATATTAGACGTGTGAATCTGGAGCACAGCATAAAATCAAGTGAGCAAGTGCATCAGTTTCAATGTGAATCCTCATTAGAATGGAAATTGAGTGATCTGATTCACTTCAAACTAGGCATGCTCATCTGTGCTAAACTAGCCAAGGGTACTTTTTCAAACTGCTGAACTTGTGGGGTTTTCTAGAGCGATGTTGGGACCATACCAAGAATTGTGTGACCAAGGTAAAACATTCAGAAAAAAGGGATTCTGTGGATGTGAGCAACTCATCGACAAAAGGGATGAGAGGAGGTCAAGAGTGGTTCTGATGAAAAGGTAGTGCACATTCAGGCAAAACTCAAAAATAATGCTGGTACTCCAATTAACATGTCTAAATGCACAACTATATAATTGCTCCTTTTATGTGTCCTATTTTTTAAAATCCCGCTGGGGGGATTTTTACTCTATATTGCTTTTTATTTTTCTATGTTGTATTGGCACAAATCTGTATCCCTGTACATTAGCCTGTGTATCAGTTGTGCACAGGCAGCTGCAAGTGTACACCTAAGTATGATCTGACAACAGGCCCTTTAATGGACCTGCCTGTAAGAGATGGAACATCTCTACCACTGTAAGTCTGTGGACCAGTGTGGTGGTTTGCTAGCTAGTAGGAGTTGAGTGACAATCAAAAATTGGTGCAACACCCAAGGGTCCAAGCAAGAAGTTGGAGCAGCAATACCCACCACTGGAGAGAATGTTCAGAGGACCTGTGACACACCGAGTCAGGAGGAATAGACCAGCAAGCTTGACACCCAGAATAAAACACCTGTATAGAGAGTGACATCAGAGTATAAAGAGTGACATCAGAGACTATGATAAGCAAGCTACTCTGAGTGTACATTGGCTGACTGAGGGCCACGTGTAAGGACTGTGACAGTGTAGTACCCCAGACTTAGGGGTGCTACTAATTGTATTTCGATATTTAATGTATTTTATTGTTTGCTTCTGGTCGTAGTTACCAGCACGGAATGGTTGGCAAAGGTTGGCAAGGAGCAGGGCTAACCACCCTGCCCCCCCCCCCCACTTGGCACTTGGTAGGAGTGGGCTGGTCCTGCTCTCTGCCAAGAGGGGGAGTTCCTGTGCAGAGACTTAGAGGTAAGAAGGAACCTGCGGAGCTCCTGCTTCTGTTACAGATTTCTCCGAAGAGAACAACTCCAATTTCCTGAAGTGAAGCCTTCAGACAGCAGTGTGAACTTCAGACAGCAGTGTGAACTGCTACCATCAGCATTGAAGACACTGCTCAAGGTGAGTGATTACAGCCAAGCCACTCATCACCAAAAAACCACTAGGACAGTATCACCTAAGTGCGGAATTGCCACCAACCAACCTACCTCTATAGCCATATTGGTGCCAGAGAGGATCTGCACCTAAAGCCTGCTGTTACTATATGTATTTCAAGCTCTATATTGCACTTAGTAAAGAAGACTTTGTTATGTTGATTTTGGCCTCCTTCTTTAGTATAATATTTCCACTGCACTGATCCCCAGAAAGCAATGGCCTGAGGAGTACACAGTGAGACAACACTTCATCATGGTCACTAAAACTTCTGTCCTCTACACCTGCTCCTCAGGGGGTTACTGCATTAACCTTGGCATCACAAACAGGATTGTGACTTTATTGCCTTGCTAGAGGAAATTCAGTGGAAGCTACAGCCACATGAGGATATTAAGACTATGTGTGGGTTTTTCACAGACCCAGAAATGCTCCATTCATTGCGTTTCGGCACAGAAGGGATTAATTAGACATCTTGTCATGTGCGCCAACACACTGAAGCTCCACCCCTCCAGAGTGAAAAATCTGGGAGAATGCTTAGCTGCGGACCAGCAGCCTTTGGGCCAGCAGAATAACTTGTGCCTTGGATGAAGAGTTTGCCCATTGCCAGAAGCTGTCGTCTTACTGAAGTGCTGGAGACCGAAGGCAGAGGAGCCAGACATATGGTCAAGATGTTGTGAAGACTACTCAGCTCTGAAGACTCGCCGCCACTGTCTCCAGTGAACAAAATACGAGTAGTATAGAAGTTGAGACAGATTGAGGCCCTATGCTTATTCCAGTCCTTTTCAACCGACAAGTCATCCCAAGAGAAACAAGGGCAAAAGGCTACTGACCGGCAGCATCACTACCTCTTTTAGCAGTGGGCTGCAGCTACCCAGGCCTGATACCTCAGCTAGGCCCATGCCCTGAATAGCTTTGGGGATGGTGGTATCCACTCCAGACTCCCACGGAAGCTTTACTGAGGCTACAAATATACCTGGCCCTGTCAGATCTCTGACAGGGACCTAAGCTGAGCTAACTATGCCGCTGGAACAGGGAATGAGAAATGAGACCTCCTGCAACATGCTGCTGCCTCCAGTCATCGCTCAAGGAGCTAGAATACTGTAATTATAAGTCCATTTTGGGGCATTCTTATGCCCTGTTGTGACAAAGCCTGGAAGATCCAAACCTGGAACTAAGTGGGTCTGATCAGCAGCTTTACCCTCTCTGGGGGAGGGGGTAAGATCATAGACCCCGTTCCGCTAGCCACAGACACTGATCCAGCAGTCCTAGATTCCGCCACAGGAGGCTACCAGGGAACACCCAAGGATTTCCTGACGGAAGTACAGCCATCCATGATACCAGTGCCTTTGAGACCTGCATCCAGAAAGTGGCAAGCTTGCGGTTGTGGGTTCTGATTAGGCCTGATGTTCTTCAGCAAAGCTGGAAGACCCTGGAGCCTGACAAGCTTCAGGAGTGTGATATACATGGGACTGGCCCCTGTTTGTTTTTATGATTGGACCATACATACTGCTTGGCACAAGCGCACTCAAGGACATATATGACCGCCTAACTGTTACATGATAATGTTTCTTTAATTTCCCATTCAAATGTGTTTACTTTAGATTTTACTCTAATTGTCTCTATCAAACTTAGTTGTTTTACAGTTACTGCATACACCACATCTATAAAACCCTTGTAGCATAATCCATAGTGTCATTATAGATTTTTCCTTTTGTCTTCTTATGGTTGGGGCTACCTGTAGTCCTAAATTTGGGGCTTTTGTGTACACAATATGGTTACCTTCCGAGAGTTTTTGCTGAGGCCTTATCTTCTTGTAACAAGTGCTAATATTTATTAATGATTGCTGATATTTTTTTGTATTCCACATTAAAAGATAGTACTGTTCCACCATTCTTTTTCTTGAAAAAATGTTTGTCTAGCGAATCTTCTCACTTTTTTTAATGATTTATCCAGTAGGGCTGGTGAATATTGTTTTTCAAGAAATTGGGCTTTCATAGATTCCGCTTCCCATGTGCAGTTGCGCTTTAAGTGACGGAACTGACTTAAATGTACATTTAGCAGCCATCGGGGTAAATGGCAGATGATAGTTAAAATAAAACTATTTTTTGCTACAGATTTCTCATAGGTACCACATAGGAAGGCGGAATCCTTAATTTCTATATTGAGATCAAGAAATTGTACTGCTTCAGTACTTATGTTTGGTGTGAATCTCAGATTTAACTGATTATCATTTAGCTTGTCTATAGATTCTATTAATTCCCCATATGGCTTATCCCATACTAAGATAGTATTATCAATGTATCGTCGCCAGAGCACCAGACCCAACTCTAGTTTAGGTGTTATTATATCTTGTTCCCATGCTGCCATGAACAGGTTAGCATAACTGGGGGTGAATCTGGTGCCCATGGCAGTACCCGTCATGAGAGTGGGAGCCCCTAGATCTCTCTCTCTGGCGTCTATCAATGCGTACAGCAAGAGACATAGCGGCTTCCAGAGACTCAGCATTCTCAAGAAAGGTCAAGGCGTCCTTCAGCCTCTCTGATAATCCCTGCCAAAACTGACTACAGAAAGCCAGATCGTTCCACTCAATTACCTTAGCCCACCTCTTAAACTCAGAGAAATAGATCTCAGCAGAATGCTCACCCTGACGAAGGCCATGTAGCTTGGTCTTGGCCAAGGAGGTCTGATCCAGGTCATCATAGATGAGACGCAGAGCTTTGAAAAATGTATCCACCGACCGGAGAGACTGCGATCCAGTCAGAGAAAAAGCCCATGACTGAGCGTCCCCTTTAAGCAACTAAATAACCGCACCAACTCTCTGAATCTCATCCCCAGATGAGTGTGGACGTAGCCTAAAATATAATTTGAACGCCTCCCTAAACAAAATGAAATTATCACTTCCCCCAGAAAATCTGTCCGAGGTGGCAACTTTAGGCTCGAGACAGGCCTGGTAACCACCACTAGGACCAGCAGCCTGTGGTCTCTGGATCTGCGAGACAGTCATGTGGAGGTCAGCTACCTCCAAAGACAGCCCCTGCAGCTGCCCAGCCAGTGCAGCAATAGGATCCATGTCTGTACTGAAACAAGGAAAAAAATTACGGTTTTGGCGGTTTATAATGTCACGGTCGGTTGTGGGAGGGAAACACCACATCGAACATAGGAGGGAAAGGGGTGAGGGAATAAGGACTGGAAACTGGGGAAAGGAGATGGACACCTCTTAGTAAAACTCCAATCAAAATCCTGACTAATTACCATTATGAACAGACCCCAGAGGTAGGTGAGTTCATACACAGAAATACCTAATGTCCTAGCTCACCCTATAGGACCCTGGTACTAATGTCAGGACTGAGACAACCTGTTCATCCAAAATCAAAGACAAACAGGACTCTCCCTCAGGCCTTAATACAAATTACAGGGAAATGCAACACACAGAACTCAAACAAAATACCAAAAGGGAAAGGAAAGACTTAACTTTAAAGGAGCAATGAAAGCACCAGGAACTCCGCCGAGATCCGCACACCAGCAATCCACAACTAAACTAAAGCTATAAACTGCACAGCATAGTGGAAGAAGCAACTATAAATAAGGAAGGTTAAATGACCACATAAGCAACACCTGAGGCAAGGAGTGTGGCCATTAGCAGAAACAACACAGATGCCTATTGCCACAAGGAAACCTGTTAGAACAAACCATGTGTTGCCAGTCTCACAGTAGCACGCCACATATAAACATAAAATATAGAGATACTTAATCTCATATACCGCAGCATATAAATTGAGTTCAAGTTCCAAAGTTGCATGAGCTCCGCAATTGGAACGGTAAGAGGGACCATGACTATACTAATATGTCACTATATTTTTAAACATTTATATGTTTTTTTTATATGAATTGTATTTTTATAATTTTTTTGTATATATTTTTTTGTATATGAAGTGCATTTTGAATAGGGAATAAATGTTATATTAATTACTTAAGAGCCGGTCATTGGGTGAATTAAATATTGCCTTTCTGGTTGTAGCAGGCCGTGCTCTATACTGGTGTGCTCTCCATATACAGTCCTGATCAAAAGTTTAAGACCACTTGAAAAATGGCAAAAAATCATACTTAGCATTGTTGGATCTTAGCAAGGTTCCCAGTAGAGCTTCAAATGCAACAAGAAGAAATGGGAGTGAGACAAAACATGTTTTGAGCATTCAAGTTAATAAAAACAACGAATAAACTGAAACAGGCTGTTTTCAGCTGATCAAAAGTTTAGGACCACACCTCCAAAAAAACTAACCCCCCCCCCCAAAAAAAACCCCCCAAAAAAACAGAAATCCAAATTACAAACATGAACTCAGTACTGAGTAGCTCTGCCGTTATTGTTGATCATTTCAAAAATTAGTTTCGGCATGCTTGATGCAAGCGTTTCCATGAGGTGAGTGGGAACATTTCTCCAAGTGGTGAAGACGGCCGCTCGAAGGCCATCTACTGTCTGGAACTGTTGTCCATTTTTGTAAACTTCCCTTGCCATCCATCCCCAAAGGTTCTCAATTGGATTTACATCAGGGGAACACGCAGGAAGGGCCAAAAGAGTGATGTTATTCTCCTGGAAGAAGTCCCTTGTCCTGCGGGCATTGTGTACTGTAGCGTTGTCCTGTTGAAAAACCCAGTCGTTACCACACAGACGAGGGCCCTCAGTCATGAGGAATGCTCTCTGCAACATCTGGACATAGCCATTGGCCGTTTGACGCCCCTGCACTTCCTGAAGCTCTTTTGTTCCACTGAAGGAAAAAGCACCCCAGACTATTATGGCGCCTCCTCCACTGTGGCGTATAGAAAACATCTCAGGTGGGATCTGCTTGTCATGCCAGTAACGTTGGAAACTATCAGGACCATCAAGGTAAAAAAAATTCTCATCAGAAAATAAAACTTTTTTCAACCTTTGAATGTACCATGTTTGGTGCTCTCTTGCAAAGTCCAAACGAGCAGTTCTGTGGCGTTTAAGGAGACGAGGTCTTTGAAGACGTTTTTTGTTCTAGAGATTAGAGACAGGTCTGTAATTAGGTGCACAGGACGTGTCAAGAGAAGTTTTTTTTTTTACTAATGGGGTTATGACAGAATGTTTGGAGAAGATCACAGAAAAAGAGAGAGAGAGAGGTTGAAGATTTTAGCATGGTGTATGTGGCTAAGAAGGCCCTCTTTTTCTTGCAGCAAGAGAATGTTCTACCTTTGCATCGCTTGATCTGCTATGTTCCAACTCGCTGTCGCTGATATTCCACCTTGTATATGCTGGAGCATCTGGACCAGCAACATAAAGCTGTGAATGATTACGTCATGCTCCAGATCACCACAACACGGAACATGTGTTATTTTGAGGTCAGACAGTGGCAGTTCATCATGGACACATGATGTGTAATTAGGCCCTTGAAAGAGGCCACCATGTTTGTCATTAGGGACAGCTGTGGTATCAATGCCATCCCCCTGAGATGTAAATTAGCGCAATTGCTCATAATAATGCAACAATGGATGGTGGAAGGAAAACAGCTGCTATATCTTGATTGCTGCCTTGTAGCTGTTTGGTTTCCACACAGCCAAAGTTGTATGGAGGAGGAAGTGGATGATGAGGAGCTACAAATGGAGGAAGAGAAGCTGGTGGTGCAGAGAGACATGGAGCTGTCCAATGCACAGCTAGAGGACAACCGACAACCTTAACATTTGTTTTGACAGATGTGCTGCTGCTTTTGATGTTGACACTGGTCATAACCAAAAACTAGGTCCTTGGGTATGCTGCCAAGCATGGTAAGCTGCATGCTGACAGGCATGATTACTTGATAGCCATGCTTTTAGATACTGACCATCAAAACTAAATTAAGAAAATGTTTTTCTGATACCTAAAGGGAAGCAAAATTGTTGTATTATCAGAATACTCTCTGTTCCTAGCTTGCCACAGATTTCAGTGAGCAGACATCTGCCTCCTGCATACCTGATCAGGAGGCGCCACTGTGCCCCCCGCCAAGTTTGAGTCAATGATCTCCCTCTCTGCTGCGGTACCACTACAAGTAATAGAGGCTGTAGCAGCGCCAGCAGCAGCCAGTTCCGTTTGCTGAACATAATGAAACAATTTTTTTAAGAGCAGCAACAAAAAGTTACACATCAGCAAATGAATATGCGCCTGCCCTTTCTCCAGCATATGCCCTGTTCCCTGATCCTAATCCCTGACTTCTAGGGAGGCATATTGGCAAGGATGACTGGCCATAGACACCACAGGGAAAATTCCTGGTGGGGCACCCGAGCCCCCCATGGCTGCCTGCTGGGTGCATAACCATCTAACACTATCTTGAAAAGTTCTGCTGGGGCAGTATATTGCACTGCACTGTAGTATTTGGTTCTGCAGAGATTGTATATTGTACTGCACTTTGGTATTTGGTACTGCTGCAGAACCAAATATAAAAGTGTAGCACACTATACTGACCCTTAGGTATTGCTGGCCCACGTACTTAAGTTGACCCCTTATACTTGGCCACCTACATCATAGGGCTACTTTTTGTTTCCAGGGCCACTTTACATTCTCAGTGTGCCCCTGCATATTTGAACATTGGCCAGAACTGGGCCAGTTTTCTATTGGTATACTATCTCGTCCAGCCTTCAGGGTACTTGATGCAGCAGGTGGTGTCATCACAGTGATGTGAACAAAATTGTTGTCTCAAAAGTGTACCAAGCACTACGTTTGTGAAAATTAATCAATGCAAATAAGTTCTTAGCAACCTCTGCCTCTGATGCCACCAGATGTAAGGTAGCTATCCTATAAGTCAATGATTGACCTTTTAAACAGGCCTTCACACATGACTTGGATAATAATTAAGCCAGCACCTCATCTGCAGACAGCTGTTTCAGGGTAATTTTCCCACATCAGTGCAGGGCAGATAGTACTGGCTTAACTAGTTCAGAGGCCTAGGTGAGGATTTGGGGATACTATATCTCTTTATGGAGAGCACCTAAATGGCATGAGGAGTCTTATAGAGCAGGCAATGCAGGCAAACACCTCCGGCTGATGCCAATGAATAAATCAGCCATTGCTAACTGTAGCTAATTATCATCAGCAAAATGCATATCATTGCCGCTGACTGCCTGTCCATGGTATTCAATACTGTACAGAAGCTACTGCTGCCATTTATACTATCCCTACAGAGCTGCACATCTCCTGCCCACCAGGTTTCATACTGTACTGCTTCTGCTTTCAAAACAAGGCATCATTTTTGGACTGCTTGTTCAGAACAAGCCACTGCTTTTTAAAAACCACCTTGTGTTTAGGTGGAAGGCATCTGTCCCCAATAAGGGACAATTTTTGTAGTGTTTTTGTTTAACTTTAAAAGCATAAGAAATGCAATGGAGAGGTGTGTTTTTAAACAGGCGGTTTGTTATCACTGTCAACCACGCCTTTACCCACAGCTATATATATATCAGTGTCACTCTGACACTACAAATTTTTTAAATTAAAAGGCTTAAAAGGGGATAGAGAGACAAAAAAAATTCAAAAAAAATTTAAAAGAAAGACAAGAGTAAAAAATCCTAGGACACTCATTAGTGTCATACTGGGGTAATATCAGCTGTTTCGATTTGGGTTGAACTTATTTGTACCTTAATCAAATCTTCTTACTGATTTATTACAATTGGACCCAAAACGAATTTAAAAATACAGGCTAGAAAGGAACAGAAGAATAAAAATCATTAGGTACTACTACTGACAAAACCAAAAAGTACAAAAATTCGAGTGAAACAGCAGCGGAAAGTCACAGACAGAACAAACATTTAATCTATGTCACCCTGTGGTAGCAAGATTACAATCAGACATCACACAGAGAGGGAGCTGAATACAGATTGTGGTTATGTAAATGTGTCATATCTTCAGTAAACTGCAAAGCATCCGGCCTTAAAATCTGAGGAGAAGACAACAATTTAGTAAAATTATTTTACTGAAGATATGTACGTATATTAAAAAAATGGTATAGCTATCAGCAGTGCAGAGGATGAAGTCCCACCAGGCCCCAGTGCCTGAGTAGGCCAAAGGCCTATCTGTATGTAATAAGATAGCAGTATTATACAGTGCCTTGCAAAAGTATTCACCCCCCTTTAATTTTTCGTGTTTTGTTACATTACAGCCTTAAGTTCAATGTTTTGTTAATCTGAATTTTAAGTGATGGATCAGAACACCATAGTCTAAGTTGGTGAAGTGAAATAAGAAAAATATATAAATAAAACTATTGTTCAGAAACAGAAAACTGAAAATTGGCATGTGCATATGTATTCACCCCCTTTGTTAGGAAGACCATAAAAAGCTCTGGTGCAACCAGTTAGCCTCAAATCACGCACAGAGTGGTACAGGTTTTGCTCAAGAATAACCCTGTATTTAGCACCATCCATCTTTCCCTTAACTCTGACCAGTTTCCCAGTCCCAGGTGCTGAAAAACAACCCCACAGCATGATGCTGCCACCACGATGTTTCACTGTGGGGGTGGTGTTCTTTGGGTGATGTGTTGGGTTTGCACCAGACATAGCCTTTTTTTTTGATGGCCGAAAAGTTCAATTTTAGTCTCATTAGACCAGAGCACCTTCCTCCATACATTTTGGGAGTCTCCCACATGCCTTTTCGCAAACTCACAACGTTCATTTTTGTTTTTAGCTGAAAGTAATGGCTTTCTTCTGGCCACTCTGCCAAAAAGCCCAACTCTATAGAGCGTACAGCTTATTGCCTTCCTATGTACATATACTCCAGTCTCTGCTGTGGAACTCTGCAGCTCCTCCAGGGTTACCTTAGGTCTCTGTGCTGCCTCTCTGATTAATGCCCTCCTTGCCCGGTCCGTGAATTTTGGTGGGCAGCCGTCTCTTGGCAGGTTTGCTGTTGTGCCATGTTCTTTCCATTTGGTTATGATAGATTTGATGGTGCTCCTAGGGATCATCAAAGATTTGAATATTTTTTTAAAACCTAACCCTGACTTGTACTTCTCAACAACATTGTTGCTTGGAGAGTTCCTTGGTCTTCATGGCAGTGTTTGGTTAGTGGTGCCTCTTGCTTAGGTGTTGCAGCCTCCGGAGCCTTTCAAAAAAAGTGTGTATATGTAATGACAGATCATGTGACACTTAGATTGCACACAGGTGGACATCATTTCACTAATTATGTGACTTCTGAAGGTAATTGGTTGCACCAGAGCTTTTTATGGTCTTCCTAACAAAGGGGGTGAATACATACGCACATGCCAATTTTCTGTTTTCTATTTCTAAATAATAGTTGTATTCATATATTTTTCTCATTTCACTTCACTAACTTAGACTATTGTGTTCTGATCCATCACATAAAATTCAGATTAACAAAACATTAAACTAAAGGCTGTAATGCAAGGCACTGTATATACATAAGACAAGTACCATTCTATGTTCTGGGTGGTTGCAGATATGTGTGGGCTGGCATAATGAAATTCAATTACACATCGTCACAGGTGTTGAATTCCTCCGAGATCCATGCCTCATTCATTTTTAGAAATGTGAGGTAGTCCACACTGTCGTGAGCTAGGTGAGTGGGCTTATTGGTCATGATCCCCCCTGCTGCGTTGAACGTTCTTTCAGACAGGACACTCAACGTGGGGCAAGCCAAGAGTTCCATGGAAAATTGTGCCCCCTCTAGCCATAGGTCAAACCTGCACACCCAGTAGTCCAGGGGTTCCTCGCTTCTAAGAGAATCCACATCAGCCGTTAACCTGATGTAGTCGGACACCTGTCGGTCTAGGCGTTCCCTGAGGCTGGATCTGGAGGGCGGCTGTCGATGGGTTGGATGCGAGAATGATCTCATATCATAAGTTTAAGTTACCAACACATCTTCAAACCGCCCTCGTCTTGCAGGAGCGGTAGGATTGGTACCCACACCTGTTTTGCTCTGGTTGGAAATTCCTCTGTCAGCGCCCGCAACAGCAGAATGCACCATCTCTCGCAGGAAAGCCTGGAAATGCTACATTCTGCCAGCCCTCTGTGATGCTGGTAACATGTCCACCATTTTGTGTTTGTACCGGGGGTCTAAGTCCACCCAGTACTGGTCCTTGCCCTTTATGCTTTTTATACGGGGGTCCCTCTTCAAACACTGGAGCATGAAGGCCCCCATTTGCACTAAATTGGAAGCAGTGGAGTGGCCTGGCTCCTGCTCATCGCTCCAGGAGAATGTCGTCCTAGGTCTCCTCCCCCCAGCCACGGACAACACCAGGGATCCGAAAAGTTTCAAGACCCACTCAAACCTTGCTCTTCTTGCTCCTCCTCCTCCTCCCCCAGCCACCATCCTCCTCTGACTCCTCTTCAGACTCCTGCTGACTTGTCTCAGATGGAGTAGCCCCCCCTCTGGGAATTCATTCAGCATTGCGACTTCCTCATCTTTCAGCTCCTGCTCCTCGACGGCTTGATCAATGACATGACGCAATGCATTCTCCAGAAAGAAGGCGTAAGGTACGATGTCACTGTTGGCGCCCTGGCTGCGACTGACCAGTTTGGTGATTTCATCAAATGGCCGCAGAAGTCTGCATGCGTTGCGCATGAGCAGCCACTGGCGCAGTGAAAAGAAACCAAGCTCCCCAGAACCTGCCCTACTGCAGAGTTCGTACAGGTAGTCGTTAACACACGTTGCTGCTGGAGCAGCCTATCAAGCATTAGTGTTGCGTGCAAATATTCGAATCGTGAATTTTAATTGCGAATATCGCCACTTTGAGAATTCATGAATATTTAGAATATAGTTCTATAATATTCATATTCGCCAATGGTGTTGATCGCGAATATTCTAATTGCAAATTTATCGCAAATTTACCGCGAATATCGGCATTTAGCAACATCCCTAGCAACCAATAGGAAAGTTGCCTACCACTTAGTGTTGATCGCGAATATTCCAATCGCAAATTTTTTATTGTGATTATATTACTTTGCCGATTTTTGCAATCCAGTAAATAATGACTGGAGATCACGAATAGTTGGCAAAAATTCGCGAAATATCGCGAATTTGAATATTGAATATCAAGCATATACAATGTGGAGTTCCAGTGTGTCGGGCTGTCACAAATCAGACGTCTGATGGGCAATGATGTTGCCACTGAATGTTAGTAAGGCGAGCCATAGCCGTGTAAGATCTTCTAAAATGGCCAGAGATTTTCCTGGCCTGCCGCAAGACATCCGGGACCCCTGGGTATTTGGAAACTAATCCCTGCACGACTAAGTTCAGGACATGTGCCATGTCAGGCACGTATGTCATTTTGCCCTGTTTCAGCGCACTCAGCAGATTGGCACCGTTGTCGTACATCACTTTACCAACTGTCAAATTGAGCGGGGACTGCTGATCGGCCACTGATCGGCCTGTGACCGCAGAGCTGAAAGCAGTGTAGGACCGGTGTGGCCCTTGGCTTCCAGGTACAACAGCATGGCAACGCCTCACCTGGGACGTCGAATAGGTTCTGGGGAGTTTGGGAGGCACAGCAGTGAAAAAGGAGGAGTCAGTCGAGGAGCAGACAGAAGATGGAGTAGGAGGAGAAGAAAAAGAGGCAGGCCTGCATGCAATCCTTGGAGGTAACACCAAATCCACACAGGAGCCACGGGTTACATGCTTGATGGCCATCAGAAGGTTTACCCAGTGGGCAGTAAAAGTTGTGTACCTTTACTGCCCGTGTTTGCTAGACCATGTGTCTGTGGTCAGATGTATCTTGGCACCGACACTGTGTGCCAGTGATATATTCATTTGCTGCTGAACGTGGCCATATAGCTCTTGGATGCTCTTCTGGCAGAAATATTTCCTTCTGGGGACCTTCCATTGTGGTGTGCCAATGGGCTACAATTTTCTAAAGGTCTCAGAGTCCACCAGTTTATATGGCAGTAGTTGGCGGGCTAGTAGTTCCGACAAGCCAGCGGTCAGCCTTTGGGCAAGAGGGTTATCCGGCGTCATCAACTTTTTACGATCGAACTTTTGGGCCACGGAAGCCTGCCTTCTGCAAGATGAAAGCGATGACGGCACGGTGGAAGGTGGAGTGGAGGACAAATGGGAGGAGAGAGAAGAAGGATAAGAGGCAGGACATAGAACGCCGTGAGTGTGGCTTTGTGGGTTCTAACGGCGTTGCTCCCACTGGGCTCGGTGATGGGAGGCCAGGTGCCTTCTTAAGGTGGTCGTCTCTAGGTGAGTGTTGAGCTTACGGTGACTTATGTGTTGACAGCACAGGCTGCAGATGGCATTGGCAACACGATTGTCAGCAGCTGACATGTTAAAAAAAGCCCACACTGCGGAGCCATGTGCCGGCGTCCTGGAAGCGACAGAAGTGACCGTGCATGGTTGATGGCTCGCTCCAGATACATTTGCAGTCTGCTTTTTGCCTCCTGTGCCCTGCGAACTCTGCCTGCTTCTCCTCCTTCTCCTCCATTTCTGCTGCTCCGTCTCTCTCTCTGAACTCCCCTCCTCTTCCTCTCTTGTGGGCACCCACGTGAAGTCCATCGACATGTCATCATCTTCCCCTTTACCACCCCTTACATTTGAGATCTCGGAGTAGGCAGCAACAGCGGGGACCTCCCTCCTTGGGCTGATCTGGGTATTGTCGTCAGACTGCTGGGTGGTGGCCGTTGCTACCTCCTCTTCCTCATCCGATGTCAAGAATGGCTGCGCATCGGTAAGGTCTGGGAATGGATGGGAAAATAATTCCTCTGACGGCTATCAGCTGCTATGGTGGTGGGGGTGGTGGTGTGTTTGGGGGCGCACACAGCAGAGAGTGAGGAGGGTGCAGAAGCGGAAGTCTCAGTGAGCCACTCAACCAATTCTTGAAGTAACCTTTGAAGTAATCGCACGAGCCTTCTCCAACTTCCCACTTAGGCTCCAGCCTGGTGCACCTGCCCGACCCCTACCACCTCTGCAGAACGGCCTGCCTCTTCCTCTGCCTGTCATTTTCAAAATGAACCTGTGCCTAAGTCCCTAGAGAAGAGCAGTATTTGTAGAAGCAGGTATATCACAGGCCTCAATCAATATTTGGTGGAAACAGATATATCAAACCCCTTAATCGGTATTTTGTGGAAGCAGGTATATCTCAGGCCTCAATCAATATTTGGTGAAAACAGGTATATCGAACCCCTTAATCCGTATTTTTTGGAAGACGATATATCACAGGCCTCAATCAATATTTGGTGGAAACAGGTATATCGAACCCCCTAATCAGTATTTTGTGGAAGCATGTATATTGCAGGCCTCAATCAGTATTTGGTGGTCGAACCCCTTGTAAAATATGAGAGAGTGAAACTGGAGCGCACATCCTCAATACTATGCTTTTATCTAGTAACATTCAGCGTAATTACCATGGCTTCTCAGCGCAATTTATCGTATACCTACCCCTATGTAGAGATGGCCCGAACTATTCGCCGGCGAACAGTTCCCGGCGAACATAGCTTGTTCGCGTTCGCCTCAGCGGGCGAACATATGCGATGTACGGTCCGCCCCCTATACATCATCATTGAGCAAACTTTGACCCTGTACCTCACAGTCAGCAGACACATTCCAGCCAATCAGCAGCATACCCTCCCTCCCAGATCCTCACATCTCCTGAACAGCATCCATTTTAGATTCATTTGGAATTTGCAGTCTTAGTGAGAGGAGGGAGAGTGTAGTTGCTGCTGATTTAATAGGGAAATTGATAGCTAGGCTAGTGAATTCAGTGTCCACTCCAGTCCTGAAAGACTCATCTGATCTCTGCTGTAAGGACAGCGTCCTGACAGCACCCCAAAAGCCCTTTTTAGGGCTGCAACATTAGTCTGCTTTTTTCTTCCCTTTATATGCATATTGCAATTGCATGGCCTGCCTGTGTGTGAGGAGCTGCAGGCCCACAGACTGTAGTGTTTGCCCACTGCCAGTGCCCACCCCTGTCATCCCATGTGGCACAGGACTTTGCATCAAAAAAAGGCATTTCATTTTTACACTTTAATCTAAGGTTAGTTGCCTGCCAGTGTGTGTCAGGCTGACTTCCACTGACTGTAGTGTGCCCACTGCCAGTGCCTACCACTCATACCGGCTGGCACAGGACTTTGCATCAAAAAGGCATTTAATTTTTACACTTTAGTGTAATTTCAGCTGCTTGCCTGCTGCCAGTGTGTGTCAGGCCGACTTCCACTGACTGTAGTGTGCCCACTGCCAGTGCCCACCCCTGTCATCCCATGTGGCACAGGACTTTGCATCAAAAAAGGCATTTAATTTTTACACTTTAATCTAAGTTTAGTTGCCTGCCAGTGTGTGTCAGGCTGACTTCCAGTGACTGTAGTGTGCCCACTGCCAGTGCCCACCACTCATACCGGCTGGCACAGGACTTTGCATAAAAAAGGCATTTAATTTTTACACTTTAGTGTAATTTCAGCTGCTTGCCTGCTGCCAGTGTGTGTCAGGCCGACTTCCACTGACTGTAGTGTGCCCACTGCCAGTGCCAACCACTGATACCGGGTGGCACAGTAGCTTGCCGATAAATAAGGCATTTAATTTTTACACATTAGTCTAATTTCAGTTGCTTGCCTGCTGCCAGTGTGTGTCAGGCCCACTTCCACTGACTGTAGTGTGCCCACTGCCAGTGCCAACCACTGATACCGGGTGGCACAGTAGCTTGCCGATAAATAAGGCATTTAATTTTTACACATTAGTCTAATTTCAGTTGCTTGCCTGCTGCCAGTGTGTGTCAGGCCCACTTCCACTGACTGTAGTGTGCCCACTGCCAGTGCCAACCACTGATACCGGGTGGCACAGTAGCTTGCCGATAAATAAGGCATTTCATTTTTACACATTAGTCTAATTTCAGTTGCTTGCCTGCTGCCAGTGTGTGTCAGGCCCACTTCCACTGACTGTAGTGTGCCCACTGCCAGTGCCAACCACTGATACCGGGTGGCACAGTAGCTTGCCGATAAATAAGGCATTTAATTTTTACACATTAGTCTAATTTCAGTTGCTTGCCTGCTGCCAGTGTGTGTCAGGCCCACTTCCACTGACTGTAGTGTGCCCACTGCCAGTGCCAACCACTGATACCGGGTGGCACAGTAGCTTGCCGATAAATAAGGCATTTAATTTTTACACATTAGTCTAATTTCAGTTGCTTGCCTGCTGCCAGTGTGTGTCAGGCCCACTTCCACTGACTGTAGTGTGCCCACTGCCAGTGCCCACCACTGATACCGGGTGGCACAGTACCACTTATCGAAAAAAATGACAGGCAGATGGCAGGCCAACTCGCAGGGGCCGCCGTGGTCGTGGTGCTGTGATTTCCACTGTCCCTGGAATAATGCCTAGTGTTCAGAGGCCATGTACCCTGAACCCGAAAAATTCTGAGGACGTAGTTGACTGGCTTAGACAGGACACCCAATCTTCAACAGCTTCCGCTAAGAACCTTGACGCACCATCTTCCTCCAGCTCAGCTTTGGTCACCTGCCTCAAGTTACCACGCACCCGCTCGCCGCTGATAGGAATAGTACTAGTTAAGACACCACTCATATAGGGTGTCACAGCACATTGCTCTGTGCACGCGCAGTGCCCCAATTTGGGAGTATGAGGACCGACCAAGCTGCTTTTTCCATCTCCCGGTTCCTGAAATCAATTCAGTTTGGTGTATGAGAGTTTGGTCTGTCATTGTGAAGGCAGTCGAAGGTACCAGGCCTAAATTTTTTTCACAAAAGGCAATCCCTGATATGGGATGTAACAGGGATTAAACTGATGAGAATAGTACTACAGAAAATACCACTCATATCGGGTGTGACAGTAAATTGCACGGCGCAGACGCAGTCACCGTGGATTAAAACAGAGTGGAGGGAGCCAGCGTTTTTAACCATCTCCCGTTCGAAAAATCTATTCAATAAATGGCCCCAGATTGGGGACGTTAGAGGGATTAAACTGATGAGAATAGTACTGATGCCGGGTAACTGTTAGCTTGCCAGATAAATAAGGCATTTCATTTTTACACATTAGTCTAATTTCAGTTGCTTGCCTGCAGCCAGTGTGTGCCAGGCCCACTTCCACTGACTGTAGTGTGCCCACTGCCAGTGCCAACCACTGATACTGGGTGGCACAGTAGCTTGCCGATAAATAAGGCATTTAATTTTTACACATTAGTCTAATTTCAGTTGCTTGCCTGCTGCCAGTGTGTGTCAGGCCCACTTCCACAGACTGTAGTGTGCCCACTGCCAGTGCCAACCACTGATACCGGGTGGCACAGTAGCTTGCCGATAAATAAGGCATTTAATTTTTACACATTAGTCTAATTTCAGTTGCTTGCCTGCTGCCAGTGTGTGTCAGGCCCACTTCCACAGACTGTAGTGTGCCCACTGCCAGTGCCCACCACTGATACCGGGTGGCACAGTACCACTTATCGAAAAAAATGACAGGCAGTGGCAGGCCACACTCGCAGGGGCCGTCGTGGTCGTGGTGCTGTGATTTCCACTGTCCCTGGAATAATGCCTAGTGTTCAGAGGCCATGTACCCTGAACCCGAAAAATTCTGAGGACGTAGTTGACTGGCTTAGACAGGACACCCAATCTTCAACAGCTTCCGCTAAGAACCTTGACGCACCATCCTCCTCCAGCTCAGCTTTGGTCACCTGCCTCAAGTTACCACGCACCCGCTCGCCGCTGATAGGAATAGTACTAGTTAAGACACCACTCATATAGGGTGTCACAGCACATTGCTCTGTGCACGCGCAGTGCCCCAATTTGGGAGTATGAGGACCGACTAAGCTGCTTTTTCCATCTCCCGGTTCCTGAAATCAATTCAGTTTGGTGTATGAGAGTTTGGTCTGTCATTGTGAAGGCAGTCGAAGGTACCAGGCCTAAATTTTTTTTCACAAAAGGCAATCCCTGATATGGGACGTAACAGGGATTAAACTGATGAGAATAGTACTACAGAAAATACCACTCATATCGGGTGTGACAGTAAATTGCACGGCGCAGACGCAGTCACCGTGGATTAAAACAGAGTGGAGGGAGCCAGCGTTTTTTAACCATCTCCCCGTTCGAAAAATCTATTCAATAAATGGCCCCCAGATTGGGGATGTTAGAGGGATTAAACTGATGAGAATAGTACTACAGAAAATACCACTCATATCGGGTGTGAGAGTAAATTGCACGGCGCAGAAGCAGTGACCGTGGATTAAAACAAAGAGGAGGGAGCCAGCGTTTTTTTAACCATCTCCCCGTTCGAAAAATCTATTCAATTGACCTTTCGGGGACCCTTGGTGTTGTACGTGGCTGGGTGGAGGAAGAAACCTTCAATGACATCACCGGGACGTGGCTAGCTTGGTATCCAACCTTGTGCAAATGGGGAGTTTGCGGTTGTGCAAATGGACTGTTTGCGGTGCATTAAAAGAGGAGTTTGGTATGTCAATGTCTGTGAAGCGGGCGTAACCCTTACACTACCTGATCGATACAACATCATACCTGATCGTATACACACACTGGATGTTTTAAAGCATGTTATTCCAAACACTTTAGGAATGTTAGGTGATTCATGCCCTTTATGGATTAAAACCCGACTCTGTGTCCACTACGTAATTTTCCATGGGAGTTTTGCCATGGATCCCCCTCCGGCATGCCACAGTCCAGGTGTTAGTCCCCTTGAAACAACTTTTCCATCACTATTGTGGCCAGAAAGAGTCCCTTTGGTTTTTAAAATTCGCCTGTCTATTGAAGTCTATGGCGGTTCGCCCAGTTCGCCTGTTCGCGAACATTTGCAGAAGTTCGCGTTCGCTGTTCGCGAACTGAAAATTTTATGTTCGCGACATCACTACCCCTATGCTGCAAGCTATACATGAGGCATTGGTATACAATTTGATCAAAAGGCCAAGGTGGCTTTGCCAGACAGCGAGGGCGCTGTTTGGTTGCTGGGTCCCGCCGTCCATTAATGCGGTTCCGCGGCGGCGGTGGTCGCCGACCAGCGCTGCGCCAAATTTAGAGCAGGTTCTGTCACGACCGCTATCCCAGCAGCAGTCGTGTCGCACCAGACGGAGGGGAAGGGGGACCCTTATCTACGGATGGGAAATAGAACGGCCACCCCTGACAAACCCTACGCTAGCACCTGTCTGCCCTGATACCCTAGACGGGGTGTGAACCCGTGCGGCGAGCAGGATGCCTAAACCCTGAGTCACTCTAAGAAGACTAGACTGGGGAAAGGCAGATGGGAGCACTAGTCACCATCACTCATGTCTAGGAGAACAACAGGGGAAGACAGTAACAAACAAACAAACAATCTCCAGCAGAGATAGACTTATCCAGTCACGAGCAGAGAAGATGATCCCAACAACGACAGTCCACGCCAGACAAGAGCTCCACAGCAATACCGTCAAACGATCTCCTTCAAAGGTCAGAATAGCACTGGAAGTAAGGACTATATCTGGCAATGACTGCAAGTGAAACTGAAACTAATATAGTAGCTGGGAGTGGCAGACAGCACTCACCTGAGAAGAATGCCTACAAACTCCCAGTCAGGACAAAAAGGTTCACAAGGCAAAACCCGGATAACATACCCTGAACCACGAAGCAAACTCACAAGCTATCGCGAGTAGCAAGTCGCTGCGACCTTCTCTTCCCAGACCTATCTGGATCAGTCACAGTCGTGACAGGTTCCCACTCAAGAAAGCAATCCTTGTCGCGGTGAGTGGGCCTATGCTTTTTGATCAAATTGTATACGAATGCCTCATGTATAGCATGCAGCATAGCGGTAAGTATACGATAAATTGCACTGAGAAGCCATGGTAATTACACTGAGAAGCAGCTACTAGATAAAAGCATAGTACTGAGTATGTGCGATCCAGTTTCACTCTCTCATATTTTACATATCGAACCCCTTAATCAGTATTTTGTGGAAGCGGGTATATTGCAGGCCTCAATCAATATTTGGTAGAAACAGGTATATCGAACCCCTTAATCAGTATTTTGTGGAAGCAGGTATATCACAGGCCTCAATCAATATTTGGTGGAAACAGGTATATCAAACTCCTTAAGCAGTATTTTGTGGATGCAGGTATATTGCAGCCCTCAATAAATATTTGGTGGAAGTAGGTATATCAAACCCCTTAATTAGTATTTTTTGGAAACAGGTATATCGCAGGCCTCAATAAATAGTTGGTGGAAGCAAGTATATTGAACCCCTTAATCAGTATTTTGTGGAATCAGGTATATCGCAATCCTCAATCGGTATTTTGTGGAAGAAGGTATATCACACCCCTCAATCAGTTTTTTTGGGTCAACAGGTATATCACACCAGTTGCAAATGATGCCATAGGCTTAATTAACAGAATAAATGGAGTCAACATTTAATTTTATTTGAATAACTTTATTTATTTTGATTAATCTCAATGGTAATTTTATTGGCCGCGATGCTTATTACTTATCAGTAAAGTTAATAAATAGACTCAAAATAATTAATGACATAACCAAATAACTATAAACCAATAGCAAAACGTAGTCCACTCGAAGAGTGACTTAACCCCCGTCAATAAGCAAAGCGACAAAACAAAATAAAAACTAAATAAGAATAAAGGGGGAGGGTGGAAGGGATCTTTGAAAAAACTTACGTGAATGCGCAGCTGACGCAGGATCTTTTTTTTTAAAGGTGCCCAGTGCATTAAACCGTTGCTCGACCCTCAAATCAAGAGCCAGCATTTATCTCGAGCCCAGCAGAAGCTACAAGGACCAGACCATTCAAGAACAGGTAAGTTAAATAATTAAGTTTAATCTTATGTCACAAGAAGGGCACCATGACATCATGGTCACCACACTGTATTCACAATGTAGTTCGCTCCATGATGCCATGAGCTTAATTAAAAGAATAAATGGAGTCAACATTTAATTTTATTTTAATAACTTTATTTATTTTGATTATTCTCAATGGTAATTGTATTGCCCGTGATGCTTATTACTTATCAGTAAAGTTAATAAATAGACTCGAAATAATTCATGACATAACCAAATAACTATAAACCAATAGCAAAACGTAGTCCACTCAAAGAGTGACTTAACCAGCCACCACGCCATAAAGGCAACGCAGTAGCCCAAGCATCAGTAGCTAAATCAAATAGAAAAACTCTCAACCATGTTTTGAAGGTCAGAGATGAATATGTCACAGCCGATGTCAGATAACTGATCTCTGTCTTTCAGATAAAGACCTCTTAGAAAACCTTCCAATTCTAAGTGTCTATAGGAATAATGATCAACGTCATTCATGTGTTGTTCCATTCTTTTATTTATCCTTTTCCTTATTTTTTCTTTGAAAGCCAACTCAGATTTGGACCAGGCAAGTCTCGGAACGATTTCAGAGAACACCAAAACTGAACTCCTAAGTAAGTTACGAATTTCAAAAATTAACTCAACTCCTTCAATTCAAAGATAAACAGATGAGTTTTAATTTTGCCAATCTCAAAAGAACCTATATGAAGAATGAATAAATTAGGGTAACGGAATTTGGACACATTTTTGAAATCTTGAAGTTAGAAATAACTTTCCAATTGAAGACAAAGTCCTCAGGGAAACCTAAATTAATCGTAGAGTTTCTAATGGAAGTTCTTTCCTTGACCAATGACAACAGATCATCACCTAGGATCCAAATTAATCGTTTGGGGCCTAGAAATAACAAACAAGGAGGTTAGGACGAACATAGATTTTATAACAATTAGACTTCCAACGACCAATACCTTTAATGATAGAAGGATGTAATCCCATTTGAGCGGCATAAGTTGCTGCCCCTGTGCGGAAAGAATGAGCAGTGAACTTGAGGTTATCATACCCAAGCTTCTCCAGGCATTTGTGCAAAATATGGTTAAATTGGTATTTGGTTAAAGGAGTTCCATGTACATAAACGAAAAGAAAATCAGATGAAGAACTACGAAGTCTTAACCAATTTTGCATGTTAGGCACTGGACAAACGTGAAAAACTTATTTAAGTGTAACCAAGTTCCCATACTGAATTGGTCCGTTTTTGACTTTCTTATCTAAATATTCAAACCTTCAGGGCCCGAAAAACGATATCCGAGAGGATCAGGGGTGAGAGAGAATGTTTGTTTTCTGAAGCAACTTCACTTATTCTGAGAGCTGCGAAAAAGATAATGAAAATGCAGCAGAAAACAAACTAGATTCGTAACTAGACAAGCAAATAGAGGGTAGAATGCCCCAAATTTTCCATAACAAAGGAATAGATATAGGTCTGGATTGATCCCTAGGAATATTCTGTTTTTTAATACCCCTAAGGATTTGTTTTATTTTAAAATTACTTAATATAGAACCATGACCTTCAAGTCTAAA
Source organism: Bufotes viridis (assembly GCA_033119425.1). Taxonomy (NCBI): domain Eukaryota; kingdom Metazoa; phylum Chordata; class Amphibia; order Anura; family Bufonidae; genus Bufotes; species Bufotes viridis. Next base: position 42,814,480 of record CM065592.1, on the reverse strand, counting down.
AAAGAAGGAAATGGCGGATAATTTTTTAGAAATGGAATCTGCCTGAAAGCCTTTTTTAAACAGATGAATAATGAAGGAAACAAATAAATCTGCATCAAACGAAGAAGGTAGAAAATGGAAACCTTCGCAAAATTGCACCCAATCCAACCATGTAGCACAATAAGCTACCCATGTATTTTTGGCTAGTGCTTGTGATAAAATTTGATTGACTAATCATCTGTTATGTTATATATAAATGTGTAGGACAAGGAATTCATATTCTGGAGGCATCCGGAACCATCGAGAAAAAATAGTTGAAGCGCTGTCGGGATAAAGAATCTGCAATGGAATTATCCTTGCCAGGTATGAATTTTGCTTTTAGCCAAATGTGGAATTGGAGGCATTAGAACACAAACTTTCGTAGTAAGGAAGAGACTAAGGGGGATTTAGAAGATAGACAGTTGATGGAGAAAACGACCCCCATGTTATCAGAAAAAACCATATTGTTAATGTACTTTTTATCACGTACCCAACTTACCGGCCAAGCTTCAGCAGACCAAAAGTTGTTAAAAAATGCTCCGTAACCGACCGAACCGGCAGCATCGGTAAAAAAGGATAAAGAATCCGAGTCGATAAACTCTTCTTGCCAAATAGTGTGCCCGTTAAATTCAACAAGAAATTGATGCCAGATAGAGATATCTTCCCTCAATTGCTTAGTTATACGAATGTGAGCATAAGGAGATGACTTACCTGCTGTTGCGGCGTATAATCTCTTCGAGAATACCCTTCCCATGGGGATAACACGTGAAATGAAACTTAAGGAACCTAATAAGCATTGAAGCTGTTTTAGAGTAGGTTTCTCCTTTTTCACAAGGATGGATAGAAAATTAGTAGTTTGATTTATTTTCTCATTGGGTATACTGAATTCCATTGGAGCGGTATTGATGAAAATTCATAGAAATTTAAATTCTGTGGTAGGAAAGACAGTCTTATCCATAGCAAGTGGAATATCAAAATATTTGCATATATTAAAAATTTTGTAAAGAAGATTCGAACAACTTTCTGAATCACTTCTACCTATGAAAAGGAAGTCGTCCAAATAATGTAAAATAAAACCTGAATCTGAATGGAATTCTAATACCCAATGCAAAAAGCTAGAGAAGGCTTTAAAATAGAAGCAGGATAGAGTGAAACCCATGCGAAGGGCCATATCGTAGAAAAATGTACCTAAAAATTTAGGGAATTATAACCAATTCGGTTAATCGGCAGCAACCTAAAAGCCGATTTAATATCAGCCTTGGCAAGAAGAGAATAACGACCAGATTTCTGCAAAAAAGACAGAGCCTGGTCGAAAGATGAGTACTTAACTGAAGCTTTATTTTTATCAATTTCATTGTTAAGAAATGAATTTTTAGGAAACGATAAATTGTGAATAAGCCGGAAAGAATTAGGTTCTTTTTTTGGTACAATGGAAAGAAGAGAAACACGAAAGTTAACAAATGGAGGGGAACTAAAGGGGCCAGTTATCCTGACAGCTGCAATTTAAGAAGAAATCTTTTCTTTTACTACTGTACATCGATATTTCTAAGAACAGAAGAAGAATTATTAACTAAAGTGCAACTCATACCCTGAAATTCGGGAACAAAGAAATCTGTGGAAAAACTTTCTGTTAAAAAATTAGCCATCTGAGTGTTTAGGTAAAACTTTAGCCAAAGAAGAATTCTTGATAGGTTCAGCGGGTTCACCTTGCTTATTTCGTTGAAGTTCTTTATTATTATTGGAGAAATGTATACCCTGCTTTTTGAAGCATTTTGCGGCGGAATGAGATCTGGAGCAAAACGAACACTCGTGGTGGTAACGGCAGTTGGACTGCCATCTACAAACAGATTCATTGTAGGCAAAGCATAAGCCTTTTTTGGGTGTTGAATTGTTGCTTTGGGCACGAAAAAGATGATTCTTCTGGGGGAATCATAAGGTACAGCCATAAGCCGACGTCCTTATTACCCCAATGAAGATTAGGATAGATTGCAAATTTTTGACGGAACGATTCGTCATAAGTACACCAGCCGTTACCGCCAAAATTTTTGTAAGCTTCCAGAATAGTGTCTAGGTAATAAAAAAGACCTGAGCAGAGAGCAGGTAACTTTTGTCCAAGTACAGCAGAATACATACAAAAAGCTTGAAGCCAATTGTAAAATGTTTTTTGGAAAGGTTTCTTTTTGTCATCAGCATCAGATTTTTTGTCCTTGCTAAAATCGGATTTAATATATTCATTTGCTAGAAAGAAAGAAGAGAGAATAAATCCACAAACTCCTTCCTCCAGATTTTCTCTTTGACGCTGATATGCAAGTGAAAACCAAGTGGAGAAATTTGACAAGCTAAGACTTCTTTAATTGCTGTCTCTTTGATTCCTGAAGCCTATTCAAGATAGGAATGAAAAGATCCTGAATCTTGGAGGAATTGGGAACTACAGGAGAGGGATCCAATTGGGATGTCTGTGTAATAGGGTGACTCATAGAAGGAGAATCAGCCCAGACATTAATATTAGGTAGAACCTGACCTGATAGATATTTCAAGAATTCATTAAAAAGCTGAGACTTGAAAGAAGAAAGGTCAGAAGCACAGGGGGGCTCAACTGGGGAAGTGCCCTGCAAAAAGCAGTCACTCAGAGAGTTGGCAGGTAAGTTCTCAGGGTTGAGGTGATGAAGAGATGGCAGGTCTGCTGTTGAAGGACGAGGTGGTCATGGGGAAGCTGCAGCTGGAGCTTAAGTACTGCGGTGTTGGGACTTGCTAGTCTTGCTGGAGGACAGAGCGCCAGATGTGTGTCTGGTTAGAGGTGGAGGCGCAAATTCAGAGGGAGAATAAGCCCTCTTATCCTTCCTTGATATTTTCTTGACAGGCGACGCTTCCTCATTGTCACTGCACGAGCGTGTGCCAGTGACAGTGGTCAAATCGATGCGATCCTGAGCAGCCAGGCTGAACTGGGGAGGCAAGAGAGGACTCCTGAACCGGTGGTTCTGTTTGCAGACATCTTTTCAACCAGGCTTCGCCACCTTGAGATTCAGCTTTAGAAATTAATTGATTAAGCAGGTCTTCCATCAGAGCAGTGGACAGCAGGTCTGTAATCTTTGAACAAACTTACGTGAATGCACAGCTGACGCAGGATCCTTTTCCTTTAAAGCTGCCCAGTGCAGTAAACCGTTGCTCAACCCTCCATTCAAGAGCCAGCATTCATATCGAGCCCAGCAGGAGCTACAAGGACCAGACCATTCAAGAATAGGTAAGTTAAATAATTATGTTTAATCTTATGTCACAAGAGGGGCACCATGGCATCATGGCTCACCCCACTGTATTCACAATGTAGTTCGCTCGATATAGCGCTTGTCCCTCTATATAGCTGCTGTATCGCAGCAGAACCGCACACAACTGCTGCACTATACAAAAGCACTATCATATACTTTCTATGTTAGAAAGTATATTATAAGTATATCACACCCCTCAGTATATCACACCTATCGATAGCACACCTATACCAGTCCTTAAAAGGACCTTTGTGGCCCTATTAGCTAGCATTTGGTGTCCCTAAAAGACTGTCCCTGCTCCACAAAGCAACCTCTCCCTACATTGGCAAAACACAGAATGTAAAATGGCTGCCAGATCGGGTTTTTTTTATAGGGTGCGGGTGTGTCCATGTGCTGAAACGTCTCAATTATTGTCCTGTCCAACCTGGTGGATGTGTCATGGGTCAAAGTTCGGCACAATGCAAAAGAATGGACATCGCCATATGTTCGCATGTTTGGCGAATCGCGAACGCGCAAAGTTTGCCGCGAACAGACCGCCAGACGAACCACAAGGCCATCTCTAGCTGCTATTGCCCTCACCTTGCCATCTTGACTTGTCTGCTTCCAACACTAGTCTCAACTCTCACTAATTGTAGCTTCCTGCAACCCCTCCCATGGTAGAAATCAGGACTAGCCCACTTTTGCCCAAAAGGGGGAGAATGGAATGGTAAGTTCCATTCTGTCTAAAATTCTATCTCTCACCCTGCCAGATACCCTGCCACCAGCTGGTGGATCAGACATATTACATGAACATAACGGTTTCATAACAATATTATAAATGCACAGTGTAAAAAGACCAGGAATAAATACACCAATTACATTTTTGGTTAGCCATTAGAGACAGTAGCAGGGTGTAGGACTAGTAGTATACTGGGGTACTACACAATCAGCGGATCACATCTGCAAGTCCCCTAGTTCGACAAAAGAAAGCATTTGGAATTTGGATAAATTAAAAAATTCAAGTAAAAAATTAAAGATTACCTTTATTTGCTTGCAAACATGTTTATATAGCATTATGCAAAAATATATGAATAATAAAAAAACTATACATAATTAATATTGCCACGTTTGTAGTGACCTACATAATAAAATTACCCTAATTTTTTAGCCCATACTCTGGACAGTGTAAAAAATAGAAAAATGCCAAAACTGCTATTTTCCTTTGAGTCTACATCCAAAAGAACAATAAAAAATGTTTAAAAAGTCATACTGTATGTACCCCAAAATCCCAAAATGGACCCAATAAAAAGAAAATCTATCATACAGCGACGTCGACAGAAATTCTTTTTCCGAAAGGTTGAGTTTTTTTTAATGTTGTCGCCCTAAAATGTTTATGCATTAGATGTACCTCAAAATGATCCACCCTAAAAATATGACATATCCTGCAAAAATACAAGCTATGTTGATGGAAAAACAAAAAATGAATGGCACAGATGAAAAATTGCCAAACTAGGCCATGTCCTCAAGGGGTTGAAGTCTCTCATTAGACAAAGCAGTCACAAGCAAGTCCGCAACTCGGTGCTGGTCAAGGTCGGTGTGTACTGGTTTGCAGGTGGTTTACAACAGGCCTATTTTGAGCTGTAAGGGCCAAGCAATTTTTTTTTCATTTTCTCATGTTTCCAAGAGGCAGAACTTTTTAAAAATGTTTTATGATGGTTGAAAAGATGTAGCCTTTATTGATACCGTTTTGGGGTACATATAATTTACTGATGGACTTTTACTAATTTTTTTCTGCAATGGGGATGGAAAAAAAAAGAGCATTTCCGATATTGTTTTTGCATTCTTCTTTGCACTCTTTACTGTAAGACAGGAGCGTTGAACGCGTCTCAGATCCAGAGCCCAAGCCCCAATGTATATGTGCAAAATTCTCGTACTGCATAGAGAATGCCATAAAAACAAAACCCATAAAACTGTGGCACTTGCACTTGTACTTTTTTTTCCCAATTTCACCCCATTTGGAATTTGGGTTCAGTATATATGTGGAATCTGGATGCTGGACCCCTTCCATAGAGGTTACCTTGGTGAAGGTAGACAGACACAAATGATTTTGATAAAAATGTATTTGTTACGTACTCACATTCACTTATATAGTGAGCATGAACGTAACTATCAGGAAAGCAGACATAGCATCTGCTATGGGGCCCAACTACCAAGGGGGTTCATGTTACCTCAAAAGATGAAGTTAGTGGTAAAATATATATAGGGCAGCATAGAAAATGTGATGTGTTCCCAGTCTAAATTTTACATTGTTTTGTTACCCTGTGAGCTGGGTGTCTATTATCTATTATAGTTACTGTGCCATCACTGTGTTCATTAATTATCCCTGTACTGTGACATTACTGTGTATATTATCCCTGTATTGTGACACCACTGTGCTTATTATCCTGTACTGTGACATCACTGTATTTACTATCCTGTACTGTGACATCACTGTATTTACTATCCTGTACTGTGACATCACTGTGCTTATTATCTGTGTACTGTGACATCACTGTGTTTATTATCCTGTACTGTGACATCACTGTGTACATTATCTCTGTACTGTGACATCACTGTGCTCATTATCCTGTACTGTGACATCACTGTGCTCATTATCCTGTACTGTGACATCACTGTGTATATTATCCCTGTACTGTGACACCAATGTGCTTATAATCCTGTACTGTGACATCACTGTATTTATTATCCTGTACTGTGACATCACTGTGTTTATAATCTCTGTACTGTGACATCACTGTGTTTATCATCCTGTACTGTGACATCACTGTGTTTATTACCCCTGTACTGTGACATCACTGTGTTTATTATCTCTGTACTGTGACATCACTGTGTTTATCATCCCTGTACTGTGACATCACTGTGTTTATTATCTGTGTACTGTGACATCACTGTGTTTATTATCCCTGTACTGTGACATCACTGTGATTATTATCCTGTACTGTGACATCACTGTGTTTATTATCCCTGTACTGTGACATCACTGTGTTTATTATCTCTGTACTGTGACATCACTGTGTTTATTATCCCTGTACTGTGACATCACTGTGATTATTATCCCTATACTGTGACATCACTGTGCTTATTATCTTGTACTGTGACATCACTGTGTATATTATCCCTGTACTGTGATATCACTGTGCTTTTTATCCTGTACTGTGACATCACTGTGTTTATAATCTTTGTACAGTGACATCACTGTGTTTATCATCCCTGTACTGTGACATCACTGGGTTTATTATCCCTGTACTGTGACATCACTGTGTTTATTATCCCTTTACTGTGACATCACTGTGTTTATTATTCCTGTATTGTGACATCACTGTGTTTATTATTCCTGTATTGTGACATCGCTGTGTTTATTATCCTGTACTGTGACATCACTCTGTTTATAATCCCTATACTGTAAACTCTTTGTGTTTATTATTCCTGCACGGTGACATCACTGTGTTTATTATCCCTGTACTATAACATCACTGTGTTTATTATTCCTGCACGGTGACATCACTGTGTTTATTATCTCTGTACTATGACATCACAGTGTTTATTATCCCTGTACTGTGGCATCACTGTGTTTATTATTCCTGCACGGTGACATCGCTGTGTTTATTATCCCTGTACTATAACATCACTGTGTTTATTATTCCTGCACGGTGACATCACTGTGTTTATTATCTCTGTACTATGACATCACTGTGTTTATTATCCCTGTCCTGTGACATCACTGTATTTATAATCTATATACTATGATATCACTGTGTTTATTATCTCTATACTGTGACATCACTGTGTTTATTATTCTTGCACTGTGACATCACTGTGTTTATTATCCCTGTGCTGTGACATCACTGTGCTTATTATCCCGTAGTATGACATCACTGTGTTTATCATCTCCGTACCATACCTCCCAACTTTAGAAAATTGGCACAGGAAGTAAAAAAATACAAAGTAAATACTCACCTGGTTCCTTCGATGATCACAGCTCAGATGAGAAGGAGTCCACAGGCAACGTCAAACTGGTTAGTTGACACAGTGGTTCTACAACCTTTGTCCGTAACAGAGATAAATGATATAATTTTGACTACTTTTAGCCACCACTAGGGGGAGCTTAGGAGCTTACTGCATACTGTTTATACATAATAGCTCAGCATACGGTAAGTTACCTCCAGTGGTAGATGCAAGCAGGTGTTGAAAATGGTGTTAAAAGCTGGGAATTCACTCTGAAATGAATGGACTATTCTCTGTGTAAGGCAGGTCGGGCCCTCCAGAATGACATTCCAGGTCCTCCAGAATGAGAGAAAGTCTTACTATTGGCTGTACACTATTACTGTTTCAGTGGCCCTAGAGAAACAGGCCAGTGTGGACAGAGGTTGTCTGAAGTTTACATCCCCTTTATAAAAAGGGACGGCTGAGACTGAAGTGACAGGCTTATTCTACATGAAGTATTTCTATACACAGACTGCAAGAATTCACTGGCTTCCTAAACCTGCAAAGTTTCTTCCTGAAATATTAAATTTCACATGTTCTTCCAGACATAATCTGTTCTGTATTTTTGCAGATTTCCTGCTCTCAGAGAACATGGATTCTGCATTTGTCGCTGACTGATTATAAACAATCCTCTCGTATAACGTGCACTCGGACCACACACAGCCCTCGTGATGGCTCCTCTTTATTAATGAGTCACTCCAAGACTTCTCTTTTCTACAGTATCTGTGGTACTGATGGATGGCTCAGTGTGAAGTTATCCGCCATGCTTTATATTTCATCATTAACCATTATCCACATATTTTTTTAATATATTGCTTTTCTCAGTTTTATTTTACTTTACTTCACTGTTTTTCAAAAATGTTATAAATCCAGCATTTTTGGCAGAAAAAGTTTTATTCTATGAATCTGAAAGTGTTGATAGTAGAAAAGTTCATTTGTAGCTCATTTTTCATTAAATTTTTTTTAATGTTATTTTATTCTTTATTAATATGACTGACAACCAGTGTTCTCTGTAAGCTGCGTGGGCACGCTGGCGACCAGCTTCCTTTATGCCTCCGTTCAGGACCTCTGCATGCCCGCTCACCACCACAGGCCGGACTTCATGTAATCGTGTATGCCTGGTACATACTCTGGGGAAGCCCACCCTGGCAATGCACACAATTTTCACTGTGTGCATTGCTGTAGTGGGTGGCCCTAGAACTTGGAACAGGCACCCACCATACTGCCCACAGTTCCCTTAACGTCCTGACGTTATCCAGTGTCAGGAAGTTCCTGTGCGGCGCTCCAAGCTGGCCCCGCATCCTTCCTCATGCGCTGCTGCTACTGGAAGAGGAGAACATGTGCAGCGCGGCAAAAGAGGGGAAAAGAGGAGGGGACGGCATGTTCTTAGACCTAGCCCACCAACCAAAGTGTTGAAGTGGCGTCCGAGATCCCCAAGGAAAAGTAATTGTAAGTTTTCATGTGGAATATGTTTATGTTATACACATATAGCATACACTGTGCCACACAATATACAGTATACCTCTACACTGTGTAGGGGTTATAATGTTTATTATACAGCATGGCGCAGGGATTATATTGTCCAGCATGGTATAACCTCCATACATTTGCTGTACAGCGTACATTATAATCCTTTCACCATGCTGTACAATATACAGTATAATCCCCGTGCAGTATACCAGACCAACAGGGGAAATGTCTCTGGGAGGTAATGGTGTGAGTATAGGTAGGCCGAGGGTAAAAACACAGTTCTTGGTTACTCACAGTTTTGCCGTCCCTGGGCAGGACTGCACAGTTAAGGGGGAGAACAGCACTGGATTCTCCGGGGCACACTCTATTACAGGTGGTGTTTCGAGGTGCCCTTGATGGTAACTGGGTTTGGTGTGGTTTGGCGGCTGGGCCCCTGGATTAAGTAAAGTCTTGACGCCAGTACCGTTACGGTATAAGAATGATGTGAGTAGTAGTGAAGAAATTGAAGAGTGAGACACAAGTTGAATCCAACTCACAACTTTTACCGTCTGCAGGTTCTCAGTAGAAATGACATCCAAATAAAGCACAGTCTCTTTCGTACACGGTAGTAAGCTGTAATCCAAGGTAACAGACTTTTTGTGGCAAGGTATATCACAGGCTTACGTTCAGTTAAATTAGTGAGAATACGGCTGACTGGAGTCTAGCTCCTTGCCTTATTCTAATCCCAGTAATGGTGGTTTCTGATCCTTCCTTCTACATAAGTGCAAATAACAGCTGGCCTGGCTGTAAAATATATTGTAGGTGAGGCTGCCGGAAGCTCAAATCCTTCACCTGGGTACAAACACGACTGAAGCCCAGTATAATGGCTATTGTCCTTCCTTTGTCTTTCTGCAGTTAAAAAGCAATTTTCACTTGTCACCCCGGAAGAATGGACAGTAGAAGGAGGTCTCACCTCAGCCTTGTTCCTTGGCTTATAACTTGGGACAAGAGCACTTGGCTACTCTGGACCGTGAAGCCCAAGAGAGAGAGAGAGCTGAGAGGAGGGGGCCTCTCTCTCCCCCCTGCTCCTCACTCCAGCTACCACATGACTAACTACTACATGACTAACTCTAGACTCACATGACTAACTACTACTAAACTAAAACTGACTAGGCCTGAACTGTAGTATATATAGACTATGGTGCTATCCCCATCTAGCGGTGGATGTATGTACTGCACTCTACAGGCTGTTACCAGGGATTTCACAGGATAAACCAGATATAAATGTATAAATGACATGAAATGCAATATGACATAAGATACAACAACTTTGCAGTGCCCACGTATACGAGTGGGACACTGCACTTGCACCATGCTATACAATGTACATTATAATCCATACACCATGCCGTACAATATACAGTATAGTTCATATACCATGCCGTACAATATACAGTATAACATCTACACTGTGGGGTTATTGTGTAAATTTTACGGTATGGTGTATGGATTATAATGTATATTATACAGCATGGTGCAGGGATTATAATGTATACTGTACAGCATGGTGTATGAACTATACTGTATATTATACAGCATGGTGCAGGAATTATGATGTATATTGTACAGCATGGCGTATGGATTATAATGTATATTATACAGCATTGTGTAGGGATTATGCTGTATACTGTAAAGCATGGTGTATGAACTATACTGTATATTGTACGGCATGGTGTATGGATTATAATGTATTCTGTACAGTATGGTGTAGCAATTAAACTGTATTGTACAGGATAGTGCAGGCGTTACATTGTATGCTCTTTGATGTGACTATTATCTTAGGTTTTCCTATCGCCCACCTTTGATGGCGTTGTGCCCAGCTTTGAGCCGACCCCACTCAGCAGCTGTCAAGGCTTAGAGGGAACACTGCTGACAACCGTAATGAAGTAGAGTTTCAAGAACTTTGGAACTTCTTGTTGACTGGTTATATTACACTTTATTTATGTCACTCTTGCACACTTTAAGGGCTTGTCCAGTGGGCTAATATTTTGTAACTAAGGGGCAGAATAGGTTAAAAAATAAAATGAGCATTGCTGGTCAACATTCAGGTAAAGCCTGGATATGCCTGCTCAACCAAACACTGCCAGAGGCAAGTCATCCCTGTGGCCACTGATTGGCCATTTTTCAGAACCATTGCAGTCGATGGAGCTATTCATATGGCCGTTTTCTTAGGGCTACTTTCACATCTCCAGTTTGAATTCCAGCAGGCTGTTGAGAGGAAAAACCTGCTGGAATTCTCCAGATCTGGCACTGCTAGATGCAGGCGGAATGTCTACCAGCCTCATTAAGTATAATGTGGTCTGGCAGAGATCCGTACGCATTCCGGCAGACAAGCGGATAACCGTCCGGACATAAACCGCTGCATGCTGCAGTTTGTGTCCAGCCGATCTTCCTTTTGTCTGCCAGAACGACCACGCCAGAGTTTTACACCAGAGGTGTGAAAGTAGCCTAACAGTCAGTGAATAATGGTTGTTAGAAAATAGGACATGTCCTATTTTTGGCTGTTTTGACAACCACTCAGACCCCATTGAATCAATAGCCTCACCACAGACATAGCTGGGAATAATTACTCCGCACGGGAGGCAGAAGGACCTGACACTCCCAATGTCATGATGTCACATCATCACACTGGGAGGGTTAGGTCTTACTGCCTTCAGTGAGTATTTTTTTTGTCAGCACTATCGTGGGGGCCATATATATGGGGGAGCTGTAATATATACCATTAGCAAATGAATGTGCTTATTGCGGAAAATTGTTCAATTGAAATGGGATTCAAGATGAGATACAGTCTATAGACTGGATAGGAGATAAGATATGGCCTCTTGCCTGTACACAAGATGAGATATGGCCTCTAGCCTGGATATGTGACGTGCCAGCCCCCGGGACCGATTGTTTCCCAGGTCTAAGGGAATGTCGAGTAGTGTGGTGTGGCCCTAATAGTCTCTGTGTTTGTCACAGTGCTCCTACCTGGATACTGTTGATTCCCAGTGTGGCCAAAATAACCTCGGCACTGGGTTTTGGAGAGGCCTGAGGGCTAGCCTCCTTCTACAGACTATGGACCCAGAACTATGGAGAGATCCCCCCCCCCTCCCCCGGCTCATTATTCTACAAAGGAAAAAATGGGAAGTTATTGCCTGTGAGTGATTACGTTATCCCGATGTGTTGATTAATTGTATCACATGTGTGTGTTTTCTGCATGTGATTTGCTAATGTAAAAACTGTCACAGTCTTCCACAAGGTCCCCAGGGGAGTGTACCTTGCTAGAAGACCTGCATAAAAGGCTGACATGTAGCCCCAATAAAGTGTTCCTGTGTGTGTGGGTGGGGGGAGGCTGCATCTACACTGGGGAATGCTATACGCTGTATACTCCCCTGGCTATAATCCCTGAGCTCTTTTAAGAGATTGTGTCTGCATCGCTCTCTGAAGGAAGAGAGGTTCACCCACTGGAACCTGGAAGCCTTGTCGTAGGTCCATGGTGGGTAAAAGACGGCGAGATCCGAAACAAGCTACGGCGGTTCATGGGGTCGGCAGTGCTTACGGTCAAGCGGAGTGCTTGGAGCCATCGGGAAGCACTAGGAGCATCCATCAACGGAGGTAACCAGTCGGGGTTTCAGGAGATCCGTTACACCCAGGGTTTGGCTCCGAAGCAATAAAGAGGAAAATAAAGGAGGAGGTGGAGAATAAGTTGAGTTTTAGGCTTTAACAGCTTTACTTACATCAACTTGTATACAGACAATATTCCGGCTTCCTCTTGGTTCTAGCAGGTTTTGTCAGAAATTGGCAGGCACACTTGAGTATTCTGCTTACTCTCTTTCTGCCAGGGGCGTAACTACCGGGGAAGCAGGGGAAGCAGCTGCTTCGGTACCCGGGCTTACAGGGGGCCCGGCAAGCACGTGTTGTCCTCGCTTCTCTCCTGGGTAATCAGCACGTATCCTCACACCTCTCCCGATCGCTAATTACACAGTTAATCGCACTGTCCTCTCGCCCTTGTCTATTAAAAACTTATTTATTCTTTCTTTCAGAAAAGCTTGCCCTGGGGATCGAACCTGCGACCATTAGGTTCAAAGGGAAGACATTTAACCACAAGGCTATATCAGCTGCATAAATAGCCAGATAACTAAAAAAAAAAAAAAAAAAAAAAAAATATATGACCTCTAGATGTGGAGAACTTTGATAGTGTATCCATACACATTACAGCTGCACCAGCACATTGTATATGGATGTAGCAGAGCTTGGTGTGTTGGGGCAGCTGTAATGTGTATGGATACACTATCAAAGTTCTCCACATCTAGAGGTCTTATTTTTTTTTTTAGCAATCTGGCTATGCAGCTGATATAGCCTTGTGGTTAAGTGTCTTGCCTTTCATCCTAATGGTCACAGGTTTGATTTTTTTTTTTAAATACTGGACTTTTACTTTACTGCCACAGGGGAGGAGGGGGCTATTGGCACTATGATATTGGCAAATGGGGGGGGGGGGAGATAGGAACTTCATATTGGCACACACATTAGGGGGCATGGGGAGAGGATGGCACTATGATATTGGGATGGGGGAAGACAGAGGCACTTGATATTGGCACATTATAGGGGGCACTATGGGGAGAGGAGCACTATGGGGGCATCTGGTGCTATATGGCTGGCTACTGGCACATTATAGGGTGGGTTTATATGGCTGACTACTGGCACATTATAGGGGGGGTTATATGGCTGACTACTGGCACATTATAGGGGGGTTATATGGCTGACTACTGGCACATTATAGTGGGGCTATATGGCTGGCACATTATAGAGGGGGAGCGAAACGCGCGGGTAGGGGGGGCCCAATACAAAAATTTGCTGTGGGGCCCAGTCATTTCTAGCTACGCCCCTGCTTTCTGCTGTGCTAAACTCGGCTCTATTCTGGCAGCTGGACTTTAGGATTGTTCTGGCATCTCTGGAGTGGGGTGCCTTTGGCTGTTGACCCCCTCGTGACAGTCTGTAGCTAAATATGCAAGGAGTCATGATGCTCTAGGAGCTGCTTCCATCTGGAGGGACTCCTGCTGCAGGAGGGGGGCCTCCTCTTGCTACATCTTGGCACATCTGCATCCAACGCTAGAATCCATAAGACTGACTAGACACTTCCTGCTGCCCCTCCCTTGGTAGGAAATAGGACTAGCCCATTTCTGCCCAAAACGGTGAGAATGGAATGATAAGTTCCATTCTATATAAAGATCTCTCTGCCATATATCTACTGCCACCTGCTGGTGAACCAGGCACATTGCATGTACAAAACAGTTTCATAACAACATTATGAATGCACAATGTAGGAGGACCTGGAATCAATACACAGATGATATTATGTGTTAACCATTAGCGACAGTAGCAGGGTGTAGAAATAGTAATACACCATTGGGGTATTACAGATACAAGATGAGATACGGCATGTAGCCTCGATATAAGTTGAGATACAGCCTCTAGCTTGGATATAAGATGAGATACAGCCTCTAGCCTGGATACAAGATGAGATATGGACTGTATCATGGATACAAGATGAGATATGGCCTCTATCCTGGATACAAGATGATATATAGCCTCTATCCTGGATTGAAGATGAAAATGTGGCCTCTACCCTGGAGACAAGATGAGATAAGACCTCTAGCCTGGATACGGCCTCTAGACTGGATGTAATATGGGATACCGTTGGGCATGGAGGCATACAGGTTCCGTATTTTATCCTGCAACACATTTGCCCACAGATGTTGTAGATGGGCCTGTAGATCCTGTACACTTGTAGGTTGGTGAATCTGGCATCCCAGCTGGTCCCATAAATGCTGGATTGGAGATAAATCTGGTGACTGGGCAGCCAAGGAAGTGTTGTAATCTGGAGAAGACATTCCTAGGAAACCCTTGCTGTGTGTGGTGAGCATAATCCTGCTGAAAAATGCCAGTTGGAAGACGCTAAGAAAAAAATACTATGCAGCTGCACTCTGCAAACACAAATAAAGTGCAATAATACCATAATTATAGAAAACATTCTGGTTCTAATACTACGCTTATTTTACAAATTTGAGATTCTTGGCAAACACATAATGGCCTCCATTAAATCTAGGGATGCAGGTACCAAATGCATGCTGAGCCCACTCTATACTTCTCCTGGTGCCAAATGGATTTTAATAAATACAATGAGAGCAAGCTACAGCTTTAAACTTACACTAATTAAAATCAGCCTATGGGGCAGAAAGGCTAGTCAGGGGTGCAAGATCAACAGGAGTCAGCCCCACCTCCAGCTCTAGTACGACTGTAAAAAAAAGGGGGGTCAGTCAGCACATCCCAATGTCCAGGTGCACACTGCCATGGCTAGAAACACAAAGAAAAAAAGACAATGCAAGTACAAATAAAGTACAATAATGTCATAATTATAGAAAACATTCTGGTGCTAATGCTACACTTATTTTATAAATTTGAGATTCTTGGCAAATACATTTTGTACAAAGTTATTTGGGCCAGTCTGACAAACGGTAAGGCCTCTTTCACACGGGCGTCATGTTTGACGCCCAGATAGGATGCGGGTGCGTTGCGGAAAAATGCGCAATTTTTCCGCGCGTGTGCAAACTTTTGTAATTCGTTTTGCACGCACGTTGGAAAAATAGCCATGTTTGGTACACAGACCCGAAGCCGGACTTCATCACTGAAGTCCGGTTTCGGGTTGATTATTCTGGAGATTTTATAATTTTCCCTTATTACATGGTTATAAGGGGAAATAATAGCATTCTTAATAAAGAATGCTTTGTATAATGTTGATTAAGGGGTTAAAAATAAAAAAACGTAACTTACCTTAGCCACTTGATCGCGTAGTTGGCGATCTGTCTTCTCTCTTCAAGCTTTAGCTACCAGCTAAAGGACCTGTGATGACGTCACATCACATGGTCCAATCACATGGTCCATCACCATGAAAATATAACATATACAGTACTTAATAAATTATATGTATCCCCAAAATGGTACCAAGCAAAACTACAACTCATCATGCAAAAAACAAACCCTCGTATAGCTATGTTAACAACAACAACAAAAAATATGGAAAAGAACGCAATAACTAGAACTAAACATACTGGTATTGCTGCAGGTGTACCAATTAATAGAATAAAGTTAACATGTTATGGAAAGAGAAACATTGCATTTGATTTGCAAAAAAAAAAATTAAGAACGTAAATGAATAAAGTATATTTACTCCAGAATGGATCATTGAATGCGATGATGGAAAAACAAAAAAGAAATTGCCTTGAAGGGTTAAGGCAAGTTGAATAATGCAATTCAACATACCGGTACTTATTTTCTGTCCTTTATACAAATCTAGATATATCTTCAGATAATCAGCAAAATATAACACAAACAGAGGCCTCGGCCTAGCAGTGTTCCCGGTGACGTCACCGACTCGGATGGGTGGGCTTTAGCACTGCCCTAGCCGTTTAACTGGCTAGAGCAGCGCTAAACCCCGCCCATCAGAGCCGGTGATGGCACTGGGCTCACTGCTGGGGTAAGCCTCCGCCTAGCAGTCCTTATGGAGAGCCTGGTACATCACAGGAACTTCATAAAATGCCATTGCCCTGTGCAGGGCTGCCTGGGTAAAAATGTCGCTAAGGAAACACAAACCTTTGATATCCCTTTTGTTCCCTATGTTATATTTATCCCCTATCCACAGGGTGCAGCTGTGATGTTTGCAGTTCCCGAGCTGAAGGGCACAGATTTAAGATCTGGGTGTTCAATCCTTATCAAAGCGTGACAGGTGCTTGAGCAATTTTCCTTTGCCCAGCAGCAAAGTCTCTTGCCAGAAACAAACTGTACTGACGTTATCTCATACCACCTTGATATGGTGTTAGGCCATCTAAGATGGCTTGTCTCCTACTCTCAGGAGTACTCTGGTGTGAAAGTTGTTTCCTAGGCAGATGAAACCTCAGAAATAAGCGTTCTCGAGCTGGAGGTCTGCAGAGACTCTCTCACACATGCCTTCTCCATTGCTCTGCTCTGACTAGAGTCACTAACCAGGGGTGGGCATTGGTCCATAACCCTGGCAACCTAACCCATGAAACAATAACTTCTTTACGCATAAATCACACTATTTAACTTGGCAGCTTGAATAAACTTTTGCAACAGCAATTAACTCTTTGTAATGCCCCAGTGACATACTGCAGTAGATGACCTGAATGATAATAGCAATGAATGAAGGAGATCTCATTGTGGCAATGAATCTTTTTGGTGACGGTAATGGCATTTGGGCAGAGAGGTGAAAGACAGCGAGCAGACACTTCGGAACTGACACTTCTCTGCAATACAACCCAGTGAGACAGTCAAGACAAATCAAAAAACAATCTCAACAAACAGACAAGCAACATACTTCAATACTAGCAGCAGTGAAAGGTGGGAGAACCACAGGTTCCAGGACATACTGACACACTTCAAATAACCTTAGGGCATTATACTAGTAATCTCACAAATCAAATAAAGTGGTACTCCCATCTTGCCAGGGGAAGCCCACTGCTAAAGGGGTTCCAAATGCTTTACAGTGTTAAGATTTAACAAGCTGTAACCATTTGCTAGGTGGGGCTGTGCTATCTTCCATTGCCAAGTTGTCTAGGAAAGTAGGACCTTCAGGATCCTGGACATGTATTAGTAGAGGACTGAGGGTATCTGCTGAGAACCTGTATCTCGCAGAGGAAAGTGTGGATTCAGTGGTGAGTACATGCAATATCTTCCCGGAAAGCTAAAAAGTCTTTCAGCCGATGATGTTAAAGCTAATCAACTCCATAGCACTTAGCACACAAGTTAGACTGATATTGTTAAGGCAGCTGTTTATGCCCACTACTCCTCCACTCCCAATGGGCACAGCCACCAATTTGCACACTGGCTCCAATGCTCTGGGTCTCTGGCAGTCCGGGCCTGTCAGCACCTCTCTTCCCATGCCCTGCGGGCTTCACAACACGAGTGGCAATGTTTTCCTCTTCATGTAGGCTGAGGTCTGCTTATTGCTGGCAATGCCTCTCACTGCCATGGGACATGCAGGAGCACTCTCTCCGGCTCTTAATGGACAACTTGTTTTTCCCCAGTCTACAGATGTAGCCAGATTTAAAGTCATAGCTGTGCGTTATCACACTAGTTTATCACGTTGGCTTAGTTTAACTATGGTATGTGCAAAGCTTCTAAAACTTGAAGTAAGTATAAGTTACACTGTCGGGATGACGCGCTGATGGAGTGTCCTGAAACACACTGCTTAATATTGTGATTGTGTTTCATTAAAATGTGTTTGTGCCTGAGTTCCATAAAGTTTCACAGGGAGGGGGAGGCTCTAACAAACCTCTCAGGGCTGACTCCGCCATGCTTTCTGAAGAGAAGAAGAAGGAGGAGAGTGTGATGTCTGAGGAAAAAGCTGCACCTCAGCAACCATTTTGGAGAGTTATCAAAACTCCAGAGTTAGTTCCATGTACCAGTCCATAGAAGGGAAAGATTACAGAAGATTCAGGAAACCCAGAGAGGGAGTGAGAATATTGGCAAAGGAAGGTAATTGTTGTTTATCAGGCTCTAGTCTCCTTTGCATTAGGTAGAGATTTTAAGCTACCAGCTGCCCACCATAACCAAAGACAGAAAGGCCTCCTGTCAGGAGATAGTATTCCTATAGAGCATACAAAAGTATATGACTATACAGTACAGCAGAGATATTACATTCCTCCAACCTGGAGAAACAAGGAATTGATTGTTATAGAGGAAAACTACCCCTCATGCAACTTTTGGGAACTAACCTTAACCATTGTAGAAGCTGCCTTGCTGTAAATTTTGCACACATTGATGACCTTTGGATTAACTTGAATTTGTTAAGAGAACTGGTCTCCTTATTGTGCGAATTTATCACCTATTTGCACCTTACGGCATAAACTGGCGTCACGAACACCAGGGACCCTGCCTCCACGGCACCTAAAAACGGATTCCACCAAGGGCACCTCAACAACCATCTGGTGGGAATCCCTGGACAACAGAGTGTGCCCCGAAGGAACTGGTGCTGTTCTTCCCATCACTGCATGCCGGCCCAGGGAGACTCTGCTAACAGTGAGTAAAACCAACTACGACCCCCATCGGCCCACCGTAGTTCACGTGTTGCCCCTGCGGCCCGGTCACAGCACTAACAATGATTTTAGTGTATGTAATAGTTTTGATGCTTCCAGAGACACTCCAGATAATGGTTCTCCTTACTCATCCAAGACGAACAAGACAACAGTTCTTATCTCAATAGAATATCAGGATGACCGACTCTAGAGATTTTACACAACTCCCCTCTGGGTCTGGTTTGCTGCTGCAGCCCTTCCTCGGTACCATGTAGCTAGTCACAGTTACACCTGAAACAGTTGGTGTAGACCCTGAGATCTCACAATGCACATGACCATGGACTGCTCTTCTGCTCTAAAGCAGTCCTGGATTATACAAGTGGTTGTGGACTATGAGGGAAGTAACTGTGCGGGAGCCACAAACCTGTGGGTACGGACTGCTGCTCAGTTGTGTCCTATAGTGGGTAATTAAACTGCACACAATGTAATTGTGAGCTGAACCAAGTGTGACCGGCCTTTCTGCCCACCTGGTAAATGCCTGAGAAGCGCAAAGCTGTAGTGACATGGTGTTTGGTGAGGCAAATAAGCAGTGACTGTGGCTGATACTATGCAACTGTATACCAAGGTGTGTGAGGACTGTGACAAGAGCAAGTCCTGTGAACTGGAGTGACACCTAATATGCCTACAGGAGAGAGTAAGCAGCAATATGGCTGTGAGTGTGTTTCCCTGTATACAGAATTTGGACTCCATAATCCACAGTCCTTAGGCTAGTTTCACACTAGCGCTTTTAGCCAGAAGCTCCTGCATTAACTATAATGGGGACCAGTGGAGATCAGGCCACAACCGGGCAAATATGTTCTTTTCAGTTGCTCGAATCTCGGCATATTGCTTATAATTAGTGTTGAGTGAAGCTGAATTTCCTTGTGATTCATGGTAACGAATCAATTTTCCCTGAAATGGCAGGAAAATAAACAAAACATACCTCATCCATTCGTGTGCAAAGAGGCCGCTACAGCAATTTTGATTGAAGATACTGTGCGATTTTGCGCAGTGTCTTCAATCAATATAGCCTTTTTTATTTTATTTTTTTATTTTTATTTTTTACCGGATTAACAACAATAAGCCCTCAATGTTAATCTCAGATGCCACGATCAGTGATGAACTCGGCATCTTAGGTGTTTCATGGGGGGCAGCGTGATCGCTGTTCCACGTCATTGCGCCCGATACATACAAGAAATGCGCTTCATGACCAAGTAATTTGTCACAAAGAGAATTTCCTTGTGAAATTCAGCAAAGCAGCCGAATCGAATTTTTCAGAACTTCGCTCATCTCTACTTATAATTATAGTTAATGGGGCTGGCGGGTATCAGGTAGCGTCCAGCAGTGCCGGATCCAGACTTCTCCGGCAAGCATCTCCCTGCCGGAGATGTCTAACGTTAGCGTGAAGCAGTCTACAGAAAGAACTTGAGCAATTGCTAAGAAAGCTAATTTACTAAAAGCCCCCTATGGCTGTATCCTTGGAACAAACTAAAATGATCCAGTATTTAGTAGCATGTGTTGGTATCATTTGGGACTAAATAACAGTATTATAAGGGCTGTTTAAGGGAGTATTATTTGGATACCTGGATTATTTTGGCAGTATAGTATATGATATTATATTATATATGGCATTATATAGCGGTATTACTGTAGTTTACAATCAAAGAGGAATTGGAGAACACCTTTAAGGATTTTTTTTACATGACACGTGGTAATGTACTGCATTAGGTACGCAGTAAATTTCCAGGTCTGTTAGACAATCTTGTTATGGCCGGGGTGGCAGCACCACTGTATGACATGATATTAGCTAACAAAACAATTCCAAGAAGCTACGGAAACCACAGAGGTTTATAATCTGCTGCTGCGTCCAAAACAACCTGCAAGTGGTAGCCCGGCTTCCAGAGCGCCGCACCAGATGAACTCTGTCTTGTGAGAGCAGCACATTGTAAAATACAAAACAGCGTCCTAACACCCTGTGCTGACAGCCGGGGATATTTAAAGCTCGTTACCCGGTGCCAGCCACTGCGCCCGTCATAAAAAATCTAAAAACATTCACGGTATGAAAATAAATTCTTGTGCATTCTGCTATTTTTATATTATTGACAGAAGCAAATAAACAACTTTTATAGTCGATGGAAAATTCTGTCCCAGATATAGTTTTTGGATGATTTTATATGCGGAAAAAGAAAATATTGCAGATTCAGATTTTAGACTCCTTTCCAGCAGGCCTCTAAATGGTTAACCCCTTGCCAATATCCACCACAAGTTTATGGCGCTGTGATCACATAAGGGTTGTGTAACCACTGTGGGGGGCTAAATGGGTGATGGCCGGTCACGACCCAGGGATGGGGGAAAAAAAAATCCGATCCTGCCAGTTTAACCCTTTTAATGCCATGATTAATAGAGATTAAATTAATCTCTCGTTTATCATTAAATTAATCTCTCATTTATCATTCAAACCCCATATACCTACCGTAATTCTTTTAGACCCCAGACCAGACTGCAAAATTCATTTAGACCCCAGACAGGTCTCAAAATTCAGACACCAGACCAGACCTAATTAAGATCTTAGACTATATCCCTATATCCATATCAGCATGGTAACGCCCCCATTGCTCATAGAGCCTCATTTGCATACATTAAAACACTATTTTTCTCAGCAATGCGGGCACATATGAACATGGGAGCAACACAGATTCTTCAGCTGCCAAGCGCACATGTAACAGGTCAGCCAGTGTCATAGGTACAAAACTGCTGACAGATGCCCTGTAGTGGTGTCTGAATTTTTTCACTGAACTCTTTGGGGGAGATTTATTAAAAGGGTTGTACCAAGTTTAGAAGTAACAGATTGCAGGGTGTCCGATCACTGCGACTCCCACCGATCCCAAGAAAACAGGTTCTGTCCCCATCATCTGATGGAGTGGCAGATCAAGCATGCGCCCTACCACTGCATTCACTTTCTATGGGACAGCAATAAATAAACAGGAGCTGTTCTCGGCTACCACCGGCAGTCCCATAGAGGATGAATTGAGCAGCAGGACATACGCCTAACATGCTGCTCCATCAGATCGGGGAATGGGACCCCTGTTCACAGGACTGGTGGGGGTCTCAGTGGTCGGACCTCCAGCTTTCAGTTAGTTGTCTTGTGGATAGGAGATCAATTCTAAACTTGGCACAAACCCTTTAAGGCCTCTTTCACACGGGCATCACGTTTGATGCCCAAGTAAGAGGCGGGTGCGTTGTGGGAAAATGCGCAATTTTTCGGCGCAAGTGCAAAGCTTTTTAATGCATTTCGCACGCGCATGGGAAAAATCGGCATGTTTGGTACCCAGACCCGAACCCGGACTTCATCTCTGAAGTTTGGGTTTGGGTAAAGTATTCTGTATATTTTATTATTTTCCCTTATAACATGGTTATAATGGAAAATAATAGCATTCTCAATACAGAATACTTAGAAAAATGTGGATGAAGGGGTTAAAAATAAAAAAAATTAACTCACCATATCCACTTGATCGCGTAGTTGCGATCTCTTCTTCATTCATTAGCTGTCGGCTAAAGGACCTGTGATGACATCACTGAGCTCATCACATCGTCCAATCACATGGTCCATCACTATGTGATTTTCCCGCAGCCCCATTCACTTCTATGGGGCCTGCATTGCGTGAAAAACGCAGAATATAGAGCATGCTGCGATTTTCACGCAACGCAGAAGTGATGCGTGAAAATCACCGCTCATGTAGAAATGAATGGGTCAGGATTCAGTGCGGGTGCAATGCGTCTACCTCACGCATTGCACCCGCGCGAAATCACGCCCGTGTGAAAGGGGCCTAAGCCTCTACGGCTGTTCTGGTGTACAAAAGTAAAACATTTTGGAGCAAGTCCTGGATTGTGCCAAAATTTGCAACTTTTTGCCCCTTTCTGAAACTGTGCCATTTTTGCAAAAAGTAGGCAGGGCTTGGGCGGGAGAAGGGTCATGGACAGGACCTGAGTGGCCTAACATATCTAACAAAATTTGGCCAGAAAATCTCACACGAGTCTTAATAAATCTCTGATTTGATTACTCGGGCATGATTGCTTTATACATATAGTATTAAATAAAAATTAATTTATTTTCTTAGGGCTGTTATTTTATCTTTATCTCTCGCTTTGTTAAAAATAAGAGGAAAAAAAATAAATTTGCCGAAAGGAAAAAAATCTCAGATTACTTGAAGCAGATTAATACTTAATTTCTGTCTGAAAATTCATGTTGTAGAAGAATTAGCAGTAATGGAGCAGCCGCTAAACCTTACGTCTCACCTTCACCGGGCTAATCACCCTCCACAGGGCTTGATTTAAGCTATGTGAAATGCCGTGTTTTATGTGCTGCACAATCAGGAGGGAATGTAACGTCTAACAGGGAATTTCCTTGGGAGGTGTTGGTACTTCTGGCCTCACGTGTTATTTTACTGACATGGAACATCTGGGCCACACGTCACATCGTACATTGAACACTGCGCATATTTAAGAGGATTATTCATACTGGATCCAGAACAAGACCAAAAAAAGCAGCTTGTTTCTGGTTTCTTTCCATCCTGTATGTAGCACTTCCTGCTGCTGGATCCAACCAAACCCATGATGCACTTCTCCTTCCTCTGCCACAGCTCCAGTACCGCCCCTAACAACACCCAGCTAGTCTATAGCTCCCCCCACCCACCTAGTTACATAGACACTCCCCTATCACTGCCCCTAACAACACCCAGCTAGTTTATAGCTCCTCCCACCCACCTAGTTACATAGACACTCCCCTATCACTGCCCCTAACAACGCCCAGCTGGTTTATAGCTCCTCCCACCCACCTAGTTACATAGACACTCCCATATCACTGCCCCTAACAACACCCAGCTAGTTTATAGCTCCTCCCACCCACCTAGTTACATAGACACTCCCCTATCACTGCCCCTAACACCCAGCTAGTTTATAGCTCATCTCAACCAGCTAGTTACATAGATTACATAGATACTCCCCTATCACTTCTCCGTCCATGGACATGACATCACAAGAAAAAAAGAGAGATCAGCATGGACATGGTCATGTGACCACAGCCCAGAACGGGAGATCGGAGAAATAAAGGTAAAAGAAATACATCACAAAATGACAGCGACCTTCATAAATGATTATTTTAAAGGAAAGTGATGCAAACTGGGTTTCCCAACTGTCCCATGACAGCAGATGTCAGGGTATATAATGATCATGCAGTGTAATTTCAACATGCCCAATCCTTTTGTTCTCAGGGTATTCCCATCTCAAACAATAGGGGCATATCGCTAGGATATGTCCCCATTGTCTGATAGGTGCAGGTGCCATCCGTCGGGCCCATATAAAAAAAATGGGAGCGGTGGGGTGGCCGGTTGTGCGCTGTGCGCTCCTATTCACTTCTATGGGTAGAGTGCTTGGTGGTCGCTGGACCTAAGGAAACCCAGGGTCCTCTAGCCACCACCTTCCCTGCTCCGTTCAGAAGACAGTTGTTCCTACTGATATGACAGATAGATAGATAATAGATAGATATGAGATAGATAGATAGATAGATAGATAATAGATAGATATGAGATAGATAGATAGATAGATAGATAGATAGATAGATAGATAGATAGATAGATTATAGATAGATATGGTCAGATAATCTTGTTTCACTACTTCCATCAACCCTAAGACAGGGACGTTAAATGGTCGGAGTGATGTGGACTCCATATCTCCTTCCATATCTGTCAGCATGTTTCCCTATTAATAGAGAACGGGCCGGTAACACTATGTCCTCATTAACTGCTCGATGTGGTCGGGAAATATAGCCTTACTATAAGGAAACCCGAAGAATGTGTCGAGCCACAGGCCATGGTGTGCATGGTGGGGGACACTGCAAGAATTTGCTGTTATGTTCATCCATGGTTTATATAGCATGAAGGGGCCGATTTTCATTCAGGATTTATTACTTGGTAGATGTCTTAAGACCTTCAGGGACCATGTCAGTGTCACCGGGAGTTAACCCCTGTATTGGAAGAGGTATTATGGGCGTTATGTGGAGTTATGTGGCTGACACTCCTCAGTTGCTGCATTATGATGAGCATACTCACGGGCGATGAAGAAGGTCAATGGAAACCCGTTGCATAATGTTAATTTATACCGCACCACAGGTCAATGTACGCTGTAGATTTTTTTTTTTACATGGTGTGAATGAAAGTTCTGAAAATTTCATCCACCGTCTCTGTCCCACGGAAATAAACTTTAGCAAATTCACAGTGTGGACTCCCCCACAGGGTTTGTACATGGAGGTCTATTATACGATTTACAGCTGGTGGAGACTTATTGATAAGAACTATGTTAGCGAGTGGGCAGACTAAGCCTTGACATTCAGCGCATGTTCATTAACCTACAGTAAGAGGTACCCCCATGACCTGAGCTACAGTTTCGGCCAAACATGGGAAATGTTTTTTTGGATTGTCATCAAAGTGTGCAAGACTGATGTGTCTGCTTATCACCGTATGATGTGTCTACATGGTGGGAACAGATGGTTTTTATTGTCTGGGTAGACGCAAACGGCACTTCATATGATGCATCATGTAACATGTAGGAACATCTGACAACTGTTTGAGAAACCTTTTCTCCAGGCTGTAAAATCATTCCAATTACCAAGAGCCACCGACATTTATTATCTAGCCTTCCTGTAACCTGATGGTCATTAGTCAACTATGCCTGGGCAGGTTGGCATCTAGTAGCTCCTCCTTGGGCCACCGTGTAAAATATTATCATACCTAGCTGTCCCAAATCTAACGCAATCACTGGAAAGATAATACAATGTAATAATGGAAACAGCATGATCTTCACTAGTAGAACTGGGAGCTGAGCCAAGCTAGACCTCCACCACTGTGATAGACAATAAACATGGACTGTTAATGAGATCTTACTGAGAGCTGCAAAATTGCACACTGAGATACATGCAATGACGATCCAAAGTGTAAACCGCACCCGAAAACTTTTATATATCTGCACATTGTGACTGCCAATGATTACCTGGGTCTTGGACACAATGCCATTTTTTCTGATTTAAAGGGACACTAAATCTGAAGTATATTTAAAATCTACGTACACCTTTGGAGGCAATTTTTGCTTATAACTGCATTTTACTCATTTTTGGCTAAAAATCATATTTTCAATCGGCCTTTATTAAAAATATTGAGCCATTCTATCACGAAGGGTTAACTGTTAACTGGTACTTTCACTTTCACTTTGTGCCGGTGTTCCGTTATTTTTCCCTACCCATGAACTTTCCCTTCCCTCTTCATTTCCGGTTCTGATGCAGCCGCACCGGAAGTGACGTTTGCCGATGTTGAAGGAGGTGTGTCACGCCGCTCGCTTACTGAGTGGCTGAGTAGGAGTCTGCCCAGGCGAGCGCGGCTAAGTGAACGCGCCTAGGGTATGGAAAACTCACGGCCAGTTGCGCATGCGCCCGAGGATAGTGAAAACTTACATCCCACTGCACACGCGCGGCTAACGCTTGATGGATCTTGTCTGATCTAGTGCCTAGGGTAGGAAAAACCCACGGCCAGTTGCGCATGCGCCTGAGGATAGTGAAAACTTACATCCCACTGCACACGCGCGGCTAACGCTTGATGGATCTTGTCTATTCTAGTGCCTAGGGTAGGGAAAAATCACGGCCAATTGTGCATGCACCGAGGGTAGTGCGCAATCAGCCGTGAGTTTTCCCTACCCTAGGCGCGTTCACAGTTAGCTGCGCTCACCTGTACTGACTCCTACTCAGCCACTCAGTAAGCGAGCGGCGTGACACACCTCTTTCCAAACCAGCAAACGTTTTCCGGTGCGGCTGCGTCAGAACTGGAAATGACGAGGGTAGGGAAAGTTCACGGGTAGGGAAATATAACGGAACACCGGTCATCTAATAAATCTACTAAGAGATCATAAACATTTATTTAAGCCACATTCTTATCCGTAACATAGGAACTGAGCTATAATGAGTGTTTTTTTTAGCTCAGAGAGCAGAGATAAGGAGTCCGTCTGCTCCCCAGATGACGGAAAAGGCAATCCACAGGCTGCTGCTAGAGCATCTCACCTCTGTACAGAAAAAAAGGGAATCCATATTTTTAATACAAACCAATTTAAAAAAAAAAGATTTTTAGCTCAAAATGAGTACAATGCAATAATAAAAAGAATTGCCCCCAAAGGTGTACAAAGCCTTTAAAGGGGTTGCCTAGTTTAGAAAAAAGTTTTTTGATAACTTATTAGCATTTCCCATGTTAATAGAGGCTCATCCATCATTCAGAACCTCAATCAATTAACTGGAGGACAAGATGGTTTTAAAGGGAGTCTGGTAAACCAGGCAGCTGAATGTAAAGATACCTTTCACTTAGTGGTCCATTGGTTCATTTTGGAGAAAAAAGTACTTTTAATACATATACAAATGAGATCTTAAGTGCACCGAGGGTGGACCTAAGCCACTCTGTGCACCATTTCTCCTCCTGATTCCGCTGCCAGCCCCTTTCTGTCAGGGCCTGGCGAGATGACCATGTAGGAACCTGGTCCTGTGAATCAAGAAGGAAAGGGAAAGGCTGGCAGAGGAGGTAGATGGAGCTAGGGTGCTCAGAGTGGCTTGGGCCTGCGCTCGGTGCACTTAACTGCTCATTTGCATAGAAATTAAAAGTATTTTTTCTAGAGAATGAAGCAACCGATTACTACGTAAAAGGTATCATGACATTCAGCTGAACTAGCCTGGTTTATCAGTGAATTACCTGGTGACAGATCCCATTAAAGAGTATCTCTTCTTCTGGAGGACCTAGCCTGTCCGTGATCTACACAGATGGCTCATTGATTTCCATGTGCACCATGTAATACTTTAATTTACCTGCGGTGGCACTGTAGAGGAATTAAACACTTGCTTCCATTTTTCCCCATAGAGTACAGCTAATCTCCAGGGTCATACGTAAAGCACGTATCCATCCTATACATGCAGTACTATTACTATTAAAGGCATATTGCAGACATTAGTAATAATCAGCATCAACTGCTCTCTGGTATGGGTGATGTATGAATACTGGAGGCTGTAATATGATTTTTTGTGTGTTTATGGACCTTTTGTCTTTCTATTGTTCCAAACCTGATATACAGTAAGGTTCTAAAGTATGCTCAGCACATTAGAAACATGGGGGGGTTACTGAAGGAGTTTATTTCAATTCTCCTCCATTGCCATATACGTGCAGCTAGCAGAATGTACATGTTGTATATTATCTTCTTTTTGGCCTTCAGATTCCTCTGAATTATGTGGTTACAGATAATAGATTTCACTGTTGTAAGCCCTGTTTCTGGGAAAGAGAATCTTATTCAAGTAGGGCTAATGCATTTCAGGAAAAATGTATTATTACCATCAGCAAGCCACGAAGCAAAAATAAAGATAACATTAAAAAGTCAAAACAAGTCCTAATTATAGCAAAAAAATATATTAAAAAAAAGAAACTGATGCAGTGTTTCCCAACCTGATTTTCCTGGACCTTGGTTAGGGTTTCCCTGAAGGACAAGGAAAGCAAGAGCGGTCACTATAATAACAGGGGTAGGGGGGTTTTAGGGATCATTCAATCGAGAAAAAATGTAAGGAATTAATGACCTAACGTATTCATCACCAGGGGATATTGTACAGTACTTGCAGCCTGTCACCACTAGAGGGAGCCTAGGAGACTTCTGCCTGCACCTACCCAGCTTACCCAGTTTCTGGATCACCATGCTGCCTGGCTGCCACATTTCATGTCCTCAGAATTACCATCTCTCATTTTGGGTGACGTTTACATCCCCACAGACCTCCCTATTTGCCTCCCAGCTTCTATCTCTAACTTTCTCTCTTGGCCTTTCACAACTTTTTAACTCTCCAATGCATATAGATGGTAACACACTTGACCTGGTCTTCTTCCAGCTCTGCTTGGTTTCGGACCACTATTTTTCCTCTCCCACCCTCTGTCCACAACCTTCTAACCTTCACTCTTACAAATTGTCATCTATGTCAGCACACTCCTACTTACCACACATTCAGAAATGTACATGCCATTAACACTAAGAAACATACATACTCTCTACAGTTATCCCTGTCCCTAATCTGTTCACTCTCCTGTCCTGATCTGGCTACAAAACACTATAATGTTACCCTCAGATGCATCCTGGATAAAGTAGCAGCCCCTACACGCAGAACCTCCAGAGACGAAAGCAGACAAACGTGCTTTCTCCAGCGATGCTACAGCTCTGCCCTTGATCTCGCCAAACAGACCTATTTCACAACCCTGATAGCCTCATTATCCAATAATCCGAAAAACTATTTCACTCCCTTCTCAGTCTAAAAGTGCAGGTGCCCATCACTGACCTCTGTGCTGAAGATGTGGCCACCTACTTCAAAGAGGAAAATTGGAAACATCCGGCAGGAAATTTCCTCCTAGCCACTAAATGTCATCAATCCCCCCTCCCCCACTGAATCTCCTCTCTTTGACTTTCCATATTTGACTGAGTCACAGAATAAGACTGACCCTATTCCCTCATACCTCCTCTAGTCTCTCTCAACGGCTGTCACTACTCACCTAACTAAAATCTTCCCTTCATCTCTAAACTCCTGGAGCTTCTAGTCTCCTGTCTACATTCTACAGAAACTGCCCTTACAAAATGACTTCTTGACAGCCAAATGCAACAGTGACTACTCTCTACTAATTCTTCTGGATCTCTCTGCAGCATTTGATACCGTAGACCACCATCTCATACTCAGGATGCTCCAGTCTGTCAGCCTAAAGGACACTGTGATTGTCTGTGTCCTCTCTCTATCTGAAACTGAATCTTTCAAAAAATGAACTTCTTGTGTTTTGTCCATCTACTAACCTTCCTAAACCTGACATCTCAATCTCAGTGTGTGGCACTATCATCACAGCTAGGCAGCACACCTGCTGTCTCGGTGTTATGTTTGACGCTGATCTTTCTTTTACCCTGCACCTCAAAAATATCTCTAGAATTTGCCCCTTTCTTACTGTGGAAATAGCAAAAACTTATTGTTACCCTGATCCCTTCCCGTCTGGATTACTGTAACTCATTACTAATTGGTTTCCCCCTGACAAAATTTTACCTCTCCAGTCTATCCTGAATGCAGCAGCCAGGGTCACCTATCTGTATAACAGTTACTCCGATGCCTCCGCTCTGTGCCACTACAGGATTTAATTTAAATTGCTCATTCTCACTCACAAAGCTCTCCACAGTGCTGCACCACCTACATCACCTCCTTCATTGCTGTCTACAGCCTCACCTGTGCTCTATGCTCTGAAAATGATTTACAACTAACATCCAACATATTCCGAACCTCATACTCACGTCTTCAAGACTCTTCCCAGGCTGCATCAGTCCTCTGGAGTGAGCTACTCCAAGGCACTTAGGCACTTAAACACATCTTTTTAGCGTGGCCTATGACATGTCCTAAGTTGGTGCTATATAAATAAAGATTATTATTAATAAAGGTCTTCAGAAAGCTTAATTTTACTTTTTTATTAATTGTATCTCTAATTATGTTCTTATCTTGAAATTTTGCAGTTTTACACACTGGTCACTAGAACAAAAGACTGTCACCTTCTGTTTTCTGCAGCACACTTGTCAGCTTTACTGTACAGAGTATGACAGATTGAACAGAGTCATGTCATCTCACTGCACATGCACACTGCTGGAGGCCTAGGTGAGGCAGGTAGTAAGTGTATTGCCACATGGGACATAAACTCTGTGGATTATCCGCAGTGGATTTGCATGTGGAAAATCTTCAACATTTATGGTAGCAGTAAAGTTTCCGAGTTTCCCAAATGTCACCCACATGCTATAGACATTGTTCACTTAAAAATTCTCCCATGACATGTGGAGTGAATTTTAAAGTTACAGCATGTCAGTTTATATTGTGGATTTCTGCCACAGATTTCACTTTTTGCAAAGGATGAAATCTTTCGCAAATCTGTAACATTCCCACACCGATTTTGCTGTTGTGGATTTCAGCCAGCTTTGTGGCAGATTTTCCACTATGGAAAATTCACCGGGACCTGCTACGTGTGGATATATCCTAAGGGTCATTTATGCAGGAAGATTTCTACATCAATCAACAATATACAGTAGCAAGCCAACCCGTGCTCGTCTAAGCATCTATTACACTGGAAGATAATCTCCAGAATGAACACCCGCATCATTCGTTCAGCACCTACGACTTCTCGTGCAGCCATTCGTTTTAATTATACCTCCTTTATTGTATGATCAGAGGCAACTTTGCGTGGGGCGTGATTCTTTGCTCAATCATCTGTCTGTGTAAAAGATCCTTGAAGGGTTCTCCGAGACCTAGAACCTCTGTCTATTGGACCAGACAGGGTGCAAAGGTTAATGCAAAAATGTCTGTCCCATTACTGGCGCTCTTCTCCACTTCCGTCCCTACTAGACAAGAAGTAGAAGCTCTCTACAGGCACGTCACTGCTGCTGGTCAATCAATGGCCCCCCGAGTTGACAAGGCTCATATGCTCTACCTTCACACGTTACCAGTCAGGCCACTGGTTGGCCACTGGTTGGCCACCGGCAATGAAGTCCCTGTAGATGGAGAAGAAAGGAGCTTGGCACTGTCGCTGGAGTTCATTTTCCCTGCTGTACTGTGTATACAGACAATATGTCTCCAATATGGCGGCCCCTAGGAAAGTTTTTATATTTAAGAAATAAACAGCTGTAACAAAAAAAAAAAAAAACAGAACCAATACATTATTTATTTTCTACTGACATATCTAATAGTGATGAGCGAAGGTATGTACAATTCGATTCTGCTGCTTTGCCGAATTTCACAAAAAAATTACATTTGTTATGAATTACTTCATCACAAATCGCATTTCTTTGTAAGTAGCGGGCACAATGACGGGGAACGGCAATCGCGCCATCCCCCTTCATTGAACCCCTCAGATGCCGCATTCATCGCTGATTTCTGCATCTGATGTTAAAATGGAGGCCTTTCAGGGGTTAATCAGGATTAAAAAAAATTGAAAAAACATACAAAACTCACCCTATCCATTTGCTAGCAGAGAGGCCATGGCGGCCATTTTGATTAAAGAAACTGCACAAAATCTCGCGCCCGACGTGATGACGACCAGCCAGCATGGTGATGTCACACATCAACCCGAGCAAGATTTTGTGCAGTTTCTTCAATCAAGATGACTACGATGGCCTCTCCGCGGGCAAATGGATAAGGTGAGTATGTTGTTGTTTATTTTGCCACCGATTCGTTATCATGAAGTGCGGGGAAATTCAGTTTCACGGTAAATCAAATTTTTCTTAAATTCGGATCAAAGTCAATTTGTTTGGCTTTCGCTCAACACTAATATCTAGTGAACAAAATAAAATTATGGACAGAGGAGACAATTCTTTTAAGTTGTGGTTCAGATGCAGCCTTGTGAATTTATGAAGCGGGTAAAATTGGTACTTCAAGGCTACAGTGAACCAGTTAAAATATCAGAGAGACACCATTTGTCCTCTGAAAGGTGCTTCCTTTAGCGCACTTGGAATCAGCCATGATGGATGAAGGTTTGTGGAGAACCACAGAGCACTGTTCTCCTCTGATTGTTTTAGGAAACTGGTAAACAACCCCATTTGAGCGTCTAACTTCTGTTTCTAAACCCCCGCATCCATGTTAATGTTCTGGTTGGCTTTGCTCGGGTCTATGTTATTGTTGTTACACCACATATTTATTAATATAATGCTCCTGTAGCCCCGAGGACTATGGTTGAGTTGAAGTAACAAGTTACAAGCAGGAGAAAAGAGCTGTGGTTTGGCTAATTCTCTCGTAGACATTGAACAGCACATCTGGACAGGAGATCATGTGACGCGTACGAACGCCAGAGAGTGTCTTGAAGGTCTACATAAAAAACATAGGCTCTAATATGAGCGAGGGTTTTAACACTGCCATTTCCAGCTTCTCTTCACAAATCCATATGTCTCTATTTTATATCTCTGATGACTTTATATTATACAATATTGAACGCCAAGAGAAATTTGCACTTAGTACATGTCCTATCATAGGTTACAAGTACAGGTGTAGCTCGGGTTAAGCATTGGGGGGGCATAAAAAAACACATATAAGGCCTTGGTGGGCCCATAACGAATACTGTAGGGATTGAATAATGTTACCATAATATTACTTAAAAATACCCACCACACATAGACCAATATTACCACCATACAGTAACCATATAGTGTTGCACGGGCACTTAAGTGATTACAGTACGGTTATATCCACAGACTTACAGTTGACACAAGCATTCTTTGATTGGACTTGATAATTTTTTCAGTTTCTCACTTTTCTATCATCCGCCATTTCTTTTCATAACCTACACATACCTTCTATTCTGCTAATGCCCCGAATTCTGTGCTTATTGTTGCCCAATTAATGAATTCATTAATAACTCCCTAAAAATAGTGCCACTTAGACAGATTGAGCCTCTAAATAGAATAGTGCCAGATACACAGTGTCCCATATAGTGCCCAGATGGTTATAGTGCACCACAAAATAGGGAGATTTTGTACTCCACAGAGTACAAATACTCTACAGACTAATAATGCCTCTTTTATGCCCCAACAAAGTAATAATTCCCTCTGAGTGTCCCCTAAAAAATAATAATGTCCCTGAATGCCCCTCTTAAGTGCCTCCTTAAAAAGTTATAGTGCCTCTAACTGTCCCCTTAAATAGTAACAATGCCCCTCTGTGTCTCCTCAAAAAGTACCAATGCACTTAAAAAGATATAATGTCCCTAATTTGCTAATTCTCGGGTTCCACTTCTGCCATCCAAGATGGCCGCATTTCTTCTCTGACTTACCCAATGCACACTGTGCACCAGTAGGCCTAAGGCTTCTTTCACACTGGCATTAGGATTGTCCAGCAGGCTGTTCCAGCAGGGGAACAGCCTGCCGGATCCATACTAACTTTTGCACACGTGTGCTGCTGGAAGTCTGCCCCCGTCCCATTGACTATAATCGGGATGGGGACGGGAGATAAGGCCGCAGCCCGGGCAAACATGCCGAGAGGTGGCCAGACAAAAATCCCAGCATGCACGAAACAGCCTGCCGGACAATCCTAATGCCAGTGTGAAAGAAGCCTAAGACACTTCCTACTTGTGCAGCCCTGCTCTTGGATTGGTCAACACTGTTCATGTAAGCAGTGTTTGTAGTACCCTGGAGCAGAGGTACTTTGAAGTCTGGACATTTGTAGACATTTACCTGTTTTCCCTATGCAAAGTCATCAACTCCTTACTTTATTTCACTTTAAAGGGTTAACTTACATTGACTTATACGGTTTAATATTGTGTAACTGCAATATAAATATATATATATATATATATATATATATATATATATATATATGAAAAAATGAGGCAGCACCACCTGTAAGTAGCTGGGTGCAAAGCTCCAAAATGGAAAAACCACTCCAAAATGTATGTAATAAGAAAAATAGAGCAGCACTCCAAAAGTGGATAAAAAACAAAAGTCTTACTTTATTCACCCAAAGGCATGGCAACGTTTCAGCTCCTGTACCGGAGCCTTTCTCAAGCAAACTGTGCAGTGCATACAAACATTATATAGTCAGTGAATGGTGACATCATCATCAAGCGTCATTACAATTCATTAACCCTTTACATATATATATCATTAAATCGGTCATATAACAAACTCCACAAAGTGTTGTCCCATAATTAATATAGATGTTCATCGGTGCAATATACAGTAATTCATGTGTTACAAACATTACTTAAATTAATTCATCAGTGATTCCGTACAAAGTCCATGTATCAAAAAAAGTGCTAGTGCATAATTAGTTAAAGTTTCTAATCGTCACAGGGAGATGACGATACTCCAGGCACATACCCCTGTCCGGAAGCTTCAAGGCGACTACAGGAGAAACATTCAGCGCCGTGTAAGTCGGCGTCCGGAAGTGTCGTACTGCGCATGTCAAACAGAGCGTGCGACATGACGTCACCCGCTGTTGAGCGATACGCACATACGTCATCCCATCTTCCTGCCCTGATATTCCCGTGTCTGCGCAGTGCCACACATACAACTCAGGCCGCCATCTTGGCTGAGGGATGTCTTTTGATGTCACCTCACTGTATACCTCTATTGAGCATACGAGAGGTTTGGAGGCGGTTGAACATATGTTGACATTATCCACCATATCTGAGGAGGGCACGCAGTTTATTTTGCGGCTCTTAAGGATTATTCTGGACTATAATTACTTCCTCTTTGAGGACACTTTCTATAGACAAAAAAGGGGCGTGGCGATGGGGTCTAACATGGCCCCAACGTACGCTAATATATATATGCGAGCGTTTGAGGAGGACGCCGTCTATGGATCGCACCACTTCCAACATGTTTTGGTGTGGTGACGGTACATAGACGACGTCTTCCTCATATGGACTGGATCGGAAGTGCAGCTACATGCATTCCACAACTATTTAAATGACGTACATGAGTCCCTAAAGTTTACGTTAGTGTACTCGAGGGAAAGTCTTCAGTTTCTAGACACAGAGGTGGTATGGGACAAAGGAAAGTTTGAAACAAGATTGTTTGTCAAACCAACTGATCGTAATACAACTTTAATGTATACTAGCAATCACCCAAAGAGGATGATTCAATCCTTGCCATATTCACAAATGTTAAGGGCCAAACGTATTGTGTCAAATGAACTCGAGGTGGAACAAACATTAGACGTCATGGTAACTAAGTTCAAGCAACGTGGCTATCCGGATCCCTTGTTGGGAAAGCACAAGAAAAATGTCTCTGGTTTGGACAGAGGTTTGTTATTACATCAGAATAGAATTAAACCAACAAAACCCCGTATTCCGTTTATTTCTATGTACACGGAGAGCAGTCAGATAATAGGGTCCATCATTAAAAACATTGGCCCATTTTGGGAAAATCCATTAGAGATGTACCTGAATTTGGTAATCCCCTTTGTTCTCCTACAGGCGATCCAAAAGCCTCAAGGATCAATTAATTAGAGCTGACCTTGGACCAAGGAAAGTAGTAAGACAGACGACTCTTTCACACCCAAGCACGGGGTGTTTCCCATGCTTGGGATGTGTTAACTGTAAATACATAAGAAAGAGTAGAGAATTTGTGCATCCCATCACGGGAAATACATACCCTATTAGACATCATTTAACTTGCAATTCGAATACGTTGTATACATATTATCATGTCCGTGTGAGGTCTTATATGTTGGTGAGACATCCACAGACTTGAAAACTCGCCTTAATAATCATAGAAACACGATCCGAAAAAATCGACTTGATCTACCAGTATCAAGACATTTTCATGACAAAAACATAGCGAAAGGGATTTACGATGCTGGATAATTGACCATGTACCTATACCCAGACGGGGTGGTAACAGAGTTGCCCTTTTAAAAAAAGGGAACTCTACTGGATTTACACACTGGGTTCTCTGTCCCCCAGGGTTTAAACATTGACTATAGATTGGGTTTGTGTTGAGGGAAATGCTTGCCCTGCTTCTCCCCCTTCCCCCTCGGAGGGTTCACACTGTGAATATTGTTGAGTGAGATAACTGTACAGTATAGTTTTCAAAAAATATAAATGCTTTAATGAATCTTCTTTCTCTTTTGTTCTTCGCAGGGAGACGGCTGATTTCCAGTCATCTATTGCCCCTAGAAGTGATGCAACAGGCGACTCTTGAGGACATCGTATTAGTGTCCAATTAAATCCCGTTTTGTCTCTACAATATTTTTATGGTGCCTGATGATGGTGTATGTTGTATCCCTTGGAGGAGAACCCTCCTTTTGCCAACACTGTGATTTGGGTCAGGGGCCTGTTATACACGGGCACTTGATCCTCAGTACCCTATGGTTGGGGGTGGGCGTGTGAAATATCACGTCGACCTCTGACATGGGATTATAGTGGGCAGAGTATCCTATGGGTGAGTTGTGAATGGTTCGGGCTGCCGTCAGTGTGTATGTGGGCACCGGATACGGTTTCCCTCAGCCAAGATGGCGGCCTGAGTTGTATGTGTGGCACTGCGCAGACACGGGAATATCAGGGCAGGAAGATGGGATGACGTATGTGCGTATCGCTCAACAGCGGGTGACGTCATGTCGCACGCTCTGTTTGACATGCGCAGTACGACACTTCCGGACGCCGACTTACACGGCGCTGAATGTTTCTCCTGTAGTCGCCTTGAAGCTTCCGGACAGGGGTATGTGCCTGGAGTATCGTCATCTCCCTGTGACGATTAGAAACTTTAACTAATTATGCACTAGCACTTTTTTTGATACATGGACTTTGTACGGAATCACTGATGAATTAATTTAAGTAATGTTTGTAACACATGAATTACTGTATATTGCACCGATGAACATCTATATTAATTATGGGACAACACTTTGTGGAGTTTGTTATATGACCGATTTAATGATATATATATGTAAAGGGTTAATGAATTGTAATGACGCTTGATGATGATGTCACCATTCACTGACTATATAATGTTTGTATGCACTGCACAGTTTGCTTGAGAAAGGCTCCGGTACAGGAGCTGAAACGTTGCCATGCCTTTGGGTGAATAAAGTAAGACTTTTGTTTTTTATCCACTTTTGGAGTGCTGCTCTATTTTTCTTATTATATATATATATATATATATATATATATATATATATATATATAGTCATATATATCCTGCTAATTTGCACTGTGTTTGAACAGTACTGTGGAAAGGGTTAATGAACACTGAGAGAATTTTGGAACTTTCTAGCTAATAGTGAGAAGCTGGTAATTTTCCAAAGCTACCATAAGGTTTAAAGAGTAGCATGTTTTGGAGGTGAAAAGCCAGACTTGTTTACCACCAAAACCAGACAGACTGACCTTTTGAGTGCTTGGTGCTGCTATGTTATTATGTCTGGAAACCTGTTTTTGTCTGGTAAAAACTGCTCTGTCATTGCCATTGAGTATCACTGAAGCTCTAATACTAGTCTATGAGAGACAGCAAGTGTAACATTGTATTTGTTTGTGCTGAGCTTCTCCACTCCTCCCACTAGAAGGTTCTAGTTCAGCTAGAAACTGTATATTAGAAAAGCAGTCAGGGCCCCTAGTGTTCTGCAGTTAGGGAACAGAAGAGGATTCTCTGCCAGACTATTGAGTGACCAGAAGAAAAAACTGAACTGGGGATACTCTGCCACAGACTGTAGGCCTCCAGCCTTTGGCCAGGGAACCAGCCTTCTGAGAGAGAGAAGGACAGCTAGCTCAGGCCTTTCCTCAGCATTGAACACTTATTCTACCAGGGAGGAGAATGGAGAAGCCAGCCCTATGCCTCGTCTGAATGGCTTTGTACCTGAATTCCTCCAGTAAAGAAGAACACTGGTTTACTGCAGACCGTGACTCTCTAGACTCATAATATGGCATCCATATATTTCCATGGGGCGCTGCTGTTTAAAAATAAAAAAAAAGGCATTTTCCATGGGGCCCCATTTTATGGATGTATTCACTTCCATAATATCCAGATCTGAAGGGACTCCAGTGTGGCTCCAGTTCTGCCATGTGTATGAGGTCTAAGAGCCCATCAGCGCATGCAAGTTTCACTATTTGGGTCTATTCACACGTCCGCAATTCTGTTCCGCATTTGCGGAACGGAATTGCGGACCCATTAATTTCAATGGGGACAGACGATGTCCCGGCCGGGTCCGCAATTGCGGATCCACAATCGCGTTCCCGAAAAAAATAGAACATGTCCTATTCTTGTCTGCAATTGCGGACAAGAAAAGGCATTTTCTATGAGAGTGCCAGCGATGTGTGGTCCACAAATTGCGGAACGCACATCGCCGATGTCCGTGTTTTGCGGATCCGCAAAACACACACGGACGTGTGAATGGACCCTTTAGGTGATGACCAACCAAGGGCAGACTGGCCATAGACCCTACAGAGAAATTTCTCAATGGGTCGATGCCCAGGACGGCCACCTGAGCCATTCTCAGTCCTCACAGCTGCTGGCTGGGTACGTAACAATCTGAGATCCTAGCAGTAATTAATGTGAGGAGTATCAGGTACTTATGTACCTGGGCAGCAGTTGCGGGTGTCCTCCTGAATTCAACTGTATCACCAACCTCAGGACAGCAATACAGCTGAAAACTGTGTTGGGGGCGGGGTATTTTGGGCTGGACTGTGGTATTTGGGTCTGCTGGACGGTATTTTGTGCTGTGGTATCGCTGGTCCTGCCCACTTCTGTTGTTCCTCCCTACTTGTGTTGTCCCTGCCTATTTGTGCTGCCCCACCTTCTGTCAATTTGGACCCACCTACAGCATGGGGTCACTTTTTTTTTTTTTTCCTGGGCCTCTTTAAGTTTCTAGTCCACCCCCATTGAAATGTTACTCCATCTATCAGCATCTTATATTTCACCTCTGAAGAGATCTTCATTTGCAATGTAATCGCAGATAAGAAATCGTGATGAGCGGCAGGGGCAATTATTGAAATCGCGATATTTCGCGAATATTTGGGCGAATACTCATCAGATTATTTTCTTGATTGGCAGTGTAATATTCGCGTATTGCGTGCAAAATATAAGCGTGGGTCACTTTTGCTACAATTTTTAAGCTGCTAGAAGTTCACTGAGACTGGAGAAAATGGTTGGCATGGCAGAACATTACAATAGCTTTATATGCAGATAGAGTGCGCCAATATATTCGCAATTAATGCACATATTTTTGCGCAATATGGGCAACTTCACATTTAGCAGGTCGGACTACATATTACTGATTGGTGCACTAAGTATTGTTGTGAACTTGTGACATCACAGCACTATGTCTGTAGCATGTATGTATGGACAGCAGAACCTATCGCACTACCTAACACCCTGCACTGGAACCTATCAGCTACACTATATCACTATCTAACCTACACTGACTATCTCCCACTAACTATCTGTATTATATATATAAGCTATCTAATTAACTAACTAACTAACTAACTAACTATCTAATGTAATGACAAAGCACAGAGCACAGCAATGACACTGCTCTCTCTCAGAACTGAAAAAAACTGCAGAAAATGGCTGCTGTGGGGTTTCTTATATAGTAAGGGATAGGCAACTTTCCTATTGGTTGCTAGGGATGTTGCTGAGCTCAGACAAAGACATTGCAACCTCTCATTGGCCCACATGCAAGAAGCAGGGAGGGATCATGGGTTCAGATCGAAAAAAAATGCTGAATATTCTCAAATACGAATGTATAGCACTATATTCTAAATATTTGCGAATTCTCGAAGTGCCGATATTCGTGATAAGTATTCGCGATTAGAATATTCGTGTCCAAGACTAATGAGAAACACATACAGTAATGACAACCAGCCATAGGCACCATGAACATTGCCATCTATGGTAGGAAATTAATTTTTCAAGGAAATGAACAGAAGGTACAGTATGGCTCTGGATTTATAATGTACTGAGGAGTATCTTCTATTCAAGTCAGTCCTATGATGATGTACGTACCATACATTGCTCAAATAATACACTCATACACTGTACACATAAACATAATAAATAGTGCCTGAATTCCAACACAAGTGCTTAATACTATTCTATCAATAATTCAAGAAATGTAGTTGCATCCTGTGCACCAAGTATGGATCCAGAATGCAAGAGGCCACTGGCAGGTGCTCTGTTGATCAGACTAGTGGCACCCCCTAGTAGTGGTGCACATAGACCCTCAGGTCCATGTAACGTAATATGTTTTAAACTCACTTAACTTCTCTTCATTGTTCACACCCTCCAACCACCATAAGATGTTGTACCACGAAAAATATTCTACATTTTTCAAATTAGCGCCTGGATCTGAACTTTTTTGTAATTTCATCAAATTAAAAATGTAGTACAGACACTGAGTTATTCAATAAAATCTATCTGTATAGCGCCACCTGCTGTTTGTTTTTTCCCTGTTTCTCTGTCCATCTCAGTGATATCACTGAAGTGAACGCACATTGTTCAGTTGCATCCTTCAACTGCCACCAGCCATAACTAGTTAGAAGCCGTGACAAGTACAGGAAGAGAAATGAAGGAGAAAGGACATGCCCCCTGAGCTGTGATGGCTACAGTGAGAGATCTGCAGTAGAAAGGAAACACGTTGTGAGAAAGGACACCACGCCCAAAATTGTGATGGGGAGCTGCAGCACAAAGGACACTCCCCCTAGTCGCCTTGAAATAAATCTAGCAGAGCAATTAGAGCAACAAATGTGTAGATCTCTGGATCCATGTGAGGTCCAGGGCTGGTTCTAGCTTTGTTAGAAAGAGATTGGCATCTACTAGGATGTTTTTCATTACATACATTTATCATGGGATAACCCCTTTAATGACTTAAAATCAAATCAGTATGCATAAACCCACAATCTGCTCATGCCCTATAATATCTTTAGGTTAGGCCAGGGATGGGCAAATGTGGCCCTCCAGCTGTTTCAAAACTACAACTCCCATCATACAAAGACTGCTTACAGCTATCAGCCTACAGAAGGGCATGGTGGGAATTGTAGTTTTACAACAGCTGGAGGGCCGAGTTTGCCCATCCCTGGGTTAGGCTATCAATATTTTATGGGTGAGAATCCGATCTCCAGGACCTCTGACAATACAGTTCACCAGAATCAGCACCAGAGTCCTTGCAATGTGGATTGTTTCTCACATCAATACAGACTAAGCATTGTGGAGTCTCAGTGCCATTGTACAGATCACACCTGGGGTGTGTCCCTGGCTTCATATACTGACCACGTAATGTCACATGCTTGTGACCCCAGTGTGTCAATGAACAGGTCTGGTATAGGAGGGCTACATCTGTGTGAGTTATCTAAGTTGCCCCCTGGTCTTTCGCATCTCTACAGGGATCTGGTCTCCACTGCAGGGGAACCACCAGGACGTTCCCTTTTGGAGTAGTCTCCATTGAGTGACAGCTGTGAGAGCTTTGCACTTTGGATTGCTGTGTTGAGACTCTTAAATGAGGCTCTGCGGTGTTTTCTGTAGCAGGTCTCCCTGAGATCAGCTATTGTTTTATTTAAGTAGTCGCCAATGCATTGATTCCCACTCTGCACTGATGAGGGGCAACACCCCGAAACAGCTGTCTGTGGATGGCTACCTAGCTTAGGTTTTCCCTGTCACATCCTTAAAGCTTGTAAAAAAGCGGTATCTTGACATAGGGGCCACTTAATATGGTGGATTTGGTGATCTCTGTAATGGAGACACCCCTTTGCTCGGTTTTTCTTCCTTTGAGGGATATCTGGCTTTCATTGTGTTGTAGCCCAAATACTGGGGCTCCACATTTATTTTGCATAGGCAGAATTGTAGTCAGCACAGGGTCCGTATGATAAACAGGCTGAGGTCAGGGAGGGCAGAGCACGTACAATACGGTTAACAGGTCGAGGTCAGGCACAGAAGATCAGGGGGAGGTGCTTATAAATACCCACGGAAGGCTAGCCATAGGCTGAGGACTAATCAGGGTACTTGTGTGCTGGTCCTTTAGGAGTCAGAGAGAGCATGTGTGCCATGCAGGCAGAGTGGACTTCAGGCAGGAGGTCAAAGGGACCAACCGCAGCATGAAGTGGACAATGCACACTACTTCGGTGGATGTGACCACCGTGAAGGAGCAGAGAGCAGTGTTGGACTTGGGTATCTTGGGCCCACCATAGGAAATTGCTCTCTGGGCCCAAACTCCATATCATAAGTAAGGTGTAATGCATCTTGACTCAAAGAAACAGACCCTAGTGGCATGTCATTAGATCCAAATGCATCTCCAAATGGGATGTTTCTTCTGGACCTTTGGAACCACTTTGGCTTCAGAGACTGGGCCCACTGGAGGATCCTCTGATATTCTGGTGGGCAAGTCCAACCCTGGTAGAGAGATTCTGGAGGGCAAATACCAGTGATAGACCACTGGAGAAGCAGAGCAGCAGGACAGGTGGGCATTCTGGCAGGTGGGCCCACCAGGAGCAGGTAGATGTCCTACAGCAGTATTACTATATATTTGGTTTATTC
Source organism: Bufotes viridis (assembly GCA_033119425.1). NCBI lineage: Eukaryota > Metazoa > Chordata > Amphibia > Anura > Bufonidae > Bufotes > Bufotes viridis. The sequence continues at coordinate 42,771,486 of CM065592.1, read as the reverse complement.
TTGTACACCTTATCAGAGCTGAAAGCAAAGAGGGATTAAACCGGGGACTGTAGCCACCATTATTTAACACAGTTAGCTTTGTGGGACTTTTTGAATTATTTGGACATCCCCTTTAAATCAAACCATATGCTACAATTTTTTGGGATTTCCGATTTACATAAATTGTAAGCTTGGGGCGGCTAGAAAACATGATGTATTTCAGCCTATATCTCCTGTTTTCCCTAAGCTTTTCTGTAGAGTTCTGTGTGCATACCCTACCGTGCTCAGTACGTAGTTGGCACAACCACCTCCGCCGTCATAAAAAGGAGTTGACGGTCAGATGACCCCTCAGAGATATCCGTTCCTTGGGGTAAACACAGGACATTTGTAGAAACCTTATTACTGCTCTCCTCTGTAATCCTCCTCATCATGACGATATCACAAGATGTGATTAACAGATGGGTATCCACCTCGAAACTCGCCGGATAGGCAGCGGTCCAAAGCAAATGTTGTTTCTTCGCCACTGCCCGTGACTTGCTTATTCATCCAGCTCGTTGCGAGTGTTTCTGCTATGTTAATTTACCTCGCCGTTTACGTTTCTCAGTCATCACCAGCTCAGGCCTCAGTTGCCGGGGTATTTAGATCTCTGGTAAGCTGATCCGTTTTGCTGAACTAAGGTTTTTCCTTTTTATATAGGATTCCTGGCAGATGCTTGACATAAGCTTTCAAGATAAGGATTTGGTTAACCCTTTAGGTACAGGAAGGGCTCTCGTAAAAGGTAAATATGACTCTGGAGTTTGGATCTGCAGAGGGTGGTGGTCATATTTATGGAAAGATCATCGTATATTCGTCCATAGGGTTAAAAGACACATGTTGCTGCCAACCTCATGTGTAATTAGCCAAATCTGCCAGTCAATTAGTAAAATAATTCTTAAGGAAGCGCTCCCACAAAAAAATAATTATCTGACCTGTTAGAAAAGTGCATGATGTAATCTATAGTGAAGGAAATCTTCTTACCAGTGACTGTATTTGAGCTATTCCCTCCCTTCTGATCCTCAGCTGTGTCATGTGACTACCACTCTAACTCTCCAAATAACACATCATTTTATGTGTGGACAGGAAGCCAGTTTCTCTATATATTCCTATGGGAGCCTCAATGTCAGTCTCATAGGAATGAATAAAAAAATAACTGATTTCCGGTCCTCTGTCAGATGGAGTTTAGTGTGTTGGTCACATGACAGCTGAGAATCAGAAGGGAGGTTATAATTCACAAATACAGCAAGAAGATTACCTTCACTACAGTTTACATCATGCACCTTTCTAACAGGTCAGACAATAAATACAAGAAAAAGGGGGTCAGTCAGCACATCCCAATGTGCAGGTGCACGTCGCCATAGCTAAAAACATGAAGAAAAAAATACAATGCAACAGCACTCTGCAAACCAATTAAAGTACAATAAAGCCATAATAATAGAAAAATTCTGGTGCTAATGTCACGCTTATTTTGTAAATTTGAGATTCTTGGCAAATACATTTTGTACAGAATCATTTGGGCCCATCTGCCACATGTCAAGGCGATCTCTGTAAGACGGGAACCTAACACTAAATTCTACCTGTAATGTGCCATGATGGCCAAAATAAAATTCAGGGAGTGCAGGTTCCACATGCATGCTGGGTCCACTCTGCCTTTTACCATTTTTGGTGCCATAATGGCCTCCATTAAATCCAGGGAATGCAGGTACCAACATGCATGCTGAGCCCACTCTATACCTCTCCTGGTGCCAGACTGCTTCTAACGAATGCAGGGAGAGCAGGCTACAGCTTTATATTTACACCAATTAAAATCAGCCTATGGGGCACATAAGCTGGTCAACAAATATGTTTGCGGGAGTGCAACTTTAATAGTTAAAATTTTTCCAGTGATCTTCCTACCAAACTGTCTACATAGTCACCTAGCTGTGGTTCACCTGAATAAAACGCTGATTTTCTTTTGTTGATCTGAGGGTCCATTTCTGAGTTACGATACTGTCTCTCAATATGCCAATTAGGCCTTTGTTACAACCAGGATGCCACTATTGCTCTTGTTGCACCCAAGCTTTGCTCCTTTCTGAGGCTTGCCCCTCCCTCACTACTTTACCACTGCCTGGTCCTCCCTCACTACTTTACCACTGCCTGGTCCTGTCAATCAAAGCTTTGAGGGAACAGCTGACCACAGAAAGGAGTGGTTTCAACAAGAGCAATGGTAATGCCCTGATTGCACAAATGGCTTAATTTGCGCATTAAGGGGATGGAGCCTCGGATCAACTAAAGAAAGACAACATTTTAATCAGGGGAACCCCCCGTTATGAACCCTGGTTTTGTCACTCATAAATGAAGGACCAGTGTGACTCCTACTTGCTAACAATAAAGTTCTATCAACAATAAAGTTCTATCATCACCACCAATCTGAAGCAGTCTCAGATTGGTGGTGATGATATAGCAGTCTGGTAATAAACAGGCAGAATGACAGTCCAAAGCAAGATGGAGCCCAAATCATGGAACAACAGGTTTTAGCAATCAAAGAGAGTAATAAACTCTTAACGGCCATGTACACCTTTGGGGGCATTTCAATATTTTTTTTTAACTTGGTCTTTATAAAAAATATGGCACCCTTTTTTCTGTACAGATCTGAGATGCTCTAAAATCACCCACTGTGTTTTCCGTCAGACCAGGAGCTGACGGGTTCCTTATCTCTGCTCGCTGACATTATAAACACTCATTGTCGCTCAGTTCTTATCTTGCTGATAAGAATGTGGCTTAAAAAGGGGTTTATGAGTAGTTTAGAGATAAGGTTTATTAGATGACCTGCACAAAGTAAAAGTAAAAGTCACACAGCTAGAAAAACATTTAACCCTTTGTGACAGAACGGCTCAATATTTTTAATAAAGGCCAACTGAAAAAAATTATTTTTAGCCAAAAATAAGTAATGCAATCATTAAAAAAATTGCCTCAGAAGGTGTACATAGCCTTTAAGCAAGTCAGTGTCAAAACCATGGAACCACAGGTGTTAGCAATCCAAAGTCATAAAGCAATAATAAGGTCAGAAAGAAGTCCCAGAGTTACCACCCACAACGAGGCAGTCAGAAAACAGCGGGGCTCAACAGAGAGAGGCATAGACTAAATTTAAGACTAAACTTAGACAAAGCCTGCAGACAAGGAAGTGACTTTAAATCCACCTCCATAAAATCATATTTGGGTTCTAACTGCCTTGGCAACCCAGCAGGAGAGCCATACTGAGTATCATGTGAGCAAGATACTGTAGTTAAGTTTTGATCTGTGGGGATCGAGGTGCTGGGACACGGACTGATCACTGAAATGAGCACTGTGCACCTTCAGCTATGATTGGCTCTGTTCGCTGTCCTTTTAACCCATATGTGCTCCGTATACCTCCCCGAGCCAAAGGAGCATGGTGCCCACCTGATCACTTCTGACCCTTCATTTCAGTGATCGGTGAAGGTCTCAGCACCTGGAACCCCACCAATCAAAACTATGCAGGGGATACACAGATCTCGTAAGTCCCCACAGCAGTACCTAATATAGGCCCTCCTTGCCCCAGTTTCCCAGTATGCTTGCATCGCACACTCCCTGAATAAAGCCTCTTTCACACTTGCGTTCTGAGGATCCGGCAGGCACTTCCGTCCCGCCGGATCCGTCAGAATGCAAGTCGCCTGAAAACATTAGAAGACTGATCAGGATCCTGATCAGTCTTCGAAATGCTTTGAGGTTACTATGGCAGCCAGGACGCTATTAAAGTAGTAGAAGTAATAGTGGGGAGCGGGGGAGCGGTATACTTACAGTCCGTGCGGCTCCCGAGGCGCTCCAGAATGACGTCAGAGAGCCCCATGCGCATGGATCACATGATCAGGGCGCCCTGACGTCACTCTGGAGCACCCCGGGAGCCGCACGGACTGTAAGTATACTGCTCCCCCGCTCCCCACTACACTTTACCATGGCAGCCGGGACTTTAGCGTCCTGGCTGCCATGGTAACCATTGAGAAAAAGCTAAACGTCGGATCCGGCGATGTGCCGAAACGACGTTTAGCTTAGGGCCGGATCCGGATTAATGCCTTTCAATGGGCATTAATTCCGGATCCGGCCTTGCGGCAAGTGTTCAGGATTTTTGGCCGGAGCAAAAAGCGCAGCATGCTGTGGTATTTTCTCCGGCCAAAAAACGTTCCGGTCCTGAACTAAAGACATCCTGATGCATCATGAACGGATTTCTCTCCATTCAGAATGCATTGGGATAATCCTGATCAGGATTTTTCCGGCATAGAGACCCGACGACGGATCTCTATGCTGGAAAACAAAAACGCTAGTGTGAAAGAGCCCTAAGAATTGCAACTTCACAGATTTCTGAGGAATTTATCATTTTATTTTTTTATTAAATGGAAGAAATTTTTAAGAAAAAAAATAAAATAAAACGTTTTCCTTCACTTCACCCACTTTATCCGACTTCTATTTTAGAAAACGTGGAACAGGTGCTTCACAAATATGGCGTTCATTCTGAAGACCAAGGGGGAAACTTATCATCCCCATACTGTCACAAGGAAGGGGTGGGGAAAGTGCAGAAATGACTCCACCCACACCTCTGTTCCTGCCTACTTGCACTTACTAAGTAACAGAGTGCAGCTGGGCGGCGGTCCCTGACCTGAGTAATTGCGGAAGAGACAAACGAGACAGACAGCACATAAGGCAGTAGCTGCGGCACCTTTTGCTCAAATGGCTTATATTTCACCTATACCGTCCCCACTTTCCAAAAATAGGGTGTAGAGTGTTCTGGGAAATTGGCGCTGGCAGCTTTATCACCATTTACGCGAGTTTCGTGGTGTAAATGATGACTAAAAGGTACCAGCTGGTGTTGATTTCTTTCCAGGTACACAGAGTGCCAGAGGATTAGCCGAAAATTAAATTAAGCACATCCTTTGGTGGCACAGGGAATATCATGACCAGCATTGTTCATAAATCATATTCATATTTTAATAATAGAATGATAAATTTCCTGCTTCCCTCCACACATTACATTCTAAAACTGTCTGACTGCAGCCACCACTAGGGGGTGCTCAGTGCATAAGAATTTACACAGCTGCAATTTAACTTAATGGAAGCTGTAAATAATCTCTTTGCACTGAGCTCCCCCTAGTGGTGGATGTCAGAAAATGCAGTGAATCTATGTCAGGAACAGGAGAAGCAGTTCAGCACTGGTCTTCCCAGGCCCATAGTTGTCGTATGGTCTGTCTCCATGGTAGGTAAGCCACTGTTACTACGGTTTGACATATCAGAAGTTTTCTGAAGTGCCAGTTGCCCTTTAAAGGAAAATAAATGCAATATTAACCATATAAAATAAGGGGGATTATCTTGCAAAATCCCATAATACTTGTTATAAAAATGAACTTGGGTGTCCGGTTTGATTTCCATAACCTTGACATGTGTGGATATCACAAGTACAATCACTCCTGCCCAACGAGTCTCCTGAGACAGGCGCTGAAGCCACAGAACTTCCATAGCTTGTAGTCATACTCCAGGAAAGTGAAACCGTGCATAGGGTCTAGACTACACATGTCCCACAATCCTCTGTAATAAATTTCCACAATGTGCATGTTACATTCCTGGTCCCCGGAGCACTACAGGAACTGCTACCAATCGGATGTCTTTATTTCTTTCCTGATTTATTTCTTGACAAAGATACAGATCTCTTGGATTTTCAATGTTGTTCCGTAGATTGATAGAGAACAATGTGGAGAGAGACGTGGAAGATGAAACGGCCAGAGTTTCGTTGCTTAGATAGGAGAACAAAACAACTAAAAACGAACCCATTTAATAAATAAAATACTGTACATTATATATATAGTCACGTGAAAAAGTAAGTAAAGTTTGTGATACGAGGACTGGTAAATAGTCAATCTCAATTTAAACGGTATATAAAGATAAATGGGATAGAACAGAACAAAAAAATTATAAATTGGCTTTTATATCATTCTTCAAACATTTGTTTCCTAAGTACAAAATTAAGCAATCTTCATTGGCCCTGTTCCCACAATGTTTTTTGGCGGTTTGTCACGCTTTTTCATTTCAAAGGGAAGCGTAATTTGCTGTTTTTCCAAGCTGAAAAAAAAACAGCGTGGTTAAAAAGAAGCAACAATCTCCATCTTGGAGCCAAATCCACACCGATTCTCCCATTGAAATGAAGGTGAAGATGAAAAAATGCACCAAAACAGCCCAGAAAATCAGCATTGATTCCGCACTAATTTTTTCAGCGCGTTTTCAAAATCTGTCGTGTGAACATTCCCTAAGGCTAGTTCATACCTGCGGTAAATCTTTTCAGCAGGCTGTAACGGAAAAAAAACAGCCTTCCAGAGTTCACCGTATCCGACCTAGCCAGATAAGACCGTTCAACCCCAGACCCCATTGACTATTATGGGATGCGGCCTCTTTCAGGCATGAGCACCAGGTTTTGGCCAGAAACATTGGTGATCATGCCGGAGACTGGCTAAATCCCTGCCAGATCCTATTATAGTCAATGGGCTCTGGCGGTCCACAGCCCTATCCGTCTACTAGGGTGGCCAGAGGTCCGGTTTTCTGACCCCCTTTCCTCAGGGCCTGGACAAACGCAGGGATGTGCAAGGGTATCCCTTGCCCCTTAGGAGGTTTCTACGAAATTTGTCCCTCTTCTAGAGCAAGTAGTAATGACACCAGTTGCAACGAGGACTTGGAGTCCCTTTTAAAGACGGTAGTGTTGGTACCCAGGGGTAGGATTGCCAGAGTGGTGTAGACTGGCCTACAATGTCTCTGTAGATGTTATAAACACGTGTAACAGTGCTTCTACTTGGATACGGTTGGATCCCAGACATGGTGTAGTCCGAAGCAGTGCAAAGGGGTAGTTAACTTAGATGGTGTAGAACAAAGTTAAGTCCAGACTTGAGTAAACTTTGAACGGTTGCTTTTACTTGTAATAAACGATAATCCAAACAGTTTCCAGACTTTCTCTTGGTTACCAGCGGGTTTCAGTATACTTTGGCAAGCAAACTCTCACTGCAAACAAACTCCTCTCTGCTGTGTAGTAGCTCTCTCAGCTCAGCTATGTTAGTCATAGTAGTCTTGCTGTGGATAACACTAGGAACATCTTGTTCTGGTTAGGAGTACCTCAAGCTCACTTATGCTTGGGTTTGCGCAACCTCCAGTGATAAGGCTGGCGTAGGACTAACAGAACCTGTCCAGAGAGGACCAGGCCTGCCGTATTCCCCTAGCAGGGGTTAAGTCAGACGGACTCCTCACACAACCTCTCCCCAGGAGGGGAAAAGCTAGACTAACTTGCTCACTAGCTAACTCCTCCTATCTTTCAGCTCCCTCTAGAAGGAGAGAGAATGGAAAATCCAGTCCATCCCCTGTAATTACAGTAGCTCTGCCAAACGTATCTGCCACCCAGTGGTAGACCAGGTTATTACACTTGAACCATACAGTTACATAAGAATAAATATGCACAGTACACAGATGGGATCAAATACATTTGATGATATAAATTAGCTCGTAGAAAGTGGTAGCGAGGTGAAAAAGGAGTGGTAATGGCACTCTGGGTCATTACAGATGTCCTTTTTGATCAGCTCATGCTCATACAGCAGACGTGCAATACTGTCTTTGCCCCCTCTCACCCATATAGTGTAATTCAGGGATGCACACCAACCACAGAAAACCCCCATGCAAGAACATAACATTGTATGGCCTCCTGTATTTCCAACTGCTAATTTCATAGAACAAACAGTATATTCACCCTGAGCTTACCTGACTGGAAAATGGAAATAGTTGTGATTATACCGTACATTACCTGGTGACAATATAGATTATCTGACGGATACACAGTTGTGATGTTGCAAGAACTTACAGGTACTTGGCATAAAGTGAGGTATGGCATCACAAATACTTACTTGATACCTACCTACTATATTTGTGATGTCACAGTGCTTTCCTTACTAAAACCCACTTGCGTTGTTACAGTAGTTGTGAGTGAAACCAACTTGTGGTGTCACAGTAGTTACCTGTCTGAAACCCACTTGTGATGTCACAAGAGTTACCTGTCTGAAAGCCACTTGTGATGTCACAGTAGTTACCTGTCTGAAACCCACTTGTGATGTCACAAGAGTTACCTGTCTGAAACCCACTTGTGATGTCACAGTAGCTACCTGTCTAAAACTCACTTGTGACGTCACAGTAGTTACCTGTCTGAAACTCAATTGTGATGTCACAGTAGTTACCTGTCTGAAACCCACTTGTGATGTCACAGTAGTTACCTGTCTGAAACTCAATTGTGATGTCACAGTAGTTACCTGTCTGAAACTCACCTGTGATGTCACAGTAGTTACCTGTCTGAAACCCACTTGTGATGTCACAGTAGTTACCTGTCTGAAAACAGCTTGTGATATCACAGAAGTTACCTGCCTGAAACAACCTTGTGATGTCACAAGAGTTACCTGTCTAAAACTCCCTTGTGATGTCACCGTAGTTACCTGTCTGAAATCCACTTGTGATGTCACAGTAGCTACCTGTCTGAAACCAACTTATGATGTCACAATAGTTACCTGTCTGAAACCCACTTGTGATGTCACAGTAGCTACCTGTCTAAAACTCGTGACGTCACAGTAGTTACCTGTCTGAAACTCAATTGTGATGTCACAGTAGTTATCAGTCTGAAACTCACTTGTGATGTCACAGTAGTTACCTGTCTGAAACTCACTTGTGATGTCACAGTAGTTACTAGTGTTGAGCGCGAATATTCGAATAGCGAATATTAATCGCGAATATCGCAACTTCGATAATTCGCGAATATTGCGAATATACTGCTATATATTCGTTATATCGAATATTCGTCATTTTTTCCATCTGAACAAATGATTCCTCCCTGCTTAAAATGCTTGTGGGTCAATGAGTCATCGGCCCACAAGCAAGAAGCAGGGAGGAATCATGACTTTAGATGTTGAAAAAAGACGAATATTCTAAAAAACGAATATATAGCACTATAGCGAATATATTCGTTTTGACATTTTTTAGAATATTCGTCTTTTTTCCCCCCTCCAAACAGTACAGTTAAACCCCTTTGGCATACTCCTCCCCACAAGCGTCCCCGTCACCATGGGAACGCCTGGTGGTTAGAATATACCATCGGATCTGAGTTAGATCGTGAAAACTCAAATCCGATGGTATATTCTAACACAGAAGCGTTCCCATGGTGATGAGGACGCTGAAGTTAAGTATACCAACACGCGCATACATACCGGCTCCCTGCTGCCTGGAGGCACCTGTCCTCTGACAGGGCACTGTGATCTGCACTATTAACCCCTCAGATGCCGCACCTGAGGGTTAATAGTGCGGATCACAGCACCCTGTCAGAGGTCGGGTGCCGCCGGGCAGCAGTCTTCTCCCACTATTAAAATCATTAATGGGCAGTGCGCCTAATTCCCCCTCACCAGTATTACAAACAATAATTAGTGGCCAGTGCCGATCCCCCTATTAAACATCATTGGTGGCCAGTGTGCGCCGACAATCCCTCCCCCATATTAATTATCGCTGGTCAGTGCGCACTCAATCCCCCTCCCTCCCCAGTAAAAAATCATTGCTGGCAGTGCGCCTCCCTCTCCCCCCTCCCATCATTGGTGGCAGCGGCAGCTCAGATCAGAGTCCCAGCAGTGTAATGCTGGGGCTCCGATCGATTACCATGGCAACCAGGACGCTACTGCAGTCCTGGCTGCCATGGTTGAGTTAGTCAGCATTGTACTTACCTGCGCTGGGCCGCGGGCGCTCCTCCCCTCAAACTGTGAGTTTGAGAAGAAGGACGCCCGGCGGCCCAGCGCAGAATACAATGCTGACTAACTAACCATGGCAGCCAGGACTGCAGTAGCGTCCTGGTTGCCATGGTATCGATCGAGCCCCAGCATTACACTGCTGGGACTCTGATCGAGCTGCCGCTACCAATGATGGAGGAGAGGGAGGCGCACTGCCAGCAATGATTTTTACTGGGGAGGAGGGAGATGAGTGCGCACTGACCAGCGATAATTAATACGGGGAGGGATTGTCGGCACACTGGCCACCAATGATGTTTAATAGGGAGATCGGCACTGGCCACCAATTGTTGTTTGTAATACTGGTGAGGGAATTAGGCGCACTGCCCATTGATGATTTTAATAGTGGGAGGCGCACTGCTGCGGCGACCCGACCTCTGACAGGGTGCTGTGATCCGCACTATTAACCCCGCAGGTGCGGCATCTGAGGGGTTAATAGTGCAGATCTGAGTGCCCTGTCAGAGGACAGGTGCCTCCAGGCAGCAGGGAGCCGGTATGTATGCGCGTGTTGGTATACTCTAACTCAGCGTCCCCATCACCATGGGAACGCCTCTGTGTTAGAATATACCATCGGATTTGAGTTTTCACGATCTAACTCAGATCCGATGGTATATTCTAACCACCAGGCGTTCCCATGGTGACGAGGCGCTTGTGGAGGAGTATGCCAAAGGGTTAACGAATATGGAATATAGCTATGCACTAGCAGTGCTAAGTTGAAATCGCAATGCGAATACTTTAAGTTAAATTAATCGCATTGTGATTTCAACTTAGCACTGCTGCTATATTCCATATTCGTTAACTTCGTTCTCATTCTAGCAAGCTGACCCATTATAAACCCAGCTCTAAGTTGAAATGCAATGCGATTAATATAACTTGAATTAATCGCATTGCGATTTCAACGTAATTCCTCAAATCCGACAGTACATTTTAGTATATGGAGACGTTCCCATGGTGATGGGGACGCTCCATGAGCACGAAGTTATGGTTGGCTTGGTAGAATTAGCGAATAGCGAATATGACGAATGTATTCGTCATATTCCTCAAAACGAAGATAGCAGTATTCTACATCTTCGTTTTAGCAACCTATTCGTCAACTTAGCTATTCGCTAATTCTAGCAATCAAATAGGAAGGTTGACTTACCAGACAGCTGTGTTAAATTCGCTATGCGATTTTTTTTAATACAATAATTATATTACTTAATAAAATTATTATATTATATTATATTATTATTATTCTATTTATTAAAAAAAAAAAATCGCATAGCGAATTTAACACAGCTGTCTCTATAGTCAACCTTCCTATTTGCTAGAATTAGCGAAGTTGACGAATAGGTTGCTAAAACGAAGATGTAGAATACTTCGTTATCTTCGTTTTGAGGAATATGACGAATACATTCATCATATTCGTCATCCTCGCTAATTCTAGATATGAAACCAATAGGAAAGTAGCCTTAAGTTAAAATCGCAATATGCGATTATTTAAATCGCATGTTAATCGCGATAACTAGAAAAATGACGAATATTCGATTTCGACGAATATGAAACGAATATTCATACGAATATTCGCGAATTTCGTCGAAATCGAATATGGCACCTGCCGCTCATCACTAGTAGTTACCTGTCTGAAACCCACTTGTGATGTCACAGTAGTTACCTGTCTGAAACTCACTTGTGATGTTACAAAAGTTACCTGTCTGAAACCCAATTGTGATGTCACATTAGTACCTGTCTGAAACTCACTTGTGATGTCACAGTAGTTACCTGTCTGAAACCAACTTGTGATGTCACAGTAGTTACCTGTCTGAAACCCAATTGTGATGTCACAGTAGTTACCTGTCTGAAACCCAATTGTGATGTCACAGTAGTTACCTGTCTGAAACCCAATTGCGATGTCACAGTAGTGCCTGTCTGAAACTCACTTGTGATGTCACAGTAGTTACCTGTCTGAAACCAACTTGTGATGTCACAGTAGTTACCTGTCTGAAACCCAATTGTGATGTCACAGTAGTTACCTGTCTGAAACCCAATTGTGATGTCACAATAATTACCTGTCTAAAACTCACTTGTGATGTCACAAGAGTTACCTGTCTGAAATTTAATTGTGATGTCACAGCAGTTACCTGTCTGAAACTCACTTGTGATGTCACAGTAGTTATCTGTCTGAAACTCACTTGTGATGTCACAGTAGTTACCTGTCTGAAACTCACTTGTGATGTCACAAGAGTTAGATGTCTGAAACTCACTTGTGATGTCACAGTAGTTACCTGTCTGGAACTCACTTGTGATGTCACAGTAGTTACCTGTCTTAAACTCACTTGTGATGTCACAAGAGTTAGATGTCTGAAACTCACTTGTGATGTCACAGTAGTTACCTGTCTGGAACTCACTTGTGATGTCACAGTAGTTACCTGTCTGAAACTCACTTGTGATGTCACAGTAGTTACCTGTCTTAAACTCACTTGTGATGTCACAAGAGTTACCTGTCTGAAATCCAATTGTGATGTCACAAGAGTTACCTGTCGGAAACTCACTTGTGATGTCACAAGAGTTACCTGTCTGAAACCAACTTGTGATGTCACAGATAGTTACCTGTCTGAAACTCACTTGTGATGTCACAAGAGTTACCTGTCTGAAACCCAATTGTGATGTCACAGTAGTTACCTGTCTGAAACTCACGTGTGATGTCACAGTAGATACCTGTCTGAAACCAACTTGTGATGTCACAGTAGTTACCTGTCTGAAACCACTTGTGATATCACAAGAGTTACCTGTCTGAAACTCACTTGTGATGTCACAGTAGTTACCTGTCTGAAACTCACTTGTGATGTCACAGTAGTTATCTGTCTGAAACTCACTTGTGATGTCACAGTAGTTACCTGTCTGAAATTCATTTGTGATGTCACAGTAGTTAGCTGTCTGAAACTCACTTGTGATGTCACAGTAGTTACCTGTCTGAAACTCACTTGTGATGTCACAGTAGTTACCTGTCTGAAACTCAATTGTGATATCACAGTAGTTACCTGTCTTACACACTCTTGTGTTGTCACAGTAGTTACATGTCTGAAACCCAATTGTGATGTCACAGTATTTATCTGTCTGAAACTCACTTGTGATGTCACAGTAGTTACCTGTCTGAAACTCACGTGTGATGTCACAGTAGTTACCTGTCTGAAACTCACGTGTGATGTCACAGTAGTTACCTGTCTGAAACTCACTTGTGATGTCACAGTAGTTACCTGTCTGAAACTCACTTGTGATGTCACAAGAGTTAGATGTCTGAAACTCACTTGTGATGTCACAATAATTACCTGTCTAAAACTCACTTGTGATGTCACAGGAGTTACCTGTCTGAAACTCAATTGTGATGTCACAGTAGTTACCTGTCTGGAACTCACATGTGATGTTACAGTAGCTACCTGTCTGAAACTCACTTATGATGTCACAGTAGTTACCTGTCTGGAACTAACTTGTGATGTCACAGTAGCTACCTGTCTGAAACTCACTTGTGATATCACAAGAGTTAGATGTCTGAAATCCAATTGTGATGTTACAAGAGTTACCTGTCTGAAACCCACTTGTGATGTCACAAGAGTTACCTGTCTGAAATCCAATTGTGATGTCACAGTAGTTACCTGTCTCAAACTAACTTGTGATGTCACAAGAGTTACCTGTCTGAAACCAACTTGTGATGTCACAGTAGTTACCTGTCTGAAACTCACTTGTGATGACACAGTAGTTACCTGTCTGAAACCAACTTGTGATGTCACAGTAGTTACCTGTCTGAAACTCACGTGTGATGTCACAAGAGTTACCTGTCTGAAACCCAAATGTGATGTCACAGTAGTTACCTGTCTGAAACTCACTTGTGATGTCACAGTAGTTACCTGTCTTAAACTCACTTGTGATGTCACAAGAGTTACCTGTCTGAAATACAATTGTGATGTTACAAGAGTTACCTGTCGGAAACCCACTTGTGATGTCACAAGAGTTACCTGTCTGAAATCCACTTGTGATGTCACAGTAGTTGCCTGTCTCAAACTAACTTGTGATGTCACAAGAGTTACCTGTCTGAAACCAACTTGTGATGTCACAGTAGTTACCTGTCTGAAACTCACTTGTGATGTCACAGTAGTTACCTGTCTGAAACCAACTTGTGATGTCACAGTAGTTACCTGTCTGAAACCACCTTGTGATATCACAAGAGTTACCTGTCTGAAACCCAAATGTGATGTCACAGTAGTTACCTGTCTGAAACTCACTTGTGATGTCACAAGAGTTACCTGTCTGAAACCCAAATGTGATGTCACAGTAGTTACCGGTCTGAAACTCACTTGTGATGTCACAGTAGTTACCTGTCTTAAACTCACTTGTGATGTCACAAGAGTTACCTGTCTGAAATACAATTGTGATGTTACAAGAGTTACCTGTCGGAAACCCACTTGTGATGTCACAAGAGTTACCTGTCTGAAACTCACTTGTGATGTCACAGTAGTTACCTGTCTGGAACTAACTTGTGATGTCACAGTAGCTACCTGTCTGAAACTCACTTGTGATGTCACAAGAGTTAGATGTCTGAAATCCAATTGTGATGTTACAAGATTTACCTGTCGGAAACCCACTTGTGATGTCACAGTAGTTACTTGTCTCAAACTAACTTGTGTTGTCACAAGAATTACCTGTCTCAAACCAACTTGTGATGTCACAGTAGTTACCTGTCTGAAACTCACTTGTGATGTCACAGTAGTTACCTGTCTGAAACCAACTTGTGATATCACAAGAGTTATCTGTCTGAAACTCACTTGTGATGTCACAGTAGTTACCTGTCTGAAACTCACTTGTGATGTCACAGTAGTTACCTGTCTGAAACCACCTTGTGATATCACAAGAGTTACCTGTCTGAAACCCAAATGTGATGTCACAGTAGTTACCTGTCTGAAACTCAATTGTGATGTCACAGTAGTTACCTGTCTGAAACCACCTTGTGATATTACAAGAGTTACCTGTCTGAAACTCACTTGTGATGTCACAAGAGTTACCTGTCTGAAACCACCTTGTGATATTACAAGAGTTACCTGTCTCAAACTAACTTGTGATGTCACAAGAGTTACCTGTCTGAAACCAACTTGTGATGTCACAGTAGTTACCTGTCTGAAACTCACTTGTGATGTCACAAGAGTTACCTGTCTGAAACCCAAATGTGATGTCACAGTAGTTACCTGTCTGAAACTCACTTGTGATGTCACAGTAGTTACCTGTCTTAAACTCACTTGTGATGTCACAAGTTACCTGTCTGAAATACAATTGTGATGTTACAAGAGTTACCTGTCGGAAACCCACTTGTGATGTCACAAGAGTTACCTGTCTGAAATCCACTTGTGATGTCACAGTAGTTACCTGTCTCAAACTAACTTTTGATGTCACAAGAGTTACCTGTCTGAAACCAATTTGTGATGTCACAGTAGTTACCTGTCTGAAACTCACTTGTGATTTCACAGTAGTTACCTGTCTGAAACCAACTTGTGATGTCACAGTAGTTACCTGTCTGAAACCACCTTGTGATATCACAAGAGTTACCTGTCTGAAACCCAAATGTGATGTCACAGTAGTTACCTGTCTGAAACTCACGTGTGATGTCACAGTAGTTACCTGTCTGAAACCACCTTGTGATATCACAAGAGTTACCTGTCTGAAACTTACTTGTGATGTCACAAGAGTTACCTGTCTTAAACTCACTTGTGATGTCACAAGAGTTACCTGTCTGAAATCCAATTGTGATGTTACAAGAGTTACCTGTCGGAAACCCACTTGTGATGTCACAGTAGTTACCTGTCTGAAACTCACCTTGTGATGTCACAGTAGTTGCCTGTCTCAAACTAACTTGTGATGTCACAAGAGTTACCTGTCTGAAACCAACTTGTGATGTCACAGTAGTTACCTGTCTGAAACTCACTTGTGATGTCACAGTAGTTACCTGTCTGAAACCCAAATGTGATGTTACAGTAGTTACCTGTCTGAAACTCACTTGTGATGTCACAGTAGTTACCTGTCTTAAACTCACTTGTGATGTCACAAGAGTTACCTGTCTGAAATACAATTGTGATGTTACAAGAGTTACCTGTCGGAAACCCACTTGTGATGTCACAAGTGTTACCTGTCTGAAATCCACTTGTGATGTTACAGTAGTTACCTGTCTCAAACTAACTTTTGATGTCACAAGAGTTACCTGTCTGAAACCAACTTGTGATGTCACAGTAGTTACCTGTCTGAAACTCACTTGTGATGTCACAGTAGTTTCCTGTCTGGAACTCACTTGTGATGTCACAGTAGCTACCTGTCTGAAACTCACTTGTGATGTCACAAGAGTTAGATGTCTGAAACTCACTTGTGATGTCACAGTAGTTACCTGTCTGAAACTCACTTGTGATGTCACAGTAGTTACCTGCCTGGAACTCACTTGTGATGTCACATTAGCTACCTGTCTGAAACTCACTTGTGATGTCACAGTAGTTACCTGTCTCGAAACTAACTTGTGATGTCACAGTAGTTTCCTGTCTGAAACTCACTTGTGATGTCACAATAGTTACCTGTCTGAAACTCACTTGTGATGTCACAAGAGTTAGATGTCTGAAACTCACTTGTGATGTCACAGTAGTTACCTGTCTGAAACTCACTTGTGATGTCACAGTAGTTACCTGTCTGAAACTCACTTGTGATGTCACAGTAGTTACCTGTCTGAAACTCACTTGTGATGTCACAGTAGTTACCTGTCTCAAACTAACTTGTGATGTCACAATAATTACCTGTCTAAAACTCACTTGTGATGTCACAGTAGTTACCTGTCTGAAACTCAATTGTGATGTCACAGTAGTTACCTGTCTGGAACTCACTTGTGATGTCACAGTAGTTACCTGTCTGAAACTCACTTGTGATGTCACAAGAGTTACCTGTCTGAAACCAACTTGTGATGTCACAGTAGCTACCTGTCTGAAACTCACTTGTGATGTCACAGTAGTTACCTGTCTGAAACCAACTTGTGATGTCACAGTAGTTACCTGTCTGAAACTCACTTGTGATGTCACAGTAGTTACCTGTCTGAAACTCACTTGTGATGTCACAATAATTACCTGTCTAAAACTCACTTGTGATGTCACAAGAGTTACCTGTCTGAAACTCAATTGTGATGTCACAGTAGTTACCTGTCTGAAACTCACTTGTGATGTCACAGTAGTTACCTGTCTGAAACTCACTTGTGATGTCACAGTAGTTACCTGTCTGAAACTCACTTGTGATGTCACAGTAGTTACCTGTCTGAAACTCACTTGTGATGTCACAAGAGTTACCTGTCTGAAACTCACTTGTGATGTCACAGTAGTTACCTGTCTGGAACTCACTTGTGATGTCACAGTAGTTACCTGTCTTAAACTCACTTGTGATGTCACAAGAGTTAGATGTCTGAAACTCACTTGTGATGTCACAGTAGTTACCTGTCTGGAACTCACTTGTGATGTCACAGTAGTTACCTGTCTGAAACTCACTTGTGATGTCACAGTAGTTACCTGTCTTAAACTCACTTGTGATGTCACAAGAGTTACCTGTCTGAAATCCAATTGTGATGTCACAAGAGTTACCTGTCGGAAACTCACTTGTGATGTCACAAGAGTTACCTGTCTGAAACCAACTTGTGATGTCACAGTAGTTACCTGTCTGAAACTCACTTGTGATGTCACAAGAGTTACCTGTCTGAAACCCAATTGTGATGTCACAGTAGTTACCTGTCTGAAACTCACGTGTGATGTCACAGTAGATACCTGTCTGAAACCAACTTGTGATGTCACAGTAGTTACCTGTCTGAAACCACCTTGTGATATCACAAGAGTTACCTGTCTGAAACTCACTTGTGATGTCACAGTAGTTACCTGTCTGAAACTCACTTGTGATGTCACAGTAGTTATCTGTCTGAAACTCACTTGTGATGTCACAGTAGTTACCTGTCTGAAATTCATTTGTGATGTCACAGTAGTTAGCTGTCTGAAACTCACTTGTGATGTCACAGTAGTTACCTGTCTGAAACTCACTTGTGATGTCACAGTAGTTACCTGTCTGAAACTCAATTGTGATATCACAGTAGTTACCTGTCTTACACACTCTTGTGTTGTCACAGTAGTTACATGTCTGAAACCCAATTGTGATGTCACAGTATTTATCTGTCTGAAACTCACTTGTGATGTCACAGTAGTTACCTGTCTGAAACTCACGTGTGATGTCACAGTAGTTACCTGTCTGAAACTCACGTGTGATGTCACAGTAGTTACCTGTCTGAAACTCACTTGTGATGTCACAGTAGTTACCTGTCTGAAACTCACTTGTGATGTCACAAGAGTTAGATGTCTGAAACTCACTTGTGATGTCACAATAATTACCTGTCTAAAACTCACTTGTGATGTCACAGGAGTTACCTGTCTGAAACTCAATTGTGATGTCACAGTAGTTACCTGTCTGGAACTCACATGTGATGTTACAGTAGCTACCTGTCTGAAACTCACTTATGATGTCACAGTAGTTACCTGTCTGGAACTAACTTGTGATGTCACAGTAGCTACCTGTCTGAAACTCACTTGTGATATCACAAGAGTTAGATGTCTGAAATCCAATTGTGATGTTACAAGAGTTACCTGTCGGAAACCCACTTGTGATGTCACAAGAGTTACCTGTCTGAAATCCAATTGTGATGTCACAGTAGTTACCTGTCTCAAACTAACTTGTGATGTCACAAGAGTTACCTGTCTGAAACCAACTTGTGATGTCACAGTAGTTACCTGTCTGAAACTCACTTGTGATGACACAGTAGTTACCTGTCTGAAACCAACTTGTGATGTCACAGTAGTTACCTGTCTGAAACTCACGTGTGATGTCACAAGAGTTACCTGTCTGAAACCCAAATGTGATGTCACAGTAGTTACCTGTCTGAAACTCACTTGTGATGTCACAGTAGTTACCTGTCTTAAACTCACTTGTGATGTCACAAGAGTTACCTGTCTGAAATACAATTGTGATGTTACAAGAGTTACCTGTCGGAAACCCACTTGTGATGTCACAAGAGTTACCTGTCTGAAATCCACTTGTGATGTCACAGTAGTTGCCTGTCTCAAACTAACTTGTGATGTCACAAGAGTTACCTGTCTGAAACCAACTTGTGATGTCACAGTAGTTACCTGTCTGAAACTCACTTGTGATGTCACAGTAGTTACCTGTCTGAAACCAACTTGTGATGTCACAGTAGTTACCTGTCTGAAACCACCTTGTGATATCACAAGAGTTACCTGTCTGAAACCCAAATGTGATGTCACAGTAGTTACCTGTCTGAAACTCACTTGTGATGTCACAAGAGTTACCTGTCTGAAACCCAAATGTGATGTCACAGTAGTTACCGGTCTGAAACTCACTTGTGATGTCACAGTAGTTACCTGTCTTAAACTCACTTGTGATGTCACAAGAGTTACCTGTCTGAAATACAATTGTGATGTTACAAGAGTTACCTGTCGGAAACCCACTTGTGATGTCACAAGAGTTACCTGTCTGAAACTCACTTGTGATGTCACAGTAGTTACCTGTCTGGAACTAACTTGTGATGTCACAGTAGCTACCTGTCTGAAACTCACTTGTGATGTCACAAGAGTTAGATGTCTGAAATCCAATTGTGATGTTACAAGATTTACCTGTCGGAAACCCACTTGTGATGTCACAGTAGTTACTTGTCTCAAACTAACTTGTGTTGTCACAAGAGTTACCTGTCTCAAACCAACTTGTGATGTCACAGTAGTTACCTGTCTGAAACTCACTTGTGATGTCACAGTAGTTACCTGTCTGAAACCAACTTGTGATATCACAAGAGTTATCTGTCTGAAACTCACTTGTGATGTCACAGTAGTTACCTGTCTGAAACTCACTTGTGATGTCACAGTAGTTACCTGTCTGAAACCACCTTGTGATATCACAAGAGTTACCTGTCTGAAACCCAAATGTGATGTCACAGTAGTTACCTGTCTGAAACTCAATTGTGATGTCACAGTAGTTACCTGTCTGAAACCACCTTGTGATATTACAAGAGTTACCTGTCTGAAACTCACTTGTGATGTCACAAGAGTTACCTGTCTGAAACCACCTTGTGATATTACAAGAGTTACCTGTCTCAAACTAACTTGTGATGTCACAAGAGTTACCTGTCTGAAACCAACTTGTGATGTCACAGTAGTTACCTGTCTGAAACTCACTTGTGATGTCACAAGAGTTACCTGTCTGAAACCCAAATGTGATGTCACAGTAGTTACCTGTCTGAAACTCACTTGTGATGTCACAGTAGTTACCTGTCTTAAACTCACTTGTGATGTCACAAGTTACCTGTCTGAAATACAATTGTGATGTTACAAGAGTTACCTGTCGGAAACCCACTTGTGATGTCACAAGAGTTACCTGTCTGAAATCCACTTGTGATGTCACAGTAGTTACCTGTCTCAAACTAACTTTTGATGTCACAAGAGTTACCTGTCTGAAACCAATTTGTGATGTCACAGTAGTTACCTGTCTGAAACCACCTTGTGATATCACAAGAGTTACCTGTCTGAAACCCAAATGTGATGTCACAGTAGTTACCTGTCTGAAACTCACGTGTGATGTCACAGTAGTTACCTGTCTGAAACCACCTTGTGATATCACAAGAGTTACCTGTCTGAAACTTACTTGTGATGTCACAAGAGTTACCTGTCTTAAACTCACTTGTGATGTCACAAGAGTTACCTGTCTGAAATCCAATTGTGATGTTACAAGAGTTACCTGTCGGAAACCCACTTGTGATGTCACAATAGTTACCTGTCTGAAATCCCCTTGTGATGTCACAGTAGTTACCTGTCTCAAACTAACTTGTGATGTCACAAGAGTTACCTGTCTGAAACCAACTTGTGATGTCACAGTAGTTACCTGTCTGAAACTCACTTGTGATGTCACAGTAGTTACCTGTCTGAAACCCAAATGTGATGTTACAGTAGTTACCTGTCTGAAACTCACTTGTGATGTCACAGTAGTTACCTGTCTTAAACTCACTTGTGATGTCACAAGAGTTACCTGTCTGAAATACAATTGTGATGTTACAAGAGTTACCTGTCGGAAACCCACTTGTGATGTCACAAGTGTTACCTGTCTGAAATCCACTTGTGATGTTACAGTAGTTACCTGTCTCAAACTAACTTTTGATGTCACAAGAGTTACCTGTCTGAAACCAACTTGTGATGTCACAGTAGTTACCTGTCTGAAACTCACTTGTGATGTCACAGTAGTTTCCTGTCTGGAACTCACTTGTGATGTCACAGTAGCTACCTGTCTGAAACTCACTTGTGATGTCACAAGAGTTAGATGTCTGAAACTCACTTGTGATGTCACAGTAGTTACCTGTCTGAAACTCACTTGTGATGTCACAGTAGTTACCTGCCTGGAACTCACTTGTGATGTCACATTAGCTACCTGTCTGAAACTCACTTGTGATGTCACAGTAGTTACCTGTCTCAAACTAACTTGTGATGTCACAGTAGTTTCCTGTCTGAAACTCACTTGTGATGTCACAATAATTACCTGTCTAAAACTCACTTGTGATGTCACAAGAGTTAGATGTCTGAAACTCACTTGTGATGTCACAGTAGTTACCTGTCTGAAACTCACTTGTGATGTCACAGTAGTTACCTGCCTGGAACTCACTTGTGATGTCACAGTAGCTACCTGTCTGAAACTCACTTGTGATGTCACAGTAGTTACCTGTCTCAAACTAACTTGTGATGTCACAATAATTACCTGTCTAAAACTCACTTGTGATGTCACAAGAGTTACCTGTCTGAAACTCAATTGTGATGTCACAGTAGTTACCTGTCTGGAACTCACTTGTGATGTCACAGTAGCTACCTGTCTGAAACTCACTTGTGATGTCACAAGAGTTACCTGTCTGAAACCAACTTGTGATGTCACAGTAGCTACCTGTCTGAAACTCACTTGTGATGTCACAGTAGTTACCTGTCTCAAACTAACTTGTGATGTCACAGTAGTTACCTGTCTGAAACTCACTTGTGATGTCACAGTAGTTACCTGTCTGAAACTCACTTGTGATGTCACAATAATTACCTGTCTAAAACTCACTTGTGATGTCACAAGAGTTACCTGTCTGAAACTCAATTGTGATGTCACAGTAGTTACCTGTATGAAACTCACTTGTGATGTCACAGTAGTTACCTGTCTGAAACTCACTTGTGATGTCACAGTAGTTACCTGTCTGAAACTCACTTGTGATGTCACAATAATTACCTGTCTAAAACTCACTTGTGATGTCACAAGAGTTACCTGTCTGAAACTCAATTGTGATGTCACAGTAGTTACCTGTCTGGAACTCACTTGTGATGTCACAGTAGCTACCTGTCTGAAACTCACTTGTGATGTCACAAGAGTTAGATGTCTGAAACTCACTTGTGATGTCACAGTAGTTTCCTGTCTGGAACTCACTTGTGATGTCACAGTAGCTACCTGTCTGAAACTCACTTGTGATGTCACAAGAGTTAGATGTCTGAAACTCACTTGTGATGTCACAGTAGTTACCTGTCTGAAACTCACTTGTGATGTCACAGTAGTTACCTGCCTGGAACTCACTTGTGATGTCACAGTAGCTACCTGTCTGAAACTCACTTGTGATGTCACAGTAGTTACCTGTCTCAAACTAACTTGTGATGTCACAGTAGTTACCTGTCTGAAACTCACTTGTGATGTCACAGTAGTTACCTGGCTTACACACTCTTGTGATGTCACAGTAGTTACCTGTCTGAAACTCACTTGTGATGTCACAAGAGTTACCTGTATGAAACCCGCCTGTGATGTCACAATAGTTTCCTGTCTCAAACTAACTTGTGATGTCACAGTAGTTTGCTGTCTGAAACACATGTGTGATGTCACAGGAGCCTACCTAGGGTCAGACACCAACTACAGGACACCCTTTTATTTCCAATTGCTAATTTGATTAAATCAATTTACAAGACAAAGACTACCTCATTCACTGCTCTCCATACAATCTTTAACTAGTGTACCGTTTCTTGTGTAATTCTGAGTATAGCCTCCTTACACAGTATGTCATATATTATTTTTTCAAGGTAGCAGCGGGTCATTTTGCCTGTAACCCCTTTGCAGCTCTGTAAGTTGCAGATATGGCGCTACCCCTATGCTATTTTATGCACAGTATGTTGCCCAAATTACACTGCCATACATTGGTGACAGAATACTTCCATAGAGTTGTCTAAATAACAGCGCTATATAGTGCTGCCTCCGCCATACTGCTTACTGCAAAAATAATACACTGTATGGTACCTAAATGCCAGTACCACACAATGCCACCATACAGTGCTCACATAATTATACTGTACAGTGTTCCAATAATACCACCAAATAACGAACCACTAATACCACTACATACTTCTCAAATATTACCAAATTACAGTAAAAACGTAACAACTCGATTCATGTAACAATTTCAGATGATGCGCCCTTGTGCAAAACCAAAAATCTGATAAAGGTGCAGTATGAATGTTCTCAGTAGACGTCCACAGTCCTCCAAAGCAGAAAACTTCTAATGAGGCAAAGCTAACAAACCCTTCCATTTTGGTGCCCAATCTGTACTCCATCATTCCTGCCTGCCTGGAATGTGCTCTGTCCTTGTTTCCCCCACCTTAATTTCGAGGCTTTTATCTGCCGTGTACATTAGCTGAGGTAGACATCTAAATAAAAGCAATGGTCCTCCAGGACACTGCTAGTCCTAGTGTCTAAATCAGTTACGTACGTCCTACTATTACCTATAAATTACCCAGGCCAAATTATCAAGACACATTATCATCTGCTTATTATTTCACATAAAAAAACATCAGGATTTAGCAGGAAGGATAAAGTGATATGAACATCTAGTATTTAACCACGTCCCGGGTTACATTACAATGTATTTGAAGTCTATGAAAAGTCTGGGACTTTTCCATTCATCTTCATCGCATCCCAAAGTCATCCAAGGATATAATCCGGTGGAAACGTGCCCAAGTGCATTAAGCTTTTTCCATGAACGCATATGATTTGCTCATCCTAAGACATGTAGAGGGACCAAAAATAAATCAGCCCTAAAGGACAATTGTCTTTTTGGCAGTCATGGACTTTTGTAAAGACATTACTGAAACAGCCCAGGAATTCTGATGGGCTTTGACCTAGGGTTTACACTTCCAAAATAACTTGACTTTTCTAAAGTGGTAATTTCATTTTCATGATAATACTAAACTCAAGCCACATGTCCTCTAATGTAAAGCAGGACTTCTGTAACAAATCCTGCCAAAGTACAATGGAGTAATATGCTTAATCTACTGTCCTAGAGGCTCTCACTGTGAAGAAGAAATGTTTCAGCCGATGGGCAGATACTGAATATTTTTTGGTCTTTTTATTTCTTCTTATTTTTTATAAAGTCAAATCAAAGCAATCCTGTCTGTTCCCTGGGGGCGGGCTAAGATAAGCGGGAGGTCCGAGTGTTTGTAAACATCACGGCTCTCATAGAACTGTGCACAGAACATTCACATCCATTATATAGAATAAGGTAGTTCAACAGGCTGGAGCAAAGCTTACATGATTAATGGAAAAAATGAATGGCATTGGTATGGTACATGACAGCCTCTCTCCAACAAAGCTAGAACCATCCCTGTATCTCACATGGGTCCAGAGATCTCTCCTTCATTACTACAATTGTTCTGTTAGATTAATTTGAAGATGGAAGCTCAGGGGGAATGTCCTTTCTGCTTCAGCTCTCTTCCTATCACAGCTCAGAAGGTGTGTCCTTTTTTCTGCAGCTCTCTCCCTATCACAGCTCAGGGAATAGTGTGCTTTTTACTCCGGTTCTCTCCCTATCACAGGTCAGGGGGATGTCATTTCTGCAGCAGCTCTCTTTCTGAGGGAACATGTCCTTTCTGCTGCAACTCTTTCCCTACCATAATTCAGGGGATGTGACTTTTCTGATTCAGCCCTCTCCCTATCACAGCTCAGGGTGTATGTCCTTTCTGCTGCAGCTCTCTCCCTATCACAACTCAGAGGATATGTCTAGGGATGAGCAAATCGACTTCGGATGAGACATCTGAAGTCGATTCGTATAAAACTTCGTTTCAATACGAGACTCCGCATAATAACGTCAGAAATTGATTTAGACTGTAAAAAAACATTTCCCGATTTCGGGTTTGGTTCCAAGGTACCACTTGGAACCGAACCCGAGTTCGAGAAATACCAGTCGTTTTTTACAGTCTACAGTAAATCAATTTCTGAAGTTATTATGCAAATTTCGAGAGACTTTGCGAAGTAATAACTTCGGCTCATGGGAGCCAATATATTCTAATACTGTATGGAGCGCTCCCTCCGTACAGTGTTGAAACAAAGTTTTATGCGAATCAACTTCGGGTGTTTCGGATCCCTAGACGTGTCCTTTCTGCTGCAGCTCTGTCCCTATCACAACTCAGAGGACGTCTCCTTCTTGCTGCATCTCTCTCCCTAAAAAATTTAATATAACTTCCTAATATAATGAAATTTTGCATTACAAAAATTTGTTCAACAATGTTTAAAAAATTTAAAAAAATAAATAAAAATAAAGAGAAAAGGTACCAAATATTAACTACAGAAGTGCACACGATGGGGCAGATTTATTAATTTTTAATTTAGACAGGTTGTCTAGACCTGCACCAGATTTATCACAGGGGCTCAGGCTGGATGATAAATCTGGTGCAGGGAGAGACACTGTACCATCAATGTCTGATGGCTGAGACACCCACTGATGACTAGAATAATGGATTCTGGGCCACCTTTTCTTTTTTAACAACTTTAAAGGGAATCTGTCACCGCATATCTCCATAGTGCAGTGTCAGATGTGCACAGGTCTCTCACCATCCCGATCAGTGCCCACATTCCTGAGAAATCAGTGATTTTGAGATACGTAAATTAGCTGCCCGGTGCCACAAGGGAGTCACCATTGCACCTTGTTGGACTGAAAGCCCTACTCCTTATCGCCGCCCACTCCATTCTGGCCCTGTGTTCTCAGGTGAGTGCTAGGGATTCGGGAATTGGTGCATGCACAGTACAGCCCTAGTGCTTGTCAGGGCTGTGTAGTACAGATGGATTCCGCCGGGCTGTACTTCATATGAGCCGATTCCCCTTGCACCGATGCACGCAAGAACACATGGTCAGGTGAGATTACATATCCCCTTTCTGGCTCTGTCACTGAAAGCTGGGGTGGTGAGGCTGGCAGCGATAAGAAGCAGGGCTTGAGGTGTAACGATGATGGCTATGTTGCGCCAAGTAGGTAATTTGCATATCACAAAATCACGGATTTATCGGGAATGCAGGCATCGAACGGGATGGGGGTGGGGGGGGGGGTTGTGTAATCTTTAAAATCAGGAGAACTGCCCACATCTGACACTATACTTGGATTACTATGGAGGTATCTGGTGGGAGATTCCCTTTAAAGGGGCTGTCTGTTAAATGAGGCTGTGTTTAACCTTTGTTTAATGCCACACGAATATATATACATTGTACGCTCTTATAACTCTACATATAAAAGTGCCCCGTGGCACTGTAGATCGCTGCGACAGTGATGTCATTAGACATCTGTGGTCACAGCAAGTATCCTGGAGACCAGACAACTAGGTCTCCCTGCGTGGCATCGCTGTGCACAGAGTGAATTTGAAAAGCTAGCAATGGCGTGCCCTTCTTGATGTGAATGCACCCCTTGCTGGCTGTAAAATTAATTGGGAGCCTGCAGTCTGTCAGGAAGGGGGTTCATTCACTTTGTTTAATTAAAAATAAAATAAAAAGTAAGAAAAATTTAAATAAGTAAATAAACAATAAATGTAAAAAAATGAAATAAAGAAAATAAAAAAATAAAAAAGTTATGGCTAGTTTTAGCAATAGTATAGCAGACTACATACACACATTTTCCCACTTTTTTCGTTCAGAAAAAAAAAAAATATATTTATTAGTTTGAGCAATAGTATAGTATAGCTATATGTGTGTAAAGTATACAAATGTACACACATTTTCTATTCCTTTTTGCTTTCATAAAAAAAAAGAAAAATATAGGTATTTGTTTTAGCTATATTTAGTGTAGGGTATGTGCATTAAATATACTAATGCACACATATATTTTTTTATTAAAAAAACAAAAAGCTTATATCATGAATATCTTAGGGCAGTGGTGGCGAACCTATGGCACGGATGCCAGAGGCGGCACTCAGAGCCCTCTCTATGGGCACCAGCACCCTGGAAACAGTCTATGGTGTACCAATATGCATTAGACTCTTCCTGCCATTCATCAGCGCAGGGCGCACTCATGAGCACTCAGAGCACAGGCAGCGCATTGAATGCAGACAGGCTATTATAGCTAAATGATAAAAGTACATGGAGCATATACTATATTGGTATTCAGGTAAAATTGCCGTGTTGGCACTTGGCGATAAATAAATTGGCTTTGGGTTCCAGTTTGGGCACTCAGTCAGTAAATGGTTCACCATCAATGTCTTAGGGGGTCAACATAAAAAAGTCACTTTGAAGGAGTTTCTAATGTTTTGGCGCATACAACATCTGTTCTGGCAGTAAGGTACCATAGAACCAGCAACAGTTCCGCTCTAGTCCTTTAAAATCTACAGTGGGGCCAGACAGGAGGTAAATTACACAAATAGTGTCCATTTTCATGACACAAACATGCAGTAATGGTTTTAGAAATGTTTCAATATCAAATGTATGTAGGTTGGCTCAGAAATAAATTCATTATTTGAAATTAAGTACACCCATTACTAAAAGTGAAAAATTGGCCTTGAAAGAAAAGGGGATGGGTAAACACTCCTGTAATGAAGCAGTTAAATTCAATTTCGAAGCAAGTCTTATTTTGGTGTGAAATAGAATGATAACATATGTAAAAAATGATAATTACTTTTGGGCCTCCATTAACTTATCACTACTACAAGCCTATTGTCCTGTTGCTAAGGCCAGTATTAGACTAGCAGACCCTTCCTGACAATCGCCTGCTCGTCAGCAGAGGATGCTGCTGTTATAACATGCAGTGATCTCCTCCACAGTATGGGGAGCAGTGATTACTAATGCCATCTCTTGTCCCTATACTGAATCATTACTTGCCGGCAGCAGATCTTGATTAGACGGCACGATCTACCGCTGGCAAACAATTATTTTTAAGCATGCTTAAAAATCTGGATTAACCGAAGATGCTCGTTCATCAGGTAATTGATGGCAGGATTATCGTGAATGAGCGTTCCTACAAACTCTCATTAGCAACCATCTGGCCAACCATTGGTAATTGTAATATGAGCCTTAGGGAGCATTCATACGTCCGCATCCGTTGTTCCGTTCCACGGCTCCGCAAAAAAGATAGAGCATGTCCTATTCTTGTCCGTGGTTGCAGACAAGAATAGGCATTCTCTATATAGTGCCAGCTATGTGCGGTCCGCAAAATGCGGAATGCACACGGCCGATATCCGTGTTTTGCGGATCCGCAATTTGCGGACCGCAAAATACTTACGGTTTTGTGAATGCTCCCTTAGGCAGGGGTGCACCACCAATGAGGCCAGGTGAGGTAGGCAGCACCAAGTAGGGGCAAGAGAATGGCAGCCGAAAGGCCATGGGCTGAAGGGAAGGGGTTAGGTTAAGAAATTGCATTGGGAAAGGGGAGGGCGGCGTTTCAGTTTTCGCCTCAGGCAGCAGAAAGGCTAGGTGCACCCCTGGCCTTAGGGCTCATGCACAAGAATGTTGTTTGGGTCCTCATCCCAGCCACATTTTTTGCAGGTCGGATGTGGATCCATTCACTTCAATGGGGCCGCAAAAGGTGCAGACAGCACACTTTGTAGACAAGAATAGGCTATTCTATCATGGGCCGCCAGTTCCGTTCCGCAAATTGTTGAACGTACATGGCTGGCATCCGTGTTTTGCAGATCCGCAATTTGCAGACTGCTAAACATGGCGCGGTCGTGTGCATGAGCCCTTACTGTGGTGCATCTTAGGCACTATATACTACTGTTACTTGTGCACTGTTATGTGGTCACTGCATGGCACTATTTATATATGCAGGCATTGTATGGTACAGTTATTTGGCCCTATATATATGTATTTTTTAACCATCCAAGTTAAGCTATTATTTGGGCAAAATGACTCTTCGTTTACACAAAATTTTTGCAGGAGCCATCGCAGACTTTGGACCGGTCCTGATGGTTATGAGTCAGTGAGTTAAAAGCAGGGGCGGACTGGGAACTTAAAGTGGCCCTGTAAGGCCTCATGCACACAACCGTTGTTTTGGTCCGCATCCGAGCCGCAGTTTTTGCAGCTTGGATGAGGACCCATTCACATCCGTTGCTCCGTTCCGTGGTCCGCAAAAAAAATATAACCTGTCCTATTCTTGTCCGTTTTGTGGACAAGAATAGGCAGTTATATTAATGGCTGTCCGTGCCGTTCCGCAAAAATGCGGAACGCACACAGACGCCATCCGTGCTTTGCAGGTCCACAATTTGCGTACCGCAAAACACACAACGGTCGTGTGCATGTAGCCTAAAAAAACTAAAAGTGGCCCCAGGTACCACAGTGCAGCACAAAATACTGCCTAAATTAATTAATGCTGAGAGGAGAGCATCAGATCTTTTTATACCTGGCTTTTGGCCAAGAGGAGGGTTTAGGTGGCCCTCTGGGCATTGGCATACCAGGAAATTTCTCGGTAGGGTCTATGGCCAGTCCGCCCTTGCTTAAAAGTGTTGTCTAGGTTCAAAAACCCATTTTGGAAGGTGGTTACAAAGAGTGTCTCTCTCTCTCTGGGGGACCTCTACTGTCCTGCATTACACAGAGAACCCAATGAATTGAATGGACACTGTGGTAGCGCTGTATGGAAATGGAACACTTGATTATGGCTGATTGCTGGGAGTTCAGCTTATTCCATGAGGACCAACGTGTTATGAAATGTGTGGATTCTTGGACCCTAAGGTAAACCAAGGACAAAATGACAAAAAATAGTCAGTTATTTTTTGATAATTATATGATTCTTCGGCAATGTTATTTTAAAAAAGATTTTCTTTATCGTCACAGCAACCGGTCTCTTAGACGGCAACCGTTATGACAACTAATCATGTAACATTTCCCAATGAGGATTTATTTAATTAGAGCCCACAATGAGTCAAGACTTATGGGAATGAATATCACCCTGTGGTTACTTACACGGATTTAGTGGCATTTATTCTATTATGATTATATATATTCCACAGAAAATTCCGTAAGCTGCTATTTTTCAGGGTAAGTGGAATAATTCATGGATGCAAAGGCTACTGAGGAGGGATATCACATCCTAGAGTGAATACATCATCTTAAAGGGACGGTCCTTTAAGGTTGGAGGATTCCCTGGTGGTTCACAGATGTGATCAGCTGTAATTAGTGAGTGATCCTGGCTGCAGGCATTCCATTTTCCTGCAGCACCACTACAGGAGTCAGGGGCGTAGCTAGAAATGACTGGGCCCCACAGCAAATTTTGTTATGGGCCCCCCCCCTCCCTCGCGCAAGTCACGATCTTGAGATCTTATATATCACACACTGTCATGTAGTGTCATTGTATAATACTGTTGGGCAATTTTTAACCCTCCGCCCATGCAACCCCCAAACTCCTGTGGCTAGTCAAGAGGTAAAGAAAAGATTCAAAGGCTGAAATACTTATAATACTGAAAACAGTGCCCACACTAAAATGCCTCCCGCCCGCTCCAGCAGCCGCCCTGCCCTAAGTTAGTGGTGGGCCGGGCAGGCGCTGGGCGGGCCTGTCAATGGAGCCGGAGGCGGAGCATTGCAGCCAGCCAGCATGTAAGTGGGCCAGCGGCGGCCGGGCCCAGTAACTAAAAGCGGGGACCGGGACAGGTCTAGGGGCGCCGCAGAGTGCAACTCACCGGCCTCCCTGATGTCAGCCATAGCCCCCCTCTATAATGTGCCAGTAGCCGGCCCAGCCATATAACCCCCTATAATGTGCCAGTAGCCAGCCATATAGCCCCCTATAATGTGCCAGTAGCCAGCCATATAGCCCCCTATAATGTGCCAGTAGCCAGCCATATAGCCCCCTATAATGTGCCAGTAGCCACCCAGCCATATAACCCCCTATAATGTGCCAGTAGCCACCCAGCCATATAACCCCCTATAATGTGCCAGTAGCCACCCAGCCATATAACCCCCTATAATGTGCCAGTAGCCACCCAGCCATATAACCCCCTATAATGTGCCAGTAGCCACCCAGCCATATAACCCCCATAATGTGCCAGTAGCCACCCAGCCATATAACACCCCCATAATGTGCCAGTAGCCACCCAGCCATATAACCCCCTATAATGTGCCAGTAGCCACCCAGCCATATAACCCCCATAATGTGCCAGTAGCCACCCAGCCATATAACACCCCCATAATGTGCCAGTAGCCACCCAGCCATATAACCCCCTATAATGTGCCAGTAGCCACCCAGCCATATAACCCCCTATAATGTGCCAGTAGCCACCCAGCCATATAACCCCCTATAATGTGCCAGTAGCCACCCAGCCATATAACCCCCCATAATGTGCCAGTAGCCACCCAGCCATATAACACCCCCATAATGTGCCAGACTGCCAGTAGCTAATGCTCCCCCCATAGTCCATTATTCTGAATTATTGATTTCCTCCCAATTCAAATTCTTCCCCCATTCTTCAATGCTTCAATGCTTTGATTATTAATCCGATTCCCCCCCCCCCAGGCAGCCCAACCAAAAAATGATGTGGTCACAGACAGTCACACTCACACTGACTGTGAGTGACTGTGCTACTTACACCCACCACGTCCGCTGTTCTGATGCCTTCTGCAGCTCAGCGGCGCGATGACGTCATCGCGCCGCCTGCGCAATGACGTCATTGCGCCGCCAGCCTCTCTGATAGGCTGCAGGCCGTTCAACAGCACCGCCTCCTTCCCTGCCCTGCAAGGCTGCAATAGAATTACGATGGGATGATTTGGGATCGCATTGAAATTTCATCGTATTGAAAGGGGGGGGCCCCGCTGGCACAGTGGACAGTCTAATGGAGCGCAGCGCACTATCGGCAGATAGCCTGCTGCTGCGCAGCGCCCAAACAGCTGATTACTGAGGCGGGGAAGCAGAGGAGAGTGGACACGTGCTGCCGGGCCCCTTGTCAGCCCGGGCCCCGAAGCAGCCGCTTCCCCTGCTTCCCCGGTAGTTACGCCCCTGACAGGAGTAATGAAGTATTGTATACTGGCCACTGAAATCAATAGTCCGTTTAATGGACAGACTGGTAGAGTCCGCCAGAGAAATACGCTTTCCACTTTGAAGAGGTTCTGTCACCCGCTGTGCCGGCGTTGTGGAGAAATTTAGACTTGTATTCTTGTGCTAATGAGCCATTGGAGCAAAAAGAAGAGGGCTTATGTGGTTTGAGCTCTGCTCCAGTGGCGCCTCTGGTGCTCCAAACACGCCCACTCCCCTTAGATTGACATGGCTAGACTTCACATCTAGCGCTCAGTTCTTGTTTGCAAACACGGCGCGTGCGCACCCCATGTTCTACTGCTTGCAGGTGTGATGCCACAAGGTTTGCACACCTGGATTTGTTGATTTTCTGCCATTCTCTGCAGATCTTCTCAAGCTTTGTCAAAGACCATCGGTGGACCATTTTTGGTTCTCTCTAGAGATGTTCGATGGGGTTCAAGTCAAGACTCTTGCTGGGCCACTCATGGATTTTCACAGAGTTGTCCCCATTCAAACGTAGATTGCAGTCATGTGAATTAGGCCTTAGACTTGACACTTAGAATTGAGGCCACAAAGTTAAATCTTGGTTTCATCAGACCAGATAATCTTGTTTCTCACAGTTTTGGAGGCTTTAGGTGCTTTTATAAAAACTTCATGTGTCTTTTTCTGAGGAGAGGCTTCTTTCTGGCCACTCTGCCATAAAGCTCAGATAGAGGGTTGAAGACTGGAAGGCTGCAGTGATGGTTGACCTTCTGGAAGTTTCTTCTACCTGCACACAGGATCTATGGCGCTCAGCCAGAGTGATCATTGGATTCTTGGCCATCTCTCTTACAAAGGCCCTTGTCCCCTGGTAGGGTGGCCAGCTCTAAGAAGAGTCCTGGTATTTCACACTCCTACAACTAAAGAATTAAGGAGGCCACTGTGCTCTTGGGAACTTTCAGTGTATCAGAAATTTTATTGCACCCTTCTTCAGATCTGTGCCTCCACACAATCCTGTCTCTGAGCTCTACAGGCAGTTCTTTCCTCCTAATGGCTTGGTTTTTGCTCTGATATGCATTGTCAGCTGTGAGACCTTATATAGACAGGGTTGCATCTTTCCAAATCATGTCCAATCACCTGAATTCACTACAGATGACTCCAATCACGGTGTAAAAACATCCCAAAGATGATCAAGAGAAATGGAGGCCCCAGGAGCTAAATGTTAAGTGTCATAGCAAAGGTCCATGGGAAATTTTCGTTTTTCCTTTTTAATAAATGACAGATTCATTACTAATCAATTATAGTATTATTATTATTAATACTTCATGCAGTACTTTTATTTCCATCAAAAATAACAGATATCTGAATGGATCCGCATCCGATCCACCAAAAATATGTATCGGATGTGGACCGAATCTACGTTTTTTTGCATGAGTGCTTAGTATGAATGATTTTGTACAGGAATAGAAAAACATGGCTTTTTTTTTAAATGGTGCTACACCTGTCCATATTTTCATGGGAGTGGATAGGGTTGAGCTGGAACACCACACACAACCTGGTGACAGATATGGCCCTGTTTCTGGAAGACAGGAAAACGTGTTTTTTTTAACCCTGCACAACCCCGTTAACACTACAAGAGAGGTGAACATCTCCTAGACATCCATGTTCTCCAGACATTTAGTCTATACTGTGCGTATGTACATCACTGGCAAACATCTGCGTGTCCCTGTTTGGAGTTTGACTCCTGCAGCTTCGTGAATGCCAAGAGGTTTTAGGGAAGGTCTCGAAAAGAGTAATACAATTTAATTTACTACTGTGTCTATAGTTTAACAAATATGCGTAATTTAAAGCTTCTGGCCAGAAACCATTAGACAGATTTCCTGGATTTGGCCCTGAAAGATTTTTCCTTGATGCAAATTATCTCTCCACATGTCCTCATTGTAATTCATTCCTCATTTTGTAGCTCCTAGGAATTAATGTGAATAATGCAGGTCCCGGGCACCACAGCAATTGTTTCACCATACTTATAAGAAAAAAAATCTGTTACGGCCATAAAAGGTTTAAAGGGTCAATAAGACCTTAAAAGGGTTGTCCAACAAAAAATACGTTTTTCAAACCACTACCCAGATCAGAATACTTTCGTAATTGGCTGTAATTAACAATTTTGTATAACCCCTGAGTTCTTCAATATAATTAGAGATGAGCGAATTTTTAAATAATTCGATTTGGCCGGTTCACCGAATTTTCCCAAATGATTTGATTCGATATGATGTATTCGCGGCAAATCGTGTTAAAAAAACGGCTATTTCCGGGCTGCAGACAGCCTTTATAGTGGTGTAGAACAAAGTGCCTTGCAGTAACATGCATAGGGAGTCTGCTGTGGTAGTGAAATAATACTGTGAGTCAGTGTGACATGCAGATGACAGGCGTCGCTCTTAGAATCACTGCACACTTCAGGAGTTGATCTAAAACAGAGATGTCATGTGAATGGAATATTTGCATATCTTCTTTGTTTTGTACCCACTCCTGCTTTTGGCTACCAAATCATAAGCCAATTCTGAAGGGACCATACAGGCCTTACAGCTGCTACACAAAGAGAATCCGTTGTGCGTCTCATTTTTCCTTCCTTCTGACAGATCAGAAGAAGGGTCAAATAAATGGTGATGTCATCAAGGCCAAAAGGGGAGGGTGGGAGAGCCACATAGTGGCCCAATGACATAGTGGTGAGGTGGAAGCAGCATGAGGAGACTACAAAGTGTCCCAGTGACATAGTGGTGAGGTGGCGGCAGCAACATCATGAGAAGGCCATTTAGTGGCACAATGACAGAGTGTGGAGGTGGCAGCAGCAGCAGCATGAGGATGCCACAGAATGGCAAGGTGACATAGAGTGGAGGTGGCGCAGCATGAGGAGACCACAGAGTGACCCGATGACAGAGTGGGGAGGTGGGTGGCAATAACAGTACCCACTAACAATGGTGGGTGTAAGAAGGAGCACTTGGCATCAGATGTGGCAGCATCAGAATAGTAGCTGAGGCAGGTAGCCAGAAGAAACCGGTCTCTTTTGTCAAGGTTTGGGTGTGGCAACATGAATGATCTAATCTGATGCATCAGGCATTCGTGGGTGGAAATATTGGCTGATCCACACCTGATTCATCTTGACAAAGGTCAGTCTCTCCACATTTTGGATGGACAGGCGAGTTCTCCTTGGGGTAACTATGGCCCCCACCGCACTAAACACCCGCTCTGATGCCACACTACTGGCTGGCCAGGATAGCTTTTCCAGTGCAAACTCGGCCAGTTGTGCCCACTAATCCAGTTTGGCTGCCCAGTAGTCCAGCGGATCTTCAATGACAGCTGTTAGGGTGCTGTCCAAGTATGCCATCACCTGCTGGTTCAGGTTCTGCTCTGAGTAGCTGCTGGTGAGTAGTTTCTTCACTATGCAGGTTAAAAAATCTGCTCATCAGCGACTCTAGACTCAGGCTGCTGCTGATGGAGCCTGTATTGCTCCTACTCCCCACCCCGCCACAGATGCCGGCTCACAGGGGGTGCCAGAGAAGCAATGAGCGCTTCCATCAATATAGATGGAAGCGCTCATTGCTGGAGCGTTGACGCCCACATACTGCGGCGGGGCACGGGAGCGCATAGTTCCCTGCCCTGCCGCTGATCACCGCCATAGGCTTTAGGCCTGAGGCCTATGCGGTAGTGAAATCCCAGTGCAGGCGTGCGTGATGATGTTATCGCGCATGCCTGTGCCTGAACGCAGCAGCACAGTGAAGTATGCACGCCATCCTCTGCGAGCAAGTGCCTGCACATATGTGAGTATTTAGCTTTTAGTTTTTTTTTTATGTGCCAAGTAACTTTGGGGGACACAGGAGGACATGTGGGGGAAAAAAATATTATTGTGGGATACTGTGTGGGGGCAATAATTATGGTAGGGATTACTATGTGGGAGGGAAAAATAACTAAATGGGCGCAATATGGGTGAAACTACTGTGTGGGGCAAATTACTATATGGGGGCAGTGTGGGGTACACTGTGTGGGGGCAGTGTGGGGTACACTATTGGGTGGGGCAGTGTGGGGGAAACTACTGTGTGCGGTACACTACTGTGTGGGGTACACTACTGTGTGGGGGAAACTACTGTGTGGGGAGCAGTGTGGGGGCAACTACTGTGTGGGGTACACTACTGTGTGGGGGCAGTGTGGGGTACACTATTGGGTGGGGGCAGTGTGGGGTACACTACTGTGTGGGGTACACTACTGTGAGCGGTACACTACTGTGTGCGGTACACTACTGTGTGGGGTACACTACTGTGTGGGGTACACTACTGTGTGGGGGAAACTACTGTGTGGGGAGCAGTGTGGGGAAAACTACTGTGTGGGGGGCAGTGTGGGGGAAACTACTGTGTGGGGGCAGTGTGGGGGAAACTACTGTAGGGGGCAGTGTGGGGGACACTACTGTAGGGGGGCAGTGTGGGGGGCACTAATGTAGAATGACTAGGAGGAGGAGCAGGAGCATCAGGACCAGCAGATGATGGGAAGGACAGACAGCTTCCTTTGGCTGAGGTGTTGGAGCCTTGATTGCCTGAAATTGGGTGCTTGCCACT
The DNA here is from genome assembly GCA_033119425.1 of Bufotes viridis. Taxonomy (NCBI): domain Eukaryota; kingdom Metazoa; phylum Chordata; class Amphibia; order Anura; family Bufonidae; genus Bufotes; species Bufotes viridis. Next base: position 42,734,725 of record CM065592.1, on the reverse strand, counting down.
GGGTGATGCAGCGGTTGCTGCGGCAGGACCAACCCATTGGAGGCACGGTTCTCCCAGGCCACTTTATGGTGACGCTACATATGTTGATGACTCCCAACCACGCTACCAACTTGCTGGCTCCCTCAAGAGCTAGCTGCCACCCTCTTTTCCCGATGATCTTGAAGCCCCTAATTTACCCGGCTTCCAAGTGCGATCTGCTACATAATCGTCATCGAGTACTGTCTGCACGTCTCAACGGCCTCTGGGTCAGGAGCCTGTCCGCTCGCATCACAAGCTCCGGTGCCACTCTCCTCATCACTACTTGCCCACCTACCAGAGGAAGCGGCAGATATCTCCTTCACATCTTGGCTGGACAGTAGCTGCTGACTGTACTCTAGTAGCTCTTCCTCGCTGTATAGTGGAGCTGAGCCTACAGCATACAATACTTCTTGGGCTTAGGGAACATAAAAGGACAGAGGCAGGTTGAGGACAGGTGAGGGCACAGGGCCTGCTTCCGAGCCATGCCAACGAAGGGTTGTGTCTGACGGACCCGCCAACTCTTGGCTGGGGGTGTCTGATGTCACTTGCGACGAAGTCAAAGATCGAGTCAACCATTCAAGAACCGCTGGGAGAGGCCTGAGCTCCCGGTGTCATCTAGCGGTCGTGTCTTGACCAGCAACCCAGCGGTTCTTGAATAGTTGACTCGGTCACCCACTTTGTCCCAAGTGACATCAGACACCCCTAGCCAAGAGTCAGTGGGTTTGTCAGACACAACCCTTAGTTGGCACCTGTCCTCAACCTACCTCTGTCCTTTTCTGTTTCCTCAGCCAGAGAAGTAATATATGCTGTAGGCTCATCTCCACTATACAGATAGGACAGGCTACTGGAGGACAGTCAGCAGCTACTGCCCAGCCAAGATGTGGAGGAGACATCTGCCGATTCCTCCGGTAGGTGGGCAAGTAGTGAAAAGGAGAGTGGCGTGGGAGCTGGTGTTGCGAGCGGTTAGGCTCCTGGCTCAGAGAGTGTTAAGGAGGACATCAGTGACATGCAGACAGTACTCGATGATGATGTAGCCGATCGCAATTGGGAGACGGGTGACGAAGGGGCTTCATCATCATCGGGAGAAGAGGGTGGCAGCTTGTGTGTGAGGCAGCGTTGGAGCCAGCAAGTTGATAGTGTGGCCGGGAGTCAGCAGGGTGGCAGCAGTAGGAGGTCAGGAGCCAAACGTGCCTGTAGTAGACCACCGTTTCAGGATCCTACCTGCCTGGAAAATAGTGGTGCAGGGGTTCACGGAGGCAGCGGCGGTAGCAATCAGTCAGTGCAGAGTGTTGGGGGTAAAATTACCTACTTGACGGTGTGTCAGTTTTTTGTTAAGCCGCCGAAGGTGAACATCACCATTTGACGAATCTGTGGGCAGAAGGTGAAGCATGGCCAGGGTGCCAATGTTGGCACCACAGCCCTGCATCAACAAATGCAGCATCACCATAAAGATTCCATCAGCAATCGATCACCAAAGCGATTTCCAAGAGACAACAGTATGCGTGCACTCATCCAATGGCACAGAAGCTGAACGTGCTCCTGGCCAAGTGGCAATCCCTCCGTTTCCAAGTGGTGGACTCTGCACTTTTCAGAGAACTGATGGCTTGTGCCGAGCCGAAGTGGAGAGTCCCAAGCCATCATTTCCTTGCCAAAAAGGCTGTACCAGCCCTGCACACATATGTAGAACAGAAGGTGGGCAAGTCCTAGAGCCTGTCGGTGTCTGCCAAAGTATACGGCAGCGCCTACTTGTGGAGCTGTAACTACGGTCAAGGGCAATACATGTCCTTTACGGCCCACTGTGTAAATGTGGTTCCTGCCCAGCCAAACCAGCAACTTTGCCAGGTGGCGCCGCATCCGCCTCCATATTCTCATGCTGTTGGTCTGGCGACAATGTCCGCCTCTGCCTCCACAGTGTCCTCAGCCTCCACAATTCACAGTGCCCCACCAGCATACCACATGTGCAGGGCATGGCAGTGTCACGGTGTTCTGCATCTAGTTTGCCTGGGCGAATGGAGTCACACATCAAGAAATTGAATCTTGGCTTTCTCTGCGACATTTCCAAATCAGAACCATGGTGACCGACAACGGGAAGAACATGTTGTTAGTGCTGTGTCAAGGAGGGATGTTCAATCTGGTTTTCAAGCGTTTCCTGAAGTCTTCCACCCATCTGCAAGACAGCCTAAAAATGGCCAGGAAACTTTGCATGCACTTTAGCCACTTGTACACGGCAAAGCACACCCTCCTTGAGCTGCAGCGGCAGAACAGCATCCCCCAACATAGGCTGATATGCGACGTTTCCACCCGTTGGAATTCCACCCTCTATATGTTGGACCGACTATAGGAACAAAGAAAGGCCATAAACGATTTCTTGATGATACAGGTGGACAGAGGTACTCTCCTGTGTAACTTCGATGTCAGCCAATGGCAGTTCATGCGTCACGCCTGCCGTTTGCGTGTGCCCTTTGAAGAGGCCTTTTTATTTGTCAGTCGCCAGGAGTACGGGATGGACAACGTCATTCCACTGATTCATGTCCTGGAAAAGATGCTGGTAAATCTGGCTGGTCAGGGGACTGGAGACGTGGCGCCTATATCTCACGGCCACATGAGCCCTGTGGGGGCTGAACTGGAGAAGGAGGAGGAGATTGGAGCACAAGCAATGTGCAGCGAAATGGGTGATTTTTCTACACGGGTGACAGGAAAGGAGGAGCAGGAGGGAGATGAGGAAGAGGAGGCAGAGGACCCAGACACACCATGGCAGTATGCAGTGGAGATGGAGGCAGGGAGTCCCTCCGAGACACTTGCGCAAATGGCCCCATGCATGCTCACTTGCTTGCGTAGTGACAGCTGAATTGTCACCATCAGAGGGATGACTTCTGGCTCTCCACCTTGTTGGACCCTCACTAGTGGTCAATAATGGGCGCATTTTTACACCCGCTGAGAGGGAGGACAAGTTGAACTACTATCGAGACATCCTATGTAGTCAGTTGGCTGCTGCCTATCTGCGCCATCGTCCATCCTCTCGCAGGTCTGACCGGGGGGTCCTCTGTACTCACGTTCCACTGCCTTGGCTGCTGTGGTAGGGTGGGTGGTAGGAGCAGTACCAGCTCCATCAGCAGCAAATTTAGTCTAGAGTTGCTGATGAGCAGCTTACTTCACCCGCCTAGTGAAGAAACTACTCACCAGCTGCAGCTAGATATGGAACAGAACCTGAACCAGCAGGTGGTGGCATACTTTGACAGCCACCTGCCAACCCACATTAAAGATCTGCTGGACTACTGGGCAACCAAACTGGATTTGTGGGAGCAACTGGCTGAGTTTGCCCTGGAAAAGCTGTCCTGCCCGGCCAGTAGTGTGGCTTCAGAGTGGGTGTTTAGTGCGGCGGGGGCCATAGTTACCCCAAGGAGAACTTGCCTGTCCACCCAAAATGTGGAGAGACCGACCTATGTCAAGATGAATCAGGCATGGGTCAGACAGGATTTTCACCCACCAATGCCTGATGCATCAGATCATATCATCCATGCTGTCTCACCCAAACCTTGACAAAAGAGACCGGTTTCTTCTGGCTACCTGCCTCAGCTACTATTCTGATGCTGCCACCCATCTTATGCCAAACATCTGATGCCAAGTGCTCCTTCTTACACCCACCATCGTCAGCGGGTACTGTTATTGCCCCCCACCTCCCCACTCTGTCACCGGGTCACTCTGTGGTCTCCTCATGCTGCTGCCACCTCACCACTCAGGTCTCCTCATGCTGCTGTTGCCACCTCCTCACTATGTCATTGTACCACTCTGTGGCCTCCTCATGCTGCTGCCAACTCACAACTTTGTCTCTGGGCCACTCTGTGGTATCCTCATGCTGCTGCTGCCACCTCCATACTCTGTTATTGTGCCACTCTGTGGTCTCCTCATGCTTCTGCCACTGTCCACACTGTGCATGTCATTGTGCCACTCTGTGGCCTCATCATGCTGCTGCCACCTCCACACTATGTCTCGTTGCCATTCTGTGGCCCCCTCATGCTGCTGCTGCTGTCACCTCCACACTATGTCACCTTGCCAGTATGTGGCCTCCTCATGATGCTGCTGCCACCTCTGCACTCTGTCATTGTGCAACTCTGTGGCCTCTTCATGCTGCTGCCACGTCCACACTATGTCCCTTTGCCACTCTGTGGTCTCCTCATGCTGCTGGTAACTCATCACTATGTCACTGGGCCACTCTGTGGCCTTCTCATTCTACTACTAACTCAACACTAAGTCACTGAGCCACTCTGTGGCTTCCTCATGCTGCTGTCACCTCAACAATATGTAAATGGGCCACTCTGTGGTCTCCTCATGCTGCTGCTGTTGCCACCTCCCCACTATGTCACTGGGCCACTCAGCGGTCTCATCATGCTGTTCTCCCACCCTGCCCACTCCATGACTGGCCCACTATTTCGCCTTTTTGGCCTGGTTGACATCATCATTTATTTGACCCTTCTTCTGATCTGTCAGAAGGAAGGAAAAATGAGACGCACAAAGGATCCGGTCTGTGTAGCAGCTGTAAAATCTGTATGGTGCCATCAGAATTGGCTTATGATTTGGTAGCCAAAAGCAGAAGTGGGTACAAAACACAGAAGACATGCAAATATTCTATTCATGTGTCATCTATGTTTTGGATCCATACATGTTTTATAGCTCAACAGACAGGATCAATTTTCTGGGGGTTATTGTTCTGACAGATCAGAGAAAGAGCAAAATAATCAGTGACGTCAACACAAACTTACTGCTTACACCCTCTCCACTCTGTCAGGGGGGCTCTACTTGTATAAATGTTTAATAGAGCAGGTTCTGTAGACATCTATGTGGAATCAGCTGACAATGGTGTAAAAGGAGTGCATTCTTTCATGCTATAGTAGGATCTTGGGCTTCTGCGCGGTTCTTTATACCTGGCGCTAACATCGACCTGTAAGACTGAGTTCACACTTCAGTTATTTGGTCAGTTTTGGCCCCGTAACTGCCCAAATAAGTGGTGTGAAGTGATTCTAAGAGCGACGCCTGTCATCTGCATGTCATACTGACTCCTATGTGTGTTACTGTAAGGCACAGTGTTCTACACCACTATACAGGCTTTCTGCAGCCAGGAAATAGCTGTTTTTAACACAATTCACCGCAAATAAATTCGGATCGAATCGAATCTACCCGGACAATTCGGTAAACCGGCCGAATCAAATTTTTGAAAAATGTACTTATCTATATTAACGGTATATAGGGTCTTAAGTACATTAAAGTCCATTCCTGAAACATACTGTAGAAATGTAACTTATGTTAATGTCCATTCCCTGGTTGTTCAAACTTCAAAAACCAGTTGCATTGTGGCTCAGCAGGTTCTAAGCTTCAACTTTGTATTAATAATATATCTAAGAGAGTTCTGTTAATGTTTGAGTCTTTTCCCTGGGTGCCTCACTTTAACATTGCAAAACTGGAAGCACAAGGAGCTCTAGTCTGTCAGAGTCTTTCCTCAGGCACAAAGCTTTAACGTTGCAGATATCTCAGGTGTTAGGGCCTAACCTCGGAAGGGTGATACAATGACACAACTTGGATTTACAGTGCATTTGGAAAGACTTCAGACCCTTTCACTTTTTTCACAATTTGTTATGTTGCAGCTTTGTGCTAAAATAAAAAAGTCAAAATGTTTCCCTATCATTGTTCACTCAATAGCCCATAATGAGAAAAGGGAAAACAGAATTTTAGAAGTCTAGAAGGCTAATTTATTTAAAAGAAAAACTAAAATATTGCATTGACATAAGTATTCAGACCCTTTTTTCAGGACTTAGTTGAAGCACCTTCGGCAGTGATTACAGCCTCCAGTCTTTTTGGGTATGATGCCACAAAGTTTATACAACAGGGTTTGGGGATTTTCTTCCATTTTTCACTACAGATCCTCTCAAACTCTGTCAGGTTGGATGGAGACTGTCAGTGGACCGTCATTTCCAGGTCTCTCCAAAGATGTTTGATGTGGTTCAAGTCAGGGATTTGGCTGGACCACTCAAGAACATTCACAATACTACTCTATATCTTTCCAAAGTCAATCAATAGCTGAGATGAGCCAACCCCTTTAAAGATCATTTTGATCAAACCTATAAATCCGGCATACCACCTGGCAGGGTTTATCATGCTGAGTTCAACACTACCTTTCTTTCCATTGCAGCAAAATCTTTACTTTTATTAATATGCTAATGAGGTGCTTGGAGAACCTAGGGGCAGGTCTAACCCCTCAGAGCACTGCTTCACCTCCTCCTCTCCTCCTTTGCCACTCCTTCTCTCCTGCACTGATGGAAAGGGTCAGGTCTCTTCACTGCTCCGGGTTACAATCAGCACATGTGCATCTGATCTTGTTCAGCTATCTGAATGGCAGAGATGTCTTGCACTTCCCTGCACAGCAGGTGGCCTTGGACAGTATTTTGCGAGGTATACCGTGAAATATCAGCAGTTCTTAACATGATCAACAAAATATCAAACAGAAAACGGAGCCAAATGCAAGAAAATTATATGTAAATATACTTTATTAGTAAATAAATATTAAAATGTACAACAGGAGGGTGCAAAATTTATAGCGCCATCCCAGACCACACATTGGCTAGTAACATGAAGGGAAAGGATCTGCAGAATAACACATGGTATGAAGCATAGTGTTGACTATAAATAGTAATAGCCATTGTAAAAATGGATATGTAGAGTGAGCGTGATACCAATATACATCACTTACTCTATACTCTAACATCCACCAATATTAACATAAATGTAATCAATGAATAATCGGTAAATTAAATCCCAGCAGATCTTACCCGATGTAGTAATAAAGCCAAAGGACCAGGATGGCGCCAGCTCTTAACATGATCAGACTAAGTACTAGAGTGGAATCCTGTCAGAGGGTTGAAACTCCCCTTACCTCTCAGGACCACATGCAAATGCAGGGTCTTTTTCCGGGAGAAAGCAGCCTTCCATGCTAAGCCTGGGACATTTGCCATCTCTTCCAGGAGGCTTCTCTTTTTACCAGGAGCCTCCTGGATGTTCTGGAGAGTTGTCAGGTATGCTTTAAATCTCTTTTGGCAACTTCTACAGATTTCAATGGAAAGACGGCTACTTCTCTACCGGTTTCAATGGGTGAAAACAGCACTTTCTTAGGAATTTATATATTCTGTGCTGGACTTCCCATCTCTATTGGCTACATTGTCTTGGGATGCACAACTATTGTCCATTTATTTTATGGTTCCTGCCTCAACAACTTCTTCTTAGCTCTTCACCTTCATCCATCTTTCTTGCACATCCAATTGGAAAGCTTCCCTGGTTATGCATTAATATGTCCCCTGTCCTTTGCAAATTCTGGGACATTTATGATTTAAAAAAGGATAGACAAATGTGATACCTATAGTGGTGCCCATCTTGATCATCACCCATCTTCCCAGAAAGAGCTATCTGTACTGTAATAATAGTTTAAGGAGAAACTTTTAGGACAGTTCAAAGAATGCTAAGTACAGGTGATTTTTATTTTTGCAATTTAGGGGAAATTCTACAATAATTTATTATAACTTTACTGTATCCTCAGAACATCAATGTGTAATATGATGTGATTTACGTGCGCCAAGGATTGTGTTTTACGTGGTAATTGTGGGCAAAAGACATCTTTCCACGGCCCGTGCAGGCTCACCACAACATACGGAAACTTCCAGAACCTGTTTGTCCTCAACGTTCTAACAAATTCTCCAACTCTTCAGCGTTTCCCTCATTGATACGGCTGAGAGAAGGGCTTGGAACAGTCAAATAATTGGTTTAACCTGATCCCCTGTGGCCACGCTCTACCTTGTGAAAAGACTCTTGTAATCTTATTGTAAACATAATTATCCTAAGTAAGGTTTTCATTAATCTTAACCTAAACCACAGGCTGACATGCATCGGGCTTGTTGTGTTCCTCCCGCACCTGTAGGAACCTGCACTTGCCATAAACTTCTCATTTGTCATGTTGGAGAACTCACAAGCGCAGCAGTGTACCCTCTGAATATTTATACGATTATTCCCATAGGCATCAGATCTGTATCCATCTGGCCAGTGGGTTGTAGGTAAAGGGCGGAGGTCAAGGGTAAGGCGAGGTGAACAAGATGCGAAGTGGGCAATTATCCACTTATTAGTCACGGACTGGGGCTAAATGAATGTCAAATGTAGCGCTGTTCATGAATATTAATGCAGAATAGTACAAGTTCAAGTTATTAACTCTTCCAGATTTGATCACATCTCATAGCTAAGGGTTTGCTACAATGTAACAGTCTAGACCATAATAGGCATAACAGAAGCAGATAGACATGCAGATTGGCTGCAGCAGTTACATGCTTAGATGGCCCATGCTTGGCTGCAAGAAAGCAGTGGTGGGAGAGGTAAACAGGTGATTATTTGTTAATTTATTATTCTGAAGCATTCCCTGCCTTTTCAAACATTTTGTACAACCCTATCTTTTTAAGGATGGTTTTTAGACACAATAATGGAAATGTTTTGACTCCTCCGACTCTCTGACTGGAGTTGTTCACTTTTCCCTTTCTTCTCCATCCTACCCAGTCCGCTATGGTAATTGTTTCCACCCATTTCTGTCAAAGTTGCTGTCCAGACATCTTTGATTCTCTGCTTTTCCAGGACCTATTCCCTACCAAGTTCTACTCAAACTCTACATCCTACTGCCATCCTGAGTGCTGTGCCTGTTACTGCCCCATTGCTGTACCTTCTACCAAATACTGTATCCAAATAATAGTACCACTTGGAACGGAACCTGAGTTTGATACAAAGGTTTTTTACAGTAGAAATTAATTTCCAAAGTTATTACACGAAGTCTCGCAAGACTTTGCGAAGTAAAAACTTCGGCTCATCGGAGCCAATACATTTTAATACTGTATGGAGCACCCACTCTGTAAAGTATTAAAACAAAGTTTTAATGCGAATCAACTTTGGATGAAGCATCCGAAGTCGATTCGCTCATCTCTAGTAATAATGTTGAAAACTGCTAACAGTGCCTAAGTGGTGCTTCACACAGTAAAAGAGCCCCTTTTAGGCTTCATTCGGTAACAGTGCTCCCCACATCATTAATATTGTCCTCTTTGTGCACCAAATAGTAACAATACCCCAACAGAGTTAGGTTGTGTATATGGATGAGCAAACCCCAACTAATAAAGTGAAGTTTGGGTTTGCTGGGTTCAGCAGAACTTCAGGTCAAAGTTCGGGTTCGGGACTCGAACTTGACCCTGAACCCGAACCCCATTAAAGTCAATGTGGACCCGAAGTTCACTTTATTATTTTCTGTTATAACATAGTTATAATGGAAAATACTAGCATTCTCAAGACAGAATGCTAAATAAAATGGCCATTGAGGGGTTGAAAAAAATAAAAATAAGTGACCTCATCCACTTGATCGCGCAGCTGGTATCCTCTTCTTTCTGCAGGACCTGCACAAATGGCATGCTATCTTATTTGAGCATTACTCTAAAGTGAGCTACACTACGGCGTTTGCATAGTGTGCCTTTCAATGTCGGATTGGTGTACCTAGGGCCGACCAGCAAAAAAGATTTGGGGGGCTCACCATAAGGATACATTCAAATATAATAAATAATTTAACAAGTTTTTTATATGAACATATGGCTAGGTTGAGGTGCTGTACATTGAAGAAATGTATGTAGTGCAGTAAATCTAATGCGTTATGTGCCACTTGTGCAGGGGGTGGGAGACTAGGGGCCCACCTTGCTCAGGGGCCCACAAGGGGATTCCCCTGTACCCCTGTGGGCCAGTCCGAGCCTGGTGCCTTTGCAATAGTATAAAAGTTGTTCCAAACAAATAGCATAGCGTACAGTGGCACGATACTCATGGTAATTAACCCCAGAGGTGTGGAGCAGAGGAAGGCAGTGGTAGTGGCTCTGGCTGCAATAAATATTCCAGAAAGGCGCTATTGTTGAGTGCGAATATTCTAATCGTGAATTTTTATTGCGAATATATTACATTGCCGATTTTCAAGTAAATAAAGACTGGAGATCACGAATTCTAAAATTTGCGAATTTATGGTGAATATTCGGCCAAAAATTCGCAAAATATGGCGAATTCGAATATTGTCTATGCCGCTCATCACTAGAAGGCGCACCTTTTCATCCCTCAGGGCACTCCTTGATGTTGGGGCTCCTGCCTGATGGTAGTTGGGTGCCCTTGGTGGTGTGGGTGCATGGCAGGAGTGTAGGTGATGTGGCCGGTGAATGGTGCGTGAATCAGTAACTAGGACAGTTGTAGAAAACAAAGGGCAGAATGGTAGTAGTTGTACATCCAATGGTTTCAAAACATAGGTCCCAACAATTGACAGTGCAGATCTTCCCAGATAGCGATGCATGGGTATAGGCCAGAATGGAGGTTGTAGTACTCCTTCCCTCTATTTCTCCAATGTCTCTTTCTGCTTATTATTCTTTCAATGATGGCTGTAATTCCCAGCCAAGGAGTACAGGTTTGAGATACAGTGGGCCAGACCATGTCCAGGGGTTAATGGTGCCTTAGTAATGTCCCTTTCACTGCAGTAAATTCTCTATCAGCATTAAATAGCAAATACCTTACTCACTGACTCCAATGCTCGGCCATGCAGATTTTGGACCTTCAAGTTCCTTCTTTTATCTTTCTTTCTGGAGTACAATGAAGTAGAGATGGTTTTCTCTCTGGGGATCTCTCAGAGGAAGCGATTCCCTGGGAAGAAGGCCTAGTTTTCTGAGGAGCGAGCACATGTAGCTTCTTCTCACTTCCTCGACTAACACATAACTCACTATGCTTGGGGCAGATCTGAGTCCATCTCCTACTTTCATACAGGGGCAGAATCAGGATCATTAAACCCGACTGATCCATACAGAGATATGCTGGTACATTACAAAACATTAACATATTGTAAGTTCCCTATTCTGAGGTTACTGCTCATGTAACTCCATAACATCGAACTTCTTGGCTTTTTCTGTAACTTCTATAGAAGTGAATTGAGAGTCCAACACACATGGATGCCTAACTGCCTGGATGTTGAGTGTGTCCTGGAGATGGGACTCCAATCTATCTGACATTTATGGCATATCCTTAAGATATGTTTCAAGTGTCCAAGGTAGAAGTAACCCTGCTAAATTCAAATGGCTATTGGTAAGACATTGTTTTAAATGGGTTTTATGGGTGTTTAATATTGATGACCCATCCTCAGGAACAGATATCAGATAGGTGGATATCTGACACCCAGCACCCATGGCAATCAATTGTTTGAAGAGGCTGCTGTGCCCCAGTAAGTGCCGCAGCCTTCTCGTGCCTTGCCAAGCAGAGCGCCGTCCATTACATAGTGGTTGTGCTTGGTATTGCAAGCCAGGGCCATTCACTTGAATGGGACTGAGCTGCGCACAGGCCACGTGACTGATGAACGTAACATTTGACCCCCATCAAATATTGATGACCTATCCTGAGGATAGGTCATCAATACTAAACACCAGGAAAACCCCTTCAAAATCTTAAATCATCTAGTAGGGCAAATATGCCATAATGTGGCCATCTAGAAGGGGCACATACTTTTCCATATAATTGAATATGCATTCCTCTTGTTTCTGTCCTGTGGTATCTTACTGACAGGTCTGCTGGCCTGAGGAACATCCAGCGTTGACTTCAAGGAAAGACATTGTTTGTCTTATATCGGATTTTCAGGCCACAAGTAAATAACTCGATAGCAGACACCGTAACTATTCCAAAGGAATTTGTTGCCAACATGTTACTGTTCCGTGTGGTTTTCTTTTCTTGATATTGTATTTCATGTTCAGTCCTTTTCCAGGAAACGTGACAGCTCGTCTCTTCAGAATTAAAATAATCCATGGAACAAGACAGTAAACATGTTGCTAGTATTTTTACTACTATGTATATATGTATACTACAAGCACAGGGTTGCTTTTTCACAAAGGTGGTGCCGTCTTTTAAGATGAGTGTAAGGCTTCAGGTGCAAATACTTTGCTTTACTTATCTTGTACTAATGTTAACTTACGTAACATTTTGTTCTTAATTGATGCCTAAACCTAAAGTCACAATTCTGCTGGTTTCCTGTGACCAGTACAATGTGTCTCTAGTATACATATTGATAAAGTATATAATTCTTGCTGCCTGTAACTGCCACTAGGGGGAGCCTAAGAGTTTACTGTATGTTGTATGTTTTATCTAATTTAACGGTATTCAGTAAGCTCCTGAGCCCCCTCTAGTGGTGACTGCAGACTGCCAGAATGTTATCATTTGCCTCTATGTCTATGCATGGGTTTCAGAGCTCTGTAACAAAAAAATGAACCCTAAGCACATAAAGATATAGTAAGACTTTAATTAGGATAGAATGTTGGACCTAAAAATGTCATGATGATAAAATGTCAATATTGAATGTAAGGAATGTTAGCAAGAGGTAGTGGACAAACTGGCCAAACAACACTGGCCATGCACCTTTACTCACCTCTCGCCAACTATACCCACCTCCTGCCCTTGTATTTCTAGATTTCAGCACTGCATTGCCATTTCAACAGGAAATCTACTAATGACCTTATCAAGGGATTCATATTTTGTCTCCATGTTCCTCCTGCTTTTTCCTGCCTCCAGCCTTCTGGCACTTGTAGTCCTGCTGTCGGTTGCTTCTGGTTATGACTTCAGCTTTGCTTCTGCTTTACACTCCTGGTTACCAATCCTTCTTTTTCTCAACGCCCCAATCATTAAATAACTAGTGGATTGCCTCAACCTGTGTATTCGGATGATTTTTAGCCAGTGAATAGTCAGTTTACCATATGACTCAGGATCAGACTACACAGAGATTGTAGTCTGTAACCATGACAACTCACAGGTATTCATAGCATCTATCTACACAGTAGAAGTAGGATATCGTGTTTCAATTGAGACAATTTACAAAACGTTCATTTTATTTTATTTTAGATGTATTGGAGTAATAAAAACATTAGTACGCATCACTTTCAAAGATGGCTGATAAAACATGACGAAACCAGGAGCCATGTTTGCATTTGCAAAATAAATAGTGATGGCAGTGTAGACAGGCGTGGACTTTAATAAGAGGTCAGTCCAAATAACACTAAGTAATTGAAACAAACTTATAAGTGCAGGTGAAGACGTGCTGAGGAGTATGATTGTACAGGGATAATTGCTCTCCTCCGGAGCGCTGACCTCTCCGACACTCCAGAGCAAAATGAAATTATTCCCTGGTAATTACACATCCCTAAAGTGTTGCACTTGTGTAAGCGGAGCAGCCAGCGGACACTTGTGTGAAGAGAAAAATGACACATCTTTGAAAATACACCTCGGGTTGTTTTTACATAGAATAGGAGGGAGTGCAGCTGAGTGGAGCCACCTGCTGGCATCTAGTGATGTGACCAATGTGGAACATAATAGGTTAGATTTTGTGCTGTTGCATTTGGCACAACATATTCTGACATTACAGTGTGTTATCTGTAGTTTTTCATGGGACTGATGACGGTAAACAATATAAGTTGAATGCAGCGCAAGCTTCTCATTTACTAATAATGGAACACGTTTACATTTTAGGTGGAAATTCTCTGTTCTTGGTAACGTTCCTGAAGTTGCTTTAATGGAAAACTACACCAAAGGGAAAAAATGTTTAAAAAAAAGCCTATATCTTGGTAACAAAAATGGTGGATTCACTTCACTTGCCACAATAAACTTGTACATATGGTATTAAAAACAAGTTCAACAAAGGACCCTCAAAGCAATAATCCCATTAATGATCCTGCCCAAAACATTTATTAGCTTTTGGTAATGTTCTGGTGAGGGTAAACTTGCTTCCTCAGTAAAAAAACTAAAACTCATCATACTATGGCATCTCAGAGCCCAAAGTAAATTCAGACCTCAGACCAGACCCCAAAGTAAATTCAGACCTTAGATGAGATCCCAGAATAAACTATGACCTTATACCAGACCTCAAAATAAACTCAGACCTTAGACCAGACCCCAAATTGAATTCAAACCTTAGCCCATACTCCAAAGTAAACTCAGACCTTAGACTAGACCCCAAAGTAAACTCAGACCTTAGACCAGACCCCAGAGTAAACTATGACCTTATACCAAACCCCAAAGTAAAGTCAGACATTAGACCAGATCCTAAAATAAATTCAGACCTTACACCAGACCTTAAAGTAAACTTAGTCTTTAGACCAGAATCCAAAGTAAATGTAGACCTTAGACCAGATCCCAAAGTAAATTCAAACCTTAGACCAGACCCCAAAGTAAACTCAGACCTTAGCTGAGACAAGTAAACTCAGACCTTAGCTGAGACCCCAAAGTAAACTCAGACCTTAGCTGAGACCCCAAAGTAAATTCCGACGTTAGACCAGGCACCAAACTTAATTCAGACTTTAGATCAGACGCCAAAGTAAATTCAGACCTTAGCCGAGACTCTAATGTTAATTTAGATCTAAGATCAGACCCCAGAGTGAATTCAGACCTTATACCAGACCCTAAAGTAATCTCAGACCGTAGAGCAGACCCCAAAGTAAATTTAGACCAGACCCTACAGTACTGTGCAGACAAGATCTCTATATAAATGCATATCCCAGATCCTAGACTCAAAAGTAAATTCTACCTCAGAACATGTATCGTATGCACCCCCAGAACATTTACCAGCTTCATGTAGTATTTAGGTTGAGGGCAGATTTGCCAGACGAGTCTCAGTAAAAGAAAAAAACATGTAATATTGTTATCAAGACTGTAAAAGAGCTCAAAAATATAGTCTCACATGTGTCAACAAAGATATGTTGTGCTGCCATATGCCCCCCAGTAGTATACTGCGTATACAAAGTGTGCTCAATATATAGTGCAAATAAGACCTCCAAATAAATTTGTACACCATACTAAACCCCAAAGTAATTCAGACCTTACACCAGATCCTAACATTAACCAGATGCCAAAATTAATTCAAACCTCAGAATACATCCCAAAATTAGTTCAGACCCCAGCCTAGACTCTAAAAGTAATACAGCCCTCAAAATAATTTCAACCCCCAGACCAGACCCCTAAGTAAATTCCGAATCAGAACTAATTTAGAACTAATTAAGACCCTAGGCCAGACCTAAACAAATCAATGTAGAACCAAGACTAAACCCAACACCTCTTCTCCTTGATCCTTTTTCATCTGGTTGCCATTGCATACAGGATCGCTATTACTGCTATGAATGTAGTAGTTTGCTGGCAAGGTAAAAAGAAAAGAAAAAACAAAAATATCAAAAATAGTAACGGAAAAAATCGATATAATGTATAATGCATTCATTATCAGTTCTCACACCTCAATACTCTACCACAGATAAGTCAGCCGTGACCCACAAAGCTTCCAACCTAATTGCTGCCACCCGAGGCATTTGACGCTGTGGTAATGTACGAACAAGCCCTTAACACTTTATGCAAACAGGATGTCAGTCCTGACCTATATGAGTTTCCTGACATTCTTTTCTGCATCGTTATAACAGAGCTGGAGCTTAAAGAAGCAGTTATTAATGTAATAACCATGAATATTTTATAGGCTTCACGGGAATGACTCCCAGTGGTCCTGTTAATGTTGGGGCAAGGTTGGCCACCACACAGGGACACAGAGCCCCGGGGCTCCATTGTGTTAGTCTGCCGTTTTTTTGGCCTCTTGGGTTTCAATTAATGGAATTTTCATAAGGGCATTCCTTTAATGACTCTTACTTGTTTTCTGCCAGCATGTTTTTCTAATTTGGAAACTGACTGCTAAAGTCAAACCGGGCACTATAACCCCCTGGCTCTTTTTGAATGGATCAGAGAGATGTCAAAACCTGCAATCTGTTTCCTGTTCAGATAGAATTCAGTGTGATATCTGACAATTTGGTTCTTTCATCAATTTTTGGATACTTTTAAAAAAAAAAAATGGTACCTTAGTCTAGTTTCACACTAGCGGTAGGAGATCCGGCAGGCTGTTCTCTGGATCCGGTATTGCTGGATGGTACCTGAAGGTCCACCCGCCTGTTTGCCTTGTGCTACAACTCTCCTGATGCCATGGAACGCCACGGTGAATTGTAACCATGTCCTTAGGACCCAGATACCATTGGATATTATCTACAGTACAGTGCGTGAAGCATGAAGAGCAACATTCAAGGAGTTGAAGCAGCAAGGAATTCATAGTCACATGTAATGCTGCCCAAACTAATGGAAAATACTACAAGGGGCTGACTGGTGCTCCGAGCTGAAGTCTTAAATATATTAAAAGACATTCTTCACATTCACAAACTATTTTTATTGCATAATTTGGCTCTTGGCCATTTGTATGACTTCCAGTCACTGAAACGGGGCACTTTTGTTTTCAGAATTATTTTTAGTGGAAAATGTTTCCATTTCAAGATTTTTTTCTTTATGTGCTAAGCGTGATGAATTAAAAAAAATATAAAGTGCATTCCTGTGAAAAGTGTTTTTTGGTAACCAAATATTTCCAATAACAAAAATATCTAAAAATACCCCGGTGGCGACACAGGAGGGGTCACTGCAGGCCAAAGACATCTTATTGAAATCACATTTTGTCCTGCTGTATATCAGCGGAATGGCTTATGTGTTTAAGTGGGGAATGAGAATCAGTGTTATGTGATTGGTATGAAAGATACGGCCCAGTTAGAAGTGCTGATAATGGGGCCAACAATTACAACAGTTCAATTACCAACATGAGCGCTGGCATGCTACTCCAGTTTGTCAAAGTGAATAATCCGGATGCCATGCAAATACTGTAGCGGCACTGTGTTAACAATGTAGCTCCCTGCGGCACTAATGTTGGCAAACAATGTGATAGATCTGCATGTCTATGTATTTCTACCCTAACCCTTACCTTTCCACATACCAAGATTTCAGAGCATGAAGCCCAAAGCCTAACCTGGGACATTCTAGTTCGGCTGAAATGGATTCTCCGTGAATTCATTAAATCAAATTACATAAAATATATAAATATTACTTTTAGAGATGAGTGACGTTTTCAAAACTTCGATTTGGCTGCTTTGCTGAATTTAGTCATACGTCACCACGCACGAGATTTCGCATGGGATCTTCAATCAAGCTGGCCACGGAGGACCCTTCAGGTGATAATGGATGAGGCGATTATGATTTTATTTTTGTTTTACCACTATTTTAGGAAAAATTCGCAGTGAATAGATTTTTCCCTGAAATTCGGATCGAAGTCGCTCAACGCTAATTACTTTATAAATACATTCCCAAATACCTATTATTAGTTATAATGGCTCACTTTGTCCATGGAGCAATCATTAGGAGAAATAAAAGGGCCGCTGTCCTATTTGCACACACAGAACCTATCCTAATCCCACTGCAGGACAAGTTACTTCACAACACTGAGCTGAAGAGCTGCCTCATCCTCCTCCCTACTCTGCTTGTCAGGGATTATGGTCCTGAATACAGATGATAAGATCTTCAGTTGGATCTCTGTAGGAATGGAGTTCATGAGGAGACATGAAGTACAGAGAGGACGGACAGGACAGACAGTGGTAATGGAGACTGCATATAAGTGCTGCTGCTCATTAGTCACATCCCCACCCATCCATCCTCTGTGCTTTATGTCTGCTCATGAACTCCATTCCCACATAGATTCAGCTGAAGATCTTATCATCTGTATTCAGAATCATAATCTCTGACAAGCAGAGGAGAGGAGGATGAGGCAGCTCTTTACCTCAATGTTGTGAAGTAACTTGTCCTGCTGTGTGATTTAGGACAGGTTTTGTGTGTACTGATAGGATGGCGGCCATTTTATTTCTCCTGATGATTGCTCCCCAGAAAAATGAGCCATTATAACTAATGAAAGGTATTTGGGAATATATTTTAATAAAGTAACATTTAACTACTTTCAGTAATTTTATTTTATGTATTTCATCGAAAAACCTTTAATGTTTAACTCCGGACAAAAACAGTAAATCCAGTTTTCCCCCAGACTCTTCTATCTAAGTTTAACTTTTATTAAGGGACATGGCTGTATCCTAGCATTGATATAGGGAGTATAAAAACTAGATGTAATTGAATCCAAGCTTTTATTATAACATTTTATCACTGCTTTCACTCTGGCCTCTGACACTTACTCTTCTCTGCAAATCACTTGTCAGTTTTGCTGTATAGACTGGGATAGAATGAGCAGATCCATCTCACTATCATCAGATGACAGCTGTATTATAGGTCTAGATAAGGCAGGATAAGTCTGGTCTCTGAGAAAGAGGGTGTACATCAGAACACCATAGAAACTATATTAATGTAGCACAATTCTCTGTCAATTCACTTTCATTAATACCAGCTACCATTAAAAACACAATCAGCTGCAACTTAATATACAAACAATGCAGGAAAAAAGTGTATGCTTCCAATATAGCTGCCTTCATGGAAGGTTTTTAAACTAAAACATAACAACAACTTTTAAAAAAGAAAACAAGCACATAATTTCTTTTTTACAAGCCTACATCTGATGAATGACACTTTATATAAGATACATGAGATATTTCCTTTAAGAGCCACCAAGGCGTCTAAAGATAACGCTCCCTCTGTACACTAACTAGCAACAGGAGTATTTCCTATACAGACTCCTGGGCACTCAAGACAATGGCACTTAGTACACATAACCTACCAAAAGGCCTTAACCTAATGGCTTTTTCGCACATTTCAAAACTTATAGAATGGAGATTTTCATGAATAATCTACCAGTAGGTGGCACTGCTACACTGCATATGTAGAGGTGAAGGAGCGCAAAATCTAATATATGTACAGTGTATGTACAGTGGATATAAAAAGTCTACACACCCCTGTTAAAATGTCAGGTTTCTGTGCTGTAAAAAAATGAGACAAAGACAAATCATTTCAGAACTTTTTCCACCTTTAATGTGACCTATAAACAACTCAATTGAAAAACAAACTGAAATCTTTTAGGTGGAGGGAAGAAAACAAAAAAGACTAAAATAATGTAGTTGCATAAGTGTGCACATCCTGGGGATGTAGCTGTGTTCAGAATTAAGCAATCACATTAAAAATCATGTTAAATAGGAGTCAGCATACACCCGCCATCATTTACAGTGTCTCTGATTAACCCCAAATACAGTTCAGCTGCTCTAGTTGGTCTTTCCTGAAATTTTCTTAGTCGCTTCCCACAGCAAAAGCCATGGTCCACAGAGAGCTTCCAAAGCATCAGAGGGATCTCATTGTTAGAAGGTATCAGTCAGGAGAAGGGTCCAAAGGAATGTCCAAGGCATTAGATACCATGGAACACAGTGGAGACCGTCATCATCAAGTGGAGAAAATATGGCACAACAGTGACATTACCAAGAACTGGACGTCCCACCAAAATTGATGAAAAGACGAGAAGAAAACTGGTCTGGGAGGCGACCAAGAGGCCTACAGCAACATTACAGGAGCTGCAGGAATATCTGGCAAGTACTGGCTGTGTGGTACATGTGACAACAATCTCCCGTATTCTTCATATGTCTGGGCTATGGGGTAGAGGGGCAAGACGAAAGCCTTTTCTTACCAAGAAAAACATCCAGGCCAGGCTACATTTTACAAAAACACATCTGAAGTCTCCCAAAAGCATGTGGGAAAAGGTGTTATGGTCTGATGAAACCAAGGTTGAACTTTTTGTCCATAATTCCAAAAGATATGTTTGGTGCAAAAACAACCCTGCACATCACCAGAAGAACCCCATACCCACAGTGAAGCATGGTGGTGGCAGTTCAGCTGGAACTGGGGCCTTAGTTAAGATAGAGGGAATTCTGAACAGTTCAAAATACCGGTCAATATTGGCCCAAAACCTTCAGGCTTCTGCTAGAAAGCTGGACATGAAGAGGAACTTCAACTTTCAGCATGACAACGACCCAAAGCATACATCCAAATCAACAAAGAAATGGCTTCACCAGAAGAAGATTAAAGTTTTGGAATGGCCCAGCCAGAGCCCACACCTGAATGCGATTAAAAATCTGTGGGGTGATCTGAAGAGGGCTGTGCACAGGAGATGCCCTCGCAATCTGACAGATTTGGAGTTATTGCAAAGAATAGTGGGCAAATCAAATGTGCCATGCTGATAGACTCCTACCCAAAAAGACTGAGTGCTGTAATAAAATCAAAAGGTACTTCAACAAAGTATTAGTTTACACTAATGCACACCT
Organism: Bufotes viridis; assembly: GCA_033119425.1. Lineage (NCBI taxonomy): Eukaryota > Metazoa > Chordata > Amphibia > Anura > Bufonidae > Bufotes > Bufotes viridis. The sequence continues at coordinate 42,714,506 of CM065592.1, read as the reverse complement.
ATGCAACTATATTATTTTATTTTTTATATTTTTTCTTCCCTCTATCTAAAAGATTTCAGTTTGTTTTTCAATTGAGTGGTACAGTGTAGGTCACATTAAAGTTGGAAAAAGTTCTGAAATGATTTATCTTTACTTCATTTTTTTTACAGCACAGGAACCTGACATTTTAACAGGGGTGTTTAGAATTTAGACTAAAGGAATCTGCACCGTCGCATTTACAATCACAAAATCTGGCACACGTGTACATCAGGTGTCCAGGAAGGTTTTAAACCGGGTCTCAGCTCTCTAGCACGTACCGTTTCTGAGATATTCCCAAAAAATGTAAATATGGCACATCAAATGACCTACATTAGCCAATAGAAGCCTTCAGGTCTTTCTCTTCATATCCATAGGCGTGCGCAGCCTATTGCATTAGGGTGTGCACCCTAAAGCACAAACACACAAGCCGTGCGCGTGTATGTATCTATGTATATTTTATATACACATACAGAAACACACACATATATATATACACTCTGCATACATACATACAGACCCGCACTATCAATATAATCAAGGGAGAAGAGATAATTTTTAAACTTACCCGTATTTTTCGCCCTATAAGACGCTCCAGCCATAAGACACACCTAGGTTTTAGAGGGGGACAATAAAAAAAAAATATCCAATCAGACCCCCAATGTTAATCAGACCTCAGCTGACAGCCCCAAAAAGACCCACAATCTTAATAAGACCCCAATAAGACCTCAGATCAGACCCAAATGTGAATGACCCCCAATCAGACCTCAGATAAGAGCCCCAATGCCTCATATCAGCCCCCAATGCCCCCCAGCAGCCCCTCTTCATCCCGCCAGTGCCCCCCAGCAGCCCCTCTTCATCCCGCCAGTGCCCCCCAGCAGCCCCTCTTCATCCCGCCAGTGCCCCTCTTTATCCCCCAGTGCCCCTCTATAGCCCCCAGCAGCCTCTCTTCATCCTGCCAGTGCCCCTCTTCCTCCCCAGTGCCTCATATCAGCCCCCAGTGCCCCTTTATAGCCCCCAGCAGCCTTTCTTCAGCCCCCAGTGCCTCATATAATCCCCCCAGTGCCCCTCTTCAGCCCCCCAGCAGCCTCTCTCCGGCCGGCCCCCCAATGCCCCTCTTCAGCCCCACAGTGCCTCATATCAGCCCCACAGTGCCTCATATCAGCCCCACAGTGCCCCTCTTCAGCTCCCCAGCAGCCTCTCTTCAGCCCCCAGTGCCCCTCAGCAGCCTCTCTTCAGCCCCCAGGGCCTCATATCAGCCCCAGCAGCCTCTCTTCAGCCCCCCAGCAGCCTCATATGAGACCCCAGTGCCCCTCTTCAGCCCCCAGCAGCCTCTCTTCAGCCCCCCAGTGCCTCATATTACCCCCAGGGCCCCTCTTCAGTCCCTCAGTGCCTCACATCAGCCCCCAGTGCCTCACATCAGCCCCCCCAGTGCCTCACATCAGCCCCCCCCAGTGCCTCACATCAGCCCCCCAGCAGCCTCTCTTCAGCCTCCAGTGCCTCATAACAGCCCCCAATGCCCCTTTTCAGCCACCCAGTGCCTCATATCAGCCCCCCAGTGCCCCTCTTTAGCCCCCAGCAGCCTCTCTTTAGCCCCCAGCAGCCACTCTTTAGCACCCAGCAGCCACTCTTTAGCCCCGGCAGCCACTCTTAGCCCCCAGTGCCACTCTTTAGCCCCCCAGTGCCACTCTTTAGCCCCCCAGCGCCTCAAATCCGCCCCCCAGCGCCTCCATTATTCCTCCCCCAAAAAAAAAAAAAAAAAAGCAAAAAAAACTTACCATTCCTGCTCTGGTCGCCGCCGCCCGCACTCGGTAATCTTCTTGTACAGTCTGCTGTGTGGGCGTGTACAGTGTGAGGTCACAGCATGGCCTCACACTGTGCGCAGCCTTTACAGTGGAGCGCCAGGAAGGAAGAGGTAAGTATAATGCTTTCAGCGCTTACCGGTGTTCCATGAACAAACCTTAAGTCGTTAGGTTTGCTAATGATTTACCCTAAGTTCACACCTGAGCGTTTTACAGCGCGTTCAAACGCGCTGTAAAATGCTCAACACATGAAAACCAATGCTTTCCTATGGCCCTGGTTCTCACTTGAGCGTTTTACAGCGCATTTGAACGCGCTGTAAAACGCCCGACGCATAAACAAGTACTTGAGCTTTTTTTGGGGCGTTTGTCGCGCGTTTTGTGATTGACACCACAGTAGTGGTTTCTAGAACGCTGAGGTCTGAACCCAGGGTTAAGGTTTGTTCATGGAACACCGGCACGGCACTGACAGCTTGATTAGGATGTGCTCAGGCACACTCGGCACACCCCGTGCGCATGCCTATGTTCATATCCCAACTGCCATAGACGCGGTCACATGTCCCTTATCAGCCAATAGCAGCTCCCAGGCCTTAAGTCTCCATATACACACAGTTTTACACTAGGTTTCCATAACAACCTAGCCATTTGTCCTCACTGCTGTAGGTCAACTTTAAAGGGGCAGGGTGCTGTGGATTACACTGTTAAGGGAGCGGACTGCTGTGGAGGTCACAGTTCAGGGGGCAGGTAAAGTGGCCATTCAGGCCACCCTCAAAAGACGACTTAAAAACCCTGCCCCTTCCACTCCGCAGCCGACGGGGATTTTGCACGGCGCTTACAGCAATGAAACTGCATGTATTATAGATTAAATACCTTACACAGATATGTGCCCCCTCACAGTAGATATGCCAAGTTTTGTGCCCTCTCACAGTAGATATGCCAAGTTTTGTGCCCCCGCACAGTAGATATGCCAGGATATGTGCTCCCTCACAGTAGATATGCCAAGATATGTGCCCCCTTCACAGTAAATATCCCAAAATATGTGCCTCCTCACAGTTGATATGCCAAGATATGTGCCCCTTCACAGTAGATATCCCAAAATATGTGTCCCTTCAGAGTTGATATGCCAAGATATGTGCCCCCTTCACAGTAGATATGCCAAGATATGTGCCCCCTTCACAGTAGATATCCCAAAATATGTGCCCCCTCACAGTAGATATGCCAAGATATGTGCCCCCTTCACAGTAGATATGCCAAGATATGTGCCCCCTCACAGTAGATATGCCAAGATATGTGCCCCCTTCACAGTAGATATGCCAAGATGTTTGCCCCCTTCACAGTAGATATGCCAAGATATGTGCTCTCTTACAGTGGATATGCCAAGATATGTGCCCAGTGCCCCCTTCACAGTGGTTATGCCCAGATGTGCCTCCTTCACAGGAAGTGAAAAAAACAAACAATAAATATTCCTCGCCTCAATCACCTGGCTCCTCCCATGATCTGCGCTCCCCCTCAGCAGCAGCAGGATACTTTGGCACATGGCGCTGCTGTGTAGGAGAAGCAGAGGCTGATTTCCAGCCTGCCCCGCTCCTCCTCCTACACAGATCAGCAGGGCCTTGTGTGAGGACATCATGCTGCTGCTGCTGTGCCTACCCTGGGCAGGTCCTTACTTTAAAAAAAATTGTACCCCCTCACAGTAGTATTGCCCTCATTGTACAACCTTCACAGTTGTTTTGTACACATGTGTGACCCCTCACAGTAGTCATGCCCCCATTGTGCCCTCTCCCAGTAGTTATGCCCTCTCTGTGCACCTTTCACAGTTGTAATGCCCTATCTGTTCCCCCTTCACAGTAATAATCCCCATTGTGCCCACTTCACAGTAATAATCCCCATTGTGCCCCTTCATAGTAATAATCCCCATTGTGCCCCCTTCATAGTAATAATCCCCATTGTGCCCCCTTCACAGTAATAATGACCACTGTAACCCCTTCACAGTAATAATGCCCACTGTGCCCCCTTCATTGTAGTAATGCCCTCTGGCTCTGTGCCCCCTCCATAGTAGAAATGCCCATTGTGCCCCCTTCACATTAGTAATGCCCTCTGTGCCCCTCATAGTAGTAATGACCTCTGTGCCCCCTCCAGAGTAGTAATGCCCTCTGTGCCCCTCATAGTAGTAATGCCCTCTGTGCCTGCTCCTTAGTAATAAAGTCCTCTGTGCCCCCTCCATAGTAATAAAGTTCTTTGTGCCCATTCCATAGTAATAAAGACCTCTGTGCCCTCTCCAGAGTAGTAATGCCCTCTGTGCCCCCTCCATAGTTATAAATACCTCTGTGCCCCCTCCATAGTAATAAAGACCTTTGTGCCCCCTCCAGAGTAGTAATGCCCTCTGTGCCCCCTACATAGTAATAAAGTCCTCCATGCCCCCTCCATAGCAATGAAGTCCTCTGTGCCCCCTCCAGAGTAGTAATGCTCTCTGTGCCCCCTCCATAGTAATAAAGTCCTCTATGCCCCCTCCATAGTAATCCTTCACAGTCCTCTGTGAGCCCTCTGTATTAAAAACAAAATAACACAGTAACTACTCACCTTGTCCCGTTCCTGCAGCTCACAGTTCTCTATTCCTTGCAGACACAGATCGCTCTGCAGCAAAGTGTGGGCTGAGCTTATGCAGATTACCGGGCTGCCGGTGACATCACTGACAACACTGCTAGGTGGAAGCCTCTATCTAGCAGTGTAAAAATATAAACAAACAGCCCTTGCCCTGCGCAATCCAGTGCAGGGCAAGGGAGAGCATCGGAGCATGAAATCCTCCAATGCTCATATCAGAAAGGCTGCCTGGGTGAAAAGGGGGATATGTTCAGGTTCAGCTCTGAACCCAGACAACCCCTTTAAGTATATGGATGACAAAGGTTGGCAAGGAACAGGGCTAAATACCCTGTTGCTTCCCTCTTGGTAGGAGTGAGCTGGAACTGCTTCCTGACAGGAAGGACTGTTGCTGAGTAATCATAGCGTGGAGAGGAAGCACAGGTTTGGGCTCCTGCTCCTGTTACAGATTCTCTAAAGTGATTAATTATTCTCCAGTCCTCAAGTGAAGTCTTAAGAAGTTTGACAGCAGAGTGAACTGCTATCACCAGCATATCCAGACACTGCTGAAAGGTGGGGGACTACAACAAAGACACCCATCACCCATAATTCTTACTGGGGACAGAGAAGATTGCACTTAAAATCTGCTGCTACTGTATGTATTTGGAGTTCTACGTTGCACTTAGTAAAAAGACTTTGTTACCTTTAGGCCTCATTCTTCAGTACTACATTTCTACTGGGAACAGTATAAAAAATCCAGTAGCAGGCTCAGGATAAAATCCAATTTCTTTATGTCTTCATTATAAAATTCATATCTCGTGTGGCTCTGGCTGACCAGACAGGCAAGGTCTACGCGTTTTGACTATACTTCTTAATCATGACCCCAAAATGACCCCAATAAATGGTATATAAAATGGAGGTAAACATGGAAAGTTGACCACGATATAGCATTCTTAGCAGTCCGTATGCATGTAGTACAAGTCAATAATCTTGTCACGAGGGGTCTCGAGGGGCTTTGCCAGGCAACAATTGCACTCCTCCATAACTGGCAGAGAAAGGGATGATCCGTCACAATCCAAATCTATTATCTATAATCACAGATCTTAAGACTTAAAAGTCCACGTGATGTTTACGCATTTCAAGCTTAATATTTCCTGGTCATAGCATGAAGTCACATGGTAAGAACACCTCCATGATGGTTATTCAGATGGAAATGACTAGATTTGATGCTTGCCACAGTTTTCTAAACCATCAGTTTTTTAGCTTGTTTTGTCTTGATTTACGCCAAACACGTGGTTCAGAAGAAAATTCTGGCCACTGAGTGGCACTGTAACGTTAAAGGGATAAAGGGATTGTACAGGATTCAAAGACCATGGCTCCTTTCTATAGAAAGTGTTGTATGGTGTTCAACCCCATTCACTTCAGTGGAGCCTACGTAGCTGCAATACTATATAACAATATAATAACCCAGTGATGGGCAAAGTGCGGCTCTCCAGCTGTTGCAGAACTACAACTCCCAGCATGCAAAGACTGTCTATAGCTATCAGCCTACTGCAGGGCATGTTGGGAGTTGTAGTTTTGCAACAGCTGGAGAGCCGCACTTTGCCCATCACTGTAATAACCCATGGACAAGTGTGGCGCTATTCCATGAAGAAAGCAGCCATGTTTTTCTATTCCTGTACAATCCTTTTAAATGACTCTATTAAAGAACAGTAGATTACACTATAAAAAAGAAGAAGCCTGACATCTTGCTTTTCACACATTGTCACAATAGTGTCAAGCACCTTGAAAAACTGACCACTTGGGGGCACTGTATGATGAATGGATACAACATTTTAATAATAAAGAGTTACTGCACTTTCACACAATTTCATTGAGTTTCATGGAGAATGGTGTAACTAGCAAATGTATATTAATATCAAAATATGCTCACATTCACCTGAAAAAAATGTAAAGTCATGGCCACTAGGGGTCCCACTTCTACCTAAGTTGCAGCCCACTGTCAGGCGAGATCTGTTCCTGGTAACAGAGACACAAAAGACGGCAGAGAGGAAATGGGGACATGTCAGAGCTAGCTGAGATTATAAGACAACTGCTTCTACACTGCTTCTGAACATCACAGGAGCCTCCTGCCTTTCTGCACGGCTGAATTCATACTTCGGTTATTTGGTCAGTTAATTTGATCAGTTATTGTGACCCATAATCAGGTGCAGGTCAAAGACACAGAATAGATGCAAATAAAATCATTACATCTCTGAGTAGACTTCACTAATTGTTTTGGCTCACAATAACTGATGGAAATAACTGATTATGTGAGCTCTGGAGCTGAAAACAAACATATTGGAAAGTAAGGCAAAGGACGTCATAGCAGTACGGTGCTGGCAGATTTTACAGAAGTGATACGTCCCCTGCTTCTTAGTGAAATGCATCTAGCTGTGCACCTGAAACAGGGAAAAATATGGCTGGAAAAAAAAAAACATTAGGGAAGCCCAAATATAACTATGATTGTACAAGAAAGCACAGCCATTATGCATTTGTATAAACTCAGATATGCTTTAAAATAGAAATATATGAACGAAGGAATACTGTATTTTTCACCCCATAAGATGCCCTTTTTCCCCAAAAAGGGGGGGGGGGTGGCAGTGCGTCTTATGGGGCGAATGCTGCCATTTTTACTTTGCTAACACTGATACATCGCAGGCAGCGATGCTGCATAGCGTGGCCTGCGATGTATCAGCGGGGAGGAGGAGGGGCTGGAGGACGGCAACTCGCGGCGGGGCCCGGTGCAGTCACTTTATTCTATTACCACCGGGCCCTGCTCACACCAGTATTCATATGTAAAGTGTGGCCAATCTAGATGTAAAGTGTGGCCAATCCATATCTAAAGTGTAGGCACGGTAGCGCAATCCACTAATCACTATGAAACTCCTGTACTAGCAGGCACTGCAGGCTGGTCGTCACTCACTTCGTCACGGCGCATGCTCCGCCTGCTTCATTAATAAAGTGGGAGTGGGAAGTGAGTGACCGACCAGCCTGCAGTGCCTTTTAGTATGGGAGTTTCATAATGAGTAGTGGATTCCGCTACGTTGCCTACACTTTACATATGGATTGGCCACACTTTACATATGAATACTGGTGTGAGCGGGGCCCGGTTTAATAGAGTACAGTGACTGCCCCCGCCGTGATTTCAACACTAGTTGCCGGCCTCCATCCCCTTTAATGGGGTCACTATTTACACAGGGACACTGTTATGGGGGGGATCTGTGGATGACACTATAGCATAAGATGCTATATGTGTCATCCACAGATTCCCCCATAACAGTGCCATCCACAGATCCCCCATAACAGTTTAATCCACAGATCCCCCATAACAGTGCCAGCCACAGATCCCTCATAACAGTGCCATCCACAGATCCACCATAACAGTGCCATCCACAGATCCACCATAACAGTGCCATCCACAGATCCACCATAACAGTGTCATCCACAGATCCCCCATAACAGTGCCATCCACAGATCCCCATAACAGTGCCATCCACAGATCCCCATAACAGTGCCATCCACAGATCCCCCCATAACAGTGCCATCCACAGATCCCCCATAACAGTGCCATCCACAGATCCCCCTATAAGTGCCATCAACAGATCCCCATAACAGTGTCATCCACAGATCCCCCATAACAGTGCCATCCACAGATCCCCCATAACAGTGTCATCCACAGATCCCCTAATACCAGTGCCATTCACAGATCCCCCCATAACAGTGTGTCATCCACAGATTCCCATAACAGTGCCATCCACATATCCCCATAACAGTGTCATCCACAGATCCCCCATAACAGTGTCATCCACAGATCCCCATAACAGTGCCATCCGCAGATCTCCATAACAGTGCGTCAGCCACAGACCCCCATAACAGTGTCATCCACAGATCCCCATAACAATGTCATCCACAGATCTCCATAACAGTGCGTCAGCTACAGACCCCCATAACAGTGTCATCAACAGATCCCCATAACAATGTCATCCACCGATCCCTATAACAGAACCATCCACAAATACCCATAACAGTCTGTCATGCACAGATCCCCCATAACAGTGTGTCATCCACAGATCCCCCATAACAGTGCCATCCACAGATCCTAAATGTACTAATCCCTGAGGGGGATAGAGGGGGAATGATAAAACTAAAACGTAACTTTTAATGCTTTAGTATAAAATATGCGTCAGGTAGTAAGTAAAAAACTACACCAATAAGGTGATAACAAAGCTACTGGGCCCTTGGCCAAACACCAGGCTCAAAGAGCTTAAATAGCCAGCAAATCACCGAGACATGTAAATGACAAAACAACATAACCACTGTAATGTGACCAAGTCAAAAACATGGAACATGCTCACCGGATCCTCGATGTGGTCGATCGGAGAGGAGGAGGTGGACTGATGAGATGGCCACTGTGAGTAGATGAGGTCAAGTCTCAGTTGGTTGCTGTCAATTCTGTACATCAGATGGACAAGATGAAGGGACTCTGCATAGGAGGAGATGGCAGGGAGCTGTATAATACCCTATAAATGCCCTATGAAGGGAAGGGAGCTAACAGACACCCTGCCTACCTATACAGAGCTACCCGCCCCGAAAGGGGCAACCCCGTCCGGTTGCCTGTCCCTAACACGGCCGGAGTCCCTAGTTAAGCCCTAGAACGGAAAAGAGCTCCCATACAAATTGAAAATCTCCCCATAACAGTGTCATCCACAGATCCCCCATAACAGTGTCATCCACAGATCCCCTCCATAACAGTGCATCATCCACAGATCCCCCATAACAGTGTCATCCACAGATCCCCCATAACCGTGCCATCCACAGATCCCCATAACGGTGCCAGCCACAAATCCCCCATAATAGTGTCATCCATAGATCCCCCTTATCAGTGCGTTATCCACAGATCCCCTCCATAACAGTGCATCATCCACAGATCCCCATAATAGTGTCTCCCACAGACCACCATTAGTTCAAAACCCACCAAAAGCACACCTTTTGGTTCAAAATATTTTTTTTCTTATTTTCCACCTCTAAAACCTAGGTGCGTCTTATGGGGAGGTGCGTCTTATAGGGTGAAAAATACGGTAGATCCTAAACTAATTAGAGGATCCGGTTTAATAACTCAACACCAGAATCAGGGCTTCGTTCACCCAGCCCCAGCACGTAAACTGTCCTAGCAAATGGTTAGACTGGGGATCAGTTACGCTCTGTAAAAGTAATATTGTTCAATGCTATTCATTTCCATCCAAAACAATGTGTGTAGACATGGATTTATTGCAGGAGTGGAGCTATTTACCACAAATAAGTCATTCTGGCACGGCGTTCACATAGTCAGCTCATTCACAGTCATTCTTCACATCCACAGCCACAAGTATCTCTCCGCTTATGTCACTGCTCCTCTTAACATGAAGTCACTTCTTCCCCACAGCTCACAAACTTCTTAATAAGCATTTATTTTAGCTATGACTATATTGCACTAGTATGTCGGTCAGTTTACTCAGTAACGGTGGCCTGAAGCTGAGAGGATGAATAGTAAGAACAGCTTAGATCAGGGAAATAGAGAGTGGAGGGGGTAACATTACACAGTAAGCCTGGAATTTTCTTAATGGTGCTGAATAAAAATGGAAGAAATGCAGAAATTGTAGACAGTCTCTACATGAGGACAAGTATGCAACTTTGGTCATATGATACATTAATTTCCTACAAATTGCAAAATTCTTACTTTATTTCGTTCACAAGGTCACCAGCAGAGGGGGCAAAAAGAGTGACAACCAACTCTCTGATCATCAATATCTGATTGTTGGTGGCCCGACTCCTGGCACCCACACTGTTCAGCTGTTTGAAGAGCCTGAGCAACTCGGCCTCTTCCTAGGCCAGTGTCATCACATTCATTGGTCACAGTGACCTAGGCGCAGCTCAGTCCCATTTAAGTGAATGGTCCTGGACTGCAACACCAAGCACAGCAGACATACAGAGGGGTGGTACTTGGTACGCTGCAAAGAGGCTACAGCATTCACAGGAGTCCCGCGGCTTTTTCAAACAGCTGATTGGCGGAGATGCCGGGGGTCAGACCCCCACCAATCTAATATTAATGACTTGTCCTGAGGACAGGTCATCAGTATATTGCTCCCAGAAATCTTCTTTAAGGCTGTTGTCACTTCTTCTCCACACCCTGCCACAACCCTACTGTTTCTTGCGGGTGACTATTTATATTTCTTTGAAAGGATTGAATGAGATGGAAAAGCATGGCTGATGGGGTGCATGTGTTATTGCAGTATTCACGGGAAATCAACAAAGCTATAGCACCAAACCCAGCCCATGAACAAGAGTGGTGCTGTTTCCGGAAGAGAGCAACCATGTTTTTCTGGTCTGGGGTCTGTATTTATTTTGGAGTCTATGGCCTGTATTCTATGGTTTAGCCTGGATCTGTGCTCTATTTTAGGAACAAGGGTCTGTATTTGTTTTGAAGACTGTTCTTATTTTGGAGTCTGTGTCTGTATTTATCTGGGTACTGTATTTAATTTGGTGTCTGGTCTGGGGTCTGTATTTATTTTGGTATCCGGTCTAGGTTTTTTCTGATTGCTTTATTTGTTTTTGTGTCTTGGGTCTGTATTTATCTGGATGCTGTATTTATCTTGGTGTTTGGTCTGGGGTCTGTATTTATCTGGATTCTGTATTTATTTTGGTGTTTGGTCTGGGGTCTGTATTTTTCTGGACACTGTATTTATTTTGGTGTCTGGGGTCTGTATTTATTTGGATACAGCATGTATCTTAGTTACTGGTCTGGGGTCTGTATTTATTTAGATGCAGCATGTATCTTAGTGTCTGGTCTGGGGTCTGTATTTATCTGGATGCTGTATTCATTTTGGTATTTGGTCTGGGATTTGTATTTATCTGGATTCTGTATTTATTTTGGTGTTTGGTCTGGGGTCTGTATTTATTTGGATGCAGCATGTATCTTAGTGTCTAGTCTGGGGTCTGTATTTATTTGGATGCAGCATGTATCTTAGTTACTGGTCTGGGGTCTGTATTTATTTAGATGCAGCATGTATCTTAGTGTCTGGTCTGGGGTCTGTATTTATCTGGATGCTGTATTTATTTTGGTATTTGGTCTGGGGTCTGTATTTATTTGGATGCAGCATGTATCTTAGTGTCTGGTCTGGGGTCTGTATTTATCTGGATGCTGTATATATTTTGGTGTCTGGTCTGTGTTCTGTATTCATTCAGATGCTGTATTTATCTTGGAGACTGTTCCTATTTTTAGGTTGGAGTCTGTTTTTGTGATTTTAATATGCACTCTGGGGTTTGAGTGTCGCGTCTCCAATCATTTTGGGGTGTGATGAAAAAGTAATATACACTACATGTAAGCCCGTTAGGTTAGCAGGGTTTGAGGACCTGGCCTATATACATGGGTTAATTCAGTATCTCCCTACTCAGTGTCTCTACTTTAAAGTAGTAAAGTATGGTCATTCATGTGAAGCCACGCCACTAATACATGCCCCTTTTTTGCTCATAGTAATAGGTATTCCAATCAATATGTTATATCAAAAAAATAGAACTCTCATTATGTGGTGAATCAAAAATTGGAAAATGCACAAGACCAAAATTAACCACATACTAATACCAAGACCCTGTATTGTTTCTAAATGACCAGATTAATGGAGGCAATGAAAATGCACAATAACCGTGATCTCACATACATCCTTCATGTCCCCCTTGCCAAAATCAGCACCCCTGTGGCTCTGCCCCCCTTGCAACTTCAGCATTATAAACTACATTCCCCAGGGGCACAGGACACACAGGGAAATGTGTCTGTTTACAAACACTGTAGTTGGTAAGCCCCGCCCACAGGAATGCGCCAAAACCACACTGGACCACCGATTATGAGTGGGTCTTACATAAACTGGATTTAACGCAGGGCCTCAGGCTGGATAATAAATCTGGTGCAGGGACAGACACTTTTCTCTGACTCTATACCAACTATTGGTTGGCTAACTTGCATCTCAGACCACGTCCATTTTCCCATGAAGTTCTGCTCCTTCTTGACTAAGCCTCGCTTTTTGAACAAATTGGAAAAAAGTGTAGAAACCCTAGTTATGCCATTTTTTGTCAGCCTCTGTGATGATGTTTTTATGCATTATTTCTGGTAAACATTTTTAAGAGGCTGGACAACCTCATAAGTGCAGTATGAACACAGTAGGCTCCCTCCAGAGGTGGTTGCAGATAACTAGAATATTATCATTAAAAATAAATCATTAAAAAATCCTGAGAATGGTCTAAAATAGATTATAATAACATCACCTATTTCCAGCTGCTTCTGTTCCCCTGATGCCAGGCCTTGTGACAATATCTATATTCTGATCCCTCTCGACACACGTCTCAGCCAATCACTTGCTATGGTAGAGACTCACCTCAGTCAGTGAGTGGTCGATCTGGTGTTTCCTTTGTGCCCGGAGGGACCAGGAAATAGGAACTGGCAGGGGAGCAGGAGGTTTTGGGGGATCAGTGAGTATAACATATTTTATCATTTTACACAGAGCCCATAGAATGTAGTCTACGAATAGCTACAGGTCCAATATTCATCCTTCGATTGGATGACCACCAGCTGGATCACTAAGATCCCTGTTCTTGTCATAAATAGTGTTGAGCACAAATATTCGAATTTGCAAAGTTGTATCGCGAATATCGGCACTTCGAGAATTAACGAATATTTAGAATATAGTGATTTATATTCGTAAAAACGAATATTCGTTGTTTTTTGTTTTTTAATCTGAACCCATTACCTAGTATACCTACCTGCTTCTTGCTTATGGGCCAATGTGAGAAGGCTGCAATATTGTAGTCTGTAGTGAAATAGAATATTCTTTATTGTTTATATATTTATTTTCTTTTATGCAAAAAATCGGCAATGTAATATTCGCATAATGCAAATAGTCTAAAACATGAATATAGAGCACTATTGAATATAGTGCTATATATTAGTTTTTTAGAATATTCGTCATTTTTTTCCATCTGTAGTCATGATTCCTCCCTGCTTAAGTTGCTTTTGACGAATATTCTAAAAAAACAAATATATAGCACTATATTCTATAATGCTATATATTCGTGTTTTAGATTATTCGCATTACGCGAATATTACATTGCCGATTTTTTGTAATCAATAGAATACTTTCGAATACGAATATTTGTGAATATATGATGAATATTCTAACGAATATTCGTGAAATATCACAAATTCGAATATTATCCCTGCCGCTCATCACAAGTCATAAATGTTGATCCCTGAGAGGCTACCCACATCTATCAGATATTTATGGCATATCCTGTGGATATATCATAAATGTCTGAGATGAGGATACCCCTTTAAGAGTAGTGTACCTACCATAGAAACCAACCAGACGACTGCTATGGGGATGGGAGCGGGGTCCAGTGCTGAACTTCTTCACGTAGACAGACTCTCTGCATTTTCCAGCAGCCACCACTAGGGGGAGCGCAGTACAAAGAGATTATTTACAGCTTCCATTGCATTCAATGGTAACAGTAAAATACTATGCACTGAGCTCCCCCTAGTGGTGGCTGCGGGCCACAAGTTTTATTATACACGGTTTGGAGGGAAGCAGGAGATTTATCAGTGTACTCATACTGCAAATCTGGTGTAATATAGTGTTTAGTAGGAGCACCATATTTATGAAGCACTTGTTCCATTTTTCCCAACCTAGAAGTTGGTTAAAATTGGAGTAGCAGAGAGCTACTTTTTTATTACAACTTACTATTAAAAAAGTCTTCTACTTAATAAAAAAATAAAATAATAAAAAATTGTAAACTTATTAGAAATCTGGGGAGTCTCCCTCTGTGTTTCATGTTGTCTGGAAGTGTTGGACACATGCACCAAACTTAATGTGTTGGGAGTGAGACGAATACTAAGCTTTGCTGTGGTGTTGGGCGCTATAAGATCTCTGTGCCCCCCTTCGCTTTAAGGAATTCATCAGATATGAATTGTAGACTTATTTCAAATTAAATTAAGAAAATAGCAGACAATCACTGTAAACATTTATACTAAATTGCACACTAAATTTTTAATTTCTTTTATAATTTAACCGCTTTACTTTTAAAATTGATTAGATACATATGAGAGAGAGTTCAGTAAAAGGTCTCAAAAGAAAATCCACGGAGGAAACTAATATTTAAGAAAATAAAAGTCAACTCCAACCAACCCCCATAAGTGCAGACATTGTCACAGAGGGGAACCTACAGCCAGTCATGGTCTGTGCTCCATATATTTAGCTATGACTAAAAGGTTTTCTTTTTCACCTAAATCCATAATCTTATTCTAAAGCTTATCAATGTAGCGCACTCCTAAAAGGGGAGAAAGTTCTGTTATTCTTATAAATCCCCTTACTATAAATTGTGCAGCAAAAATGTGAAAAGTAATGGACTGAGAGGTTTAATATGGCGGTATGTATAGCGGCGTAATGTCAGCTGGAAGCACTGGGTAACAGAATCGTGTGAAGTTCAATGCAGAGTGACATTAAACAAACAGGCTGCCTTCTAACATTACAATGTTAGGGGATTCTGGGTATTGTAAATTATTACATAACTGAATGCTGGGAGAATAGGGGTGACTCCAGCCCCAAACCATACAGTACAGCGAAACAAGATGCTTCATACACAAATGTAGCACCACTAACTGGGAGATTCTAGCCATATACCAGTAAATTACACTTCCAAATCCATAGCGGCAGAAATATTATTGTAGTTATCCAGTAGCTACAGTTTTTCTATAAGGGGCAGGATTACAGTATTAATAAGCTTGTACATGGAAGGTAGTATAATAGTAGTTATAGTCTTGTACATAGGAGCAGTATGATAGTAGTTATAGTCTTGTACATAGGAGCAGTATGATAGTAGTTATATTCTTGTACATAGGAAGCAGTATTATAGTAGTTATATTCTTGTACATAGGAGGCAGTATTATAGTAGTTATATTCCTGTACATAGGAGCAGTATTATAGTAGTTATATTCATGTACATAGGAGGCAGTATTATAGTAGTTATATTCTTGTACATAGGAGGCAGTATTATAGTAGTTATATTCTTGTACATAGGAGGAAGTATTATAGTAGTTATATTCTTGTACCTAGGAAGCAGTATTATAGTAGTTATTTTCTTGTACATAGGAGCAGTATTATAGTAGTTATCTTCTTGTACATAGGAGCAGTAATATAGTAGTTATATTCTTGTACATAGGAGCAGTAATATAGTAGTTATATTCTTGTACATAGGAGCAGTATTATAGTAGTTATATTCTTGTACATAGGAGGAAGAATTATAGTAGTTATATTCCTGTACAAAGGAGGCAGTATTATAGTAGCTATATTCCTGTACATAGGAGGCAGTATTATAGTAGTTATATTCTTGTACATAGGAGGCAGTAGTATAGTACTTATATTCTTGTACATAGAAGCAGTATTATAGTAGTTATATTCTTGTACCTAGAGGCAGTATTATAGAAGTTATATTCCTGTACATAGAAGCAGCAGTATCATGGTAGTTATATTCCTGTACATAGGAGGCAGTATTATAGTAGTCATATTCTTGTACATAGGAGACAGTATTATAGTAGTTATATTCTTGTACATAGGAGCAGTATTATAGTAAGTTATATTCTTGTATATAGGGGCAGTATTATAGTTGTTATATTCTTGCACGTAGGAGGCAGTATTATAGTAGTTATATTCTTAACCAAATCTCTTTTTATTGAGGTCAAAAATAACAATATCCAAAGAGATATACATTCAGCATGTAACAAGCAATAGCATGTAAAGAAGCAGAGGTATCTTCAATGCGAGAAAATATCAGTATGTATACATTCTCACCGGACAAAGGTGCATAGTGAACTTGAGCATCACAGAGACACATATAGGCAGTGCAAATAATAATATCAAATCAAACAAATCAGTAGAAAGAAAGGATAGAAAGAAAGAAGGATGGTAGGGAAATCGGGAGGGAAGGGAAGTTCTGCAGGCAACTGCTTTAATGAACCATTAATCAAAAGGATCTCCATGGGAGCCATGTCTTAAGGAATTTGGAGTGAGTATAAGATTCCCAATGGGCCAGTTCTTCAAAACGCGAGATCTGATCAACTTTTTCAATCCAATGCTGAAGAGAGGGCGGGGATGTATTTTTCCATAGGAAAGGCACTAATAAGCGGGCTGCTGTTATGAGGATAGTGGGGAGGTTATGCCTAGACGGAGTCAGAGTGGGATTAGGGCACCATAAAAGGATTAATTTCGGGTCTAGAGACACAGAGGTGGAGCAGACTGAGTTAATTTTGGATTCAACCTGATCCCAAAACGGGCGTATCTTCAGGCAAAACCACCATATGTGTGAGAGTGAGCCCACCCCCGTGCCGCACCTCCAGCAAACCTCTGGAATCTCTGGATTGATACTGTGTAGGAATTCTGGTGTTTTGTACCAGCGAGAAAGAAGCTTGTAGGTATTCTCTTGAATCCTAACACATCTGCTAAAGCCATGTGAGTGGGTCAAGATGAAAGCTTTTTCCGGGTCACTGAGATGTAGAGATAGTTCCTTTTCCCATGAACTAAGGTAGTGTAGCTCTACCTGAGATGAGGATAAGAGCTCTTTATATAGAATAGAGAGAGGTCTGCTGGGGGGGCGGTCAGATTGTAACTTCTGTTCTAGCCAAGTAAAGGAGGGGCAGAGAGGTATATTTAATTTCAGGTGGCGTATATCTTTCTTAAAACCAAAAAGGTGCGTAAAGGGGGCGGAGACCACCTGAGGCAACTTCAGTACACAATCCCAGTCAAGCGTCCCTCCAGGCAAGAGCACATCCTTCAAAGTGTGATGAGCTAAAAGTGCCCAGACGCCAGAAGGATTGCCGACTGCAGGGTGGATGAAAGGGTGTAAAAGTGGCAACGGTAGCTCGGGGCTAGGAAAGTGGAACAGTCCCCCCTGGTATAGCGATGACCACACAAGGAGGAGCCCCTTCCACAGCACTGAGATCTTAGTGGATGATGAGGGACATGCGCGCACCCCCCAAAGGACCAGTTTTTCCCGGACAGTGAGTAAGTCTCTTTCCAGGTGTGAACAGATACTAGTCGGGTGTCCTACAAGGAGGCCAATGCCTCTGCCAATGAGGTTAGCTTTATAATACAGGTGAATATCTGGCATACCAATACCTCCGAACCTCCTCTCCCTCATAAGGATGTTATACGCTATTCTAGGGGAGCGACCCTTCCAAAGAAAGAATGACAGCACCCGGCGAGTCTCCACAAAAAATGAATGGGGAACCCATATGGGCAGGGTTTGTATAAGGTACAAGAATTTGGGAACAATATAAGTTTTTAGATAGTTTTTCCTCCCTACCCAAGACACAAAGGGCAATTTTAGAGATTGTAGATGGGACCGAACTGATTACAGGAGCGGGGCATAGTTTGAGGTAAAGAGGTTCTTGGGGTCGACTGTAACCTGAATACCCAAAAAGGGAATGTCCGTTTGGGCCCATTTAAAAGGTGTTGAGCGCCGCAGGGTATCAATCACCGCGGAGGGGCAAGAAACATTCATAGCCATAGATTTAGTGTAATTTATTTTGAAGTTGGAGACACGTCCAAAGCTGTCAAAAAGGGAGAGCAATTTCGGGAAAGATATTATAGGGTTTGAGGTCATAATTAAGAGGTCATCTGCAAATGCAGCCATCAAATGGTTTTGGGAACCCACAGTGATGCCTTCTATCTCGGGGGACTGGCGGATTTTGCTTAACAACGTCTCCATTACCAGGACAAAGAGGGTCGGTGAGAGTGGGCATCCCTGCCTGGTGCCATTAGATATAGCAAAGGTCGGGAGAGGGTACCGTTTACTTTGACCCTGGCAGACGGGGTCTTATAAAGCGTGAAAATGGCATCTATGAATTGAGCAGGTATGCCAAACCTCGACAGGGTCAGAGACATAAACTGCCAACCGACCCTGTCGAATGCCTTTTCAGCGTCGGTGCTCAGAAGCACAAGAGGTTTGTTATTGGAACGCGCCCAGGACATCAGATGCAATAGACGAACCGTATTTTCACAGCACCGTCTGCCAGGGACAAACCCCACCTGCTCGCCCTGAATAATATCTGGAAGCAAGAGTTGGAGCCGTTGTGCAAGAATCTTCGCCCACCACTTGACGTCTACATTAAGCAGGGAAATAGGGCGGTAACTGCCACATTCCAAGGGGTCCTTATTTTCTTTCGGGAGAATAGTGACATGGGCCATGAGGGACTGTGGTGGTAAAGAGCCTCCAGATAGGAGGTGGTTACAGAGGGTATTAAAGTGGGGAACGAGGATATCCTTAAAAGTTTTATAATAAGAAATATTAAACCCGTCGGGCCCGGGGCTTTTTCCTGAAGGGATGGATGAAAGCACTTTCAAGATTTCCGAATCTGTGATTGGGTTGAGAAGTTGAGATGACTGTGAGGGGGTTAAGGATGGAAGGCTAAGCGAGCTGAGAAAATCATTTGCTTAGTAGTAATAGTATGAGCGGTGGCATGAGCAGGTAGAGGCAAATTATATAGCTTGGAGTAAAACTCACAGAACGCAGACGCTATGTCTGGTGTGGTTTTTTTCAGTGTGTTTGTAGAGTCCTTTATGGCGGGTATGAATGAGTCCGTCCGCTGTTTTTTACACAGAGCAGTCATTAGCTTATTGCCTCTATCTCCATGGGCATATGTCCTAAATCTAGAGCGGATAAGCAATTTAGCCGACGTAGCGTTCAAAAGGTTTTTAAGCTCATTTCGTGCGTCATATAGCTCTCGTGCTACTGCCTCTGCTTGGGAACGTTTGTGAGAAAGTTCAAGTGCCGTGATGCGCGAGATCAAACCACCCTGGGCGCGCATGTGAACCTTCTTCAAATGGGCCCCCATAGCGATGAGCTCACCCCGCACCACGGCCTTATGCGATTCCCAGATAATGGCAGGTGAAGGGGGAGGTGAGCCTACCACGTTACGTGCAAAAAAGTCAGACAGGGTAAAAGTCAGCCTGGCCATATTGGAGGGGGATTGGATCAGGGTGTCGTTCAGACGCCATAGCCATTCTTTCTTTGGGAGCTCGGTGAGGGAAATAGCTAACGAGATCGGTGCGTGGTCAGAGAGCAATATATTACCAATCTTGGCATTGATCACCAGGTGTGCTTTGGCGGAGGAGAGGAAGAGGTAGTCTATCCGGTGGTAGGAATTTTTAGCTGGGGAGTAGAAGGTATAGTCCCTGCCCGCGGGGTTAAGGGTGCGCCACATGTCCCTCACATCCAGCTTCCTCAGGGCAATTTTTAACCGCCGGAGGAGTCTGTGTGTGATATTAGAACTGTTGGAGGAAGAGTCCAAGGAGGGCTCCAAAGCCACATTGAAGTCTCCACCCAAGACAAGCATACCATCCCTGAACGCTTCCAATTGCTTGAGGATTTGAAGGAGCCATTGGACCTGCCCTCTATTGGGGGCATAGACATTAGCAAGGGTTACTGGGGTGTCCGCGATGAGACCTTTAAGAAACAGGTATCTCCCCTCAGGATCAGAGGAGGACGCCAAAAGCTTAAAGGGGAGACCCTTATGCACAGCAATACTGACTCCTCGGCTAGCTGAGGAATAGGTACTATGGTACCATTGACTAAGTCTAGAAGTGGGTAAATTAGGAATCTTGGTAGTTTTAAAATGAGTTTCCTGTAAGTAGATGATGGAGGACTTACATTTCAGTAGCTGAGAGATGATTTGCGACCTCTTACACGGCTCATTCAAACCTCTGGCGTTGAGGGAGGAGACGATAATACTAGACATGGTTATAAAACATACAGGTGAGCAAGATCAGAACCTTCCCAGCAGATCCAACTGTATCAGCATAACTATTAGATAGCGAGCAGAACAAGGAGGGGAGGGGGGGGGAACACAGGGGGTAAGAAAATGAGAAGGAGAATAGTAAAAAGCATATCCCAATTAAACGAGAACTGTCCCACACAGCACCTGAGGTACAGAGGATCCCTTTTCATCACGGCAGTTTGCCGGGATCCATCAGGGGGGGGCCCCTGTGGAAAATCTGAGAGCCCTAAGAGAGCAAACAGGGGGTAGGAGAACATCATATACACAAAGGCATAAGAGTCGGTGTGGCCCCAGCAGAAAATGAACAATGGGGGGAGCATAAAGTAAACATATATGAACATGTATGAGAACATGACCCTGGGGCAACAGGTATAAAGTGCAAAGGCCCTGAAAACAATAAAACATAACTAGCATGGTGCAGAGATTAAGCAAAAGGAGTAAGTAGAAAACCAGTGACATGGAGATAGTCCACAGCAAGGACAAAATACTTTACTCCGCAGTCGCCGTAGGGATGAGACCCATAGATGAAACCATCAGACATAGGTAGTAAGTCCCTTCAGGTACGGGCCCGATCTTTCTTGGGTCTCATTGGTTTCCCCGGAGAGACAGCGGTCCAAGTGTCAAACTTAGGAGGAGCAGGTGGAGGATCCCCCTGGTCTGCGGGGAGCCAAGATGGCACATCAATAGGTGGGATGCCGAGAGAGTCCCAGAGTAAGGCTAAATCCGACGGGGTACGAACAGTAACTTGCTTGCCGTTCGTCATGATGGCCAATCCGAACGGGTACAGCCAGCGGAAACGTATAGAAGAGGCCCTTAAGGCGTCCAACAAGGGCTTCAGGAGTCGCCTCTAGGCCAGGGTGGTGGGCACCAGACCCTGGAAAAATAATATGGCGGAGTCCGCGTATCGCAGATCATCAGTCTCCCTGCTGGCGCGCAGCAGGTCTGCGGTATCAATGAAACTTAGAAGGCCGCAAACAACATCACGCGGCGGGTCAGTCGGTTTAGGCCTGGGTCGCAGTGCTCGATGGATCCGTTCAACGACCACCTTGGCTGCCCTCTCGGGGCCCAGCAGTTGAGCGAAGATTTCGTCAGCAACCTTGCGCAGAGCTTCCGCGGCAATGGTTTCGGGTAGGCCCCGTATTCGAATATTGCGGCGCCTGCTCCTGTTTTCTTGATCTTCGGTGCGAAGAAGAGCGTCATTGAGTAGGTCACGATGCGATTGCAGCGTAGAGCAAACTTTGCTTTCATGCTGGAGGATGGCGTCTTGCGATGATTCCAGCGCCAGGACACGATGGCCTAGGCCACGTAAGTTGTCCTTAATGTCCTCCAAGTCTTTCTTTAGAGGAGCCAGAGCTGTCGCCAACAGTTCTCTGAGGACAGTTTTAGAAATATTAGGTCTCCTCCTAGTGCTGCGGCATTCGGACGCCTCAGATAAACTGCCTGCATCAGTGGGGTCTTCAGTGTCTGAAGGTGGAGGCACGCTCGGCGCCATCTTTAAGGCCTCAGCAGGGCGCGGTTTTGTCTGTTTTTTGAGGAATTGCTCCATGTCGGGTTGATGGGAGCGTGGTGGAGCTTGCTCAGAATGTTCCTTGGGTCTTTCTCTGCCAATTTTCCCCATTGGTAGGCAAAGCAGAAGCGTCTAATAAGGGGAAAAACACCGAGCTAGGAGAGGAGCTCAGCACACAGCAGCCATTCAGCTTCACAGCCAAGCTCCGCCCTCCCATAGTAGTTATATTCTTGTACATAGGAGCAGTATTATAGTAGTTATATTCTTGTACATAGCAGCAGTATTATAGTAGTAATATTCTTGTACATAGGATCAGTATTATAGTAGTTATATTTTTGTACATTGGAACAATATTATCATAGTTATATTCTTGTACATTGGAACAGTATTATAGTAGTTATATTCTTGTACATAGAAGGCAGTATTACAGTAGTTATATTCCTGTACATAGGAGCAGTATTATAGTAGTTATATTCTTGTACCGTACAAAGGAGCAGTATTATAGTGGTTTTATACTTGTACATAGGAGCAGTATTATATTAGTTATATTCTTGTAAATAGGAGGCAGTATTATATTAATTATATTCTTGTACAGTTTTTTAGGGAAAATGTCTTACCTGAAACTTTGCTTTCCTCGAGTCCATAGAAAAGCATAGAGCAGGATATAGATTAGAATACTAAAAAAGTAGAATTAGTCTATTTAATCAGCACCTTTATTAACCTGTTATAGACATAGGATGTACCGGTACGCTCTGATGTCCTAGTACTTAAGGACACAGGACATACCAGTACATCCTGAGTATTTACGATCACCGCCCCCGCCCCTGCAGCCCTCTGAGTTGTGCCGGTGGGCAGTGCAGGGGGAGTGTGCGGACGGTGCTGGCAGGCAGTACTGCGGGCGGCGGGCGCGTGCGCGCGCGATCCCCTGCCCGCCCCCTATCTCAATTCCAGGATGGCCGAGTGGGCAGAGTGTCAGCACATTGCTGACACTCTGCTTGAAACGGCTGACATCTGACACAGATATAGTGGTCAAGAAGAAAAAAAGGAAAAGGTGAGCAAGGGAACTATGGGATGGATTACACAAAAAAGGGGGGTTAATTGTGAGGAGAAGGGAAAAAGGACGTGTGTCGAGGCTGCACCCTGGAGAGGCAGTGTAAGGGTATACACTGCGATAATTGCAAGGGAAGGGAACTGCTAATACCCCAATAGTGTAATGTTGGAAGAAGGGGTAAGGTTAGCAGAGGGGCGCCAAGGCACAATCAAGCTAAATTGAATGTACTCGTAGGAATATAAAATCCACAATAATAGGTGAAAATAAATATCATTTATGTCATGCAATTACTGTCATACAATTATGGCAAAACAAATAAAAAAGGCTTATTTAAAATTGGGTGCAAGAGATAAAGAAAAAAAAAGGTATTAATATCAAATTAAAAGTTTGAGACTGAGTCTTTTTTCTTTATCTCTTCCATCCAATCTTAAATAAGCCTTTTTTATTTGTTTTACCATAATTGTATGACAGTAATTGCATGACATAAATGATATTTAATTTCACCTATTATTGTGGATTTTATATTCCTACATTCAATTTAGCGTGATTGTGCCTTGGCGCCCCTCTGCTAACCTTACCCCTTCTTCCAACATCACACTATTGGGGTATTAGCAATTCACTTCCCTTTTGTCTACATTTTTGCATCTGACACAGATGTCAGCCGTTTAACTCCTTCCATGCCGCGGTCCATAGGGACTGCTGTATGGAAGGGGTTAACATGGAGGGAGCTTCCTCCCACTCCCATCGGGGGCTGCTGTGCCATTGCAGCCCCCGATTCTTGACGGAATCCCAGAGGGAGGGGGCTCCCCTCTCTCCCCATCACCCGCTGCTCTGTTGTGGCAGTGGGTGATGGTTACCATGGCAACAGTCACAGGCGCCCTGCTTGCCATGGTAATGGTAAGTCTGATCAGACTTCTGCTAAAGGCAGAAGTCTGATCAGACTGCGTAAACTGAAAATACAGTACAGTACACTATATAGTGTACTGTATTGTATTATTTAGGCATCAGACCCACTGGATCTTCAAGAACACAATAAAAAAACACATTTTTCACTGAACAAAAAATAAATAAAAATACACTAGACAGGTGTGATATCACCGCATCTGTAATGAC
Organism: Bufotes viridis; assembly: GCA_033119425.1. NCBI lineage: Eukaryota > Metazoa > Chordata > Amphibia > Anura > Bufonidae > Bufotes > Bufotes viridis. The sequence continues at coordinate 42,690,549 of CM065592.1, read as the reverse complement.
CTGATCTATGAAACGGTCATGTTACTTTCCCTGCACGGTGAACGCCATAAAAAAATAAAAAGAAAAGCTATAATGAAATTGAAATTTTGCCCACCTTACTTCCCAAAAAAAGATAATAAAAGTGATCAAAAAGTCGTACCAATCAAACCACCATCTCATTCCACAAAAAATGAGCCCCTACATGAGAAAATTGCCCAAAAAGTAAAAAAATATGGCTCCCTAAAACATGTTTTTTTTCCTTAAAACGCTGTTATTGTGTTAAAAATGAAATCATTTTAAAAAAGTATACATATTATGTATCGTTGCATCCATAAGAACCTGCTGTATAAAAATATCACATGAACTAATCCCTAGAATGAACACCATTAAAAAAAAAAAAAAAATGATGTAAAAAAAAACATTTTTTGTCATCTTACATCACAAAAAGTGTAATACCAAGCGATCAAAAAGTACCAATCCAACCGCTATCTCATCCAGCAAAAAATGAGCCCCTACATAGGACAATCGGCCAAAATAAAATGGCTCTCAAACTATAGAGACACTAAGGCCTCTTTCACACGGGCGTCATGTTTAACACCCGGATAAGAGGCGGGTGCGTTGCGGGAATATGCGCGATTTTTCCGCGCGGGTGCAAACGTTTGTAATGCGTTTTGCACGCGCGTGTGAAAAATCGCCATGTTTGGTACCCAGACCCGAAGCTGGACTTCATCACTGAAGTCCGGTTTCGGGTAGAGTATTCTGGAGACTTTATTATTTTCCCTTATAACATGGTTATAAGGGAAAATAATAGCATTCTTGTTTAGTAAAATGAAGATGAAGGGGTTAAAAATAATAAAACTTAACTTACCTTAGCCACTTGATCGCGTAGTTGCGATCTGTCTTCTCTTTTCCAGCTTCAGCTAACAACTAAAGGACCTGTGATGACGTCACATCACATGGTCCAATCACATGGTCCATCACCATGGTAAGATGGTAAATGTGGAGACACTAAAAAAATTATTTTTTTCAAAAATGCCTTATTATGTAAAGCTGAAACATAAACCCCCAAAAAGTAGTCATATTTGGTATTGTCACTTCCGTGATAACCTGCTCTATAGAAATAGCACACGATCTAACCTGTCAGATCAATGATGTAAATAACAAAAAATTAAAACGGTCCCAAAACATATTTTTTTGCATTTTGATTTTAATCCATTCTTCCAGCAGCAAAGCAAGGGTTAACAGCCAAACAAAACTCAATATTAATTGCCCTGATTCAGTAGTTTGCAGAAACACCTCAAATGTGGTCGTAAACTGCTGTATGGCCAAACAGCAGGGTGCAGGAGGAAAGGAACGCCAAATGGTTTTTGAAAGGCAGATTTTGCTGGACTGGTTTTTTCACACTATGTCCCATTTGAAGCCCCCCTGATGTACCCCTAGAGTAGAAACTCCAAAGATTTGACTCCATCTAAGAAACTACACCCCTCAAGATATTCAAAACTGATTTTACAAACTTTATTAATCCTTTAGGTGTTCCACAAGACTTATTGGCAAATGGAGATGAAATTTCAGAATTTCAATTTTTTGTTACCTTGCCTCAAAAAAAGTGTAATATAGAGCAACCAAAAATCATATTTACCCTAAAATAGTTCCAACAAAACTGCCACCTTATCCCGTAGTTTCAAAAATGGGGTCACTTTTTAGGATTTTCTACTGTAGGGGTGCATCAGGGGGGCTTTAAATGAGACATGATGTAAAAAAAAACAGTCCAGCAAAATCTGCCTTCCAAAAACCATATGGCGTTCCCTTCCTTCTACGCCCTGCCGTTTGGCCATACAGCAGTTTACGACCACATATGGGGTGTTTCTGTAAACTACAGAATCAGGGCAATAAATATTGAGTTTTGTTTGGCTGATAACCCTTGCTTTGTTACTGGAAAAAATGGATTAAAATGGAAAATTTGCCAAAGAATCTAAATTCAGAAATTCTATCTCCATTTGCCATTAACTCTTGTGGAAAACCTAAAGGGTTAATGACGTTTGTAAAATCAGTTTTGAATACCTTGAGGGGTGTAGTTTCTTAGAAGGAGTCACATTTTTGGAGTTTCTACTGTATGGGTACATCAAGGGGGCTTCAAATGGGACATGGTGTCAAAAAACCAGTCCAGCAAAATCTGCCTTCCAAAAACCATATGTCATAAAATGACACTGGTTAGATTTGCAAAAAATGTCCGAGTCCTTCAGGTGAAAATGAGCCCGGTCCATAAGGGGTTTAAGCTAATACCTCCTCCAGCAACTTATGTTAATAAATAGATACAACTTGCTGCAAAATAATTTATTGAGGGGGTTATAAGTGTGCTGCCTATGGTCTCGAGGAAAGAAAAATGTTTAGCTTTTCTCAGCGTCCTACAGCAGCACAGAGCAGGCTATAACTAGCAAGAAGCAAAAAAAGGAGGGGGTATTAGACTGGAACTACAGCATTTAGGACCCCTGTGTCAGAGACTGCTCTTCTGGAAGACTCAATGTCTAGCCTGTAATGGTTGACAAATAATAATGGAATTGACCATGATGCTACAGCACAGAAAAGACAAATGTGTGCCCTTTTTGTCCATGAATTGGAGGGTGACCAAGTAAAATGGGCATGAACTGGAAAAGGAGGGGAAAAGGTGGGCAACCATTTTCTGCCGCATAGGCTTCAGAAATGACAGCATTCATCCTTCGAGCAAGGGCATCTTTCACAGCTTTAAAACCTTTCCTGGTCTTGAGAATAAGACAAATCAATTTTCGGACAATTGGAAACGGGTCCGTGGAAACCTCGGCAAATGCACCGTTTGTCCTTCGTCTCCGTGGTCCGTGATTCCAGTCCGTCAAAAAAATATAACCTGTCCTATTCTTGTCCGTGAAAAACGGTTCACGGACCCATTCAAGTCAATGGGTCCGTGAAAAAATGCGGATGACCATCCGTGTGTCATCCGCGTTCCAAGTCCGTTTTTTTTGCGGATCCCTTGGCAGGCACTTGGGAAAAATTGTCAGCCTGTCTTTTGTTAAAATCTTTTGGGTCATGTCCGCTAAAAAAAACGGAAGACACACGGAAACACAACGGAAGGCAAAAACGGACATGGATCACTGAACAACGGAACCCCTTTTTGCGGACAGCATAAAAAAACGGTTGTGTGCATGGGGCCTTAGATGGCACTTTGGGCTGAAAGGATGTCAAGGTTCTCAGGACCACCCCATCTGGATGATAATGCTTGGACTTTACCAAGTCTTCTGGCTGAAGTAATTGCAACCAGAAAAAGCACTTTAAAGTAAGTCATCTTAAAGGGGTCTTCTGACTTTTTTATATTTATGGAAGGTCGCAAGATACCAAGCACAGCCACTATACAATGTGCAAAAAAGGAACCAGTCGGCACTTCCACCTCGATCCACGTTGCGCGGGAAGAAGCAATCTCCAAGTACACAGCAAAATGAAATCTCCCAGCAAACGTGTATATTTAAGCTTGCTTCTTTATTATCTTCACAATAGGAAGTATTACCCAGACGCGTTGCGGCACTAAGCCTTCATCAGCAGGTGATGAAGGCTTGGTGCCGCAACACGTCTGGGGAATACTTCCTACTGTGAAGATAATAAAGAAGCAAGCTTAAATATACACGTTTGCTGGGAGATTTCATTTTGCACTATACAATGTGCGGCGCTGTGCTTGGTAAGCTGTGGAGTTCTACAGTCTCTTCAGACAGCTGATCGGTGAGGGTCCCAGATGTCAGACCCCCACTGATCGGATACTGAGGACTTTCCTGTGGAGTATATCAGTATAAAAAAAATTGGAAAACCCCTTTAAGGACACTTCTGACAAGGGCTCAAAATGTGGAAGACAATTGCTGTAACATTAAAAAGAATTCAAAAGAGGATTCACCATTTTTTACTCACCTTGTTCCCCCCAAAAAAATTAATGGGCATTACAGGAATGTATAGGCCGACTCGCAGCAGACTCCTCAGTAAATGTAGCCCATTTTCCATCCACAGGCTACAGTTAGGTGCACCTGTGAGGCCTGGGCCATATCAGCCAGTCTTGGGTGGGGCTCACAGCCTTCTCCCTCCTCCCATTGCAGGCATGGTTTCATGCTGGAGTTAACTGAGGAGTTTGCTGTGAGCCGGCCTATACTTTCCTGTAATGCCCACTGGCTCCTGGTATTGCCCATATGGCACAGGTAGGTAAGTGTTAGGTCCCGAGCTACTTGAGAAACCTTGGCGTGGTGCTCAGGCTCAAGACATGTCCTCCACAGCAGGGCATGCCGACTAATCTCTCAATTTTAACATCAGTTTGAGGGCTTAGTAAGACCGCAGAGTGCACCTGTCTTGTCATTTGTTATTGCTATAAGATAAGAACTGAGCTATAATGAGTGTTTATTAGGCTACTTTCACACTAGTGTTTTTTGCGGATCTTTCAAAAACTCTTTTTTTACAATAATACAACCGCATGCATCCGTCATGAACAGATCCGGTTGTTTTATGTCTTCTATAGCCATGATGGATCCGTCTTGAACACCATTGAAAGTCAATGGGGGACGGATCCATTTTCTATTGTGCCAGATTGTGCATAGAAAACTGATCCATCCCCATTGACTTACATTATGTGCCAGGATGGATCCGTTTGGCTCCGCTTCGTCAGGCAGACAGCAAAACGCTTCAGGCAGCGTTTTGGTGTCCGCCTCTAAAGTGGAATGGTGACTGAACGGAGAATGCATTTCCATTCAGAATGCATTGGGGCAAAACGTATCCGTTTTGGACCGCTTGTGAGAGCCCTGAATGGATCTCACAAACGGAAAGCCAAAACGCCAGTGTGAAAGTAGTCTAATGTGAGAGAGCAGAGATAAGGAGTCTGTCTGCTCCTCAGATGATGGAAAAGACAAATAATCCACAGGCAGCTAGTAGAGCATGTCAGCTCTGTACATAAAATTCCATATTGTTAATAAAGACTAATTGAAAAAATAATTTTTATCTCAAAATAAGTATAATGCAATAATTAAAAAAATGCCCCCAAAGGTGTACATAGCCTTTAAAAATTCTACCAGTAAGAGGTAGGTCGAATAATTTTCCATCATGGCATGGCATTAATTGTGGTTACATTTTAGTCCTTTTTGAAACCCATTTGGAAGGAACTGAAATACTTTGGAAACACCAACAGTGGAACGTGAAGAGTACTTCATCCAGGCAGAATTTTTTTTATAGAGCCTCTAATAATACTCTTTATTTATATCGCACCAAAATATTGTGCAACGCTTTACAATTCAGGAGTTCAAGTACAAATAGTCATAAATAATATAGCAGCAAACAGGTCAACAATTTAAACAAGAGGAATGAGGGACCTGCTTACAAGAGCTTACAATCTATGAGCCTGGAAACTAGAGGCCGGTAAGTTTAACATCTGTTGTGGGTAAACTGTTTGAAGGTTTTCTGAGGTTATCTTAGAGGATCTCAACGGAAATAAGCAAATAACGTCATATCAGCATGGCTTCATGAGGGATCGGTCATGCCAAACTAATTTAATCAGTTTCTATGAGGAGGTAAGTTCTAGACTTGACAGCGGCGAATCAATGGATGTCGTATATCTGGACTTCTCCAAAGCATTTGACACTGTTCCTCATAAAAGGTTAGTATATAAAATGAGGATGCTTGGAATGGGGGAAAATGTCTGTATGTGGGTAAATAACTGGCTCAGTAATAGAAAACAGAGGGTGGTTATTAACGGTACACACTCAGATTGGGTCACTGTCACTAGTGGGGTACCTCAGGGGTCAGTATTGGGCCTATTCTTATTTATTAATGATCTTGTAGAAGGCCTGCACAGTAAAATATAAATTTTTGCAGATGACACTAAACTGTGTAAAGTAATTAACACTGAAGAGGACAGTTTTCTGCTACAGAGGGATCTGGATAGATTGGAGTTTTAACACTGACAAAAGTAAAGTTACGTACATGGGAAGAAATAATGCAAGTCATCCGTACATACTAAATGGTAAAACACTCGGTAACACTGACATGGAAAAGGATCTAGGAATTTTAATAAACAGTAAACTAACAGGATTCTTTACGGTAAGAGCAGTGAGACTATGGATCTCTCCGCCTGAGGAGGTGGTGATGGTGAGTTTACTAAAAGAGTTCAAGAGGGGCCTGGATGTATTTCTGGAGTGTAATAATATTACAGGCTATAGCTACTAGAGATGGGTTGTTGATCCAGGGAGTTATTCTGATTGCCTGATTGGAGTCAGGAAGGAATTTTTCACTCCCTTTAAGTGGGTAAATTGGCTTCTACCTCACAGTTTTTTTTTTTTACCTTCCTCTGGATCAACTTGCAGGATGACAGGCCGAACTGGTTGGACAAATGTCTTTTTTCGGCCTTATGTACCATGTTACCATGTTACTATGAGATAGGGGATGACACAGAAGGTAAGAAGTACTTGTTTTGTACAATGTTCCCCCCATCTTAACACAAGTGCGGAGTAGATATAAGCCTTTCATGAAAGTTCGGGTTCGAGTTTGGTGTTCGTCGATTTATTGGCACTTGTTGAAAGGCTGCAGGTAAGCCAATCAACAAGCGTTTAACTAGTGTGCCCTTAGAAGCCATCACAGCCATGGCTACTAATGGCATAGCTGTGATTGGCCAGTGCAGCATGTGACCCAGCCTCTATATAAGCTGGAGTCACGTAGCACCGCACGTCATGTCAGCTCTTACTAATGTAGGGATAGGATGCTGCTGCTGTGAGGGAGAGATTAGGAAACAATTCTGGTGTACTTGGTGTTATTAAATCTGCAAACTACAGCGATTATTTTTGTGGGTGCTCTGCTACATTTTTGTACCCATGAGCCCAGTGCCACAGAGAAATAAGCTTTAATCAGTCTGTTTGTTAGGTGGGTGCCGGCGACCATTTTAGCAAGTGCAGTGCACTTGCAACTGCATGTGCGCCAGGGACATTGCTTTAATCCTGTTCTGGTAGCTCAGTGGGTAACATCCAGCCATTTTGTAAGGGCACCTGCATGGATATGTGCCAGGGGAAGGTAAATTATATAGGTAATCTGTGACTTCTGGGCCCCAGGGGGGAAGGGGGGCATATTCCCACTTTTTGGCCCCATGCACACGACCGTTGTTTGTTTCCGCGTCCGTTCCGTTTTTTTTTCACGGATAGGATGCTTCCCCATTCATTTCAATGGGCCAGTCAAAAAATGCGGATGGTCAACCGTTTTTGTTCCGCATCCGTGGTCCGTGTTTTCATTCCGTCAAAAAAATAGTGCATGTCCTATTTTTTTCACGTTTGCGGACAAGGATAGGCATTTTTACAATGGATCTGCCATAAAAATCGGATCCGTCAAAAAAAACGGTCCGTCATCCGTTTTTTTTGACGGACGCAAAATTTGCAGGAGGAGCGGACGCGGAGGCAGGCAATGGTCGTGTGCATGTAGCCTTTTTCTGTGAACTACCCCTGTGCTGAATATCTGACAGGGAAAATCTATTCATTAAATCCATCTGTTAGATTCAAGGGGGAAAAATTCCCTTTTTTTGGCGGTCAAGTACCCCTGTGGCCTGCAGTGCATAGCTGGCAGTGAAAATAATTCAATTACATTAGTCTGTCACATATTTGTGTGACCTAAAGCGATTTTTTCTCTCAGCACTGCATATCTGACAGTCAAATAAAACCAGTAAATACTGCTGTTACATTGTCGGTTGACAAATTCCCATTTTTTGTGCTAGAAAGTCCATTTTTGGTCTGCGTTAAAAACGATTAAATACTGCATTTACATTTTTGGTTTAACAAAGCACACTTTTTGTGCTTGATAGTACATTTGCAGCCTGCACTGCATTTCTGACAGTCCAATAAAACCGTTAAATACTGCATTTACATTTTTGGTTTAAAAAATAACACTTTTTGTGCTAGATAATACATTTGCAGCCTGCACTGTATTTTTGACAGTGAAATATAAACATTAAATGCAACTGTGACATTGTTGGTGAAAAAACCCCACTTATTTTTTGCCATAAAATACATTTGCGGCCTGCATTGCATTTCTAAAGGGTGAAATTCTATCAGTAAATCCAGCTCTTAGATTGTGGGTGGACATTTCCATGGTTATCAGACCAGTCATTCACAAGTGGCTTGGAGGGTGTATTCCTGCTGCACTGCATACCTGCATATTCTGTAAATTCGGAGCGTTTGATTGTTGGGTGATCTATACCCCTTTTTTCTTTCACACTACCCCTGCCCTGTATACCTGACTGGGAAATATATTCTGTAAATTCGGCGGCGTTTAGATTGTTGGGTGCTGTAGTTTTATGCTGTAAAATCTCCATGATGTCGCCATGATAAAACTGCAGCGTGGGGGCCCCGTGTGGCTTCTATACACTTTCAAAATAATCCTTTAGCAGGGCAAATAGAAGCCGGATGACTGCGACGCTCCATGATCCATTTTCTTTCACACTACCCCTGCCCTGCATACCTGACTGGGAAATATATTCTGTAAATTCGGCCGCCTTTAGTTTGTTGGTGATCTGTACCCCTTTTTTCTTTCACACTACCCCTGCACTGCATACCTGACTGGGAAATATATTCTGTAAATTCGGCCGCCTTTAGATTGTTGGGTGATCTGTTCCCCTTTTTTTTTCACACTACCCCTGCCCTGCATACCTGACTGGGAAATATATTCTGTAAATTCGGCGCGTTTAGATTGTTGGCTGATCTATACCCCTTACAAGCGCACGCTGGTAGACGTGCTGCTGATGGTATTCCCACCTGACACCGGGGCCTCAGTGGAAGCACAAGGCGAAGGCAGAGGAGGAGGAAGAAGTCGCCAACACAGCCGGGGCACTGCCATCACCTCAGAAGGCAGAGTGAGCATGGCCGAAATAGGAAAATGCTTTGTCAGCACGCCACAAGAACAAGCACCACCAGCTGATATGGAACGTCTTAGCAGAAGGCAGCATTTCAGCAACATGGTGGAACAGTATGTGTGCACACGCCTGCACGTACTGACTGATGGGTCTGCCCCATTCAACTTCTGAGTCTCTAAATTGGGCACATGGCCTTTATGCCTTGGAGGTGCTGGCCTGCCATGCAGCCAGTGTATTGTCTGAACGTGTGTTTAGCATTGCAGGGGGGGGGGTGATCACAGACAAGTGCATCTCACGTTCATTAAAATGAATAAGGCATAGATCCCACAGGACTTGTCCGTACCTTGTGCAGAATAGCCATGTATACCAGCCTCACCCAGCCTTTGTTATACTCCAGCGCACGTTTTCTTTTCTATATTTCCCAATGTTTTGGGGTCTACCCAAATAAAAAAAAAGGTAAAAACAAAAAACAGTGTTGTTGGCGACTACCTCCTCCACCACCGCTTCCACCTACACTGCCACGTCCACCACCTCCTCAACCTCCTACTCTATATGGACCTCCTCTTCCTAGTTCAAGATTATTATTTTTAATTTTTATTTATTTTATTTTAAATCATTTCCCTATCCACATTTGTTTGCAGGGCACTTATGCTCTTACCCACATTTTGCTGCCTTTTGCAGCCCCTAGCCCTTTCCATGACTCTTTTAGAGCCATTTTAGTGCCCCAAAGTTCAGGCCCCTATTGACTTCAATGGGGTTCGGGGTCAAGTTCGGGTCATGAACTCGGACTTTGTGGGGAAGTGGAGTGGAGTGCATGGGGTGAGGTGGCTGCTGATAGATCAGGTTCAGAGTAATAATTCTAAAGGGGGGGGGGCAGTGAATGGAGAAGGGTTAGATCAGGGGATGTGATATGCTAACCTAAAAAGATGTGAATCCTGTACTGTATGGGCAACCAGTGCAATGGCTGGCACAGGGTGGAGACATCAGAGTAGAGGATAGATGGATAGATAGATAGATAGATAGATAGATAGATAGATAGATAGATAGATGAGCTTGGCTGTGCTCAAGATAGATTGGAGAGTGGAGAGTCTGGTGAGGTGGAGGCCAATAAGTAATGAGTTACAGTTATCAAGACGGGAATGGATCAGGGCAACAAAGACAGTTTTTATTTCCATAGTAAGAATCCTAGAGATGTTTTTGAGGTGCAGGTGGGATGAGTGGGCAAGAGATTGAATATAGGAGGTAAAAGAAAGATCAGTGTCAAACAGAACACCAAGACAGCGGGTGTGCTGCCTAGGCGTGATGATAGTGCCACATAGTAAGATGGAGATATCGGGTTAAGCTAGGTTAGTAGATGGAGAAAACACTAGTAGGTCCGTTTTTGAAAGATTCAGTTTCAGACAGAGAGAGGACACGTTGTTAGAGACAGCAGACAAACAGTCACTGGTGTTCTGTAGTACAGAAGGGTGATATCACCATAAGAAGTATATAGTTGTCATCAGTATAGAAATAGTTCTCGAAACCAAAGCTGCTGATCTCTATCCAACAGGGGCTGTGTAGAGAGAAAACAAGAGAGGACCAGGGACTTAACTCTGAGGAAACTTAACAGCAAGCTGGAGAGGAGGGGAGGTAGAGTCAGCAAACGATACACTGAAAGAGCAATCAGATAAATAGAAAGAAAACCAAGAGAGAACGGAGTCCTTAAGGCCAATAGATTGGGGCATGGTGAGGAATATATGGTGGTCTACAGTGTCAAATGCTGCAGAAAGTTCGAGCACAATTAGTAAAGAGAAGTCATAGTTGCATTTAGCTGTCAGAAGGTCATTGATCACTTTGGCAAAGACAGTTTCTGTAGAATGTAGGGTGCGAAAACCAGATTGAAGTGGCTCAAGGGGAGAGCAAAGAGTTAGTGGATGAGGTATATACCCGTTAATGGAAAGTCTCCTGGTTTGTAGAAGGTCTTGGCTCCACAAAGTCCTGATTTAAAGGGCTTCTGTCACCCCCAAAATGCAATTTTCATCAGCTGACATTAGCAATTTGCTAATGTCAGCTGATCTCAAACATACTTTTCTTACATTCCCCTGTAATTTTGTTCTTTTAAAATTCTTACTTTTATTATATGCAAATATCTTCACTACCAGCAAGTTGGGCGGTAACTTGCTGGTAGCCGCCGCATCCTCCAGTTGCCGACACGCCCCCTCTCCTCTTGATAGACAGGGCCAGCGAGCTCTCTCCCGCCGCTGGCCCTGTCTCTTCATTAAGTCCCGTGCCTGCGCTGTAACACACTTCTTCAGTGCGCCTGCGCCGATTATGTCACAGTACACCCATGATGTAATTGCCGCAGGCGCACTGAGGACGGAGCTGGCGTCCTTCACTCTGTATGCCTCAGTATGCCAATTGAAGAATGTTACGGCGCAGGCGCGGGACTTAATGAGAAGAGAGGGCCACTCTATCAAGAGGAGAGGGGGCGTGTCGGCAACTGGAGGATGCGGCGGTTACCAGCAAGTTACCGCCCAACTTGCTGGTAGTGAAGATATTTGCATATAATAAAAGTAAGAATTTTAAAAGAACAAAATTACAGGGGAATGTAAGAAAAGTATGTTTGAGATCAGCTGACATTAGCAAATAGCATTTTGGGGGTGACAGAAGCCCTTTAACAGTCTCTGCCTCTGAGCTTCCAAGCTGTTCAACCATAATCTGCTGAGTTGAGGATGAAGCACACCTTCCTGAAATATAAGGTCCTTGTGAAGAATCTTCTAAAGCTGCTCCTCTTACAGGTGCCATAGCGGCTGAAAACATGCACTGCTATACAGAATAGAGTCAACAGGATCAGGGATGGCCTGTATGCAGCATACTTCTGTAGAACATGAGGAATAAGCCAGACAAAAGGAAAGGTATATAGGAACTGTTTGTTCCACAAAACTGACATGGCATCCACCGGCTAGTCCAGTGATGGGCAACGTGCGGCTCTCCAGCTGTTGCTAAACTACAACTCCCACCATGCTCTGCAGTAGGCTGATAGCTATAGACAGGCTTTGCATGCTGGGAGTTGTAGTTCTGCAACAGCTGGAGAGCCGCACGTTGCCCATCACTGGGCTAGTCCAATATGGTCAGGGAGCAGAACTCTGTCTTGCAATTGGTTCCTTTTAGCCATTAAGTTCATTTCTGGACAACCCCATCTGTTTGTTATTTCCTGAAAGTACTTCTGATTGAGCTCTCACTCTGACGGACTCACTCTCTCCTGAACCTGCTAGAATATTCACAGATCCTGCTATATACAAGTTTTCAGATCGCAGAGCAATTCTTCAGCCAGATAGAAGATCTTTTTGCCCTCTCAAAGAAGAAGACTTCTCGTACCTCCTTGCTTGCGGAGGTAGTAAACCATTCCAATGTTGTCTGATCAAATAAGAACCCCTCTTAGCGGAACCTAGAAAACAAGAGAGAGAAACACGCATTAGTAATGGAAATATACAAATAACAACAAAAAAAAACACAAGTTGCTGGGGAAGGTGCTGACTTTAACCCGTAAGATACCAGTGCCATACATGTACTTGTAGTGTACGGGAGCTGTAATGCCCGTCTCTACAGAAGGGTCACTGGTGTGCTGTCGTTTCCCCTTTATTTATGGGGAGGTTGGTATAAATAATCTTCAGATGTAAGGTAATGCTATGCACTTCCCTGTTACTGTGAGTAATGCATGTGCAGGCCTGCTAGGGATTTCATTCCGGCTCTAGTCACTAGAGGGAGCTAGGGAGCCCTAGGTTATATAAGGCCCAGTCAGGGAAGGCACAAGCAGTTGAAGCCCAGGCCCTGAGCCTGTAAAGTCAAGCCAAGGCCATGAGCCTGTGAAGGCAGTGCAGGTCTGGAGCCTGCCGACTAGGAGAGGGCATTTCAGTCCCTGTAACCGGGTTCCAGATCCAAGGAGAAGGTTCCCCTCCTGAGTCCGTATTTACAGTAGGAGGAAGCTGAGAGAGGCAGAGCCAAGTACAGAGAAAGCAAGAGGTACTACAAATACCAGATGAGGTACTCAGTAATTGTTGACCCAAGGATATACGCCAGATTGAGGGCATTGGGGCCTTGGAGGAAAGTGTCTACATTTCCAGGATCAGACAGGTAGAGAGTGCAAGCCGCCTGTACTGCAAGAGTCCTGTGTGTTAACCCTCTGTGATCACCTTGCTATGTCAGAGACTGCCGTATGTACTGTAACCTGTAACTTACTGAAACCAACCGTCTTCAAAGGAACTGCGCTTCCATCTATGTCCGTGTATGATAACCATCAAGTACTTCAGTAAAGTTCAAGTTTTGTTTTATCATAACGTGGTTCCTCAGTTATTCCTACTATCAGCAAACAGTGTGCCACCGTTAATTGGCACTGGCGTCACGAACTCTATCTACAACTACCTGCCAGAGAGTCAGCCTGTCTCAGGTTAGTGGTCACCATTGCACTACCACACCCAAGAACACTATTAACCCTAACTTGAGTACGCTGCACTTCTCTTTTGGCGTCACGAACAGGATTTGCACGCTTTCTAGTGCAAGAAGCGTGAACTTTGTGCCTTATCCAGTTTGCCCTGTGACCAAAGTGACAAATTGCCTGTTTATTGAAAGTGGACTTTGTGGACTTAAAACGTACAGAAAAGTGTCCCAAAAACCTCCAAAAAGTGCTGTGTAGTGTTGCGCTATCAAGAGGAAGAAAATCGCCGCATCAGGGTGCGTTTTTGTGGACTTTTATGCTGTTTTACTACCGTGGCTTGCTGTCAGTGAATAGCCGCATCATGGCGCCCAAGATGGCCGCCGGCGCCATTGGACTTCTTCCTGCGCCATCACTGTCCTCAGTGGCGCGAATATTTGGCGCCAAAACCCTCCAAGAGGGAGGAGAAAGCTGCCCTGGGATACCACCCACCTTGATGGATTATAATGTGGCCGCCTTCCCTATTGCGTTATACCTAGGGGGCGGGCCTGTGACCAGGAAAGATCTGCCCAGCCCGGGGGAGGAGCCTGTGTTTGAGCTGAAAGAAGAAGCTGGTGAGAAGATGGCGGCGCCGGACGCTAGCATGCCCGAGCCAGAGCCCATAGGAGAGTGGGGCGCCACACCACCAGACTCCCCTGCACCGGAGACCTGGGACCCTCCAGCCTGGACCATCCACCTGCGAGAGCAAGCTGCTGATCGCCGTGGGATCCGCCGCCGGCACCCGCAATGGCCGACGCTGATGGCCGAACTACGGGCCGCGGTGGCCAAAAAGACTACTACACGAAAGAAGCGCTTTGAGGAGATGGCGAAGTCCATCCAAGAGGACCCATTCCAGGGTAAGCCCCAGTTGGAGCGACGCCGCGGTTTTGTGGTGGCCTTTGATAAGGACCGGGTTTCGGCTTTATTCAGGAGCTGGGGACAGGCCGAGACTTCTATGTCAATAGGCGCTCGGTGAAGCGCCACTATCTGCCCGATCGCCTGCACAACCTCGTGTTGGGAGAAATAGTGGAATATACTCCCGCGAAGGCTTAAGGGGACCCTATGCCACTGCGGTTATCCGCCCCAGGGTAAGGCCTGAGACCTGGGAAGATGAGGATGAGGGTGTCTTGTCAGCCCAAGTTGAGGCTCCGGGATCCAAACCGCCCCGCTCCACTTACCTGCATAGCCAGATCTTTTTTGAGCCCGACGTATTCTGGGAGCCCATTGTGCTGCAGAGCCCCGCTGATCAGTATCCACCTCCTGAGGCAGTGCAGCGAGAGGTAAAGCGGGAGATGCAAGACAGTTGCCTGCGGTCCGAGGCCTGTGCTGAGGCCCGACGACTGGCAGCGGTCGATACTGAACCGGTTGATACACCTCCACTGGAGCCGCCTGCATGCGGACCGTCAGCTCTGGAATTACTGCAGAGACGGGTATACTGGGTGGAGGACCTCGGTTACGCTGGGTGTGTCCAGTGGGTCCCGTTCCTCAGAACCGAGGCAGAAGTGGAAGCTATGCTGGATAGACCCCTCCAATCAAGATAGTACGGGAGACGGCTTCCAAATATGGCCTGCTAGGCCAGAACAATTGCTGCGGGAGTCCAGTGATTGTTCCTCTGGAGAGGAGTCAGAGCAGTTTGACACGCACCTGTGAGCAGGCCTGCTTGGCCATTTTTGTATAACCTCACAGAGACATCTCCTTTGTTGCAGGAACTGTCCCTTTAAGTTTGCCAGACTGGTGGAGCTTGGTGCCAGTTCCCCACGGCCGGTGGCATTTTTGTGAAGATAAGTTGCCACTGTGGAACCACTGCTCCCAGCCTGCCCTGTTTGGTTTCCGGGACACCCTGCCTGCTTTGAAAAAAAAAATCTCTCAACAAATCCAAGTTGTGCTTTTATTTGCACCTTTTCCCCTTTTAACCCCCATTTCAGGTTGAAAGGGAATTTTATGTCAGCACTTTAAAGGTACGCAGGACTTGCCAGGATAACATGGCCCTGGTATTGTCAGAGTCCTGTGATGTCAATGGTATGTGCATTGCTGACCGTATTTATTGCTAACGTTTTATATTCAAGTCTATGTGCCCAGAGATGGACTCCCCATGTGCGAGCCTCTGTGATCTTTATTTCCATGGACTCCCTGAGTGTGAGCCAAAATTTATAATATTTTATTATGGACTTATAATATGTCATGGACTATCCTGGTTCATTAATATCCGCTGTGCCAGGTCAGCGCCCCAGTTCCACTCACTATCCTGAGAGAAGAGAACGACGCCCCTTGTCACCGCACTTCACCTTTGCCAATTGGACCTGATATGAATATCTATGCAGATGATGCTGATATATATGTGTATGTATGCCTGCATGTCCTTTTTGTATTCCAGGTGTAAATTCCAGTTGGGCGGGCTCTGTTGGAGTACGAGGTCGTACTCATCTTAAAGCAGCGGGGTATGTAGTGTACGGGAGCTGTAATGCCCGTCTCTACAGAAGGGTCACTGGTGTGCTGTCGTTTCCCCTTTATTTATGGGGAGGTTGGTATAAATAATCTTCAGATGTAAGGTAATGCTATGCACTTCCCTGTTACTGTGAGTAATGCATGTGCAGGCCTGCTAGGGATTTCATTCCGGCTCTAGTCACTAGAGGGAGCTAGGGAGCCCTAGGTTATATAAGGCCCAGTCAGGGAAGGCACAAGCAGTTGAAGCCCAGGCCCTGAGCCTGTAAAGTCAAGCCCAGGCCATGAGCCTGTGAAGGCAGTGCAGGTCTGGAGCCTGCCGACTAGGAGAGGGCATTTCAGTCCCTGTAACCGGGTTCCAGATCCAAGGAGAAGGTTCCCCTCCTGAGTCCGTATTTACAGTAGGAGGAAGCTGAGAGAGGCAGAGCCAAGTACAGAGAAAGCAAGAGGTACTACAAATACCAGATGAGGTACTCAGTAATTGTTGACCCAAGGATATACGCCAGATTGAGGGCATTGGGGCCTTGGAGGAAAGTGTCTACATTTCCAGGATCAGACAGGTAGAGAGTGCAAGCCGCCTGTACTGCAAGAGTCCTGTGTGTTAACCCTCTGTGATCACCTTGCTATGTCAGAGACTGCCGTATGTACTGTAGCCTGTAACTTACTGAAACCAACCGTCTTCAAAGGAACTGCGCTTCCATCTATGTCCGTGTATGATAACCATCAAGTACTTCAGTAAAGTTCAAGTTTTGTTTTATCATAACGTGGTTCCTCAGTTATTCCTACTATCAGCAAACAGTGTGCCACCGTTAATTGGCACTGGCGTCACGAACTCTATCTACAACTACCTGCCAGAGAGTCAGCCTGTCTCAGGTTAGTGGTCACCATTGCACTACCACACCCAAGAACACTATTAACCCTAACTTGAGTACGCTGCACTTCTCTTTTGGCGTCACGAACAGGATTCGCACGCTTTCTAGTGCAAGAAGTGTGAACTTTGTGCCTTATCCAGTTTGCCCTGTGACCAAAGTGACAAATTGCCTGTTTATTGAAAGTGGACTTTGTGGACTTAAAACGTACAGAAAAGTGTCCCAAAAACCTCCAAAAAGTGCTGTGTAGTGTTGCGCTATCAAGAGGAAGAAAATCGCCGCATCAGGGTGCGTTTTTGTGGACTTTTATGCTGTTTTACTACCGTGGCTTGCTGTCAGTGAATAGCCGCATCATGGCGCCCAAGATGGCCGCCGGCGCCATTGGACTTCTTCCTGCGCCATCACTGTCCTCAGTGGCGCGAATATTTGGCGCCAAAACCCTCCAAGAGGGAGGAGAAAGCTGCCCTGGGATACCACCCACCTTGATGGATTATAATGTGGCCGCCTTCCCTATTGCGTTATACCTAGGGGGCGGGCCTGTGACCAGGAAAGATCTGCCCAGCCCGGGGGAGGAGCCTGTGTTTGAGCTGAAAGAAGAAGCTGGTGAGAAGATGGCGGCGCCGGACGCTAGCATGCCCGAGCCAGAGCCCATAGGAGAGTGGGGCGCCACACCACCAGACTCCCCTGCACCGGAGACCTGGGACCCTCCAGCCTGGACCATCCACCTGCGAGAGCAAGCTGCTGATCGCCGTGGGATCCGCCGCCGGCACCCGCAATGGCCGACGCTGATGGCCGAACTACGGGCCGCGGTGGCCAAAAAGACTACTACACGAAAGAAGCGCTTTGAGGAGATGGCGAAGTCCATCCAAGAGGACCCATTCCAGGGTAAGCCCCAGTTGGAGCGACGCCGCGGTTTTGTGGTGGCCTTTGATAAGGACCGGGGTTTCGGCTTTATTCAGGAGCTGGGGACAGGCCGAGACTTCTATGTCAATAGGCGCTCGGTGAAGCGCCACTATCTGCCCGATCGCCTGTACAACCTCGTGTTGGGAGAAATAGTGGAATATACTCCCGCGGAAGGCTTAAGGGGACCCTATGCCACTGCGGTTATCCGCCCCAGGGTAAGGCCTGAGACCTGGGAAGATGAGGATGAGGGTGTCTTGTCAGCCCAAGTTGAGGCTCCGGGATCCAAACCGCCCCGCTCCACTTACCTGCATAGCCAGATCTTTTTTGAGCCCGACGTATTCTGGGAGCCCATTGTGCTGCAGAGCCCCGCTGATCAGTATCCACCTCCTGAGGCAGTGCAGCGGGAGGTAAAGCGGGAGATGCAAGACAGTTGCCTGCGGTCCGAGGCCTGTGCTGAGGCCCGACGACTGGCAGCGGTCGATACTGAACCGGTTGATACACCTCCACTGGAGCCGCCTGCATGCGGACCGTCAGCTCTGGAATTACTGCAGAGACGGGTATACTGGGTGGAGGACCTCGGTTACGCTGGGTGTGTCCAGTGGGTCCCGTTCCCCAGAACCGAGGCAGAAGTGGAAGCTATGCTGGATAGACCCCCTCCAATCAAGATAGTACGGGGAGACGGCTTCCAAATATGGCCTGCTAGGCCAGAACAATTGCTGCGGGAGTCCAGTGATTGTTCCTCTGGAGAGGAGTCAGAGCAGTTTGACACGCACCTGTGAGCAGGCCTGCTTGGCCATTTTTGTATAACCTCACAGAGACATCTCCTTTGTTGCAGGAACTGCCCCTTTAAGTTTGCCAGACTGGTGGAGCTTGCTGCCAGTTCCCCACGGCCGGTGGCATTTTTGTGAAGATAAGTTGCCACTGTGGAACCACTGCTCCCAGCCTGCCCTGTTTGGTTTCCGGGACATCCTGCCTGCTTTGAAAAAAAAAATCTCTCAACAAATCCAAGTTGTGCTTTTATTTGCACCTTTTCCCCTTTTAACCCCCATTTCAGGTTGAAAGGGAATTTTATGTCAGCACTTTAAAGGTACGCAGGACTTGCCAGGATAACATGGCCCTGGTATTGTCAGAGTCCTGTGATGTCAATGGTATGTGCATTGCTGACCGTATTTATTGCTAACGTTTTATATTCAAGTCTATGTGCCCAGAGATGGACTCCCCATGTGCGAGCCTCTGTGATCTTTATTTCCATGGACTCCCTGAGTGTGAGCCAAAATTTATAATATTTTATTATGGACTTATATAATGTCATGGACTATCCTGGTTCATTAACATCCGCTGTGCCAGGTCAGCGCCCCAGTTCCACTCACTATCCTGAGAGAAGAGAACGACGCGCCTTGTCACCGCACTTCACCTTTGCCAATTGGACCTGATATGAATATCTATGCAGATGATGCTGATATATATGTGTATGTATGCCTGCATGTCCTTTTTGTATTCCAGGTGTAAATTCCAGTTGGGCGGGCCCTGTTGGAGTACGAGGTCGTACTCATCTTAAAGCAGCGGGGTATGTAGTGTACGGGAGCTGTAATGCCCGTCTCTACAGAAGGGTCACTGGTGTGCTGTCGTTTCCCCTTTATTTATGGGGAGGTTGGTATAAATAATCTTCAGATGTAAGGTAATGCTATGCACTTCCCTGTTACTGTGAGTAATGCATGTGCAGGCCTGCTAGGGATTTCATTCCGGCTCTAGTCACTAGAGGGAGCTAGGGAGCCCTAGGTTATATAAGGCCCAGTCAGGGAAGGCACAAGCAGTTGAAGCCCAGGCCCTGAGCCTGTAAAGTCAAGCCCAGGCCATGAGCCTGTGAAGGCAGTGCAGGTCTGGAGCCTGCCGACTAGGAGAGGGCATTTCAGTCCCTGTAACCGGGTTCCAGATCCAAGGAGAAGGTTCCCCTCCTGAGTCCGTATTTACAGTAGGAGGAAGCTGAGAGAGGCAGAGCCAAGTACAGAGAAAGCAAGAGGTACTACAAATACCAGATGAGGTACTCAGTAATTGTTGACCCAAGGATATACGCCAGATTGAGGGCATTGGGGCCTTGGAGGAAAGTGTCTACATTTCCAGGATCAGACAGGTAGAGAGTGCAAGCCGCCTGTACTGCAAGAGTCCTGTGTGTTAACCCTCTGTGATCACCTTGCTATGTCAGAGACTGCCGTATGTACTGTAACCTGTAACTTACTGAAACCAACCGTCTTCAAAGGAACTGCGCTTCCATCTATGTCCGTGTATGATAACCATCAAGTACTTCAGTAAAGTTCAAGTTTTGTTTTATCATAACGTGGTTCCTCAGTTATTCCTACTATCAGCAAACAGTGTGCCACCGTTAATTAGCACTGGCGTCACGAACTCTATCTACAACTACCTGCCAGAGAGTCAGCCTGTCTCAGGTTAGTGGTCACCATTGCACTACCACACCCAAGAACACTATTAACCCTAACTTGAGTACGCTGCATACTGAGCTGGAAACTGGGACAGAAATCCCAGCGCTGTACAGCTATGGTGCTCTGATCAGCTGCAGGGGTCCGGCAGTCACTGATAGCCAGACCCCTGCTGTATGTGCCGGTATCAGTGAAAACGTGAGGTACCCTACCAGGTGTGGGGTGTCTATCGGGTCCCAGCGCTGATGTGATGGGGACCCAATGGGGACCCCTAAAAGTTGAAGTCCCAGAGTGGGACAAAAAAAAAGTGTAATACCAAGTGATTAAAAAGTCTTAAGTACCCCAAAATGGAACCAATCAAACAGTCTTCTCATCCCGCAAAAAATTAGCCCCTACTTAAGACAATCGCCCAAAAAATAAAAAAAATTGGGCTCTTAGAAAATGGCAGCACAAAAACAAGATTTTATTCTGTTCAAAAATGATTTCACTGTGTAAAACTTAATAAAACTAAAAATAAAAGACATATTATGTATCGCAGCATCCATAACAACCTGCTTTATAAAATCACATTATATGCCCCCTCAGGTGAATGCTGTAAAAAAAAAAAAAAAAAAACTATGCCAAAACAGCCATTTTTTTTACCTTGCCTCACAAAAAGTGTAATACCAAGTAATCAAAAAGTCTTATGTACTCCAAAATGGTACAAATCAAATCGTCACCTCATCCTGCAAAAAATAAGCCCCCACATAAGAGAAAATTTTATTGGAAGAAACAAAACTTTTCCTTTTTACAGCCAAGTGTTTTCAAGTTCTGTAAAACGCTTAGGGGGTCAAAGTGCTCAGTACCACCCTTAATATATTCTTTAAGGGGAGTAGTTTCACAAATGTGTTCACTTTTTGAGGGTTTCCACTGTAGGGGTACGTCAGGGTCTCTTTAAATACAAAATGATGCCTAAAAACCATTCTAGCAAAATCTGCCTCCAAAATCCATATGGCGCTCCTTTCCTTCTGACCACTGCCACGTGCCCATAGAGCAGTTTACCTCCACATATGGGATATTTCTATAAACTGCAGAATCAGAGTAATACATATTGAGGTTTATTTTGCTGTTAACCCTTGCTGTGTTGCAAGAAAAAATTGATTAACATAAAAAATCTATTTGAAGTCCATTTTCCTTTAATTCTTGTGGAACACCTCAAAGATTAACAAAATTTGAAACATCAGTTTTAAATAACTTGACGGGTGTCGTTTCTAAAATGGGGTAATTTATAGGTGGTTTCCATTATGTAAGTCCCTCAAAATCACTTTATAACTGAATTGGTACTTAACAAAATGGTTATGGAACTTTAGTTGAAAATTTGAAAAATAGCTTCTAAACTTCTAAGCCTTCTAACGTCCTAAAAAAATAAAATGACCTTTACAAAATTATGCCACATAAAGCAGACATGTGGGGAATGTTGACTGATAACCATTTTATGAGGTATTACTATGTCTTAAAAGTAGAGAAATTCAAATTCTGAAAATTGTGAATGTTTCCAAATTTTTGGTAAATTTTGGATTATTTTATAAATAAAGTTGAAATATATCAACTCAAATTTACCACTGTCACGAAGTACAATGTGTCACGAGAAAACATTCTAAGAATGGCTGGGATAAGTAAAAGCATTCCAAAGTTATTACCACATGAAGTGACACTTCAGATTTGCAAAAATCGGCCTGGGATTTAAGGTGAAAAGTGGCCTGGTACTGAAAGGGTTAATAGATATGTTGTTAAGTATGCTAATTCTACCTCTTGAGTATTCTAGGAGGGCTGTTCCTATGTTGGAGACTGGGGGAAAGAATATCCCACTCTGTGCTGCAATAAGACGATGAGGAAAGTAGTTTCATTTTTTCATTTTTGTACATAGGAGCAGTATTATAGTAGTTGTATTCTTGTACATAGATGCAGTATTATAGTAGTTATATAGTAGTTATATTCTTGTACATAGGAGCAGTATTATAGTAGTTACATTCTTGTACATAGGAAGCAGTATTATAGTAGTTATATTCTTGTACATAGGAGCAGTATTATAGTAGTTACATTCTTGTACATAGGCGCAGTATTATAGTAGTTGTATTCTTGTACATAGGAGCAGTATTGTAGTACTTGTATTCTTGTACATAGGAGGGAGTATTATAGTAGTTGTATTCTTGTACATAGGAACAGTATCATAGTAGATATATTCTTGTACATAGATGCAGTATTATAGTAGTTAAATTCTTGTACATAGGAGGAGTATTATATTAGTTGTATTCTTGGACATAGAAGGCAGTATTATAGTAGTTATATTCTTGTACATAGGAGCAGTATTATAGTAGTTGTATTCTTGTACATAGGAGCAGTATTGTAGTAGTTGTATTCTTGTACATAGGAGGGAGTATTATAGTTGTATTCTTGTACATAGGAACAGTATTGTAGTAGTTGTATTCTTGTACATAGGAGGGAGTATTATAGTAGTTGTATTCTTGTACATAGGAACAGTATCATAGTAGATATATTCTTGTACATAAGAGGCAGTATTATAGTAGTTATATTCTTGTACATAGGAGCAGTATTATAGTAGTTATATTCTTGTACATAGGAGCAGTGTTATAGTAGTTATATTCTTGTACATAGGAACAGTATTATAGTAGTTATATTCTTATACATAGGAGCAGTATTATAGTAGTTATATTCTTGTAATTCACGGAAAAGCTGGCGTGGAAAAGGTAGACGTCCCTAATAATTAAAGGGGTTCACTGTGTAAAGGGAACGTTAAAATATACTTTTATTCAAAAATACATTAAAATGATAATTCTTGGGGGAAAGATCAAAGGTCAACAAACTAACAAAAAGTGGATGTATCCCTGGTGAGTCAGTCGGTAGTCCATCCAGCGGATTGAGAACACATAAATCATGGATGGGTATCCGGAGGCCCAAAATGGTGATTTTTGGACTACAATTCACCTGAGGGAATTACAACCGCACTGGCGTGTGACCACCATTAGTCTGGCAATAAAGTGAAAAATCTGAGGGGTACAGAACTTCCCCTACTGTCAGAAATCACTGCCTAATAGTGAAACACACACCATTAAAGGTGAGGTAGCACATTGCTAATGTATAGACATAAGCGCCCTAAGCCCTAGTTCACATTTGGTGTGTTGGGAGGACAGCATTAGCATGCCTAAAGCAATTGAAACTGCATGGATTCACCCTAACTACCTAGCATAGAGAAACTAGGTTAACACCTCACTAGCTAGCGTCTGACTCGACGCGTTTCTTGTATTAAATCATCACGAGCAATAGCGCTATTCAGGTGGGTGTATAGGCGCCATCACACTGATGGTGTGTGACAGCTGATCCGGCGCTGGGATGGCCATAAACGGCCGCTTCTGGCGCCGAAATATAAGGACATAAGACCGCCCACAAGGGGAGGGACAAGGGCTGAGCACAACCATTCAGGACAGGAGGGGGCGGTAACAAGTACACAGTGCCCGCCCATGTCCTGACGTCGTGAGATACCAGCCCTGTCACTGGATTAAGGTATCGCAGGCTAGTAACTTTACTTGCAGTGGCAACAAAACAGCATAGGAAAAGTCACACAAGTGTCGGTCCCCAATGTATATTGTCTGATGCTATGAATAGCGCTGTTGAAGATTAGCTATCTATCAACCCATGTATGATGATGAAGACAATCTCATTATCAACAGATTAAAGCGCCATTTATATAATGACAAAAAGGGAGTGTCCTAAGAAATTGATAAACAATAGTGGCCACAATTTATGGTATATAATGGGGAGGCATGACATGTTGCCACATGCCACCTGTAATGACTAAGCGCAGTAACCTACTGCATGTACATAACTGGCGCATTGGTGCAACAAAAACAGAATAGCCCCACCGTGTTGTGACCGCCCCTGTATGCCACAGATTGCATGGTGGTAATGGGGAGGTAAAACCATTAAGGTGGCAAAGAGGACCTAACTAATATCATACTGCCTCCTATGTGCAAGAATATAACTACTGTAATACTGCTCCTATGTACAAGAATATAACTGCTATAATACTGCCTCCTATGTACAAGAAAATAACTACTATAATACTGCCTGCTATATACAAGAATATAACTAGTGGGAGTACACTGTGTAAAGGGAACGTTAAAATATACTTTTATTCAAAAATACATTAAAATGATAATTCTTGGGGGAAAGATCAAAGGTCAACAAACTAACAAAAAGTGGATGTATCCCTGGTGAGTCAGTCGGTCGTCCATCCAGCGGATTGAGAACACATAAATCATGGATGGGTATCCGGAGGCCCAAAATGGTGATTTTTGGACTACAATTCACCTGAGGGAATTACAACCGCACTGGCGTGTGACCACCATTAGTCCGGCAATAAAGTGAAAAATCTGAGGGGTACAGAACTTCCCCTACTGTCAGAAATCACTGCCTAATAGTGAAACACACACCATTAGAGGTGAGATTGCACATTGCTAATGTATAGGCATGAGCGCCCTAAGCCCTAGTTCACATTTGGTGTGTTGGGAGGACAGCATTAGCATGCCTAAAGCAATTGAAACTGCATGGATTCACCCTAACTACCTAGCATAGAGAAACTAGGTTAACACCTCACTAGCTAGCGTCTGACTCGACGCGTTTCTTGTATTAAATCATCACAAGCAATAGCGCTATTCAGGTGGGTGTATAGGCGCCATCACACTGATGGTGTGTGACAGCTGATCCGGCGCTGGGATGGCCATAAACAGCCGCTTCTGGCGCCGAAATATAAGGACATAAGACCGCCCACAGGGGAGGGACAAGGGCTGAGCACAACCATTCAGGACAGGAGGGGGCGGTAACAAGTACACAGTGCCCGCCCATGTCCTGACGTCGTGAGATACCAGCCCTGTCACTGGATTAAGGTATCGCAGGCTAGTAACTTTACTTGCAGTGGCAACAAAACAGCATAGGAAAAGTCACACAAGTGTCGGTCCCCAATGTATATTGTCTGATGCTATGAATAGCGCTGTTGAAGATTAGCTATCTATCAACCCATGTATGATGGTGAAGACAATCTCATTATCAACAGATTAAAGCGCCATTTATATAATGACAAAAAAGGGGGGGGGGTGTCCTAAGAAATTGATAAACAATAGTGGCCACAATTTATGGTATATAATGGGGAGGCATGACATGTTGCCACATGCCACCTGTAATGACTAAGCGCAGTAACCTACTGCATGTACATAACTGGCGCATTGGTGCAACAAAAACAGAATAGCCCCACCGTGTTGTGACCGCCCCTGTATGCCACAGATTGCATGGTGGTAATGGGGAGGTAAAACCATTAAGGTGGCAAAGAGGACCTAACTAATATCATACTGCCTCCTATGTGCAAGAATATAACTACTGTAATACTGCTCCTATGTACAAGAATATAACTGCTATAATACTGCCTCCTATGTACAAGAAAATAACTACTATAATACTGCCTGCTATATACAAGAATATAACTAGTGGGGGGTACACTGTGTAAAGGGAACGTTAAAATATACTTTTATTCAAAAATACATTAAAATGATAATCCTTGGGGGAAAGATCAAAGGTCAACAAACTAACAAAAAGTGGATGTATCCCTGGTGAGTCAGTCGGTAGTCCATCCAGCGAATTGGGAACACATAAATCATGGATGGGTATCCGGAGGCCCAAAATGGTGATTTCATCACTCAGTAGCCTGCACACAGGAATCTCTTCTTGTCCCAAAACATAGGGATGAGGGTGAAGACCAGATCTGATCAATTGCGACCTTTGACGCCGCAAATGGACCCATTATGGATTGCCTACGGAAACATTGGGGCATCCTCCAGATGGACAAAGATATTGGACATCTGATGGGTGATAAACCTGCGGTTACATTTTGTAGAGGTCGCAATTTAAGAGACCGTCTGGTCCACAGCTTTTTCCAACCCCCTCGTCCGAGTACGTGGCTTGCTAGTTCTTCCACAGGTACCTTTCGATGCGGGGGTTGCATAGCATGTGGTTCAATTCAGACGGGATGCACGTTCACCAGTAAAACCACATCCAGATCTTACACAATTAGATCATTCATCAACTGTAGGACGTCTGGTTTGTATACTTGGGTACATGCGTATGTGGCATGTAATATGTGGGGAAGACGATCCGGGAGTTTCGCCGACGGATTGGCGAACATCTCAATGACATCAGGGAGCAGTCAGATACCCCCATTGCACGCCACATTGATATGCAACATTCTGGTGACCCCCGCTCGATCAAATTTCAGGGTCTTGAAGTCATCAGACCCTCACCTAGAGGTGGCGAACTGGACCGTCTGATCCTACAGAAAGAAGCACAGTGGACCTACAGACTGGACACGGTTCGACCACGTGGGTTAAATGAATATATTTCATTTACCTGCTTTATTGAGTAGTCCTATCAGTCATTTTCGTACCCATAGGTCCTCTTTGCCACCTTAATGGTTTTACCTCCCCATTACCACCATGCAATCTGTGGCATACAGGGGCGGTCACAACACGGTGGGGCTATTCTATGTTTTTGTTGCACCAATGCACCAGTTATAAACATGCAGTAGGTTACTGCGCTTAGTCATTACAGGTGGCATGTGGCAACATGTCATGCCTCCCCATTATACACCATAAATTGTGGCCACTATTCTTTATCAACTTCTTAGGACAAACCCCCCTTTTTTGTCATTATATAAATGGCGCTTTAATCTGTTGATAATGAGATTGTCTTCAACATCATACATGGGTTGATAGATAGCTAATCTTCAACAGCGCTATTCATAGCATCAGACAATATACATTGGGGACCGACACTTGTGTCACTTTTCCTCTGCTGTTTAGCTGCCACTGCAAGTAAAGTTACTAGCCTGCGATACCTTAATCCAGTGACAGGGCTGGTATCTCACGACGTCAGGACATGGGCGGGCACTGTGTACTTGGTACCGCCCCCTCCCATCCTGTATGGTTGTGCTCAGCCCTTGTCTCCCGGTCTTATGTCCTTATATTTCGGCGCCAGAAGCGGCCGTTTACGGCCATCCCAGCACCGGATCAGCTGTCACACACCATCAGTGTGACGGCGCCTATACACCCACTTGAATACCGCTATTGCTCGTGATGATTTAATACAAGAAACCCGTTGAGTCAGACGCTAGCTAGTGAGGTGTTAACCTAGTTTCTCTATGCTAGGTAGTTAAGGTGAATCCATGCAGTTTCAATTGCTTTAGGCATGCTAATGCTGTCCTCCCAACACACCAAATGTGAACTAGGGCTTAGGGCGCTTATGTCTATACATTAGCAATGTGCTACCTCACCTTTAATGGCGTGTGTTCCACTATTAGGCAGTGATTTCTGACAATAGGGGAAGTTCTGTACCCTCAGATTTTTCACTTTATTGCCGGACTAATGGTGGTCACACGCCAGTGCGGTTGTAATTCCCTCAGGTGAATTGTAGTCCAAAAATCACCATTTTGGGCCTCCGGATACCCATCCATGATTTATGTGTTCCCAATCCGCTGGATGGACGACCGACTGTCTCACCAGGGATACATCCACTTTTTGTTAGTTTGTTGACCTTTGATCTTTCCCCCAAGGATTATCATTTTAATGTATTTTTGAATAAAAGTATATTTTAACGTTCCCTTTACACAGTGAACCCCCCCTAGTTATATTCTTGTATATAGCAGGCAGTATTATAGTAGTTATTTTCTTGTACATAGGAGCAGTATTATAGTAGTTATATTCTTGCACATAGGAGGCAGTATGATATTAGTTATATTCTTGTACATAGGAGCAGTATTATAGTAGTTAGATTCTTGTACATAGGAGCAGTATTAAAGTAGTTATATTCTTGTACATAGTAGCAGTGTTATAGTAGTTATATTCTTGTACATAGTAGCAGTATTATAGTAGTTATATTCTTGTATATAGAAGCAGTATTATAGTAGTTATATTCTTGTACATAGGAGCAGTATTATAGTACTTATATTCTTGTACATAGGAGGCAGTATTATAGCAGTTTTATTCTTGTACAGAGGAGGCAGTATTATAGTAGTTATATTCTTGTACATAGGAGGCAGTATTACAGTATATAGTAATGAGCACCAGCTTTTGCTCGGACCTCCAGGGCACCGATAGTGCAGTACTGCACTCACACAGCGATAAATGTAAGCGATTTCCAGCCACCTGTATTAGTAAAATCCATTCAGTTTTATTTCTTCTTCATTAAAAGCAATTACAAATGATAAGTACAAAGCAGGCCTCACATGTCTCTAAGGTGTTTCGGGTGCGCACTTTTAGCACCCTTAGTCATAGAGTCTAATGACTAAGGGTGCTAAAAGTGCGCACCCGAAACACGTCAGAGAGATGTGAGGCCTGCTTTGTACTTATCATTTGTAACTGCTTTTAATAGAGAAGAAATAAAACTGAATGGAAATCGCTTACATTTATCGCAGTATTACAGTGGTTACATTCTGCTATATCCAGTAGGGGATATTATTAGGCTACATCCACATATGCATTTTAGCATTTCAGTACTCTGTTCAGGCAGAGGAGCACAGTACCAGAATTGTCATATCCAGTATAGTCAAACACTGCCATGGCCCGCCAGATACCTATTCATTATAATGGGATCAGTTGGGTTTCCAGCAAAAAAGCTGGATTACTGTTGAACAAAAATGCAGCAGCAGTAGTATTTTTCTGGCAAAGCCGCCATTCTTGTCTGACACCCTACAGATTTCATTACAATGAATAGGAATCCGGTGAGCCCCAGCCGTGTGCTGGATACAGCAATTGCCGTACTCTGCTCCTCTGCCAGAACAGAGTACTGAAATGCTAAAATACAGATGGGGGCATAGCCATATAGTAATTATCTTCTCCAGAGGTGACAGTAATTTAGCAGTTACACATGGGTTGGACACAGAGCTAAATTTACATAAATGACATTGGCACATCTAAATTAATGATGTGAAAATACAGAAATCATATGCACATGAAGTGCCTTTTGCGTTGTGGCATTAAAAGAATTTGATATCTCTAACTTTTTAGTTCAACCAGGCTGTCTTTTACTCTGTTTCAGTCTTGTTTCTTTTGATCTAATTCTTCTAGCACCGTTCTATAAAAACAGTAGGCTTAAAGAGCACACCAAATGCTTAAAACAACCTGTTTATTAACATCAACTTTTCTTCTTATAAAACACTGCCACCTCCGCAACAGATAGTCCATGTACAAACACGTGTTGCATAAAGTATCACAAACTGGCGGTATGCATAAAATGGTGGTTTAACCCCTTAAGGACCGGGGGTTTTGGGATTTTTGCGTTTTTGTTTTGCGCTCCCTGCCTTCCAAAAGCCATAACATTTTTATATTTCCGCTCACATAGCCATATGACGGCTTATTTTTTGCGGGACAAGTTGTACTTTTTAACGCTACCATTTATTTTTGCATGTGATGTAGTGGGAAACGGGAAAAAAATTCCAAATGGGGTGAAATTGCAAAAAAAAAGCAATTTCACCACAGTTTTACGGGTTTTTAAATTACAACGTTCGATTTGCAATAAAACTGACTGGTTAATTTTATTCTTCAGGTCAGTACGAATCCGGAAATACCTAATATGTATAGTTTTTCTTGCGTTTTGATAGTGAAAAAAAATTAAAAGTGGGAATTTTTTTATTTTATTTTTTGTCGCCATGTTTTGACCCCTATAACTTTTTGTAATTATGAGTATGGAGCAGTGTAGGGGCTCATTTTTGCGGGGCAATCTGAACTTTTAATTGATACCATTATGGGGTGCGTATGATGTTTTGATCACTTTTTATTCATTTTTTTAGGAAATGAAGCGTCAAAAATGGCGAATTAGCCATTTGGACGCTTTCTTCCGTTTTTATGTTTACCGTATGGTGAATATTTTTTAATATTATTATAGTATGGGCGTTTTCGCACATTGCAGACACCATTATGTGTAATTTTTTATTTTTTTATTTATTTTATTTTCCATTTAGGGGAAAGGGGGTGATTTGAATTTTATATTTTTTTATTTAATTTTTATTTTTTAAACTTTTTTTTTTTTTTACCACTTTCTTATAGTTCCCATAGGGAACTATAAGATGCAATCATCAGATTGCTATTCTCATATATTCCAATGCAATAGCATTGGAATATATGAGAAAAACTCATATTTCCTATGGAGCCTATTACAGTCATAGGCTCCATAGGAATACTAATGTAGTACCCTAGGTTTCATTCACAGAAACCTAGGGTACTATATCATGCTCGGCTCCCCTTGTGGCCATCAGGGAGGCCGGAGCCAAACCAGTGAAACTTTCGGTTTTTGCGCGATCAGATGCCGTGGTCAGGATTGACCACGGCATCTGAGGGGTTAAATGTCCGCGATCGGCATCGCTGCCGGTCGCGGACATGAGCTGCGGGTGTCAGCTTGATGTCTCAACTGGTCTCAGTATATAGTTCTGATCACAGTATAAACAATATGAACATTATATAACCGTTCTAAATACTTGTTCCTCTTGTTCTTGTTCGCATAAAACACAGCTCTGATTGAATGTGTCTATTAAGCTCCTCTTCTCTGGTCTGTACTGACTCCAGAAGATTCTGATAGGGGATTTCCCACACAGGCTCAGCATGAGACTGGCTGTGATTGGTCAAGACTTCTGGGCAGTAACAACAGTTTAACTCTATGCTTTCTGTTGTTAATTCTGCTGTGTTTACTGAATCTTAAAGGCATATTATCTTTTCTGCTTCTGTGAACACAATATATAACTGTTACATGACATCCAAAAACATAAAGTCACTGTAAAAAACTCTCTTTCTGTCTCTAATATATCATAGGAATTGTATTAAATTTATTGGCAAGTTTAGCTATATAAACATATAAGTCATATTAGCAACCTAGGACAGGTCTTAGCTGGCCAGCTCCAACTCCAGCAATTGTCTAGGGGTCCCAATGTTGGCAATGGCATGTGATGGTTGTAGAAGCCCTATCCTTCTGTTATAGCAGCGTCCAGGAGCTCCATGCTGTGTCTCTAAAGAAAGCCTTCAGCTCTACACCTGTCAATGCATTTTCTGGTTTGCCTCTCAGTTCTTTTGAAATAGATAAGAATGAGCTGCAGTATCACACATAACCTGCTGACCAGTAGATATTTATTTTTGGAAAATAATGGCCATTCCTTTTTTTCTAATCCTCAGCGTGCCTTTAACTTTTTAGACCTGTCCTATCCTCTGATTCCCCCTATAGACATGTTGCATTTCCAGAGTCCATGTTGCATTACCACTTCTGCACTCTGCTACTATCTCTAATGGGCTAACAAAACATCATCTTTTGTATTTTGTTCAGGTCTTATACACTGAGCATTGTGTAACTGTTTATATAATGTAATGTGCCTGGTTCACCAGCAGGTGGCAGCAAACATGGCAGAGCTGCAGTTAGGTAGAATTGAGCTTTCCATTCCATTCTAACCCCCCCCCCCCTCTCAGTTTCTAGTGAGTTCTAGCTTACCCCCTGCTTGGGTAAGGTGTGCAGGGCACGTCTCTGCTGGATGTGCCCAAGCCAGCCAGAGCATCCTCAGCTCTGCTGGCCATGAAGCCCAAAGCTTAAAGCCTCAGAAGCCAGGAGGAAAGTTCCCTGGCTTAATCTAGAGTCAGACTGCAAAGAAAGAAGTGCAGCAGACACAAAAAGCAAAGTTATACAGTCAGCCTGTCAGTACAGCAGTGCCAGAGAGAAACAGATGTAGCAGAGTTTGCCTGCCAGTTTTAATGCTAAAGCCTGCTGGGACCAAGACAAAGTCTGTAAACCGTTTTGGAGAACGTTTATGCAAAGTAAAGCTGCTGTTCAACTCCATCTCAAGGTCTGGACTCAATCTTTCTTTCAAATCCCTCAAATATTCCCCCTATTTATTGCTTCGGAGCCAAAGCCTGGGGTACAACCATATCCAGGTAGGAGCACCGTGACATACATAAAGGGACATTTTAGGCCGCACTATACCACTCGGCATTCCTACATCTGGGACACGTTTTATATATAGAGGGCCCTGGAGGGAGACGCCTGTTGCATATACAGCTAAGGAACTGCAACTCTTGTGGAATCTCAATCAGGGGTCACTTTGATAAAGAACCTTCAGAGAATATCCTTATAATAGATATTAGTCCATTTTTATAACAGCGTTGGGCAGCTGTAGGCTGGTAGCAGTGGAAATACACGGGAATGTGTTTACTTTCTCCCAAATTCATGTGTACGGCCAAGACTTCAAGGGCAATTTAAGCTACATTCAACAAGACAGAGTCAAGAATCTGTCTTCCTTTCTGCTCCCGTGAGCCAGTTTCTTTGGCAAAAAGCTTTGAATTTTTAGAAAAAAAAAAAGAGAAACTTAAAGGGCGAGTTTAATCCTGGGCCAGAAGTGAGGGTTCTCGCTTAATAACAGCCTTTACAAAAAAAGTGAAAATGTTTTATTCGCAAGATTAATTGGGATGGCATATTGTAAACAGAAATGAACACACCGAGCTGAAATTACAAACATATGGGACTTGTCCGACTGCATGAAATATGGAGAGGAGAGCAAGAATCCAGCTCCTGGGGCACAGCCATATACAGTATACCGAGCCGCCTCCTGATCCTTTACCGCCACCTATTACATACTGATACATATGCATTCACCATCGATAGAGTATAGTGCAAGTAACTCCTTAACAACCAGAACCAGAACCGTAATAAAGTCATCTCTCATCTCCATTACTTAAAGGGATCGGTCAGCAGGAATTCCACTGATAAACAAGCACAATGCCTTGTAGGGCTAGATCAGCTAAATGCCATGATGCCTTTCACTTAGCGATCTGTTACTTTAGTCTGGAGAAAAGGCACTTTTAATATTTATGCTAATGAGCAGTTAATTGCACCGAGGTGGGCCAAAGCCACTCTGTGCAACCTTGCTCTACCGTCCTACCGTCAACCTGTCCCTTGATTGACAGGATCGAATAACAATAAGCAAATGTCAGGATAACGACTACTGTCACATACAAACAGACATAGTACAGCCCTAAAACTGCTTGGTTGGATATGACCCTTTACCAGACTTTCTTTTATGTAATCTTTCATGGCCTGATGTTCCGGACCCAACAAACTAAAAATATGCCCTTTTGGAAATTTGGAGTCCAGAATCAAGTCAATTATGCAGTCATAGGATCTATGGGGAGGGAGAAAATCAGAGCTAGGTTCAACAAACACATCCTCAAATTCATTATTGAGGTTAGCAGTGGCGTGCCCTGGGGTGGGGGGGAGGGGCGGTCTGCCCCATGTGGCGGCTTTCAGCGGGGTGCCACCCAAAACAGAAGCAATGACCGCTTCCATCAATACAGATGGAAGCGCTCATTGCTTTTCCCTTTATAAGATGTAGTGCATCTTATAAAGGGAATACTAATGAGAGCTTCCATAAGTCTGATCTGAGGTTTGATATGGAGGTCTAATGGGGGGTCTGGAGAGGTCTAATGGGGGTCGGGAGTGGTCTATGGGGGATCTGCAGGTCTGACTGGGGGGGTCTGGAGGTCTGACAGGGGACTACGGAGGTCTGACTGGAGGTCTGGAGTGGTCTAATGGGGGTCTGGAGGTCTAATGGGGGTCTGGATGTTTAATGGGGGTCGGATAGGGGATCAGGAGGTCTAATGGGGGTCTGATTAGGGGTCAGGAGGTCTGACTGGGGGGTCTAGAGATCTAATGGGGGGTCTGATTGGGCGTCTGGAGGTCTGACTAGGGGTCTGGAGGTCTAATGGGGGTCAGATATGGGGGTCTGGAGGTCTAATCGGCGTCTGGAGTGGTCTATGGGGGATCTGGAGGTCTGACTGGGGGGGGGGTCAGGAGGTCTGGCTGGTTGGGTCTGGAGGTCTGACAGGGGGCTACGGAGGTCTGACTGGAGGTCTGGAGTGGTCTAATGGGGGGTCTGAAGGTCTGACTGGGGGGTCTGGAGGTCTAATGGGGGTCTGATTGGGTGTCGGAAGGTCTGATGGGGGGTCTGGAGGTCTGACTGGGGGTCTGGAGGTCTAACTGGGGGTCTGATTGGGGGTCAGGAGGTCTCACTGTGAGGTCTAGAGTTCTAATGGGGGTCTGGTGCTCTAATGGGAGTCTGTAGGACTAATGGGGGTCTGTAGGTCTGATATAGGGGTCTGGTCTGAGGTCTGATATGTGGGTCTGGAGGTCTAATGGGGGTCTTATATGGGGGTCTTATCTGAGGTCTGATATTGGGTTGGGGACTTGGGGTCTTACATGGAGGTCTAATGGGGGTCTGATCTGAGGTTTAAAAGTGGGGTCTTATATGGGGTCTGACATAGAGGTCTAAAGGAGGTTTGTTCTGAGATTGGGGCATCTCATTTAGGGTTTTATATGGGGGTCTGATCTGAAAGGAAGGTGTTTTTTTTTTATTACTAGCGCACAATATAAAGGGGTGTTTTTGTACTGACGCACTGTGTGGTACCAGTATTTTTAGGGGGACTGTTTCTGCAGGAAAGTATTGGGGAGCACAGTGGACACAGTATTGGGGGTGGCAGGATGTGGTGTTGAGAAGGTGGGAGGATGATGGAAAAGTAGGAAAAAAAGATATCTGTTTGTTAAATTCTGCAGAGACGAGGCGCGGCTGAAAGAAGTCACCATGGTGGTCTGGTCTAACAGGATTAGAAGAGGAAAGAGGATATCTACATCAGAGGAGACATCACTGGACCTAAGAGGTACATACAGTTGTGTTCAAAATTATTCAACCCCCACTGAAATTGAGTGTTTTGGCCAGTTTGACATTGATTTTGATCATTTCAGTCATCTTGTTTACAATTAAATCAAAGAGGCCCCTGTAAGTCAGACAAATATAACATAACATTTATAATGAAATAACCACAAATGTCTTTTCTGTGCTCACATCATTATCAGTTTTATTCAACCCCCAAGTGACATTCAATCTTAGTACTTAGTACAACATCCTTTTCCAGTTACAACAGCTTTTAAACGTGAAGCATAGCTTGACACAAGTGTCTTGCAGCGATCTACGGGTATCTTCGCCCATTCTTCATGGGCAAAAGCCTCCACTTCAGTCACATTCTTAGGCTTGCGCGCTGCAACTGCTTTCTTTAAGTCCCACCAGAGGTTCTCAATCGGATTTAAGTCTGGTGACTGCGATGGCCACTTCAAAATGTTCCAGCCTTTAATCTGCAACCATGCTCTAGTGGACTTGGAGGTATGCTTGGGATCATTGTCCTGTTGAAAGGTCCAACGTCTCCCAAGCCTCAGGTTTGAGACGGACTGCATCATATTTTCATCCGATATCTCCTGGTACTGAAGAGAATTCATGGTACCTTGCACACGCTGAAGCTTCCCTGTACCTGTAGAAGCAAAACAGCCCCAAAGTATGATTGACCCCCGACATGCTTCACAGTAGGCAAGGTGTTCTTTTCTTCATAGGCCTTGTTCTTCCTCCTCCAAACATAGCGTTGATCCATGGGCCCAAACAGTTCTAATTTTGTTTCCACAGAACACTATCCCAAAACTTTTGTGGTTTGTCCACATGACTTTTGGCATACTGCAGTCGACTCTTCTTATTCTTTGGAGACAGCAAGGGGGTGCGCCTGGGAGTTCTGGCATGGAGGCCTTCATTACGCAGTGTGCGCCTTATTGTCTGAGCTGAAACTTCAGTACCCGCATCTGACAGATCTTTTTTCAGTTCCTCAGCAGTCACACGGGGACTTTTCTCCACTTTGCGCTTCAGGTAGCGCACAGCAGTTGAAGTCAGCATCTTCTTTCTGCCACGACCAGGTAGCATTTCAACAGTGCCCTTTGCCTTGAATTTGTGAATGATGCTTCCTATGGTGTCTCTTGGTATGTTTAACATCTTTGCAATCTTCTTATAGCCATTGCCCTTCTTGTGAAGAGAAATCACCTCTTCTCTTGTCTTCCTGGACCATTCTCTTGACTTCACCATGTCTGTAAACACACCAGTAAATGTCTAGAAGGAGCTGAGTATCACAGTCATTTTACATCTGCCTAATTGGTGCTTATTATGCTTGATTGCTGCTCCTTGAGGGTGTGACTTGAGGGTGGGCGGGGACACAGGGGCCCCATAAGTGCTGTCCCCCCTAGATTTTTGGGGCTTCCTACGCCCATGCCTGTATGTTCTGTAGCGCTGTATGTAATGTTTTCCAAGTATGTCTTTAAAGGGGTTGTCTGCTTTTTTTTTTTTTTATGAGCGCCGCCTTCTTTACTCTGTTTACCGGCTAATCACTGCAAATGCTACGGCAACCAAGGCTAAAGCATGTGAGTCAGAGGGCAGAGAGAATGCTCACTTCTGGGTGTCTCCCTGTAACAGTGAAATGACAATCCCCACTTCCTGCTGTTTAGAACTGGAAGAAAAAGACCTGAGTCTAAAATAAAGTTTATAGCCCTCCTTAAAGGCAAAAACATTTTGGTTCCATAGACGGGGAAGCCGAGGTACTGCCCGGCGACCCCTGAACAGTCCCCTGATTATGGACCCTCCTAAATCCTGGATCATCAGGGATAGACTCTCATTTTGTTCCTCAGACTGGATTCATAATGTGGAACAACAAGCAGAGTTAGGTTACGCTGGTGAATATGAAAGGATAACCGCTTCTGTCACACACAAACAGGGATAGTGCAGCCCAAAAACTGCACAGACCCACTATGCCTATATACTTGCACAGTCAACCTAGTCAGTGACTCCACAACTGGGCGACAGTCCCTGTACTGCAATATGAGAAGGAATAGCACACAAACAAGGACAAACAAAAAGACAAAGAGAGTTGTTGTACGGATAAAGGGTCAAATGCCAGTTGGACATTACAGGACAAGTAACGCCAGAGGCAAAAGAGAAAACCAAAACAAGCCAAAGAGTCAGAACCAGGAGATCAATAGGATACCAAATGCCAGAAGCCAAAACCGTAGTCACAAAACCAAATCCAGAAATCCAATGCCAGGGGAGTCTTCAATAATGCAAGGAACCAGTAAGGGGAGCCAGAGGACAAGAAATTCACCAGCATCTGCACATGATGCGCAGATGCCGGCCTTTTATACCAGAAGAAGGGAGCTCACGCCAGGTGGAGCTCCCACCCATGCATGAAGTTCGGGAGACCAGATGCACCTTCTAATTGGCCCATGGCTCCGAAAGGGCGAACCGTGACAGCGGATCATCAAGTGTCTGAGATTCCCTGCAGTCATCTGTCCAAAACCCTAGAAGTAAGGGCTCATTCAGACTGCCGTATGCTGTCTGCAAAAATGCGGATTCGTTTATTTGCAGACAGTTCAGCATGTCTTCAAAAAAAAAAAAAAACGACGGATTGCATTCCATTTTTTTGCTGACCCATAAACTTCAATAGGGCCATGTCCTGATTTTCACTGACATGTATAGGACATAATGTGTGGCAAAAAAAGGGAAAGGCGCTCATAAGGTACTTTGAATTTGAAAAGATATTTAACCCCTTAAGGACGAAGGGCGTACATGTACGCCCTTCGTCCGCACTTTAAAGATGGCGCCCGCTCCCGCACGGAGCGGGCGCCCGAGCTGCGGGTAAACGCTTGATTCATCAAGCTGACACCCGCAGCTCATGTCCGCGACCGGCAGCGATGCCGATCGCGGACATTTAACCCCTCAGATGCCGTGGTCAATCCTGACCACGGCATCTGATCGCGCAAAACCGAAAGTTTCACTTTCAGTTTTGCCCGGCTCCCTGATGGCCACAAGGGGAGCCGGAGCATGATTTAGTACCCTAGGTTTCTGTGAATGAAACCTAGGGTACTACACAGTATTCCTATGGAGCCTATGACTGTAATAGGCTCCATAGGAAATATGTGATTTTTCATATATTCCAATGCTATTGCATTGGAATATATGAGAATAGCAATCTGATGATTGCATCTTATAGTTCCCTATGGGAACTATAAGAAAGTGGTAAAAAAAAAAAAAAAAGTTTAAAAATAAAAATTAAATCAAAAAAATATAAAAATTCAAATCACCCCTTTCCCCAAAATGAAAATAAAATAAATAAAAAATAAAAAATTACACATAATGGGTGTCGCAATGTGCGAAAACGCCCATACTATAATAATATTAAAAATATTCACCATACGGTAAACATAAAACGGAAGAAAGCGTCCAAATGGCTAATTCGCCATTTTTGGACGCTTCATTTCCTAAAAAAATGAATAAAAAGTGATCAAAACATCATACGCACCCCATAATGGTATCAATTAAAAGTTCAGATTGCCCCGCAAAAAATGAGCCCCTACACTGCTCCGTACGCATAATTACAAAAAAGTTATAGGGGTCAAAACATGGCGACAAAAAAATAAAATAAAAAAATTCCCACTTTTAATTTTTTTCACTATCAAAACGCAAGAAAAACTATACATATTAGGTATTGCCGGATTCGTACTGACCTGAAGAATAAAATTAACCAGTCAGTTTTATCGCAAATCAAACGTTGTAATTTAAAAACCCGTAAAACTGTGGTGAAATAGCTTTTTTTTTGCAATTTCACCCCATTTGGAATTTTTTTCCCGTTTCCCACTACATCACATGCAAAAATAAATGGTAGCGTTAAAAAGTACAACTTGTCCCGCAAAAAATAAGCCGTCATATGGCTATGTGAGCGGAAATATAAAAATGTTATGGCTTTTGGAAGGCAGGGAGCGCAAAACAAAAACGCAAAAATCCCAAAACCCCCGGTCCTTAAGGGGTTAAGAAAAGAATGTGCCAATAGTTGTGCATACGCAGGCACAACACTCGTGAGGGCAAAGGGTCGGTGCTGCCGGTATCTCTCAATCCACGTAGGGTACTTTCACACTTGTGTTATTCTTTTCCGGTATTGAGTTCCATCCTAGGGGCTCATTACCGGAAAAAAAACTGATCAGTTTAATCCTAATGCATTCCGTTCAGTTTGCATCAGTTCAGTCCCTGCATGCTGCGGTATTTTCTCCGTTCAAAATTCCGGAACACTTCCCGGAATGCCGGATCTGGCATCAATTTCTATTGAAATGTATTAGTGCCGGATCCAGCATTAAAATTACCGCATTGACGGATCCGGTCTTCCGGTCTGCCATTGTGCAGACCTTTTCAAAATGTGAAAAAGATAAATACCTGATCCATTTTTCCGGATGACAACTGGAGAGAAAGATCCGGTATTGCAATGCATTTGTGAGACGGATCTGCATCCGGATCCGTCTACAAATGATATCCGTTTGCATACAGATTGCCGGATCTGGACGGGCAGTTCCGGCGACGGAACTGCCTGCCAGAATGCAGCAACGCAAGTGTGAAAGTACCCGTAGTTGGAGTGGCCGGTTCTCCAGAGGAGGGATGTGGAACACAATAAGGGGATGTGTACTAGGATAGTACACAAGGTGTTATACCTTTTGGCGCAAAGACACGACCTCAATAGATGTATATAGAATCTTTTTTTTATTTAGTAATAAGCAACAATGCGTTTCAGAGTAAATGTACTCCTTTCTCAACTCTGTGGGGTCCGTGCTGATGCAGATAGCGCGGCTCTTTCTAA
Source organism: Bufotes viridis (assembly GCA_033119425.1). Classification (NCBI taxonomy): domain Eukaryota; kingdom Metazoa; phylum Chordata; class Amphibia; order Anura; family Bufonidae; genus Bufotes; species Bufotes viridis. The sequence goes on along the minus strand of CM065592.1, from coordinate 42,650,980 downwards.
ACTGTTTTTATATTCTGTTTAAAGATTTATTTATTCTATTTATCGAAAATGATTATGGAGCGGCCATCTTGCCTGAGCTGTTCTTAACAGCATTTAGAAAAGCATTAAGAAAATTGCTTTACGGCAACCCCATGGGCCAGAGACACAATGATCAGGAGGGGACCCCATTGACCTCTATGGGAGAGTTTTCTAGGCATATTCTGTGACCTGTACAGAGGTCATTGTACAAGGAAAGAATAGATAAGATTTGACAATTACCTATTGTGAATGGTGGATCCTGTCTTATCTATACACAGATGTGATATCATTACAGGCAGGACTTGAATGACAGATAAGAAGATAGCTGCAGTAAAGTGATCTGTACAGACTATTATTAGGTTTAGTAGCCAGTGAGAAAACTGCTGAATTGTATTGCTTTTGTTTAACATAGAGATTGACATTGAAAATAAAAAATAACCATCAAAAATTCATTCAAAACCATAAAAATATGTTAAACATAAAACAGGATTTAAATAATGGGTCATTTTCTGATTACACATTTCCTTTAATGAGTCAAAGGGGCAAGTTTATTGAAACGATTTTCCATTACAGTGGAAAACGTATCAAAAACGGGAATCCCGTACAAAATAGGGGACTACTTACAAACACCAGAGAGGGGCACCAAGCCACAAAAAGAAATCCCTAATCAAAGGTGAGCTAAAACAGAGCATACTCAGAAAGAAAAAAAAGATAAAGCAAGAAGAATAAAAAAAAAGCAGAAACAAAATCTCTACCCCCACACCTTCCACAATCCCTTTGTAAGCACACGACAATGCTAAAACAATATGGTAAGATTTACTAACCAGTAGTACCAGATCTTGAGAAACACATCATGACGATTATGGATTTGTTCTCCATGCACCGCAGATCCTCCACCATTAGGAGCTATAATTTCAGAGATAGGATCATTGATAAGATGTCTGGGAATGGATGTCTATGTGAAATGTCTCTCTGATGCAATAAAAAGTAAACTGGGATGAAGAGTAATGTATAATCTGAAAAGGAGGAAAAAATTCTCTGCATCTCTCTCTAGAAAGGAACTGCAGTGGCTGTGTTTGAGTTGGTCCACCTCAATGCTACGCTGGGGCTCTCAGACACCTCTGCACTCTGGAGGGATTGAAAGGCGTGGTTCACTCTAATGGAAATAAGCCCAGAGAATTAGGGTCTGCAGTGAACCAGTGGGCTATTTTACTGGACGAACCCAAGTGCAAAACAATACAGGCAAGGCACTGAGATGGCTTCTCCAGTCTCCCCTCTAATAGAAGAAGGTTCTGTGCTGAGCAAAGGCCTGAGAAAGCTGTCTCTCTCTCTCTTTTAATAGGCTAGGACCCTGGCTGAAGGGTTGGTGGCAGAGTATCACAGTCTCAACATCTTCTTCTGGACACTGCAGTCTGGCAGAATCTCTCCTACTAAACATTGGTACGTATCTGCAGACAACTAGGGGCTCTAACTGTTTTACTTTTATATGGTTTCTAACTGATCTAGAATCTTCTAGTGAGAGGGGTGAAGCAGGAGAAGCACAGCCTAACAGAAACAATGTTGTAGTTTAAGGCTGCCATAGACAAGTCAATAGGAATGACTAAGCATTTTTCAGTCATAACCAACAGTCTGACAGAGCCAGACTAGATGGTCAAAAGGTCACGGTGTCTGGCTTTTCCCTCCAAAACGCAGCTCTGCATAGTCCCTTTTGAAAGCAGTGGGAAATTACCAGCTTCTCAGTGCACAGGCTGGAAATTCCCAAAGTCTCTTAGTGTGAAGTGGCTGTGCATTAACATTTTCCACAATTCAGTGAAAAATAACAGGATACATCATATAAAATGCAATTCAACAGTATAAAACAGTATACGTGCAAACAACGTCATAAATCACAGTGCAATTTAACCAATTTAGTTTACATTTACTATTTAGAATAATGTAGTGAGTTGATGGCTTTGCATAGCAGCAATAGGGGCAAATGTCCACAAACATCCAGACTCCAAAGTACCCTTGCTCCAGGGCACTACAGAACAATGACAGGGCAATCCCAGAAATTCCCAATAAATGTACCTACCTCACCACAACTATGCCAACAATGCACCAGTACATAGAGTGGAAATTTTTTTTGTAAATAAGAGGCCATCGGAACCACCTGAATATGAAAGATGCCATGTTCTTAACCACCAGGACAAGACCTTTAAAGTCTTCATCATTTTAGTTTTGCACTTGTTGCCTTGAAGCACTGGGGTTTTGGGTTCAAACCTGACCAAGGGCAAGATCTTCATGGAAGTTGTATGTTCTCCTTGTGTTTGAGTGGGTTTCCTACCACACTCCAAAATATTCAGGTAGACTAATCTGGAATTTGGATTGTCAACCCCAAAAGGGACTGGTACGGAATATGTTAGTGCTATATAAATTAATAAAACAAATATGGCTCCTCTTGACTCTACTGCATAGCGAAGGAGGCTCATCAAAGGAAGCGGGCAGCCAGTTTTTCAGGCTCCAGTTATTTGATGTGGTCACATTTGCATTCTGTACTTGAGCATCAGTAATGCATCTGTAAGGGATTTGCGGTGGCTCCAGGCTCTCGTTAAGGCATATTGATATATTGTTGTTCGCCTACAGCAGTACATGCCTCAACGTATTATACCATTTCTGTCTAAATGCGTTAGCCCAACATGGGACGCATCGCATGTTAACCAATGTTTAGTCTGTGGCACAAGAACGATGAGCAAAAGCAAAATAATAGATCCTTCAAAACAAAAAAATCTGAGGCGTAACCATAAAAGAGAATAGAAAGCATGTGTGGCATAGTCATGGCTTCCATTTGGAACCTGTGAACCCTGAAAAGATACTATTTATCTTGACGTTTTCCTACAGCTTGAGCTGCGAGACCATCAAGCACTGGGAACTGTCCGCTTTCATCCAATGTGGCGTGCTCCAGTGCAGAACTCGTAAGCCAAAACCAAGCATCAATATCTGTCTTAATTTGAGGGTAAACACAACTAATTTGACTTTGCAGCTGTTTATTGATTCAGCCATAGAGTACAGTACACAGAACAGTAGCCAGTATATTGGGGCTTATGTTCTTTCCAGGGGATGATTCGAACTGCCGCCAAACTGTGCACATGTTCCTAATACAGGAATGATACACACCATAAATTAGGCCAGGCGTACTGAAATGAGACCAAAACAAAAGCTTGCCTTATTTCATGTGTCCGCTGCTAACCCGCAGCCTAACAAGCTTGTCCGCTGTGAATTCTCATGTTTTCGGGTCTCCGTAGGGCTGTACGTCAAGCAGGCATATCATTTGTGTCAAAACTCATTACTGAAGGAAAGGTCTTGCCATATTGTGTGCCAAGCTGGCACCGCTCCTTTTTTCTCACTAGCCAGACCGGTGTTCCATGCACAAGATGTTACTTTGTAAGAATTTGAAAAAAATTATAATGCAAACCTAAGGAGGAAGAAGAACGAAAAAGTTAAGAAAATGTTGACTATTTTTCTAGTTCCTGGTATATAAATGTTTCCGCTCTCCCTCAAATAAACTAACCCCCCCTAAAATGTTAAATTATAAAAAATGTTTTGTTTTTTTTGGGGGGTTTTTTGAGGGGGGGGTAAATTTTTTAATAGTGTATTCAGATGTTTATATCTTGGACATGTACACATGTAACAGATGCAGGCTGATAACAGCCAAAGGTAGCTGTCAGAGTGCAACTACTGGTCATCATCCAAATCTGAATTTGTGTTACAGAAGCAGATGTGGATCTACTGTGCACTGAATAGATTTGACATAGGGCTTCTCCGATGTTATCTAAATGCCCTTCCCCCGGGTCTTTAAGAGGACCTTTCACCTCTCCTGACATGCCTGGTTTTATAGCTTCATGCATTCCCCATGTAATAACAATTCTGCAACATCTATTCTTATGGCTCTATATTGTAACATTCCTTTAAAATGTGAACTAGAAGTTATGAATGAATTGCTATTAGCCTTCAGTAAAGGTACAGAGGGGTGGTAGCCAGTTGTGGGGGTGTACCTGCGCAGACTGACACTATCCAATCAGTGCTGCCATTTTCAGACTGTGCAAGTACACACCCCAACTGATTACCACCCCTCTGTACCCTTACTGAAGGCTAATAGCAATTCATTCATAACTTCTAGTATAAATAATAAAGGAATGGTACAACAAGAGCCATAAGAATAGATGCTACAGGATTGTTATTACACTGGGATGGCATGAAGCTATTAAAATAGGCATGTCAGGAGAGGCGACAGGTCCTCTTTAACTCTAATATAAGGATCTGGACTCTGCTTCAGTGAAACCACCAGGCTGCTACCTCATGAAATAGTTTCTATTTAGTGGCTGTTGACCCACGGGGCCCATGAGACACAAGTGTAAAGCACCAGAAGATCAGGCAAAGCCATAGTAAGGAAACAAGCCAAGGTCGGAATACGCAAGGTACAAGCAATAGACTAAACAGTTCAAAAGTCAGGATGGGCACCACAGACTCAAAACAAAAAACAGGCAGAGGTCAAGTCAGGCAGCGAAGAGTCAAATTCAGAAACAGACAGAGATCGGTATACAGACAGGTAAACAAAACAATGGCGCAACTTTCAGTAATCTAGCTAACTAGAACAACAAGAGAAGGTGCCTTAAATACCCTGAGTTGGCAAGGCATAGGCTGGGAAGATTAAAGTCTACTTGCTGGCCCCCAGTATGAAACTCTAAGAGACCATTCAAACTGCACACTTGTTTATGCAGAAAGAAGATGCGTGACTCCCAAAACACCGCAAGTGCATGGGTACACTGACTTTCTTCTCTGATCCCTATGATAATGCGAGATACGATAAGTATATTTGATGATGCAACTGTACTTTACAGATTTCATTGGATTTTGCCACAAGTTGTAATTTGGATGTTAAAATATGGAGACAAAAAAAAATGTTGAAGCCTAATCCGCTAGTGATGTACATTTGCTGGAAAAGCAGGCCTCAGTGTGTGTGGAATGGTCAGAGGAGTGTTGCTCTTGCAGCCATATGTGCCTGGAGGGAGCAGCAAGACGTTGGCGAGCACAGACTGAAGGAGAGACAATAGGGAAGGGCAGGTGAACACACCAGTTGCCATGCCCGTATGTGTCCTGTTTTTTGGTTCAGACCATAGAAAAACTTTTTATTTTAGAGAAGGGCTGGTGCCTTGATGATCTCAGCAGGCTCCCAGTATCTCTCCTCAATGTCAAAACCGTTCCAGTTCTCCAAATACTATGTTCTACTGCCAGCCTTCTTGACATACAGGATGCTCTTCACCTCAGTCTCATCATCAGGACTGACTGGAGTGAAAGCAAAGATCAAGGAACCGGAGTAGCAGTTGAGCACCAATGGCTTGAAATTAGATAAATGGAAGGAGTTGCGAATGTGAAGGGATAATGGGAGATGCGGCTTGTAACAGACGGAGTTGATTTGGCTCAAACCTCAAATGAACCCAAGAAACAGGGTTTGAACTTGTGGTCTGCAGACTTCTTCATACGAGCAGGCACTTTGTCTAGAGACGTTTTAATCTCCTGCCAAATCTGAAGGAAACTTTTGTGGGTGGTATCTGCAGCTGGTACTTCAGAGGAGGTGGAAATGGAAACAAGAATATCTAGATGCTGTCCATATACAATGTAAAATGGTGACTTGCCTGTAGACTCTCCTGAGTGGTAGTTATGGGCAAATTCATGCCAAGGAATTATGGACACCCAATTGTCTTGACCAGAAGAAATGAAGTGACATAGATACGTTTCCAGAATCTGATTACCTTGCTCCATCTGTTCATTGGACTGGGGGTGGCAGGCAGAGGAAAAGCCCAGTTTGTTGTCCAACAATGTGCAAAGAAATTTCCAGAAACTGAACATAAATTACATTCCTCTGTCAGATGCAATGGAGGTCATTTACAATGGCCTCTATACCAGAAACCGGTGTAAATAAAACAAACTAAAATTTGCAACTTTTTGAACGCCATTTCTACTAAATTTAATGGCAATGAGCATGGCCGGCATGGGGCAAGGACAACATACATCATTTACATCTGTTTTCCAGTGTAAATGATAAATGGTGAGCTACAAGCTAGGGTAGATTTCCATCTAGGTGTGTGGACTGCAGAAGGTTGTACTTAAAGGGGTTCTCCGGGAAATGTAACAATGAAAATACTGAAAATACATGTTATTACAAAAAAACTTTTAAATGCCATTAATTATTTATAATGCCTCATTTAGGCTAGGGGACAATCAGTGAGGATGCTATAATGGCTGCTCTTACAAATCCGACCTGCACGTGACCCTTCAGGACGGCCTGATTACAGAACAGAGCTCTATGTGACATCTGATTTCTCAGCACTGTGAGACTGCATTTTTTTGTAAAGATAAAGGTGAGATAAGAGATCCTCCATGTGCTTGAGAAGGCAAGTCGGAGGGTAGCTTCCAAAATATTGGCACATATAAAAAAATAAAACAAAGAATAAGTGCACTTGAGTAGAAGAATAGATGGTTGAGGCCGGTATAAATGTCTATTCTGCACAAGGTACAGACAAGTCTTGTGGGATCCATGCCTGGTTCATTTTAATGAACATGAGCTTGTCCACATTAGCATTGGACAGGCGGTTGCGCTTTCCTGTGATAACGCCTCCTGCCGTGCTAAATACACATTGAGACAATACACTGGGCCCAATTTGGAGACCCAGAAGTTGAATAGGGCAGACCCATCTGTCAGTACGTGTAGGCGTGTGCACACGTACTACTCCACCATGTTGCTAAAATGCTGCCTCCTGCTAAGACGTTGCATATAAGCTGGTGGTGCTGGTTGTTGTGGCGTGCTGACAAAGCTTTTCCACATTTCGGCCATGCTAACCCTGTCTTCTGAGGTGCTGGCGGTGCCCCGGCTGCGTTGGCGACCTCTTCCTACTCCTCTGCTTTTGCCTTATGCTTCCACTGAGGTGGCCGGTGTCAGGTAGGAATGCCATCAGCAGCGCGTCTACCAGCGTGCGCTTGTACTCGCGCATCTTCCGATCATGCTCCAGTGACGGAATAAAGGACGGCATGTTGTCCTTGTAACGGAGATCCAGCAGGGTCTGGATGGCCAGTAATAAGCACAAGTTAGAATGTGGGCAACTTGGCGGTTGTTGTGGAGGAACTGCAGCATGTAGTCCCTCATGTGTACAAGGCTGCCCAGAGGCAACAACAAGCTGTCCTCTGTGGGAGGTGTATCATCTGTGTCCTCATTATCCCCCCAGCCACGCTGCAGTGATGGCCCTGAGCTGCTTTGGGTGCCACCCTGCTGTGAACACGGTTCCTCCTCATCCTCCAGAACTGTGCCCTGGCTGGACAATTGTGTATCTGGCCTATGTTGGTGCAGGAACCCACCCTCTGAGCCACATGTGAATTATTGGCCTGATAACCGTGGAAATGATCCATCTTCCTCCTCCTCTTCCTCCTGTGCCACATCCTCTTCTATAATCGCCTGATGCGTTTTTTCAAGGAGACATAGAAGTAGGATAGTAATGCTGAGAACGGAGTCAACGACACTGGACATGTTGGTGGAGTAGTCGAAACAGCGCAACAAGGCACACAGGTCTCATATGGAGGCCCACTCAGAGGCAGTGAAGTGGTGCTGTTCCGCAGAGCGACTCACCTATGCGTGCTGCAGCTGAAACTCCACTATCACCTGCTGCTGCTTGCACAGTCTCTCCAGCATGTGCAAGGTGGAGTTCCACCTTGTTTGCACGTCGCATATGAGGCGGTGAGCGGGAAGGCAGAAGTTACGCTGCAGCGCAGACAGGCGAGCAGCAGCAGGGTGAGAACGCCGAAAGCGAGCACAGACGGCCCGCACTTTCTGCAGCAGCTCTGACATATCGGGGCAGTTTTTCAGGAATTTCGGCACCACCAAATTCAGCACATGAGCCAGGCAAGGGATGTGCGTCAAACCGGCTAGTCCCAGAGCTTCTACGAAATTTTGCCCATTATCGCACACCACCAGGCCGGGCTTGATGCTCAGTGGCACCAACCACTCATCAGTCTGTTGTTCCACAGCTCCTGCGCGGTATGGGGTTTGTCCCCCAAACAGATGAGTTTCAAAACAGCCTGCTGTCGTTTTCCCCTGGCTGTGCTGAAGTTGGTGCATTTACCCAGTGTGCTGTTAGGGAGATATAACGTCCCTGCCCGTGCTTACTGGTCCAAGTATCGGTAGTTATGTGGACCTTGCCACAGATGACTTTGCGCAGTGCACACCTGATTTTGTCCCCCACTTGTTTGTGCAGGTAAGGGATGGCTCGCCTGGAAAAGTAGTGGCGGCTGGGAACGACGTACTGTGGGACAGCCAAGGCCATAAGGTTTTTAAAACTCTCCGTCTCCACCAGACGGAATGACAGCATTTCAAAAGCCAGGAATTTTAAAATGCTGGCATTCAGGGCCAGGGATCGTGGGTGGGTAGGGGGGTATTTCCTCTTTCGCTCCATTATTTGTAAGATGGACAGCTAAACCCTGCCATGGGACATTGTGGTGCTGCTTGCTGAAGGTGACGGACGTAGTTGCGTTGCTGACATGTCCTCTTTTTGCAGGGTGGCCGGTGCCACTGCTACTCCAGAGGTGGAGGAAGAGGCCGAGACTGCAGCAGAAGAGGGAGCAGGAGGAGCCTGAGACCTTTCTTGGTTTTGGAGGTGTTTACTTCACTGAAGCTCGTGCTTTGCACTTAGATGCCTGGTCATGCAGGTTGTGCTCAGGTTTAGAAAGTTTATGCCTTGCTTCAGGCTCTGATTGCACAGCATGCAGACCACTTGTGTCTTATACCGCTGTACGATTGGTGAGGCGAGAACAAGTACAGGCGATAGTGGGTTGGGTGGCTGACAGTGCCTCCAGTACCTCCGTTTTAATTGAACTCAGTCAGAAATGCAGTATAGCCCGTAAATTTACTATCTTGCAAAAAAAGGGGGCTTTTTTATATCAGCAAGGTAACTTCAGTATTTAGCGGTTTTATTGGACTGTCAGATATGCAGTGCGTGTTGCAGACAAAAAGAAGGCTGCAGTTGAAGAAGGCTGGACGGGCCGAAACACGTCCTGTGACACTTGTTTTCTTTGGAATAAAAGTATACTTCCTACACGCCTGCTGGGATTCATCGGTTTTTTTGATTCCCGTACGGGTGGCAACCCTAATCTCAGGGCTGGGTACAAAAATGTAGCATAGGACCCCTCAAAAATCACTGTAGTTTGAAGATTGAACACCACCAAGTTCAACAGAATTCTTCCCTAATCTCTCCCTCACAGCAGCAGCAGCATCCTATCCCTACACTGAGAAGAGCAGAGTGACGTGCGGCCCTACGTGACTCCAGCCAATATATAGCCTGGTTGGCTAATCACCACAGCCATGCCATTAGTAGGCAACTTGAACACCGAACTCAAACCTCAACTTTTATGGAAATGTCTGGGTTCGGGTCCGGGTACAAAAAACCCTAAAGTTCGGTACGAACCCGAACTTTACAGTTCGGCTTGACTCAACCCTACTCACCAGTAATATTGAGAAATAAGATTTAGTGTTTTGGGGAAATCTGAGTGTTCTTCCAGTTTTCATTTATGCTTCAAAGCAAGGTTGCACTTCCACTTCTACTGTCGACTGGACTTTTTTTTCCATCAGGTATAACGGAACAAAGCGAAACCGTTATTTGTGCCCATAGACATGTATTAGAACGGAGCAAAACGGAATGCCTCTTAAAGGGTCCTGTTTTGCATTCTGTCCTAAAATTCTGTTATATTCCGTTATAACTTTTTTATAACGGAACACTATAATGGAATTTCTAATGGTAATGCGAACCCACCCTTACCTGGAGGAATGTCCTTCACCAAATCAGGAGCAACCGAGATGATCAGAGCTAGATTAATCATGTGTTGAGGTTCCACCACTTGGTTCGCAGGGTCGAAGGAGCAAGAGAGGGCATCGCTCTTACTGTTCTCTCCTGAGTGTAAACTCAAGGCAAAAATAAAATCAGCAAAAAATAGACTATCGAGCATAACAGGGATTGAGACAGAGATTGGAGGAAACTCGCTAACTAGAAACTATTACTCAGGCTCCCTGAGCAATAGGTGCGACTTGAAGATCGCAATGTCACATTGCAAGATCAGGGCTATATATGTTTGGTGATTCCCCAGGTTTTGTTTGTGATTGCACCCTATGAGGCAATCCCTGCCCCACTTCCCGGGCTATATACTCATGTGTTCCTACCATGTACATACAGCTCCCACCAGTTATATAAAGAGATATCAGTGTAATATCAGTGTAAGTCCTGAATGCAGAGGCTGCTGCATCCCAAAGCTACCCCAGGATCTAAATGCACACATATCCATACAGTGCTGAAATTATATCACCATACACTGCTGAAATGTGAGAGCCATAGAGAACCCAGCTAATGCACCTATGTCTTGTCAACAGTGGTGTAACTAGAGTGTATGGGTCCCAGTGCAAAGTTTGGATCAGGACCAACCCCCCCCCTTGTGGCCCCTTCATAAAAGTTATGTCCTCCTTGTTGCCCCTCACAGCAGTTATGCCCAACTTTTTTCCTGTCACAGTAGTTATGCCTAATTTTGTGCGAACTCACAGTAGTTATAGCCAGATATGTGCCTCCCTCACAGTAGCTATGCTAGATTTGTGCCCCATTACAGTAGTTATGCCAGATATGTGCCCCTCACAGTAGTTATGTCCAGATATGTGCCCCCTCACAGTAGTTATGTCCAGATATGTGCCCCCTCACAGTAGTTATGCCAGATATGTGCCCCTCACAGTAGATATGCCCAGATATGTGCCACCTCACAGTAGTTATGCCAGATATGTGCCCCCTCACAGCAGTTATGCCAGATATGTGCCCCCTCACAGTAGTTATGCCAGATATGTGCCCCCTCACAGTAGTTACGTCGATATATGTGCCCCCTCACAGTAGTTATTCCAGATGAGGTGCCCCCTCACAGTAGTTATTCCAGATTAGGCCGCACCCTCAGTAAAGATGCCCACTTTTGTGCCCCCTCACTCTAGTTGTTGCCCCCCCCCTTTTGCCTCCAGTCTGCAGCTTTATGGGGGGGAAAAAAAAACACATACTTACCTTCTTCCATGATGATGCACTCCCACACTCACATCGGGCTGCTGGCTGTGCTGAAGGCCGATTCCCAGGACTTCAGCCCTCCTCCCACACCCAGCAGCGCGATATACGGCCAGCAGGGGGAGCACTGGAGCTCAGAACAACAGTTAATCAGGGAGCGGAGAGGTCTGCATGCTTCACTCTGAAAGCGAACAGCCCGGCAGTGACAAGATCTACCAAGTATACAAATAATACTATCATATACCTGTCTGTAACATGAATCTTTGCAACATGAGATTTCCTCTTCGCAGTGGCTCTTTAGTCTGGATAAAAATAGGGTATCTCCACCAGGAGATCCCACCTCTTTTATACCAATAGGTTTTCCAAAGACAACAACCACTTTTAAAGGCTCTAAACACCTTTGGGGGCATTGTTATGATTGCATTTTACTCATTTTGGGTTAAAAATTATTTTTTCAGTTGTTCCACCATTTCTGAGGTACAAGGGTTAAAAATCAGTCTGTTTGCAAGCTTTAACAGTCTGTTTTCTTTGAATCTTGTCATCTAACAGGTGTATGTCTTATCTCTGAACGCCTGACCTCGTAAACCATTATGTAAGCCATATTATGAGCTTGATAAGAATTGAGCCATAATAAGTGTTTATGAGCAGGCGCAGACTGGGAACTTAAAGTGGCCTTGGAAAAAACTAAAAGTGACCCCCATGTTGTGATGGGTCCAAACTGACAGAAGGCGGGGCAACACAAGTAGGCAGGGCCAACACCTATTAGCAGGGACAACAGAAATATACAGGTCCAGCAATACTGTAGTGTAGGACAATATACTGCCTCAGTAAAACCAAATACCACAGTGCAGCACAAAATACTGCCGCCCACGCTACAGTATAAAACTGTATTATCGTCCTGAGAATGGAAAGCCACTGGCCAAGTGCATAAATACCTGCTGCTCCCACATTAATTTATGCTGAGAGCATCATATGCCCCCTGGGAATTAGCCCACCGAGAAATTTCCATGTAGAGTCTATGGCCAGTCCTCCCTTGTTTATGAGGTCCGAAGATTCAATGAAAACAGGCTGAAACAGCTTCCAGATAGACTGATTTTTAACTCTTGTACCTCAGAAACGGCTCCACATTTTGTAATAATGACCAATTGATAAAATAATTTTTTAATGAAAGTTAGTAAAATGCAATCATAAAAAAATTGCCCCAAAGGTATATGCCTTGTGTTCAACCATTATGACCCTTCTGTAAAGTACTACCATGATTTGCCCCAAAAAGGTATGTACCAATCGTGGTGTACATAAAAATCATCAGGCCCCATAGCAAGAATAAGAATTGGGCCCCCCTAACTCCACCCATTACCACCCCCCCCCCCAGCCCTGGCTCCTCCCCTGCCATACCAATTTGCTAATAAATAAATAAATAAATAAAATGTATAAATAACCTTTTGAAACCGTTACGAATAAATCTTTTTTTTTATTAGAGGGAACCACTGCCTTCACTCACAGGTGCCGCGATCAGCATTGATCGTGGCACCTGAGGGGTTAAATGATGGGGCGGTGCACTGTCCTGAGTCCTCTATATATTAATAAGCCTTATAGAACAGTGGTGTCCTGGGCGCCAACCTTGCAGGAACTCTGCTTGCTGCTGCCCTCTTCCCCCCACTAACCACCCCCCCATGATACTGTCCTCTACTTTAGCAATTCAACAGCAAGCAGAGTTCATTGGGGGCTCCACTGTATAATAAGCCTTATAGAACTGTGGTCCACTCTGCTTGCTGCTGCCCTAAATGTGTGCACACCCTAACCTTCACCACCCAATGGCTGGCAACCCTGGGTACTTAAGGTACTTTCCCCTGGGAAGGTGCCTGAGCAATAGTTTATCTAGCTTGCTAGACCCTGTGGCTGTGCTATTATGTTTGTCTACCTACAGTTGTGTTCAAAATTATTCAACCCCCAATGCTGTAAAGGGTTTTAGGGAATTTAGTGTACATTTGTAATTGTGTTCAGAATGAAATCTTACAAGGACTTTTTAAAGAACCAAATGCAACTAAAATGACATCAATTGTTTTTGTAATACAGTATTAAATGTTTTTTTTGTGATTTCCTCATTGACACAATTATTTAACCCCTTAAAGACGACCACTCTTAAGAACAGAGGTTCATTCAAGTGTTTTCGATCAGGTATTGAAAACACCTCTGGATGTCAAGGAGCAGCAATCAAGCAGAATAAGCCCCAATTAGGCAGATTTACAATGACTGTGATACTCAGCTCCTTCTAGACATTTACTGGTGTGTTTACAAACATGGTGAAGTCAAGAGAATGGTCCAGGAAGACAAGAGAAGAGGTGATTTCTCTTCACAGGAAGGGCAATGGCTATAAGAAGATTGCAAAGATGTTAAACATACCAAGAGACACCATAGGAAGCATCATTCGCAAGTTCAAGGCAAAGGGCACTGTTGAAACGCTACCTGGTCGTGGCAGAAAGAAGATGCTGACTTCGACTGCTGTGCGCTACCTGAAGCGCAAAGTGGAGAAAAGTCCCCGTGTGACTGCTGAGGAACTGAAAAAAGATTTGTCAGATGCGGGTACTGAAGTTTCAGCTCAGACAATAGGGCGCACACTGCGAAATGAAGGCCTCCATGCCAGAACTCCCAGGCGCACCCCCTTGCTGTCTCCAAAGAATAAGAAGAGTCGACTGCAGTATGCCAAAAGTCATGTGGACAAACCACAAAAGTTTTGGGATAGTGTTCTGTGGACTGATGAAACAAAATTAGAACTGTTTGGGCCCATGGATCAACGCTATGTTTGGAGGAGGAAGAACAAGGCCTATGAAGAAAAGAACACCTTGCCTTCTGTGAAGCATGGCGGGGGTCAATCATGCTTTGGGGCTGTTTTGCTTCTACAGGTACAGGGAAGCTTCAGCGTGTGCAAGGTACCATGAATTCTCTTCAGTACCAGGAGATATTGGATGAAAATGTGATGCAGTCCGTCACAAACCTGAGGCTTGGGAGACATTGGACCTTTCAACAGGACAATGATCCCAAGCATACCTCCAAGTCCACTAGAGCATGGTTGCAGATTAAAGGCTGGAACATTTTGAAGTGGCCATCGCAGTCACCAGACTTAAATCCGATTGAGAACCTCTGGTGGGACTTAAAGAAAGCAGTTGCAGCGCGCAAGCCTAAGAATGTGACTGAACTGGAGGCTTTTGCCCATGAAGAATGGGTGAAGATACCTGTAGATCGCTGCAAGACACTTGTGTCAAGCTATGCTTCACGTTTAAAAGCTGTTATAACTGGAAAAGGATGTTGTACTAAGTACTAAGATTGAATGTCACTTGGGGGTTGAATAAAACTGATAATGATGTGAGCACAGAAAAGACATCTGTGGTTATTTCATTATAAATGTTATGTTATATTTGTCTGACTTACAAGGGCCTCTTTGATTTAATTGTAAACAAGATGACTGAAATGATCAAAATCAATGTCAAACTGGCCAAAACACTCAATTTCAGTGGGGGTTGAATAATTTTGAACACAACTGTATGTACCAACTTCTGCCAGATTCCTGACTCCGACTCTCTGCTGCCTGACCCAACCTGTTTCTAATTACCATATTGATCCTTCGCTGCCTGTCCTGACATTTGGACTGTTTCACACATTTACATGTACTCTACTTGCCCTAACCCTGGCCTGTTATTGACTATGAGTTTTGCCTGTCCCTTTGGTGCTAAGCACAGATGTCTTTTGAACCTCCCTCTGGGTCAGCAGCCAACCTGCAGTGAAGCCTAGATCCCTGTATAGGGGTAAAAGGGTGAATGGCCCTATAATTCCTGGCAGCCCTGATAGTAGTTATTTCCTTGTACATGGACGTATTATACCACTTCTATTCTTGTACATATAGACAGTCTTATAATAGTTATATTATTGTACATAGGAGGCAGTATTATAGTAGTTGTATTCTTGTACGTAAGAGGCAGTATTATAGTAGTTATATTCTTGTACATAGAAGGCAGTATCATAGTAGTTATATTTTATAACAGTTATAGTACTATAACAGTTAATTTCTTGTACAAAGGATCAGTATTATAGTAGTGATATTCTTGTGCATAGAAGCAGTATTATAGCACTTATATTCTTTAACAAATTTCTTTTTTTGGAAAAGAGTAACAAGAAAGATACAAATGCACTTTATACCAAGACAAGGTAAATAGGCATACCATAAAAGCCATCATGTAAAGTACAGGCATAGTACACATAAACGATAATGTGAAAATCAACAGGCAATATGAAAATTTCACAAATCTATTGCGCCAAGTCAAGCTAATCATCTCAGAAAGCTATACTACAGACTCCCCAATGGCAATGGCACCAAGGGCCAACGCTGGCGAAACAGACCCCAGCAGCTCAGAGGATCTCCGGGGGTCGAGCTTCAAAAGGCTTATGATTAGTGAAAGGCTATAAAAGGAGACACAAAGACACAAGACATAGGAAAGGGGGAGAAACACAACGAGGGGGGGGGGGGTTCAGGCATTCATCCGAGGTCCCTGTGGGATGTCCAAGGTTTCCATAAAGTGAGGAATTTCTCCCGTGAGTTTAGCTCCCAAGCGGAGAGCTCTTCTAATCGCATCAATTGATCTACTTTGTCTGACCATTCTTTAATAGAGGGCGGGTTAGTAGACTTCCATTTTAAAGGAATAAGGAGTCTGGTCGCCATCAGTAGAAACGTGGCGAGGCATGATTTAGACGGGGTAAAGGATTGATTAGGGCACCAAAGAAGTATTAGTTTTGGATCCAGTGCTATCGGAGTGGTGGGTGAACATATCCTGTTTATAAGACCCTCGACTTGCTTCCAAAATGGTTGAATAAGATTACAGTGCCACCACAGGTGAGATAACAATCCAGCCTCTCCACCGCACCTCCAGCAGACCTCTGGAACAGAGGGGTTCAGTTTATGCAAAAAGACAGGTGTTTTGTACCACCTGGTGGTGAGTTTGAAGGAGTTCTCCTGCGTTAGGATACACCGGGAGAACCCCTGGGAATTCAGCAAAATTGACGCTCTTTCGGGTTCTGTGAACTGGACACCCAGCTCAGATTCCCAGGCAGTCAGGTGAGGAGCGCCCGGAGGCGCAGAGGAGAGGAGGAGCCTGTACATGCGAGAGAGAGCTTTTTTCTCTTTGAAAGGGGCCCCGACTAATTTCTCCATCCACGTACTAGAAGTGGTTTGTATCAGGGGGATCCACAGTGATCCCCCTGAGCAAGTGATATTAAGGGCTTGCGATTTGCTAAAATTTATTTTGGATAATGCACCAAATTCATCAAAAATATTAACTAACGTGGGGAAGGACCTCAGTGGATTGGTGGTTAAAACAAGTAAATCATCCGCGAACGCCGCTGTCACGTGTGTTTGATTATTAATAGTGATACCTTGAATCTCAGGGCATTGCCTAATCCTAAGGAGTAGAGTTTCCATGATTACAGTAAACAGGGCTGGAGAATGAGGACAGCCCTGTCTAGTGCCGTTAGTAATTGTGAAAGAAGGGGACAGGGTCCCATTCACCTTTACCCTAGCCGAGGGAGCTGAGTAGAGCGAGAGAATGGCTGCGATAAACTGCGACGGGATACCAAACCTCGACAGGGCTGCCGACATATATTGCCAGCTCACCCTGTCGAAGGCCTTCTCCGCGTCTGTACTCAGCAAGGCCAAAGGCAGATTATGAGTCTTGGCCCAATGAATCAAGTGGAGAAGCCTCCACGTATTTTCCTTACCTTGCCGCCCATGGACAAATCCCACCTGTTCTCCATGTATTATGTCAGGAAGTACAGTTTGAAGTCTCATAGCTAAAATTTTGGCCCACCATTTGACATCCGTGTTAAGGAGTGAGATGGGTCTGTAGTTACTACAAGACAAGGGGTCCTTATTAGGCTTCTGAATTATGGTGATGTGGGCTTCCAAAGTTTGCGGCGGGAGTGATCCGCCTCATAGGAGGGATGAGCAAAGCTTCCTAAAATGGGGGATTAGGAGGTTACTTAACGATTTGTAATACAGGATGGGGAACCCATCCGGACCTGGGCTTTTACCTGATGAGATGGTCATTAAGACTTTACGTATTTCTTCCTCCGTGATCGGCTCCGTTAGAGCGGTCAACTTCTCAGGTGGGGCCTGGGGCAACTTTAAAGAGTCTAAGAATCTGGACGTAGCAGACTTAAGCTCTGGTTTCGACATTTTCGCGGCTGGGGGAAGATTATACAAGTCTGCATAGAAGTTACAGAAGGCAGACACAATGTCTGGGGTGGTTTTGAAAAGTTCACCACTAGAGGTACGGATTGAGGAAACATGGGTGGCCATTTGTTGTTTTTTCCCTAAAGCGGACATCAACTTATTTCCACGGTTACCATGGGCATAGGTCTTAAACTTGGATCTGAGTAGGAGTCTCGCCGACTTAACGTTAAGGAGGTTTTTCAGTTCGGAGCAAGCTGCAGAGAGCTCCTCAAGCACTGCCCGTACCTGACTCCTCTTATGCGTCAGCTCTAGTTCCGAGATACGTTTTAATACCGCTGCAATAGCTGCCTTTCTCTGCTTATTAACATAAGACCCTAACGAAATTAAATCTCCTCGAATTTTCACTTTATGTGCTTCCCAAATAATGGAAGCTGAAGGGGAAGCAGAGTCTCCCGAGCAATTGATTGCAAAATAGTCCTGAATGGCTGCAGCAATTTTGCGTTTGTTAGAAGCTTCCGCCAGTAGGGTCTCATTGAGCCGCCACACCTTTTCCCTGGGGGGTGGATCTGCTACATACATTTGAAGAAACACTGGAGCATGATCCGACAAAGTGATGTTCCCAATGGCTACCCTGCAGACTCTTTGTAGCTGAGCAGAGGATAGAAAAATATAGTCTAGTCGTTGGTATGAGGTGTTAGCCGCGGAGTAAAACGTATAGTCCTTTTCCAAAGGATTCAGTGATCTCCATACATCTACAACCCCTAACATCTTCAGCTGTTTTTTAAGAGCTTTAAGGGACTTATGGGTAAGTGCCGTATAGCACTTATATTCTTGTACATAGGAGTCCGTATTATAAAAGTTATATTCTTGTACATAGGAGCAGTATTATAGTAGTTATATTCTTGTACACACGAGCAGTATTATAGTAGTTATATTCTTGTACATAGAAGGTAGTATTATAGTAGTTATATTCTATAACAGTTATGGTCCTATAACAGTTAAATTCTTGTACAAAGGATCAGTATTATAGTAATTATATTCTTGTGCATAGAAGCAGTATTATAGCACTTATATTCATATACGTAGGGACAGTATTACAGTAGTTATATCCTTATAAATAGGAGAAGTATTATACTACTTATATTCTTGTTCATGGGAGCAGTATTATAGTAGTTATATTCTTGTACATAGGAGCAGTATTATAGCAGTTATATTCTTGTACATAGGAGGCAGTATTATAAAAGTTATATTCTTGTACATAAGAGTATTATAGCAGTCATATTCTTGTACCTACGAGCAGTATTATAGTAGTTAAAGTCTTGAACATAGTAGATATAGTAAATATATTTTTGTACATAGGAGGCAGTATTATTGTAGTTATATTCTTGTACATAGGAGGCAGTATTATAGTACATATATTTTTGTACATAAGATTGTAGTAAGGTTCCTAGGGGTTCAGAATTATAATAAAAATATTCAGCTAATTCTCTTAGGTCAGTCATTATACTGTATGTTTATCAAGAATTAGTACTTTCTGAGTGGGAGTGATCAGTATTATTCGGATAGGATAATGCGCCTCTCAGAATACAGTGAAAATACATTTAGGTTCTGGCTTGATCAGAAAGTATACTACTTCATGATATCTTTTAATGTCTGCCATGTAATGAACCGATTATGAATCCAGGTCTACTGCACTATATAGAGCAGTGACTATTATGTCTGTAGGCGTATCCTGACAGTTAATATTGTTATTGCTCCCTAATAGGATTGCTGTCCGTGGTACTGGAGCAACTTCTGTCTGTACATTGGCTAAATTATACTAAATGTTTCTCCATCATGCGCCAGAATGCTGTTAGTCCCCCGTGGGCAGTCATTTGAAATAATAATGCTGTAAGTGTTATATATTGGTTTATAGGCAGAGCAAAATGCTTCCGGTTCTCCACCAACAAGGGGACGTCATCATTTAAAATTCTACAAACCATATACAGGTCACTCCTTTCATTGGTATACAGGTATCTACATGGGCAGGTGGACACATCAAAGCTTTTTTGGCAACATATAGCAATATTATTATTATTTTGGCCATTGGATGATTCTTTTTTTGGCAACATAGAAGTTATACACGGTTGTTTGAGCACTATCTTATGGTTTTAATTGAGCACTGTGTTGTAGTTTTTTTTTTAGCACTGTATGGGGGTTTTATTTGTGCATTTAGGTTGTTTTATTTGAGTGCTATATCATGGCTTTATTTGAGCACTGCCTGGTGGCTTTATTTGAGCACTATAGGATGGTTTTATTTTAGCACTGTGTATTGTTTTTTTTCAGAACTTTATGTTAGTTGTATTTGGTTATTGTATAGTGGTTTAATTTGAACATTTAGATAGTTTTATTTGAGCACTATTTGGCGATTTTATTTGAGCACTGTCTGGTCATTTTATTTGAGCACTATGTAGTTTTATTTGAGCACTGTCTCGTGGTTTTATTTGAGATCTTAGGTAATTTTATTTGAGCACTATG
This sequence comes from Bufotes viridis, assembly GCA_033119425.1. Lineage (NCBI taxonomy): Eukaryota > Metazoa > Chordata > Amphibia > Anura > Bufonidae > Bufotes > Bufotes viridis. The sequence goes on along the minus strand of CM065592.1, from coordinate 42,631,120 downwards.
TGGTGGTGTTATTTGAACACTATATGGTGGTTTTATTTAAGCACTATATAGTGGTTTTATTGGGGCACTGCATGGGGTTTTTATTGAACACTGTGTAGTACAGAGGCAGGGAACCTTCGGTTCTCCAGCTGCTGTGAAACTACAACTCCCAACATGCTCTATTCATTTCTATGGGAGTTCAGAGAAGAGCAGAGTAAGTATGCATGCTGGGAGTTGTAGTTTCACAACAGCTGGAGAGCCGGAGGTTCCCTACCCCTGGTGTATTAGTTTGTTCCACAGTCAGATAAAACCCATCATGCTTTATTTAGTCTTGAAAAATTTAAAATCTGTTTTACTTACGCATTTTTGGTGGACAACCAAACTAAATAAAGTATGATGGATTTTATCTGAGTTCTGAACAAACTTCTATTTTCTAGTTTTATTTGAACATTGTATGGTGGTTTTATTTGAGCACTATGGTGGTTTTATTTGAGCACTGTCTGGTATTTTTATTTGAGCACTGCCTGGTGGTTTTATTTGAGCACTATATGGTAGTTTCATTTGAACACTATCTGGTGGTTTTATTTGAGCACTGCCTGGTGGTTTTATTTGAGTGCTATATGGTAGTTTCATTTGAACACTATCTGGTGGTTTTATTTGAGAACTGCCTGGTGGTTTTATTTGAGCACTATATGGTGGTTTTTATTGAGCACTGTCTGGTGGTTATATTTGCTTTCATATGCATGGAAAGTGTCTTCTATTATACAATTCATATCCTTTTAGGACCTGGTGTAGCATGAAGGTGCAGGTGAAGTAGTCTCAGAGACTTAGCCTAAAATGGCCTGTGCTATGTTTTTTGATAAAAGAAAAACTTAGAAACCTTATTTTAAATCACCAGATAGAATTAAAAGAATACATCATGTACAGCAGGTGCAGGGGTGTAGCGTTATACTTTGTGGTACACAGCACCCCAGGCGCATTAATGAAAAATTTGTGACAGTGCCCCCACCTACCAGGTAATATGTTCAATACTGGTGTCTTATGTGACAGATCGTCATAACCCCCCTCCCCCCAACACACACACCTTAGGCACCAGGGCACTGTTGAAACTACTACATGCGCATTCCCTAATGTCAGAGCCACATAAGATGACACCAGCATTATAAATGGTACTTGGTAGGTGGGGACCCTATGGCCCCTTTTACACGAGCGAGTTTTCCGCACAGGTGCAATGCGTGACGTGAACGCATAGCATCCACACTAAATCCTGAGCCATTCATTTCAATGGGTCTGTGTACATGAGCGTTTTTTTTTCACGCATCACTTGTGCATTGTGTGAAAATCGCAGCATGCTCTATATTGAAGATAATAGGGCTGCGTGAAAAACGCATTGCATCCGCAAGCAAGTGTGGGTGCGTTGCCTTTTTCACTGATGGTTGCTAAGAGATGTTTGTAAACCTTCATTTTTTTATCATGCGCGTGAAAAACACATCAAAACGCATTGCACCCATGCAGAAAAAACTGAACAACTGAACGCAATCGCAGGCCAAACTGAATGGCTTTGCCTGTGAAATCACATAGTTTTCACTGAACGCTTCCGCAACGCATCCGGATCAAATCCGCAATGCTCGTGTGAAAGGAGCCTATTACAGATTCTGCATTGGAGGAGCTTCATTGTGCAGTATGTCTGGAAGTATACGTTGTCAGGTGGTTTGCGTGTCTACATGACCATGGCGGCCCTAGATCAGCCGCTTGGCTATCCTATCAGCACCCTCTGCCGGTGTTCTGGCGCTTTACTGCCTGCTGTGATTTGTGGTCTCCAAGTCAATGTAATCTGCAGAAGTAAGCCAAGCTCCCAGATAGACTGAGCAGTAGCTTCAGGGCCACGTGTATATAATGTGCTGAATATGCTGTTATCACCAGATTTTTCATTAGATTCATTTCCCCTCCGAGGTCCTTTATGAACGTTCTGGAATAAAACCAGTATGTTCACTGCACGGAGCTTTTATGTTCTGTCTGTTTTCACACATTTCACTCCTGGTTTTCTCATAGACTCCAAATTTTCAGAGATAATGAGGCTCATGCACGAAAACTCATAGACACTGAACAACACTGGGTATTCTGTCATTCCTGGAAGATCGCTGCATATCCGATCCAATACCTATAGACATTCCTTACTTAGAGAGTAGCTGTCATTTCAATTGTTTTCATAATTCAGAAACTTTGTAATATATCTTATCAGAAAAAGATGCTTTCTTGTACTTGTATCATGCTCCTCTCCTGCCCCCCCCCTCCTCCTCTTCACTAACGTTAGATTCACTGCTCAGATCCCCCTTCAGTGAAGACGGGCTGCCTGCTCAGTGAAGGTTCAGATTACCTAGAAGTATATGGAAAGGGAGGAGGAGCAGAAGGGAGGGGCTTCTGCAGACAGGCAGAGGCAGAGAGACTGACACAGAGATTACTGCGGCTGGTTTGTAAGTGATTTACTGTTTTAATTAACTGCAGAATTTACATTTAAATTGTTGTGTAATGTCCCCCATTACTGCTGGTACTTCTGAGAGTGTGCTACAGAGATCTAGGAAGCAGAACCCCCTGTTTATCCATGTCCTGTGTAGAGGCAGACATGAAAAAAACTTAGATATATAGAGTTATATGCTAAAAAATGCCAGATAAGTCTTATAATGGCCGGAAATAGTGTTATTCCTCATGTACACATACATGGAAGTTTGTTCTGAAAGATTACCTGATACAACAGTTAGGATTAGGCATAGGCAATAAAAGGGAGCAATGTACTTGGAAAGCAAGGAGGTAGTTAAAGGGTTATCTGATTTGGACCATCACTTTTTCTTGGGATGGTCATCAGAGCTTAAAATGACTCTAGGGTGTCCTACTGCTATGAATCTGCGTTAAAACCAAGCGCAATATTCCCTTGTAATGCCCATGCAGGGGAAATGAAGCATTACACTGTTCTTATACAAATCAATGGGCTGTCCATGTATATTGTTGATTGCGAATATTTTAATCGCAAATTTTTATTGCGAATATCGAGAATTCGCGGAAATCTAGAATATAGTGCTATATATTCGTAATCACGAATATTCTAGTTTTTTTTTACATCAGTACTACTGCTTCTTGCTTGTGGGCCAATGAAAAGGATGCAATATCTTTGTCAGAGCTTAGCAACATCCCTAGCAACCAATAGGAAAGTTGCCTCCCCCTTACTATATAAGAAACCCCACAGCAGCCATTTTCTGTAGTTTTTTGCAGTTCTCAAATAGACAGCAGCATCATTGCTGTGCTCTGTGCTTTGCTGTGTCATTACATTAGATAGTTAGTTAGTTAGTTAGTTAGTTAGCTTATATGTATAGTACAGATAGTTAGTGGGAGATAGTCAGTGTAGGTTAGTCAGACCTGCTAAAATGTGAAGTTGCACGTTTTGCACAAAAATATGCGCATCATTAGTGCTGCTTTGTGCAATAATGAATGGAGATCGTGAATTCTAGAATTCGTGAATTTATTGTGAATATTATGCCAAAATTTCACGAAATATCATGAAAACGAATATTGCCTATGCCGCTCATCACTATCCATATAATGCTCTTTGTAACCACTCTCCTCTAGAGTCCTGTACATGGGGCTCTCTATTTTACACACAATTCACTAATAGGGTATTTATAAATGAGTAATTTTTATTAATTAGCAGTCAGGGTTCCCCTTATAGTTTTACTTGCTTCAGTTAGTGGCTGAGGAGTTTCTTAGCCCAGCTGTAAGGCTGAGTATCTACGTGGTGGCAGCGTAGTGTGACAATGTGGCTTGCGACCAAGAACTGCTTCGTCAAACTGCAGAAGATTTCCTTGGTTTCTGGGCAAGTACAGACTGCGGCAAACTGCTGTAGTTTTGCAAGTACCGTCCTGCAACCGTAGAAGATTCCATGCAGAACAACTAAACATTGAGGTCTCATTGGTTTAAATAGAGCCTACTGTGGCCCGTATGGCCACGCAGTACTCGATTGCAGCACAGCGTCTGCGCTGTGTGGTTGTACCACAGGGATGCACCTCGCCTTTCTGCAGCCTGAGGTGAAAACTGCCCTCTTCCCCCAATGCCTATTTCTTAACCTATTCCTTTGCCACAATGAAAGCGCTCATTGCCCATGGCCCTTCTGCTGCCCCCCTCTTTCCACTACCTGGTGCGGCCTGAGGCGATTGCCTCACCTGGCCTTATTGGTGATGCACCCCTGTTGTACCCCTACTGCTATGTTGTCCCCACAAATCTAATACTACTCCAGGAACTGAAAACTAGGGATTCCCTGCAGCAAAGGCCCAGTTCCTGTATAGGGGATAAAGGGTGAAATGCGAGGAATGTCCTAGACTCTCCATCTATATTTACCCAGTGCAAATTGATTTCCTCCATCACCACCATTAGCATAGTAATTCTGCTACCATTAGTGTAAAAACCTCTCTATAGTGTTGACATTACCTATAGACATGCGATTTTTTCAGTGATCCTACAATCTTCTCATGTCTGATGATCTCTTGTCATTTCTTGTCATCTGACTGGCCAGATTTCAACTCATCAACTTCTAGTTGATTACAGGAGCGGTCTGATTAGACACTGTGTCTTGCCAAAAGAGGGTATAAAAGTGCTTCCCCCGCTGCCCTATAAAAAGACTCTCAGAGGCTACTTTTGAGTAGTTTACCTCTTGGTGAGAAATCATTGACTGCTGGACAAGCCTCTATGACATTTTGCCCAGTTGACAGACTGAAATGAGGCACATCATCAGACTGATAGAAGCAGGATGGTCGTTTGGAGAAATTGCCTGATATCTAGGACATTCAGGCCAAGCTGTTAGAAAGTGTTGGGAGCAGTGGGTACATGATGGCACACAGGCCGTAAATAGGCTCTGGATGGCCCAGGCAGACCACAAGTAGAGAGGATCGTTTGATCTGCCACCAGACACTAGAAGCTCTCACATTTTCTTTGTCCATCATCCAGACACAGGTGGAACCTTCATTACAGATCCCTGTCTCTGCCCGGATCATTTCCAGGCACATAGAAGGAAATTTGGTGTCAGAGCGTCCATTATATGTACTGGCATTGACAGCCAGCCACCGTTCCCTTTGTTTGCAGTGGTGTCATAAACGAGAAACCTGGACTTCTATGGACTGGAACCATATCATCCTTAGTGATGAATCCAGGTTCTGTTTGGGATCAGACGACAGTCAAGATTCAGTATCATGGGTCAGAGCTTTCAACCTGCCTTTGCTGTGGAGCTGCTGGTGTGAAGGTCTGGGAACCATAACATGCGACAGTCGGTCACCTCTAGTAGTGATACGAGGGACACCAACAGCTCAGTGATATGTGCAGGACATCCTGCCACCACATGTGGTCCTCTCATGGAAGGGCTTCCAACTGGCATTATTCAGCAGGATAATGCTCACCACACACAGCAAGGGCTTCCCAGGAATGTCTTCTCCAGATTACAACACTTCCTTGGCTGCCCGGTCACCAGATTTATGGCCAATGGAGCATTAATGAGATCAGCTAGGACGCCAGCTTCACCAACCTACGAGTGTACAGGATCTACAGGCCCAGCTATAACTTCTGTGGGCAAATGTGCTGCAGGATACCATACAGAAACTTTATGCCTCTATCACCAACCATATCTCATCTTGTATCCAGGCTAGAGGCTGTATCTCATCTTGTATCCAGGCTAGAGGCCGTATCTCATCTTGTGTTCAAGTTAGAGGCTGTATCTCATCTTGTATACAGGGCTAGAGGCCATATCCCATCTTGTATCCAGGCTAGAGGCCGTATCTCATTTTGTGTCCAGACTACAGGCTGTATTCCATCTTGTATCCAGGCTAAAGGCCGTAGCTCATAGAGGCCGTATCCCATCTTGCATCCAGACTAGAGGCTGTATCTCATTTTGTGTCCAGGCTAGAGGCCGTATCTCATCTTGTATCCAGGCTAGAGGCTGTATTCCATCTTGTATCCAGGCTAGAGGCCGTAGCTCATAGAGGCCGTATCCCATCTTGTGTCCAGGCTAGAGGCTGTATCTCATCTTGTATCCAGGCTAGAGGCCTTAGCTCATAGAGGCCGTATCTCATCTTGTGTCCAGGCTAGAGGCCGTATCTCATCTTGTGTCCAGGCTAGAGGCCATATCTCATCTTGTGTCCAGGCTAGAGGCCGTATCTCATCTTGTGTCCAGACTAGCGGCAGTATCTCATCTTGTATCCAGGTATTCTGACTCCAATTGTTGTAATAGTGATCTATCCCTAGTGAGACCTCTATGCCTGGCCTGTATAAGCAGATATAATCACTGCGGACAATCATCATCAGATAGCTTGAACTCACCAACACCATGTTCATCCGTGTTACATGATTTGTTGTAAATATAAATATAAGAGTGTTATGTTCTTATCCTTCTATCATCTAATATAGGTCCAAATTTCATATAGAAGACACAAATAGGGGACACTAATAGAGAACAATTCTGACTCCGCCCTAATGCTTGGGGAAGGAATATTCACCCCTTAATAACCGGGCCATTTTGCACCTTCGTGACCAGGCTTATTTAAAAAATCTGACCTGTATCACTTTATGTGGTAATAACTTTGGAACACTTTTACTTACCCAAGCCATACTGAGATTGTTTTCTCGTGACACATTGTACTTGATGACAGTCATAAACTTGAGTCAATATAGTTCGCCATTATTTATGAAAAATCCCAAATTTACCAAAACTTTTAAAAAATTTGCAATTTTCTAAATTTCAATTTCTCTGTTTTTAAAACGGAAAGTGATACCTCATAAAATATTTATTACTTAATATTCCCCATATGTCCACTTTATGTTGGCATCATTTTGTAAATGTCATTTTTTTTCCCGGATGTTAGAAGGCTTAGAATTTTAGAAGCAATTCTTAAAATTTAAAGAAAATTTCCAAAACCCACTTTTTAAGGACCAGTTCAGGTCTGAAGTCACTTTGTGAGGCTTGCATAGTGGAAACCCCCCATGGAAACTACACCCCTTAAGTTACTCAAAACAAATTTTTCAAACTTTGTTAACCCTTTAGGTATTCCACAAGAATTAAAGGAAAATGGAGATGCAATTTCTAAATTTCACTTTTTTTGGCAGATTTTCCATTTTAATCCATTTTATTTCTTTAACAGCCAAACAAAACTCAATATTTATTACCCTGATTCTGCGGTTTACAGAAACACGCCACATGAGGTGGTAAACTGCTGTATGGACGCATGGCAGGGCGCAGAAGAAAAGGAACGCCATATGGTTTTTGGAAGGCAGATTTTGCTGGACTGGTTTTTAGATGCCATGTCCCATTTGAAGCCCCCCTGATGCACCCTGACAGTAGAAACAATTAAAAAGTGACCCCATTTTGGAAACTATGGAATAGGTGACAGTTTTATTGGTACTATTTTGAGGTACATATGATTTTTAATCACTTTATATTATGTTTTTTGTGAGGCAAGGAAACCAAAGATTGGATGTTTTGGCACCGTTTTTATTTTTTGTTCTGACAGGGTAGATCAGGTGCTATTTTTATAGAGCAGGTTGTTACGGATGCGATTATATCAAATATGTCTACTTTTTTTGTTTGTTTGTTTCAGCTTAGGTAAGCTATTAGAACAACCATTATTGGTGCCTCACTTTCCCTCCTGGCTCATTATAGATACATAGTAGGAACTGTTGTGATATAGATAGACCTTGGAAATAGGATATAAAATATACTAAGTGATCGCATAATACATTTCCTCATGGATCAAGCTATTTATAGGTAAAGAGATAAAAGTATATTTATGGTGGATTTTTCCTTATCACCTATATAACAGATACAATATTTCTGCAAGCACATAAAGTTTGTAATTATACGGAAGAGACGGCAGATTTTTTGCAAATTGATGTATCATATCTTCAATGTAAAACATATAAGCTGACAATAATGTTCACATGTATTGATTTATGCCAATATTACTTCTTGTAGTGCCTGACGAAGGCTGAGTAAGGCCGAAAACGTTTGCACTTGTATATTGCCGCTTTTTCAAAGAAATAAAAATACCTCACAGACCAAAGAAAAACATCTATTTTGCTGTGATTTTTGTATACTTCCATAGTCTGAGAGCATAGCTTTTTTATTTTTTGGCCGAAAAAATATGAAAAAATGTTAGTTTTTTTTTTTTTTTTTACTTTTTGCATTTTTTTTACACTTTTTTTAACACTTTTTTGACTCAGACTCACTTGGTTCTTGAAGATCTAGTGGGTCTGATGGCTCTGCAATACACTGCAGTACACTGTATAGTGTACTGCAGTGTATTTTCATATATATTAAGCCGGCGGGTGAACAGCCTGCCGGATCCGCGATGCCGCAAGTACCCGTGCACTGCCGCACTGCCGCTCCGTCTCCATTGACTATAATGGGGCGGGGGGCGGAGCTACGGTGCAGCACGGCAGTGCACAGCCAGAGATCGCCGGACTAAAAGTACTGCAGGTCTGACTTTTTAGTCCGGCGATCTTTGCCGTGAGGAGATCAGAGCTGTGCTGCTGAATGCTGTGATTGGTCAGTCAAATCTGATCCAAAGGCAGGAACCGTTGTGATTGGTCCCCTGCCGGGTGCCCGGACAGCTCACCTGTCCGTAGCACACGTTTAGATGCTGGTGTCACCGCAAGTATACTTGCGGTGACACTTTGATCTCATGACGCACTGTGAACGTCATGATGCGGTAACTAACACCACTTTATGGCGTACACAGTACGTCATTAGTCACTAAGGCGTTAATCTGTTGGTCACATAATAATAAGTAGATACTTAGTGAATAATAGGTATTAGTTAATAACTATATCTCATATATATATATATATCTCATATATATATATATATATATATATATATATATGTAAAAATGAGTTTCTGTCTGTCTGGACGTCTGTCTGTACTTTATGCGCTACCAAACGACTGGAGCGATCTTCACGAAATTTGGCCCACAAGTACATCAGGTGTCAAGGAAGGTTTTAGAACGGGTCTCTGCAAGTCTTTGTCTTTATATCCCAACTGCCATACACATGGAAACATGTCCCTTATCAGCTAATAGAAACTTGCAGGCCCTTAGTCTCCACATACACACAGCTTTACTCCAGGTTTCCATAACAACCCAGCCATTTTTCTTCACTGCTGTAGGTCAGCTTTAGGGACTACACGACGACATATGTCGCGCGACAATTTTTATAATCATAGTCTATGTTGTTACACGGCTCAGCAGACAGCATCACACAATATACTTAGATACACAACAGACAGTATCACACATGATAGGATTAGATACACAGCTCAGCAAACAGTATCACACAGCATAAGATTAGATACACAGCTCAGCAGACAGAATCACACAGGATAGGATTAGATACACATCTCAGCAGACAGTATCCCACAGGATAGGATTAGATACACAGCTCAGCAGACGGTATCACACAGGATAGGATTAGATACACAGCTCAGCAGACAGTATCACACATGTCGCAGTGTGACACCATAGCCTATCATTATAAAAATTGTTGAGACAAAATGTAGCCCTAGCATTAAAGGGGCAGGACGCTGTGGTGGTCACTGTTAAAGGGGCGGGCACTGTGGAGGTCACTGTTAAACAGGCGTTCACTGTGGATGGTACTGTTAAGTGGGCAGGCCACTGTGGAGGTAATTGTTAAAGGGGCAGACACTGTGGAGGTCACTGTTAGGGGGGCAGGGGCCACTATTAAAGGGGAAACTGCTGTGGAGGACACTGTTAAGGCAGTGGGGTACTGTGGAGGTCACTGTTAATGGGCAGGCCCTGAGGAGGTCACTGTCATGAGAGTGGGGTGCTGTGAAACTCACTGTTAAAGGGGAGGGCTGATGTGAAGATCAAAGTTAAGGAGATGGGCTGCTGTTGATGTCCCATTTTAAAGTGGCGGGGCACTGTGGGGGGGTCAGTGTTAAGGGGTGGGGGACTGTGGAGTTCACTGTTAAAGGGGTGGGGTGCTGTAGATGTCACTGTTATGGGGAGATACTGTCGATATCTTTTATCGACATTACACAAACATTAAATGAAATAGATGAAATATACCCGTGCAAAGCTGGGTCTTTTTGCTAGTATAACATAAAAATAATAAGAATAATAATCCGATGAATCAATAGTTGACATATTCCAAAGACTCGGTTAGTCCAAACGGTGTAAGAGTGTTGCTGCACAATTGCTGAAAGGAGAGCAGGACATACTCTAAAGTGGTCACCTTCAGAGAGGTTGGGTCTCCTTCGTGTACCACCACAAAATGTTGTGAAACACTATGAGTGACCGCCTTCCGCTTTATATTGGACCGGTATTCATTCATGCGCTTAAGGAGGGTCTGTGTAGTACAGCCACATAGTATAAATTGCAGGCGCACTGGAGAAGGTTAATGACATTGGAGGTGCCACAATTCATATTATGTTGTAGGGGGATGGGATTAGATAGATAAGGTATTTGGATTTCTAGAGTGCCATGGTTGATCATCTTACAACATTTAAATCTGTTCGTTCTGCATCGGTACGCACCCTTTCTTAATGACGGGTTTTTCTGAGGTGTTGGATAGTGTACGTTCTTTTTTTGTGGCATTTTGGGACACGAGGGAGCAGCATATGTTTTAGCGTTCTGGCTCGTCGGAAGGCCAGGCTCGGTTGTTTGGGGAACCACTTTCCCTAAAATAGGATCTTTAGTAAGAAAAATAGGCCATGTTTTGTTAAAATCTGCCTGATCGTGAGATGTTTGGAGTTATAACGAGTTATAACGAGTAATGTTTTTAGACAATCTTTTTGTTTCTTCTTCAGGATCCTGTTGGTAGAATCTTTGAGTCCTAAAGGGTAACCTTTCTCAATAAACCTAATGCTCAGGGTATTGATTTGTTCTTTTAATATGATTTTATCTGAGCAGTTCCTTCTGATCCTTTTCATCTGACTGTACGGGATGTTGGTTTTCCAATTATGATGGTGGCAGCTTTTAAAATCAAGGTAACTGTTGGCGTCAACATTTTTAAAATGTGTTCTAGAGAAAATCAGATTATTGGTGCTGCTTAGATGGAGATCAAGGAACACAGCCTCATTGGGATGGTGTTCCAATGTTAGGTTGATGTTCCAGTCATTAGAATTTACCTCTTCGATACACAGACTACACATCCAGACTGCTGTTATAGTGGGCGCTCCAGACTATACACCCAGACTGCTGTTATAGGGGGCGCTCCAGACTACACATCCAGACTGCTGTTATAGGGGGCGCTCCAGACTACACATCCAGACTGCTATTATAGTGGGCGCTCCAGACTATACACCCAGACTGCTGTTATAGGGGGCGCTCCAGACTACACATCCAGACTGCTGTTATAGGGGGCGCTCCAGACTACACATCCAGACTGCTGTTATAGGGGGCGCTCCAGACTACACATCCAGACTGCTGTTATAGGGGGCGCTCCAGACTACACATCCAGACTGCTGTTATAGGGTGCGCTCCAGACTACACATCCAGTCTGCTGTTATAGGGGGCGCTCCAGACTACATATCCAGACTGCTGTTATAGGGGACGCTCTAGACTACACATCCAGACTGCTGTTATAGGGGGGGCTCCAGACTATACATCCAGACTGCTGTTATGGGGGGCGCTCCAGACTACACATCCAGACTGCTGTTATAGGGGGGCGCTCCAGACTACACATCCAGACTGCTGTTATAGGGGGCGCTCCAGACTAAACATCCAGACTGCTGTTATAGGGGCGCTCCAGACTACACATCCAGACTGCTGTTATAGGGGGCGCTCCAGACTACACATCCAGACTGCTGTTATAGGGAGCGCTCCAGACTACACATCCAGACTGCTGTTATAGGGGGCGCTCCAGACTACACATCCAGACTGCTGTTATAGCGGGGGCGCTCCAGACTACACATCCAGACTGCTGTTATAGGGGCGCTCCAGACTACACATTCAGACTGCTGTTATAGGGGGCGCTCCAGACTACACATCCAGACTGCTGTTATAGCGGGGGCGCTCCAGACTACACATCCAGACTGCTGTTATAGGGGCGCTCCAGACTACACATCCAGACTGCTGTTATAGGGGGCGCTCCAGACTACACATCCAGACTGCTGTTATAGCGGGGGCGCTCCAGACTACACATCCAGACTGCTGTTATAGGAGGCGCTCCAGAATACACATCCAGACTGCTGTTATAGGGGGCGCTCCAGACTACACATCCAGACTGCTGTTATAGGGGGCGCTCCAGACTACACATCCAGACTGCTGTTATAGGGGCGCCCAGACTAAACATCCAGACTGCTGTTATAGGGGGCGCTCCAGACTACACAACCAGACTGCTGTTATAGGGGGCGCTCCAGACTACACATCCAGACTGCTGTTATAGGGGGCGCTCCAGACTACACATCCAGTCTGCTGTTATAGCAGGCGCTCCAGACTACACATCCAGACTGCTGTTATAGGGGGGCGCTCCAGACTAAACATCCAGACTGCTGTTATAGGGGCGCTCCATACTACACATCCAGAATGCTGTTATAGGGGGCGGTCCAGACTACACATCCAGACTACTGTTATAGGGGGCGCTCCAGACTACACATCCAGACTGCTGTTATAGGGGTGCTCTAGACTACACATCCAGATTGCTGTTATAGGGGGCGCTTTAGACTACACATCCAGACTGCTGTTATAGGGGGCACTCCAGACTACACATCCAGACTGCTGTTATAGGGGGCTCCAGACTACACATCAGACTGCTGTTATAAGGGGCGCTCCAGACTACACATCCAGACTGCTGTTATAGGGGCGCTCCAGACTACACATCCAGACTGCTGTTATAGGTGGCGCTCTAGACTACACATCCAGACTGCTGTTATAGGGGGCGCTCCAGACTACTCATCCAGACCGCTGTTATAGGCGGCGCTCCAGACTACACATCCAGACTGCTGTTATAGGGGGCGCTCCAGACTACACATCCAGACCGCTGTTATAGGGGACGCTCCAGACTACACATCCAGACTGCTGTTATAGGGGGCGCTCCAGACTACACATCCAGACTGCTGTTATAGGGGCGCTCCAGACTACACATCCAGACTGCTGTTATAGGGGGCGCTCCAGACTACACATCCAGACTGCTGTTATAGGGGGCGCTCCAGACTACACATCCAGACCGCTGTTATAGGGGACGCTCCAGACTACACATCCAGACTGCTGTTATAGGGGACGCTCCAGACTACACATCCAGACTGCAGTTATAAGGGGCGCTCCAGAACACACATCCAGACTGCTGTTATAGGGGACGCTCCAGACGACACATCCAGACTGCTGTTATAGGGGCCGGTCCAGACTAAACATCCAGACTGCTGTTATAGGGGACGCTCCAGACTACACATGCAGACTGCTGTTATAGGGGCGCTCCAGACTATACATCCAGACTGCTGTTACAGGGGGCGCTCCAGACTACACATCCAGACTGCTGTTATAGGGGGCGCTCCAGAATACACAACCAGACTGCTGTTATAGGGGGCGCTCCAGACTACTCATCCAGACCGCTGTTATAGGCGGCGCTCCAGACTACACATCCAGACTGCTGTTATAGGGGGCGCTCCAGACTACACATCCAGACCGCTGTTATAGGGGGCACTCCAGACTACACATCCAGACTGCTGTTATAGGGGGCGCTCCAGACTACACATCCAGACTGCTGTTATAGGTGGCGCTCCAGACTACACATCCAGACTGCTGTTATAGGGGACGCTCCAGACTACACATCCAGACTGCTGTTATAGGGGACGCTCCAGACTATACATCCAGACTGATGTTATAGGGGCGCTCCAGACTATACATCCAGACTGCTGTTATAGGGGACGCTCCAGACTATACATCCAGACTGCTGTTATAGAGGGCACTCCAGACTGCACATTCAGACTGCTGTTATAGGGGACGCTCCAGACTATACATCCAGACTGCTGTTATAGGGGGCGCTCCAGACTACACATCCAGACTGCTGTTATAGGGGGCGCTCCAGACTACACATCCAGTCTGCTGTTATAGCAGGCGCTCCAGACTACACATCCAGTCTGCTGTTATAGGGGCGCTCCAGACAACACATCCAGACTGCTGTTATAGGGGGCGCTCCAGACTACACATCCAGTCTGCTGTTATAGCAGGCGCTCCAGACTATACATTCAGACAGCTGTTATAGGAGGCGCTCCAGACTACACATCCAGACTGCTGTTATAGGGGACGTTCCAATTGACACAGCTAGATTACATTCACATAATAAGTATCCCTTATCTCCATTGTAATGACCTCTTTAAATCACGCAATGTTCATTGATTTCAGTATAATTTGCACCAATCCTGAAATGTATCTGAGACGGTTCAGTGGACATGTGATCACCATAACCTCATCCTCTCCCACCTCTATCAGCAGGAATTTCCTCCAATTAATTTATTGCAGTGCCCGGTACAATGAGTAAATGCTCCCTACATCTTCTTTACATTCTGTTGCGTAGGTGACCTTCATTTTAATACGTGGGCTGTTTTTAACTGTCATAAGCAATTTCCTTGGGCCGTTCGCAAGCAGACTGATGACTTTAACTCAGAGTGATAGGTCTGGAAAAAATGGGATGTTTTGGCAGCAAGTCCTGGGTGTAATTCACAATACGAATAAATAAGCCTCAGTGAAGGAAGCCTTGTTAAGAAAGAATGGGGTTTATAATGCAAACAGAAGAAAAATATATTCCTCAAGCTGTATAAAACCTCTCTGACTGGGATCTTCTTATATGTCCTGCCAGATTATCACAGACAATTATCTATTCTATTGTACTGCCGCCAGACCGCCGTTTATTATTATAATCTCACTGGAGAGCCGACACCGGCAGACGCCGAGAAAAACTGGGAGTTACGGTTCATGCAAAGAATGTGGAAAGCAAAACGACAAGACTCATGGGCCTCAGCTATAGTATGGGCTCCTTAATGGTTTCCCTCATAACGAGAGGGGAACCCAAGATATTATAAGTAAGTGGATTTAATAAAGTGTTACCCTGATGATATGTATCTCTACTCAGATGAGGCGGTCATTGACTCTCCACATTGGCGCATCTTCAAAAATGAAGTTAAAGAATAATCAGCAAGAGTCTCAACATTTCACCCCAAGTCAATGGAGCATCAATCATTCTGTCATCTACAGTAGATGTTGGCTGCCTTGAGCTTGGTTGCTCTTACCCTTTGATTTGACTAATCTACTCAAGTGGGACATGAAAAAGTTCTGCAAAAACGGGTGTATCAGTCAATCGTGTAGCCACACAGACTACATGCTGATCCGAAGGATTGACTGACGCCTGCCCAACTTCACAGGTACCTACCCTGTAATCTGTCCAACCAACTCAGCAACATTCTCCCCTTTCCTTTAGGAATCATCATTGATCCAGATCCTTTAGTCTGACCGCAGCCATTATCTGCAGTAAGGAGCAAAGAGGACACATGAGAAATTTATAATATTATAGGTATGGGGTGTATCACTTTCACTTCTAGATTTAATACCTCTGATCTTCTTACCTGTTTATAATTTCAGACCCAACCACTTCTTCTCAGCTAAAAAGGGTAAACTGGCTAGATTTATGTTGGCCAAACTCAACGATTTCGATTATCTAAGTTTATCGGAGCCTCCGCTAATGTCAAGGGAGATAAAGATTGAGCAGTTGGATTTCCATACTCTATCCTTTTGCTCTTAGGAAAATAAAGCCTCCCCCCCCCCCCCCCCTTTCTTCTTCATGCTAAAAACAAATTCATGCTTGCCAGACCAAATATGCATGTGTATGGTGGTGGAGTCTGGAGAGATGTTACCTCGACAGATATTGAAATTGTATGGGCACCTTAAAGGAATGGTTGGTTGGACATCCGTTATCCCATGTGTATGGCGAGCTCTT
Source organism: Bufotes viridis (assembly GCA_033119425.1). Lineage (NCBI taxonomy): Eukaryota > Metazoa > Chordata > Amphibia > Anura > Bufonidae > Bufotes > Bufotes viridis. Next base: position 42,615,166 of record CM065592.1, on the reverse strand, counting down.
AACTCTGTCTCTGTCCCATTTCTGGAGATAGCCAGTTTTGGTCCCAGTACCAAAACACCAATTGGTGGCCACTCTAAAGTCTACAACCTGTGGATTTGACCAGGAATTCATAACTTTGTGAAGGCCTCAAAGAGGAAATTCCATCAATGTAAAAATAAAACCTAAAATAAGAATAAGATAGGTCAATAAAATATATGCAATATATTTCCCATAAAATCTGTGATAGCCCACTGAAATTATTATATTGCTTTGGATCCCACCATACCCACCAAATCTAAGATCTGAACCCCTCAGCTGGGGAATTGCAGAAAGTGTTAATGAGAATGGAATTTCACATTTGGGGTTATTTGAGAAGATTTCAAAGTGTGCTGCGAGTGAGAGGTGGATTATCAGGAAGGAACTACTGGGAAAAGCCTACCCCTGAGGAAGCTACAAGTTGCGGTGATACGCATGGGCTTCTTCGACATGGCACTCGGCACTTTATTATTTTATTTTTGTGTTGGGTGTCAGAATTAGAGATTTTTTTTATTTAATTGTGATCATGCTTTGAATTGGTGTTTATTTGCAATCGTGTCTTGTTGGATTTTTTTTTTATGCATTTTGGGCATATGACATTTTCGCTTATACAGGGATATGTTTATATTTATTGTCTCCTGAGAGATTTGTCTTTGTTTACTGATGTTTTTAAAGTTGAGGTCAATGCTATCTGCTTAAATAAAGATTGATTATCTTTGTATTTGATGAGGTTTGCCTCTTAAAGGGGTTGTCCAGGTTCAGAGTTGAACCCGGACACCTCCTTTAAACATAGTGTACATGATATCGCAGGTCAGGATTGGTGAATGTGGGCCACAAGTAGAAAGAACTAACATATGCAACCTCAAGGAGAAATTTTTACGTGGCAAAGTCAGTCTATTACTTTCTGCTTCCTGATGTGCAACTAGTCAACTACTCAAGTTGCACATCAGCTTATCTATACAGTGAAATATTATTCTAGCTGCAGGGCCCTCAGCAGACTATTGTCCGTCCTGAATTGGACCCTATGTGTATGTCTATATTTTCAGTGAGATACCACAGATTTTATGGGACATATGATGTGCATATTTTATATTATTTTTCCTAGTATATATCTTGTAAGCCCACTTACAAAGTTACTATTTATTGATCTGAGGATACCAGAGATAGTGTGTGTGCACTCGACCTATATTGTGATGGGATGAGCTGTTGACAAACCAGTTCATGATTGAGATAGTCCAGTATCCGTTCACACTACACTGCCAAGCCAATAGATCCAGTGACTTGATGGACCTCAGGGAAATAGTATAATGTACTTGTTCAGTACCTATCACATCTCCTGACATGCTTGTTTTAACAATGGGAATGGCACCACTGATTGGATAGTCAGACTGTGCAGATACACCCCCCAACTGGTTACCTCCCCTCTATACCCTTACTGCAGACTGCTAGCAATTCATTCAAAATTTCTAGTAGAAATAATAAAGGAATGGCACAACATACAGCCATAAGAATATAGGCTCCAGAATTGTTAGTACATGGGAAATACATGAAGGTATTAAAACAGGCATGTCAGGAGAGGTGACAGGTCTTTTTTTTAACTATGACTCTGTTCTTGCTGCCATCAGAGGTCTTACATCAATTAGTCCTGGCCAGGGGAGCACCCAGGAATTTTGTCTAGGCCTGGTCCAAAAAGAAAAAAATTGTTGTCCCTGCCCATTGTTATAAGCCCCTCCTACATATAATAAGCCACTCCCAACAAACAATGCACAGCTGACATTATATTGTTGAGGTTGAATGTAAGAGTCTTACCCTCATTCTACATAGACGCACTGTACTCAATACTCAGAGGGCTGACGTAATGATCCTGTACTCACACTGTCCCCCATGTAGCTCAGTGGCAGGAGCTGTTGCAGTTTCACTTCCTCCCTCCTAGTCCTGAAGGCGTCAAAAGAGGAGTGGAGTAGGAGGAAGGTGTGTAGGTCCGGGTGGGGGCCCGGCTCTACACATCTTACAGAGAGGAGGGCGTGTCCTGGCTGCACTGCATCCTTCACATTATACAATAGACAAGAGCAGGCTACTGCCAGGAAGCTCCTCCGCTCTCCTCCCTCCCTAGATCCTGCTCAAGGCCTGTGGTCCCCCCACCATCCGCCACCCGCCCGTGGCCTGTCGCTCCCTTGGCCGTCCTCACCCAGCTCTGAATCCTCCTTCTGGAAATGGCAGGTGGTGGAGCCGGAGCATCTCCTCTCCTACATAAAGCTACATACCTCTTACATCCAGTGATGTCACCTTTGATGTAGACGTTCTCTTTCCTCATCTTCTCCATTCAGACCAGACCGCCATGATAATTTTTCAGCCATCTCCCGTCTCTGCAGAGATTGACAAACAGACATTAGTTTCCCACTTTTCCATCATCTTCACATCTTCTGAACACCCCATTCTGCCACCCCCAATCCTATGCACGCTGTGCTCCCCAATACTATACTGCAGAAACTGTTCCCTGAAAAATACTAGTACCACACAGATAGTGGCCCCTTCAGCAATTATTGCCACACAGTGCTCTAAATAAATAGCTATGCCCAGTACATGGTATCCCAGACACTAGTAGTATAAACATAATGTCTCCAAAAGTAATTGTGCTAAGCTGATACTGTGCCAGGGTGCCCACCAAAATGCCACAATAGAAATAATACTCTGCCAGAGCAAACTTAGTAATAATAATGCCCCCATAGTGCCCATACTAGTAATCATAGCACCCCAGTAGTAGTAGTAGTAGTAAAGCTCACCATAATGCCCCCTTGTAGTGATACTTTTCCTTATAATATGCCAATAAAAGAAATACCCCCACTTAGTGCCCACAGTTCAGCTAATGTCCCCCATAATGCATGCCACTATAAAATACACCTATATAGTGTAAAAAATCCCCCTGCTTAATGCTACCAGATGCCCCCAAAATGTGCCACTAAAAATTCCCCTTCTTAATGCCACAATATGCCCCTATAGTTCTCTCTCCCCTATAGTGCCCCCATAATGTGCCAGTTAAAAATGCCTCTTCTTAATGCCACCAGATGCCCCATAGTGGTGCTCTCCTATAGTGTCTACCATGTGCCAGTTAAGAAAAATGCTTCCTTAGTGCCCCCTATAATGTGATTCACGGAAAACAAAGGGACGCTAAAACTACACTTTAGGCCTCATGCACACGGCCGTTGTTCGGGTCCGCGTCCGAGCCGCATATTTCGCGGCTCGGCCACGGACCCATTCACTTCAATGGGGCCGCAAAAGATGCGGACAGCACTCCGTGTGCTGTCCGTATCCGTTGCTCCGTGACCCCGCCAAAAAAATAGAGCATGTCCTATTCTTGTCCGTTTTGCGGACAAGAATAGGCATTTCTATAATGGGCCGTGTTCCGTTCCACAAATTGCAGAACGGAATGCGGAGCAGCTTCCGTGTTTTGCGGATCCGCGGTTTGCGGACCGCAAAACACCAACGGTCGTGTGCATGTAGCCTTATTGTTACATTTAAAAACAGGGGAAGATTCCTGATTAATATAAAGAAGACCAGGGTATGTATACACATCAAAGATACACAAATGCACGTCCTGGGACTTATGCAGTGACCAAACACTGGAGGTGGCAGGCGTCAGGTCTGAGACAAATGGTCATAGAAGGCTGGATGTGGCGGCCTGCCTGCTGAGTAAGATGAGATTGAGCGCTAATTTTTGCCCAAAAACACCAAACGTAGGTATTCTCAACCAGCCAGCCACATGCAGCAGCTTCACAGGAGGTGCCAGGTGTTCATTAACCCGTACACACATTAACGGCCGAACTAGCGCCGGACGCTGTCACCATGCCAGTAGTACAGCTCTTGCTCTTTAGTGTACACAGCAGGCAGGGTCTCTGTGTTCCTGATGAGTCTTCCTCTAGATGAAACGCGTTGAGCAGTGGGCAGCCTTTTACAGCCGGTCTATGAGCATTCTAGGTTTTTAGACCCAGCATCTCCCTTTGGGATTGTGTGTATCCCCCTGAGTGTTTTTTGGGGGGTTTGCCACCTCCATTCCCTCCATGGTACCCCCCAGGGGGGTACTTACAAATACTCTCCTCCCTTTGGTGATTGTTAGGTGTACGGGTTAATGAACACCTGGCACCTCCTGTGAGGCTGCTGCATGTGGCTGGCTGGCTGTGAATACCTACGTTTGTTTGTTTTTGGGCAAAAATTAGCCCTTAATCTCACCTTACTCAGCAGGCAGGCCGCCACATCCAGCCTTCTTTGACCATTTGTCTCACACCTGACGCCTGACACCTCTGGTGTTTGGTCCATGCACTCCATGTGTATACATACCCTGGTCTTCTTTATATTGATCAGGAATCTTCCCCTGTTTTTAAATGTAACAATAAAGTGTAGTTTTAGCGTCCCTTTGTTTTCCGTGAATCCTACTTCTTTGAGACGCATACCTCCTTATCTAATTATCTGTAAATTCAGACCCCCTATAATGTACCAGTAAAAAAAGATCCTCAAAATGCCCCCATAGTGCTCAACTCTCCCATAGTGCCCCCAAATAATGCTCCTATAGTGCCTCTAATAATGTGCCAGTGAAAAATGCCATAGTGCCCCCATAATATCCATTTAAAAAAGTCCCATTTAAAGCCACCAAATGCCCGCATAGTGCTCCACTCTCCCATAGTGCCCCCAAATAATGCTCCTATAGTGTTACTCTCCCCTATAGTGCCTCTAATAATGTGCCAATAAAAAATGCCATAGTGCCCCCTCCCCCATAATATGCATTTTAAAAAGTCCCCTTTACAGGCACCAAATGCCCCCATAGTGCTCCACTGCCCCATAGTGCCCCCAAATAATGCTTCTATGGTGCCACTCTCCCCTCTAGTGCCCCCCATAATTTTGCACTAAAAAAGTCATCTTTAGAGCCCCCATATAATTCTCCTATGGTTCAGTGCCACTAGATGCCCCATATTTATTAATTTGGCCCCACACTGCCATCCATTTGCCCCCCCCCCCTCCCGCTCCATATTAATTAATTCACCCGCCTTACGGCCATCCATTTATTTTCCCCCAAGCTGCCCCATATAAATTAATTTATCCCCCATTTGTCCCCACTGTCCCATTAATTTGCCCCCAATTGCCATCTTCCCCCTTCCCTCAGATAAACACACAAAACACACAAACAGGCCAACACTTACCTGTGTCCTGGATGGTGAGTCAGGCGCGGGCCCGAAGCCTATAGTGGTGACAGTGGAATTATGCACTCCCGTGCCCCACCGCAGTGCAATTAGAACCAGGACCGTGCCGCCTGTGCGATCAGTGGTGCAGCCCTGGAGGATTAAAAAAATAATGAATGGTTCTAGGGGGGGTCCAGACCCGTTGGACCACCCCCCTGGGTGCGCCACTGGTCCTGGCAGGTTTTATGGGAAGAACTGGCAATATTTTTCCAGTCAAAAAGATGACTACCACCTGGGGCTGACTAGGAACTTAAAGTGGCCCTTGAAAAAACTGAAAGTGACCTCAATGTTGTAAGAGGGTGCAAATTAACAGAAGGTGGGGCAACAATAGTACATGGGGCCAATACAAGTTGACAGGCTCAACAATAACAGTGCAGCACAGAATACCATCCCAAAGAACCAATTACCACGGCGCAGCACAAAATTCCTCCTCAGCATCTTGTCCCTATGTGGTGGCCATTAATAGCACATTCTGTCCTCCTTCTCTAGTTGTTTCTAATTAACATATGAAGCATGGAACTTAGGAGGTCATATGTGGGACACAACACCAAGCCAGTCCTACCTTTGGCATACTGCCTGGACTTCCTCTAATAATGACCTCAATAGTGTCCCCAGTAGTATCTACCCAGCAAGGGGCAGTGAGGAGGACTTGGGTGGCCCTGTGGACATCGGCCCACCTGGAGAATTTAGATATGTCATAAATATCTGGCTCACTTCTGGCACCCGAACCTATGTTGAGAAGAAGGGTTTCCTCCTCCAGCTGACTAAAGAGTCCAAAAAATGACTGGCAAAGTGGCTGTACATGAGTTGGCAATAACCTTTCAAGGGGGCAAATGTGACATAACAAGGCAAATGATAAGACCATGGAAACTGTTCAACTACCGATGACATCAGATAATGCAATTTTTCTGGGATAAATTCATTTTTTTCAGTAACTCTAGATAACTTTCCCAGTCTCTAAGGCATTGCAGCCCGTGTGTCACTTCTACATGCATGGTGTCCATTTCCAGCTGCCATATTTTTGGACTTTGCACCTAGACTGAACTGAAATGGCAGGAGCGCTTGGGAAATCACGATCTGTCGAGACATATTTGGAAGGCCATCCATAAACAGACGTTTTTCTGTGTCCGTCTCACAGATGCCTTTTTCTTCATCTCGACTTCTTTCCAGCAGCCTTTACATACAAATAGTGTTGATATAATCCCAGCAGAGAACGCAAAACATATGGGCAGAATTCCCACCAAGAATCTTAATAACCGGCGCGCATTGCTGACAGTTTAATAATGTGACAAAGTTCAGCTCATACAAAGTCCTGAGCACATCGGCCTAACACGGGGCTTCCAAACCACGGCGTGATGGAACATAAACATTACACAGACGATTGTTCCCGTAGGTTCACCGCCAGCTGCAGTGATAAGGACACATGCCACCATTAAGATGTTAAATTAAGTGGCACGACCGAGAAACCTTCGAAGGGAGAACATTCATCTTTATAAGCTTTCTTTCGAGCAATTTTTAAACCTTCGCTCCCAAGTATTTTTGAAATATTAAATCACATGCACAAATACACAGACACACACAGCGGGGAAGGCTGATATATCATATAGACAGAAGGAAATTTGAAGCAGCTTGTCAGCTCTGGAACCTCGAGACTCTCTGCAAATTCTCAGAGAACATAAGAAAAAACAGAAGAACCTGAGTTTATATCGATCAAAATAAAAGACAAAAATAATGGATAACCTTTTTGAAAGCCTATCGTTCATAGTAGTTGATACACAGAATGCAACATTAAGAATTAGATAAATGTTCATAAGTCAAAGTATTAAAATAGTTATACTCTTGTACATAGGAGGCAGTATAATAGTAGTTATATTTTTGTACATAGGAGCAGTATTATAGTAGTTATATTCCCATTTTGGGCATGCTCTGGCTTCAAATTCATAATCCAATAATTAACTGGTCCACTGTTGAATTAGAGAAATAGGGACAAAAGTGTGAGTCATGCTGTTTACCGGTTATTAAAGCTGGAATTGCTTCTGATTCGAATAACCTACCCCCTTACATCAGTGACTTTGGTGATGTGTTTACCAAGTCTGATGCCGAGTTCCTTCCCCCTCATAGACCATATGTTTGTGCTATCGAACTTATTCCAGGATCTAAGTACCCTAAAGGTCATATTTACAGTTGTGTTCAAAATTATTCAACCCCCACTGACATTGAGTGTTTTGGCCAGTTTGACATTGATTTGGATCATTTCAGTCATCTTGTTTACAATTAAATCAAAGAGGCACTTGTAAGTCAGACAAATATAACATAACATTTATAATGAAATAACCACAAATGTCTTTTCTGTGCTCACATCATTATCCGTTTTATTCAACCCCCAAGTGACATTCAATCTTAGTCATGGCCATGTAGGAACGCCTGAAATGGCCACACACCTTCCTGGCCTGCTTGAGGACGTCCTGTAATCCTGGGTACTTAGACACAAAGCGTTGTACGATGAGATTCAACACATGTGCCATGCACGGCACATGTGACAACTTGCCCAAATTCAATGCTGACAACAAATTTGTTCCATTGTCACACACCACTTTGCCGATTTCCAGTTGGTGCGGGGTCAGCCACTGATCCACCTGTGCATTCAGGGCGGACAGGAGTGCTGGTCCTGTGTGGCTTCTGCTTTCAGGCAAGTCAACCCCAAGACAGCGTGAGACTGTCGTATCCGGGATGTGGAATAGCCCCTGGGGAGCTGGGGCTTAGTTGATGTGCAGCCAGACGCCGCAGCAGAAGAGGACTCAGCCGAGGAGGATATCGAAGAGGATGGAGTAGGAGTAGAGGAGGTGGCAGTAGGCCTGCCTGCAAGTCGTGGTGGTGTCACCAACTCCGCTGTGGAGCCACGCATTCCATGCTTGTCAGTCGTCAGCAGGTTGACCCAATGTGCAGTGTACGTGATATACAGTTGTGTTCAAAATTATTCAACCCCCAGTGAAATTGAGTGTTTTGGCCAGTTTGACATTGATTTTAATCATTTCAGGCATCTTGTTTACAATTAAATCAAAGAGGCTCTTGTAAGTCAGACAAATATAACATAACATTTATAATGAAATAACCACAAATGTCTTTTCTGTGCTCACATCATTATCATTTTTATTCAACCCCCAAGTGACATTCAATCTTAGTACTTAGTACAACATCCTTTTCCAGTTATAACAGCTTTTAAACGTGAAGCATAGCTTGACACAAGTGTCTTGCAGCGATCTACGGGTATCTTCGCCCATTCTTCATGGGCAAAAGCCTCCAGTTCAGTCACATTCTTAGGCTTGCGCGCTGCAACTGCTTTCTTTAAGTCACACCAGAGGTTCTCAATCGGATTTAAGTCTGGTGACTGCGATGGCCACTTCAAAATGTTCCAGCCTTTAATCTGCAACCATGCTGTAGTGGACTTGGAGGTATGCTTGGGATTAGAGATGAGCGAACTTTAAAAAAAAGTTCGGCGTTCGGGTTGTGGTAACTCGCGCATACCGTTATGGATTCCACTATCGCGGCATATGGAATCCATAAGGGGCGGCTTCCACCAACCCGAACTGTTGAACAGCCGAAGGACCTGGCGTGACGTCACCGTCATGTGATCAGTGCAGGGGGCGTGGCTCAGCACTGGATTTGATGTCACCCCAGTTCCTTCGGCTGTTCAACAGTTCTGGTTGGAGGAAGCCGCCCCTTATGGATTCCATATGCCGCGATAATGGAATCCATAACGGGATGCGCGAGTTACCACAACCCGAACGCCGAACTTTTTTTTAAAGTTCGCTCATCTCTACTTGGGATCATTGTCCTGTTGAAAGGTCCAACGTCTCCCAAGCCTCAGGTTTGTGACGAACTGCATCCCATTTTCATCCAATATCCCTGGTACTGAAGAGAATTCATGGTACCTTGCACACGCTGAAGCTTCCCTGTACCTGTAGAAGCAAAACAGCCCCAAAGCATGATTGACCCCCCGCCATGCTTCACAGTAGGCAAGGTGTTCTTTTCTTCATAGGCCTTGTTCTTCCTCCTCCAAACATAGCGTTGATCAATGGGCCCAAACAGTTCTAATTTTGTTTCATCAGTCCACAGAACACTATCCCAAAACTTTTGTGGTTTGTCCACATGACTTTTGGCATACTGCAGTCGACTCTTCTTATTCTTTGGAGACAGCAAGGGGGTGCGCCTGGGAATTCTGGCATGGAGGCCTTCATTACGCAGTGTGCGCCTTATTGTCTGAGCTGAAACTTCAGTACCCGCATCTGACAAATCTTTTTTCAGTTCCTCAGCAGTCACACGGGGACTTTTCTCCACTTTGCGCTTTGTCGAAGTCAGCATCTTCTTTCTGCCACGACCAGGTAGCGTTTCAACAGTGCCCTTTGCCTTGAATTTGCAAATGATGCTTCCTATGGTGTCTCTTGGTATGCTTAACATCTTTGCAATCTTCTTATAGCCATTGCCCTTCCTGTGAAGAGAAATCACCTCTTCCCTTACGTCCTACCAGCAGCACAGATGAGGTTAACCATCCCCCGTGGACTGGCAGGACCGGCAGAATGTTTAATGAGCCCAAGACTAATAACTCAATTTAACAATTAAGTATCTCCTTAAAAGGAGGAAGTCAACCCCCAGCCCACTGTTTTTTTTTCTGTCCTCCTGGACAGGTGGACTAGGCGGTTTGTTCCCCCCTTTCTTTTGGAAAGTGCGGGGAGCCTTCTTTTCGTTTGGGTAACGGCGTTGCCCTTTTTCCTAGGTACCTTGTCAGTTTGTCCGGCAGCTTATTTGCTGCCGGCCCCGCGCAGTTGCGCCTGGCTGGGGTATTTTGGCGGCGTCCTTGGTCCAGGATTCCCGGTCCCTGTGCGCCGCCATCTTCCGGAGGTGATGCGGGGACTCTCCTTGTCACGACTGTGACTGATCCAGATAGGTCTGGGAAGAGAAGGTCGCAGCGACTTGCTACTCGCGATAGCTTGTGAGTTTGCTTCGTGGTTCAGGGTATGTCATCCGGGTTTTGCCTTGTGAACCTTTTTGTCCTGACTGGGAGTTTGTAGGCATTCTTCTCAGGTGAGTGCTGTCTGCCACTCCCAGCTACTATATTAGTTTCAGTTTCACTTGCAGTCATTGCCAGATATAGTCCTTACTTCCAGTGCTATTCTGACCTTTGAAGGAGATCGTTTGACGGTATTGCTGTGGAGCTCTTGTCTGGCGTGAACTGTCGTTGTTGGGATCATCTTCTCTGCTCGTGACTGGATAAGTCTATCTCTGCTGGAGATTGTTTCTTTGTTTGTTACTGTCTTCCCCTGTTGTTCTCCTAGACATGAGTGATGGTGACTAGTGCTCCCATCTGCCTTTCCCCAGTCTAGTCTTCTTAGAGTGACTCAGGGTTTAGGCATCCTGCTCGCCGCATGGGTTCACACCCCGTCTAGGGTATCAGGGCAGACAGGTGCCAGCGTAGGGTTTGTCAGGGGTGGCCGTTCTATTTCCCATCCGTAGATAAGGGTCCCCCTTCCCCTCCGTCTGGTGCGACACGACTGCTGCTGGGATAGCGGTCGTGACACTCCTTTTGCATCATCTCCGGGTAATCCGGTCGTGATTTTTCCATGGGCACGATTTTTTTCATAGATGCGATTTTTTTATGCATCTTCCTGTGGAGGATTTACTGGGGGAAGGGTGGATTGGCTATCCCTCCCCTTTCCCTATTTTGGGAGGCTGTGTGCTCCAGTTCAGTCTCTGGCTACATATGCTTTTTCAGCTAGCTCCCAGAGTCCTAAAATTGGTGTTGTTCCACTTGTGGTGTTTTTTTCCTCAGCTGCCTCCGGTCTATTTTTCTACCTTTCCTGCGTAGATAGGTGGTTTACAAATGTTTCATTTGTCCCTTTTTTTCCCGCAATGATGTCTTCTACGTTGCAGGATATGTATCAATGGCTCTGTTAAAGGAGTCATAGGCCTGCTGGAAAGGCTACTCGGGCACCTTGTGTCTTCAAAGCGGATGAGACCCTCCTTTCTGTCATGATATAGAGTGGAAAAAACCTGGAAAAGGTCCGGTTTTAACAAAGAAGTTTAAATCCATGTTCCCGATGGCTTAACCCTTGGTGGATTCATGGGGATCCATTCCCAAGGTGGACATGGCTATTGCCAAGTTGTCCAAGCGCACTCTGGTTCCTGCAGACGATGGGTCTAGCTGCAGGACCCCCTTGCAGAGTGCACACTAAGACGGGGTGTTACGGCAGCTGCGGCTTCCGCTTCCACAGCCATATCGGCTTTTGAAGTCTCTACGTTCCTCCGATCTCGCCTGGATCAAATTCAAGTTGATGTGAACCAGAGGTTTTTTCCAGGACGACATACTGGCTGCTTTCAAGACCATCAACCTGGCTACGGACTTCTTGTGCGATACTGCACAGCTCCAGTTGAAGCTAGCGAGGGAGCTTCCCCGCTAGCAAAGCAAGTCCTGGGAACGAGGCCAAACACAGATCCTTGCTCTTGAAGCTAAGCAGCAGGTCTGTGGCTCATGGGAGACCAAGTGTGCCTTTGGCACCCTGTAACAATACTATCAAATAACGTCAGGGGGCTATATATAGCATAGCCCTGGGATTGGCGGCCCATGTTCCATTTTGGCTTAAGCCTTGGGTTTCTGACAATTCCTCAAAATACAGCTTATATGGCCTTCCATTCGAGCCCAACCGTTTGTTCGGTTCGGAGCTAGATAAGATCATGGAGGGCCTTTCAGACTAGAAGGTGAAGAGCCTTCCCCAGCAGTCCTTTCGAGGGCAGGGCAGACAAGACCGCGGTGGAAGGTCTGGCCAGCAAACAAGCTCTTGTAGTGACTGGAGAGCACAGCGAAAGGGTTTGAGGTGCTCTCGTGGAGGATCCAAAGATGGAAGATCCACCTCCTGACTACGGGCCTCTTCGAGGCTCTTGGTTAACTCCCGTTACTCCTGCCGTCCTGCCAATAAGCTTCCCCATTCCTAAGCTTCATGTACCCGTCGGGAGTCGTCTCTCCCACTTCTGAGAAGAATGGATCCAAGAGATCTCGGATCCCTGGGTCCTGAATATCATTTCCAACGGTTATTTAGTCAACCTCACCTCTATTCCTCTGGACAGGTTTGTCAAGATCAACCTTCTACAAGCTGCCAAGGAGGCGATCCTAGAGGCCTACATTCAGGACTACATTTGCAATGGGGCTCTGGAGGAGGTTCCGGCAGGAGAACGGGGCCTAGGAATCTATTCACCAGTTTTTCTGGTTCCCAAGGCTTCAGGAGATCTCCGGATGATTATCGATCTGAGATATTTCAATCGATTTATAAGGAAGGTGAAGTTTCGTGTAGAAACCATCAGGTCAGTAGTTCACGTCGTCAATCCTGGAGACGTGATGGCAACCCTGGACCTCAAGAATGCATATCTGCACATCCCGATCCATCCTGGTTCCAGGAAGTATATCAGGATCACGGTCCAGGTATCCGGCGTCGTCAGGCATCTTCTGTTTGTTGCCCTTCCCTTTGGCATTTCTCCTGCCCCTCACACTTTTACCAAGGTGGTGGTTCTGTGGTGGCGGCTTTGAGGCTTCAAGGACTGACCATCATTCCTTATCTGGACGACTGGCTTTGAAAGCCTCTGCTCTAGCGGTCCTAACCCAACTTCTTCAGGTAACAATCTCCTTTCTGTTCCACCTAGGTTGGATCATCAGCTGGTAGAAGTCGAACGTGAGCCCGTCGACTTCAGTAAGATATCTAGGCTTCATAATCGACTCCACTGGGATGTCACTCCAGTTGACTCCAGAAACAAGATTCCAGGTCCAGAACACGGCAAGTTCCTTTCCCCGGCGAGTTCCAATCCGGACTCTCATGAAGATGTTGGGGCTCATGTCAGCGTCTGCGGAAGCAGTCCCTTGGGCTCTATGGCACCTCCGCCCTCTACAGTCGGAGGTCCTCTCCTAATGGAATGGCAGCCCTGCTGGGCTAAACTCCCTGTGCTCCCTGACTTGGCAAACTCGGTATTCCCTCAGATGGTGGTGCCATCTTTTAGACGGGAAGTCTATGACCCAGCCAATCTGGGTCATATTGACTACGGATGCGTCCTAAGTAGGCTGGGACGCTCACCTAGACGTCTTTCCAGTTCACGGGACCTGGTTTCCACAGGAGTGGCTTCTTTCATCCAATCGCTGCGAGATTCAAGCTATCCGGCTAGCCCTCCTTCACTTAGCCCCTCAAATCCGGGGCAAAGCGGTGAAAGTCCAGTCAGACAATGTGACTGCGGTACTTTACATCAACCAGCAGGCAGGCACGAGATCACTTCCCCTCCTGTCAGAGATCGGGGTGATTCTGGATTAGGCAGAGTTGTACCTTCCCACTTATCTGCGATCCACATCCAAGGCTCCCTCAATATGATAGCGGCTGAGCCGCGGTCTTCGGTCGGTGGAGTGGTCTTTACATCCGGAGAATCAAGCAGATAGTCCTCAAGTGGGTATGCTAGAGGTGGATCTCATGGCAACAAGGTTCAATGCCAAGGTGGAGAGGTTCTGCTCCCTTTACAGGGAGGACAACCCCCTGGCGTTAGACGCTCTGTCAATATCCTGGAGGTTCAGGCTGGCTTACATCTTCCCTCCCTTTTCCATGATACCGAGGGTATTGATGAAAATCCGTCAGGATCAGGCCTCAGTGATAGCCATCATACTGTTTTGGCCGAAGAGATCCTGGTTTACCTAGCTCACCCAGTTGAGTCGAGGACAATATTGGAGGCTCCCCCCACAGCAGACCCTGGTGTCGTGGGACACTCACCTCTGCTCAGATCTGCACAGATTCAACCTGACAGCCTGGAGGTTGATCAGTCCCTTCCCAGAATAGAAGGGCTTTCAGAGTCGGTCCTGAGAACGCTGTCTCATTCTAGAGCGGACTCTACCAAGAGAGCCTACTCTTGTATTATGAGGATATTCTAATCCTGTTGTACCTCAACTGAAGTGGCGTCTGCGGATCCGCCCCTCTCCGCTATCCTTCAGTTCCTGCAAGACGGCCTTGATAGAGGCCTTGCCCTTCTACTCTGAAGGTTCAAGTTTCAGCCATCTCAGCTTGCCTTAACAGGCTTTTTTCTCAGGACCCGCTGATCAAACGGTTCCTTAAAGGAGCTGAAAGATTAAAGCCTACAGTACTGAGACCCCTTTTTTTCAATGGGTTTTTCAGTAGTTCTCAGGGGGTTAGCATTTCCCCCCTTTGAACCGTTAGAGGAGGTTCGTCACTTGGAAGTTTGTGTTTCTCCTTGCAGTGACTTTGGCCAAGAGGGTCTCTGAGCTTCAAGCTCTCTCAGCACATGAGCCCTATACCATTTTCTTACATGACCAGGACCTTCTTAGATTCCTCCCATATTGTAGGCCTAAAGTTCCTTCCTTCCAGAACTTCAACCAGGTGATATTCCTCCCGGTTCTGTCGACATCTACCACCTCCTCCTAGGAACCTGCTAGACATCCTCTGGACGTCTCGAGATGTCTCCGGATCTATGTGGATAGATCAAGGAGTTCAGGAAAGATGAGAATCTGCTAATCCTGTTGCCGGTAAGTTTAAAGGCTATAAGGCATCCAAACCTTCCATCAGTCGGTGGATTGAGGAGGCTATTAAGGAATCCTTTGTTTCCACAATCTCTGGACCCTCCGGGATTCGTGAAGGCCCACTCTACTAGAGTTGTGGCTACTTCTTTTGCCGAGAGGAGTCTTCTGCCTCTCAACATGATTTGCAAAGCTGCCTCCTGGAGCTCTGAATCAACATTCATCTCCCATTATAGACTAGATGCCAGTCTAGCTGAGTTTTCGGCCTTTGGGCAGACTTTTCTTAGTTCTGCCAGGCAGGAAGGCCCTCCCTAGGGGTTTCTTCTTGCTATCTCCCCATCTGTGCTGCTGGTAGGACGTAAGGGAATCGTTAATTTCTAACGATAATTTGTTTTCCCTTAGTCCTAACAGCAGCAAACAAATTATCGTTAGAAATTAACGATTCTCTTGTCTTCCTGGACCATTCTCTTGACTTCACCATGTCTGTAAACACACCAGTAAATTACTAGAAGGAGCTGAGTATCACAGTCATTTTAAATCTGCCTAATTGGTGCTTATTATACTTGATTGCTGCTCCTTTACATCCAGAGGTGTTTTCAATACCTGATCGGAAAACACGTGAATGAACCTCTGTTCTTAAGAGTGGTCGTCTTTAAGGGGTTGAATAATTGTGTCAATAAAGAAATCACAAAAAAAAAACATTTAATACTGTATTACAAAAACAATTGATGTCATTTTAGTTGCATTTGGTTCTTTAAAAAGTCCTTGTAAGATTTCATTCTGAACACAATTACAAATGTACACTAAATTCCCTAAAACCCTTTACAGCATTGGGGGTTGAATAATTTTGAACACAACTGTATAATCTATCTGGCCCTGAACGGAGGTCTATGAGGGACTATTTGAAGGAAATTTTACAAAAAGGTCATCTTAGACCTTCGGTTTCCCCTATGGGGGCAGGATTTTTCTTCATGAAAAAAAATATGGTGGATTAAGACCTTGTATTGATTATCGAGCATTAAACAGAATTACTGTAAAAAATCAATACCCTTTGCCTTTGATTCCAGACCTGTTTAATCAGGTCTTTGATGCTCAATGGTTCACTAAAATTGACCTCATGGGAGCATATAATCTCATTCGTATCAAGGAGGGGGATGAGTGAAAAACTGCTTTTAAGGCTACATGCACACGACTGTTGCCTGCCTCCGCGTCCGCTCCTCCTGCAAATATTGCGTCCGTCAAAAAAAACGGATGACGGACCTTTTTTTTGGACGGATCCGATTTTTATGGCAGATCCATTGTAAAAATGCCTATCCTTGTCCGCAAACGTGAAAAAAATAGGACATGCACTATTTTTTTGACGGAATGAAAACACGGACCACGGATGTGGAACAAAAACGGTTGAACATCCAAATTTTTTGATGGACCCATTGAAATGAATGGGAAAGCATCCTATCCGTGAAAAAAAACGGAACGGACGCGGAAACAAACAACGGTCATGTGCATGAGGCCTAATACCCCTGAGGGGCATAATGAATATCTAGTGATGCCATTTGGGTTAAGCAATTTTTCTGAATTTGGTCAATAATATTTTCAGGCAATTTATTGGAAAATTCTTGATAATTTATTTAGATGATATTTTGATTATTCACCCGCTTGGGATTCTCATGTTAGCCACACTAGACAGGTACTGGAGGTTCTTCGAGAAAACCAACTATTTGCTAAAGGTGAAAAATGTATATTTGGGGTACAGTAAATTTAGTTTTTGGGGTATGTCCTCACACCCCAATACTTTAAGATGGATCCAGGAAAGGTGCAGGTGATTCTGGAATGGGTGAGGCCCTCCTCTCTAAAAGCGTTACAAAGTTTTTGGGGTTTTTCCAATTACTACCGGAAATTTATTAAAAATGTTTCTGTTGTCGTTAATCCTCTCACTGACCTAACCAGAAAGGAAGCGTATTTAGTTAATTTATCTCCCGAAGCCACTGAGGCTTTTGAAACACTCAAGAGATGTTTTGTTAACGCTCCTATTTTGGTCCAACCTGAACTAGAGAAGCCTTTTGTGGTCGAGGTCGATGCCTCCTAGGATGGGGTAGGAGCGGTACTCTCCCAGGGGTCATGAACTTTCATGAACCTGTGACCGTGTGCATTTTTCTCTCGTAAGTTCTCTCCTACCGAGAGAAATTATGATATTGGGAACCGAGAATTGCTTGCTATTAAGTAGGCCTTTGAGGAGTGGCATTATTTTTTGGAGGGGGTCCTACAACGTGTTACAGTTCTTAAGTTCTTACTGACCATAAAAATCTCATGTTTTTGGAGTCTGCTAAACATTTAAATCCCAGACAGGCTAGATGGGCATTGTTCTTTACACATTTTAATTTCTGTATTACTTTCATGCAAGGAAGTAAAAATATTAAAGCTGATGCTCTGTCCCGAAGTTTCTGTGCTTTACCCACCTCCTGCAACTCCACCGGAACCTACCGTATTTTTCGCCCTAAAAGACGCACCGGCCCATAAGACGCACCTAGGTTTTTGGGGAGGAAAATAAGAAAAAAAAATGTTTAAACCAAAAGGTGTGCTTTTGGTGGTTTTGGAACTAATGGTGGTCTGTGGATGGCGCTAGTATGGGGGATCTGTGGATGTCACTGTTATGGGGGGGATCTGTGGATGTCACTGTTATGGGGTGATCTGTGAAGGACACTTTTATGGGGGATCTGGGGATGGCACTGTTATGGGGGATCTGTGGATGTCACTGTTATGGGGGGATCTGTGAAGGACACTGTTATGGGG
The DNA here is from genome assembly GCA_033119425.1 of Bufotes viridis. Lineage (NCBI taxonomy): Eukaryota > Metazoa > Chordata > Amphibia > Anura > Bufonidae > Bufotes > Bufotes viridis. Next base: position 42,597,580 of record CM065592.1, on the reverse strand, counting down.
TATCTGGGGATGACGCACTGTTATGGGGGATCTGGGGATGACGCACTGTTATGGGGGGATCTGGGGATGAAGCACTGTTATGGGGGGTCTGTGGATGACACACTGTTATGGGGGGATCTGTGGATGACACACTGTTATGGGGGATCTGTGACTGCCACTGTTATGGGGGGGGATCTGTGAAGGATACTCTTACAGCCCCCCTGTAACAGTATCCTTCACAGATCCCGCCCATAGCAGGGCTGGCACTGTTATGGAGGATCTGTGGATGGCACTGTTATGGGGGATCTGTGGATGGCATTGTTATGGGGGATCTGTGGATGGCACTGTTATGGGGGATCTGTGGATGGCACTGTTATATATGTGTCATCAACCAACCCTCCCCACCCCATAACACTGCCATCCACAGATCCCCCATCCCATAACAGTGACATCCACAGACCCCCTCCCCCCATAAAACTGAGCAAGCGGGGAGGGACTGGGAGGAGGAGCTAGGGCTGGCAGTGAGGGCCGTGCAGTGACTGGCTCTGCCCCGCTCCAGTGCTGCACTATAGAAATATAAGATACTAATTCAATTAAAGACTGTCCATGCCTCCCACTCCTAATATTACCGACAAACGGCAGCTTCTGCTGAGCAGAACGCAGCTTGCTGAAAGCAGGCAGTAAGGCCGGGCGGCCGGCGCGTCACTCACTGACGTCACGTGCCTGCGCCGCCTACTTACTGCCTGCTTTCAACAGAAGCTGCCGTGTGTCGGTAATATTAGGAGTGGGAGGCATGGACAGTAACTTTTAATTGAATTAGATATCTTATATTTCTATAATGCAGCACTGGAGCGGGGGGGCTGAGTACACTGCACCGGCCCCTCCGCAATTGCCGGCCCCCAGCTCCTCCTCCCAGTCCCTCCCCGCTCGCGCATACATCGCAGCTTGCAATGTAAAAAATGTCAGCATTCGCCCCATAAGATGCAGGGGCACTTTCCCCTTGGGGAAAAAAAGTGCGTCTTATGGGGTGAAAAATACGGTATATTGCCGGCAGGAGTCATTGTGGCTTCGGTCTCCGCTGATTTGACGACTGAAATTTCGGCAGGACAACACTTGGCTCCAATACAATCTCCTAGTGATAAATTAATTGTCCGTGGTCATTTACGTCTACAACTGTTAGGTGAGTGTGACAACTCTGTTTTTAGTGGACATCTGGGTATTAATGCCACCAAGGAACTTGTTTCAAGGTTTTATTGGTGGCCTACCTTGTCTAGAGATGTCCCCTCGTATGTTTCCGCATGTGAGGTTTGTGCCAGGTACAAGACTCCTAGGTCCCGTCCTTTGGCCGAGTTACGACCACAGCCCATTCCGAATAGACCGTGGTCCCATATTTCTATGGATTTCATCACCGACTTACCGGTTTCTGAGGGTAAGTCAGTTGTGTGGGTGGTGGTGGACAGATTTAGTAAAATGGTACACTTCATCCCTCTGTCAAAATTGCCTAATGCCAAGACTCTGGCTTCCCTGTTGTTTGTTTATCATGTTATACGTTTACACGGAATCCCAGAGAATGTGGTTTTGGATAGAGGTGTCCAATTTGTTTCAAGGTTTTGGAGGGCTTTTTGTCGTAAATGTAACATCTCTTTGTCTTTTTCTCCGGCCTTTCACCAAGAAACCAATGGTCAAACTGAACGTTTGAACCAGTGTCTAGAGCAGTATTTAAGGTGCTATGTCTCCAATAACCAACCAAATTCGCCATTAACAACCAGGTGAATTCATTTACTTTTATGTCTCCTTTTTACTGTAATCTTGGTTTTCATCTGTGATTTAGTTCGTTTTCGCCATCCTCTTAGCTTGTAATGGCTAGAGAACTGTGCACTGTCTGGACCCAGGTTCAGTCGAAAGCCCAGGACATTCAGAAAAGTAACGCAGATAAAAAGCGTTCTCAAGGAGTAAATTTTGGGTTGGGTGATAAAGTGTGGTTGTCCACCAAGAATTTGTCTTTGAAGGAACCTCGAATAAGTTTGCACCCTGGTTTTTTGGGCATTATGAGATTGTGGGCATTATTAATCCTGTATCTTTTAAGTTAAGATTACCTGACTCCTTTCATATCCATAATGCTTTTCACATGTCTTTGCTTAAAAAGTACTGTATGTTTCGCCTGTATCCCCTTCACAGGAAGCTCCACCACCAGTGGAGGTGGCCGGTCAACCAAAATTTTAGAACTCTAGGATTATTGATGCGAGAAAGGTCCTGAACTCTCTGCAATATTTGGTCCATTGGAAGGGCTTTGGTCCTGAGGAGAGGTCTTGGGTGCCGGCTAGTAAGATGCATGCTGCAAGGCTGGTGAGAAGATTCCCTCTAACTCACCCGGAAAAACCCGCTCCAGTAATTATGGGTCCGGTGGCCCCTCATGGATGGGGGGGGGGTACTGTAATGGGGACCCAGCGACGCGATTCTTCCTTGCTGCCCTGCCGGCATCCCGCATCTGTCTCCATGGGGACCAGGGGACAGGGAGGACCCCGCGCACACGCCTCCTCAGCACGGCCGGCATCCTCCTAGCTGAAAGATGTACTGAGCGCTGATCTCAATGAATTGGCGCTCAGATGATTTGGGCTGGACTTGGGTCACGTGACGCTGGCCACGTCATGTGATCCACTTGTTCTGCTATTTAAACAGGCAGCCTGCTGGTCACAGGTTGCCTGTGAATGGTCTTTGCTATCCTCACTAGAGTTCTCTTGAAATGGATCTCTTGTATGTATTTTGACCTCGGCTTGTTTTTGACCTTGACCCTGGTATTGACATGACCTCTTGGCTTTTGACTTTGGATTGTATTTGACCTTATATTTGTGATTACTCCTTGTGTACCTGCGTGAGCTTCTGGCTTGACCTTGCTTTCTCGACTCTGTTTACGGTTTTACTATTTGACCTTAGGCCCCTGCATATATCTAAGTTAGGGACCGCCTCCAAGTTGTACGCCGTTTAGTAGGACGGGCCGTGCAAGTAGGTAGGGATAGAGGTGTGGGTTAATATTAGGGCTGCATTTATCCCTCCCCACCATGATAGAATCACTGCCGGATCCCATTATAGTCATTTGTGATTTGGTGGTGATCTCTTGAAATCAGCAATGCCAGATGCAGTGAACCCTGGCAGGCTGTTCTCTACCGAAACATCCTGCTGGAAACATTCACTGAAGATGTGAACATGGCCTAAGGCAGCCCTACCAGGCATTATGCCTGGTTTGATACTAATTATCCTAGTGACAGGTTCTCCTTAAAGATCGACTTTTCCTTCAAACTTTCACTCTTGTTTAATGTAGGCTGCAATCTTAAGCACAGATAAATGTTCTCCCTGGTTAACCCATTCTACCCCAGGCCATTTACCCCCTTCCCGATCAAGCCTAAATTTGCAAATCTGACGTGTTAATTTATGTGGTAATAACTTTGGAATGCTTTTACTTATCCAAGCCATTTTGAGTTCCTTTTTGTTGTACATCATGTTAATGGTAAATGTGAGTCAAATTTTTTTACCTTTATTTATATATAAATAAATTTGAATTTCTCTGCTTTTAAGACACCTAGATATTAATTAACATTCACCATATGTCAACTTTTTGTTTAATGTTATTTTAATTTTTTAGGACGTTAGAAGGTTTTCGAATTTTAGAAGCAATTTTTGAAATTTTCAACAAAATTTCCCAATTGCATTTTTTATAGACCAATTCAGCTCTGAAGTCACTTTGAGGAACTGACATAATAGAAACCACCCATAAATTACCCCATTTTAGAAACTACACCCCTCAAACAATTCAAAACTAATTTTAGAAGTAGTTAACCCTTTAGATATTCCAAGGGAATGAAGGTGAAATTTCAAAAATCTATTTTTCCTGTAAGGGTTAACTACAAAACAAACCTCAATATTTATTACCCTGATTCTGCAGTTTACATAAATACTCCTCATATAGTCATGAACTGCTGTATGGGCACAAAGCAGGGCTCAGAAGGCAAGAAGCAACATATTGTTTTTGGAGGGCAGATTTTGCTGGAATGGTCTTTAGGCGACATGTTGCATTTGAGGAGATCCTGAGGAACTCCCACAGTGGAAACCCCCTAAAAATTATCACATTTTGTAAACTACACCACCCAAGGATTTTGTAAGGGGTGTAGCGAACACTTTGACCCAACAGGTGTTTCATGGAATTTATAACGCTTGGCTGTGAAAATGAAAAATGACATTATCTTTTACAAGAAAATGGTGCTTTAGGCCCAAACTTTATTTTTCACAAGCGGTAACAGGAGAATATCACCCCACAATTTGCTACCCATTTTCTCCCCATTTTCACCCCCTAACTGATATTTGGGGATATGCCAGGACTCAGAAGGGAAGGAGCGACATCTGGATTTTCTAACATGGGATTTGCTGAAATGGATTTTAGAGCCATAACTTTTTAAATTTTTTGTTGACTGAGCTGTGTGATGTTTTTTTTTTTGCGGGACAAGTTGTAGTTGTTATTAGCACCATTTTGGGGTAAATTTAGCTTTCTGATCACTTTTTATCTCATTTTTTGGGAGGTGAGGTAGGCAAAAATTACAATTTTGTCAGGGTTTTAAATTTTTTTATGAGGTTCAGCATGTGGCATATACAATATGATAACTTTATTCTGCAGATTGATACAATTAGGGTGATACCAGAGTTAGGCTGCATTCACACATGCGTGGATTTTCATGGACCAGGGTTTGTGAAAACCCAGCCTGTCGTCCTGCTGAGTGCACTACCGCACAGCATCATTGGTTGCTATGACGCCATGCGCTTTGTGCCGCCGTACAGTGATACACTCATATAGATCATACGAGTGTATTACTGTACAGCGGCGGCGGCACAAAGCGCATGGTGTCATAGCAACCAATGATGCCGTGCGCTAGTGCACTCAGCAGGACGACAGGCTGGGTTTTCACAAACCCTGGTCCGTGAAAATCCACGTATGTGTGAATGCAGCCTAACTTTGGTATCACCCTAATTGTATCAATCTGCAGAATAAAGTTATCATATTGTATATGCCACATGCTGAACCTCATAAAAAAAACACTGACAGAATTAAAATTGTGTGAATGCGGCCTTATATGAATTTGTTTATGTTTTGCTACTTTTGTATAATAAAATCCCTTTTTATTAAAAATCTGTTATATTTTGAATCGCCATATTCTAACATCCATAACATTTTTATCTATCTGCCAATGTACATGTCTGAGGGCTTGTCTTTGTCAGGGCAGACTGTACTTTTCATTGGTACCATTTTCGGGTACATACGATTTTTTGATGACCTAATATAATGCTTTTGGGAGGCGAGGTGACAAAAAATAGAGAGATACCAAATATGTCTATTTTTGGGGGAAAAAAAATAATGTTTTTGAATTGCTATTTTCTTAGAGCCATATTTTTTCTGGCTATGGTCTTGAGCGAGTGCTTGTTTTTTGCGGGATAAGGTGATGTTTCCATTGGTACCATTTTGGGGTATGTAAGACTTTTTGGTCGCTTGATATTATGTTTTTTGGGAGGGAAGTTGAAAAAAAAATGCTGTTTTGGCATAATTTTTATTTATTTATCTGTATGGCGTTCACCTGATGGGGTAGATCGTGTGATATTTTATAGAGCTAGTCGTTTTACACAATAAGAGCTCTATAACATGGTGCTGTCAGACTGCATTGCATATTTTGGTGACAGGTCCTCTTTAAGCCATCGGTGAAGGAATGGTAACTGTATAAGCCAGTGCTTCTCAATTATTTTCTGTCATGCCCCCCCTAGGAAGAAGAAAACATTTTGCGCCCCCCGCGCGACTGTAAATAGTATCATTTGTCTATAAAATTGTTATAAGTACACCAATCTCCCCACAGGTGAGGGCCATTAACCCCCCCCCCCTCCCCCCCAAATCATGTGCAGGCTCCATTAACCCCCCCTCCCCCCCCAAATCATGTGCAGGCTCCATTAACCCCCCTCCCCCCCAAATCATGTGCAGGCTCCATTAACCCCCCCCCCCCCCAAATCATGTGCAGTCTCCATTAACGCCCCCCAAATCATGCGCAGGCTCCATTAACCCCCAAATCATGTGCAGGCTCCATTAACCCCCAAATCATGTGCAGGCTCCATTAACCCCCCCAAATCATGTGCAGGCTACATTAACCCCCAAAATCATGTGCAGGCTACATTAACCCCTCAACCCAAATCATGTGCAGGGTCCAGGCTTCCCCTTCCCCCAAATCATGTGCAGGCTCTCCCCCAATAGAGTCCAGGGTCCCCCACCCAATACTTACCTCCCTGGAAGCGCTGGATGCAGGCCTCTTCCGGCCTGTGTCCCGCTCGGTACTCTGCTCAGGCGGCGCGATGACGTCATCGCGCCGTCTGAACCGCTCTGATAGGCTGCCGGCACAAGGCCCGCAGCCTATCAGAGGAGCAGGGGAGTGAGACGCCTCTCCCTCCCCTGCCGCATAGCACAGCGATCTGTATCGCTGTCCAGAGGACGGCGATACAGATCACTATGGAGATGAATGCTTCCACAGTGGAAGCGTTCATCTCCTGTCACCTGGAGCCCCCCTTTACAGAGCCCCACTATTTGAGAAACGCTGGTATAAGCATACTGAGGCAGCGTACTGACTCTGTGGGGAAGTCATATACCTTGGGTTGGATGTGATGCACATCGCATTAAAGACAAGGGGAACATCCTATCACTGTACATGTATTACACAGAAGGTACATAGGGGGGAATTTATCATGAGTGGAATATTTGAAGTCAGTCTGTGTTGTCGTGCTTCATGTCACACTTATCAAATGTCTCATGTTCTTTCATAAATTTGTCTTATCCTTAAGGCTGGGAACACACCTAAGCGTTTCTGAATCGCACGTATGACGCGCGTTTTACATGCGTTTTTGGATGCGCGTTTTTGTAACTAAGAAACGCGCATCATACGCGCGATTCAGTGATTCTCCCCTATTTCAGCATGGTCCATAGGCTCGTTAAAACGCCCAAAAGAAGCTCATGCTGAAGCGACAGCGTTTGGCGTTTTTCAGCGCGTTCAAACGCGCTGTAAAACGCCCAAATGTGAACCATGCCCATAGGGAAGCATGGCTTTCCACATGTTGTGCGTTTTACAGCGCGTTTGAACGCGCTGAAAAACGCTTAGGTGTGTACCTAGGGAAAATCTAACACTTTTGTCCCAAAATGATCCTCCAGTTTTCCTACTCCGCCCTTCTGCTGGAGTAAAATTGCAACTTTTTTGTGACTGTTTACAAAAGTTTCAGTACATGGCTAACCACAACCACTTTAAAACGAGTATTTCAAAACTGTAGTGAGTGGTGTAAAAAAAAAAAAAAAAAACTAACAGAGGGAGGAACGGTGGCACTGCCAGCCCCCAACAACGACCAAGGAAGTCCAACTGCAGCGCGTTCAGCAAGCACAAAGAACCAGTGCGGGGAGAGCCAGGCAGAACGTGCATGTGACCGGCCAGAAAGTGGTGTTGCTCAGCCTGAGTGTAATAAGTCCATCCATATGAGAAGCAACAAGAAAACATCAAAGAAATGGCGGCACTCACCCAGGTCCGGTGCAAGGAAGGGAATACCTTTATTGAAGGAATGGCAGATCAGTAATTGCCTGTAGGAGCGAGGGGGAGAGAGGGACAACCTCACCACACGACGGGAGGTTGTCCCTCTCTCCCCCTCGCTCCTACAGGCAGTTACTGATCTGCCATTCCTTCAATAAAGGTATCCCCTTCCTTGCACCGGACCTGGGTGAGTGCCGCCATTTCTTTGATGTTTTCTTGTTGCTTCTCATGTAGTGAGTGGTGTACATATGCAAAAAGTCACAAAAATGTTTCGAAAGTCAGCCAAAAAAAGTTGCACAAGCCCCATTTAGCCACTTTTTGAAGCCAGAATTCTGGAGTGAAGGCATTAGCGTTGAGTGAAGTGAAGTTCATAGATCCAAAGACGCTTCAGTCAAAACGTTGAATGCTGTACAGAGAAACATCTTGTGAGACTTCAGAGATAACGAATTTCACTTCGCCGGAGCCCATACATTTAAGTGGTGTAGGGAGACGGATCTCCATGCAGGATACAAACGAAGTTTTGACCAAGGCGACTTCGGATCTATGTTCCGAACCTCGCTTCGCTCAACACTAGAAGGCATGATAAATCAGGGCCATAATGTATAATATGCCGTATCATGAGAAAAGAAGTACGGAAAGTACTACTGTGGGTAGAAGACTTGGGTTTACTGCCATCTATTGGGCAATTGTATTGTCACAGCTGGAACAAACATGGGATGATGCAACCTTCTCATCAGATGGTCTTTGTGCTGAAGTTAGATCAGGATTGGATAATCCTTAACAGCTTCTTAAAGGGATTGTCCAGGAATACATAATTTGTAACAGTTGCCAGCCGCCTGCCTCCCATACTGAATTACTACATAATTACCTGCTGTACGCCGGGGCTCACCGTGATTTTGAACCAAAATGTGTGCTTTTGGTGGGTTTTGAACTAATGGTGTGGATGACACTGTTATGGAGGATCTGTGGATGGCACTGCTATGGGGGATCTGTGGATGACACTGTTATGGGGATCTGTGGGCAACACTGTTATAGGGGATCGCTGATGACACTGTTATGGGGGATCTCTGGGTGACACTGTTATGGGGGATCTCTGGGTGACACTGTTATGGGGGATCTCTGGGTGACACTGTTATGGGGGATCTGTAGATGGCATACTGTTATGGGGGGTCTGTGAAGGACACTGTTATGGGGGGGTCTGTTGATGACGCACTGTTATGGGGGGTCTGTGGAGGACACTGTTTTGGGGGGATCTGTAGACGGTGCACTGTTATGGGGGTCTGTGGATTACACTGCTATGGGGGGGATCTGTGGATGACACATAGCATCTTATGCTACGTGTCATCCACAGATCCCCCCATTACAGTGTCCCTGTGATGACCCCCATTATAGGGGGAAGAGGTCTCATCTGCTTTTATAATGACAGCGGGGCCCGTGCAGTGACTGTATCTTACTACTCGGGCCCCGCTCACTGTATATAAGCTTGCCATAATTGAAGACATTGTTATTATAAGTAAAAAGCCTTAGTAATCCTTAGTTGTATTATTCTACCTACAATCAGTGGCAGAGAGGAGGGAGGAGGCAGGACGGGCGCAGGCAGCGTGAGTCACTACGTCACGTGCCTGCGCTGCCTTCTTCATTCATAAACTGGGCGGTGCAGGCGCGTGACGTAGTGACTCACGCTGCCTGTGTCCGTCCTCCCGGCCTGCCTCCTCCCTCCTCTCTATGCTGCTATTTCCCCCCCACCTTTGGGGGGGGGGAAAGTGCGTCTTATAGGGCGGAAAATACGGTAATCCCGGACTGGAAGATGGAGACGCGGGAGCCAGCGCAGAGCTCCAGAATGGTATGGAGCAAGTAAGTGTAATTCTTTTTTAGTACGGGAGACAGGCTGCCGGCAACTGTTAAAAATTATTTATTCTCAGTCAACCTTTTTAAGCTGGTATTGGAAGTATGCATGCCATGTACGTGCTTCTGAGATATTCTAGCCGCACCCCCAGGGGCGTAGCTATGGGGGTGCAAAGGTAGCAGTCTCTACGGAAGCCTGAGGGGGTCAAAAGACCCTTGTGCCACATAAGAAGACACCGGTATTATAGAAAGTGCATGCAGGTCAAGTTGTGTAGCTACAACTGATAAAGTCACCACGGAACCTATTGTCAATCAATACCTACCAAGGTCGACCTGTGCACTTACCTGGAGAAGGAGGCTCCACGGATGGACTGACATCTCAGTGTAACACTGAAGAGGACAGTTTTCTGCTACAGAGGGATCTGGATAGATTGGAGGCTTGGGCAGAGAAATGGCAGATGAGCTTTAACACTGACAAATGTAAAGTTATGCACATGGGAAGGAATAATGCAAGTCACCCGTACATACTAAATGGGAAAACACTCGGTAACACTGACATGGAAAAGAATCTAGGAATTTTAATAAACTGTGAACAAGGCAGACATAGCAGAGCTAGAGAGGGTTTAGAGGAGGGCAACTAAAGTAATAACTGGAATGGGGCAACTACAGTACCCTGAAAGGTTATCAAAATTAGGGTTATTCACTTTAGAAAAAAGATAACTGAGGGGAGCTCTAATAACTATGTATAAATATATCAGAGGTCAGTACAGACAACTCTCCCATCATCTATTTATCCCCAGGACTGTTACTGTGACGAGGGGACATCCTCTGCGTCTGGAGGAAAGAAGGTTAGAGCAGTGAGACTATGGAACTCTCGGCCTGAGGAGGTGGTGATGGTGAGTACAATAAAGAAATTCAAGAGGGGCCTGGATGTATTTCTGGAGTGTAATAATATTACAGGTTATAGCTACTAGAGATGGATTGTTGATCCAGGGAGTTATTCTGATTGCCTGATTGGATTCGTGAAGTAATTTTTCCCCTTAAGTGGGGAAAATTGGCTTCTGCCTCACAGTTTTTTTTTTTGCCTGTCTCTAGATCAACTTGTAGGAAACAGGCCGAACAGGATAGACAAATGTATTTTTTTCGGTCTTATATACTATGTTACTATGTTACTCTAGTGTAGGAGGAAAACCGCCACACCGAACATAGCAGGGAAAGGGAAAAGGAAATAAGGCCTGAGAACTAGGGAAGGAAGATGGACACCTCCTAGTGAAAACCCTATTCAAAGCCCTGACTGACTACCAGTATAAACAGTGCCAAGAGGTAGGTGAGTTCAAATACCTAAAATCCTTTCTAACCCTAAAGGACCCTGACATCCTGTTCCTCCAAAAGGAAGGATGAAGGGGAGTCTCGCTAATACAAAACCACAAAGAAATGCAACACACAGAAAAGCCTAAATACAAAGGGAAAGGTTACACTTAACTTCCAAGAAGCTATGGCAGCACCAGGAACTCAGCCGAGATCCAAACACCAGCTATCCACAGGTCCAACTGAAGCTATAAACCGCAAAGCATTGTGGGAGAGACAACTATAAATAGGGAAAGTTAAATGACCACAATAGCAACACCCGGAGGTTAAGGGTGTGGCCAGTACCAGAAACAACACACCTATTGATCCACAAGGTAAACATGTCAAACCAAACCACGTGTTGCCAGTCTCAAAGATCTCCTGCCACTCACTGTCACGGGGACGTCCGCATGTCTCGGTACATCCGTGACAGTACCCCCCTTCTACGAGTGACCTCCTGGCACCCAAGACCGACCTTATCCGGGTCAGACCTGTGAAAAGCTTTCACCAAATGATCACATCAGATGCTGGTACCCACATCCTCTCCTTAGGTCCATAACCCTTTCAGTGAACAAGATACTGAAGAGATCTACAGAGAGGTCGAGAGTCAATTATTTTGGCAATCTGGAATTCCAAAATACCGTCCACCATGACAGGAGTGGGTGGCAAGGAAGATGGCTCCAAAGGTTCAACATATCTCTTCAACAAAAATTTATGAAACAAATTATGTATTTTCAGAACCTGAGGAACTTCAAGACGAAAAGCTACAGGATTAATAATGGCCGTGATCTTATATAGACCAATAAACCTTGGACCCAACTTCCAAGACGGTACCTTCAACTTAATGTTTCTTGTAGACAGCCACACCAAATCACCCACTCTTAGGTCTGGACCCTTCATACGTTTCCTGTCATCCACACGTTTATACTTGTTGCCCATATTCATCAAGTTATTTTGAATTTTCCACCATATCATATAGATGATAATGATGACGAAAAACGTTCCTCCTCAGGAATACCAGAAGTATCTGAACCAGAAAATGTGCCAAACTGCAGGTAAAACGAATATGCCCCAAAAAATGGCAACTGAGGCCTCTTTCACACTAGCGTTTTAGCTTTCCGTCCTAGAGATCCGTCCTCGGGTCTCTAGGACGGAAAGCTACTGATCAGGATTATCCCCATGCATCCTGAATGGAGAGAAATCCGTTCAGGATGCATCAGGATGTCTTCCGTTCAGTATGTCAACGTTTTTTGGACGTTGACAAAAGCGCAGCATGCTGCGGATTTGTCTCCGTCCAAAAATCCGGAAGACATGCCGTAACGCCTTTAGCTAAACGTCGTTTCCGCGCATCGCCGGATCCGACGTTTAGCTTTTTGTCAATGGTTACTATGGCAGCCAGGATGCTAAAGTCCTGGTTGCCATAGTAAAGAGTAGGGGGAGCGGCATACTTACATTCCGTGCGGCTCCCGGGACGCTCCAGGATGACGTCAGGGCGCCCCAGTGCATAGATCACGTGATCGCATGGATCACGTGATCCATGCGCGGGCGCTCTGACGTCATTCAGAGCGCCCGAGCCGCACGGAATGCAGTATGCCACTCCCCGCTCCTCACTGCTACTATGGCAACCAGGACGCTAGTAGCGTCCTGGCTGCCATAGTAACACTGAAAGCATTTTGACGACTGATCAGTCTTCAAATGCTTTCAGTTCACTTGCGTTGTGCCGGATCCGGCGTGCATTCCGGCGACGGAAGTGCACGCTGGATCTTCACAACACAAGTGTAAAAGAGGCCTTACCAATGAACTCCTGTCCACGATTTTTTATGGCAAACTCTGCCAAAGACAAAAACGAGGATCACTCTTCCTGGTTCTCAGAAACTAAACATCTTAAGTAAGTCTCCAGGCTCTAATTAGTGCACTTCATCTGTCCAGTCTGGGGTCATTTTCTTCCTCCCGGCATGGGCATGGTCACCTGATCAGGTTTGGATAATCCTTGACAGCTTCTTAAAGGGATTGTCCAGGAATACATAATTTGTAACAATTGCCAGCAGCCTGCCTCCCATACTGAAAGGATCATAAATACCTGCTGTACACAGCTCCAGTGCTCACCACGACTGAGAATGAAAAGCCGAAGAAAAAGAGTCCCACGATCCCAAACCAAATGAGAGGGAATGCCATGAAGTTTCACAATGTTATCAACAAACACTTGAGCAAGTGTTTTAGCATTAGGTAGGCCAGACAACGCTATAAAGTGCACCATTTTACTAAAACTATCAACCACCACCAAAATAACTGTCTTTCCTGACGAATTAGGCAGATCAGTGATAAAATCCATAGATAAATGAGTCCATGGTCTGGATGGGATAGGCAACGGAAGTAGGGATCCACAAGGCCGAGTAGGTGTCACCTTAGCACGCGCACAAACACTACAGACCGACACAAAGTCCTCAGTCAACACACTTACGCAACCCCGGCCACCAGAATCTACAAGAGATGAGGTCGGTAGTAGATCTGCTCCCAGGGTGTCCCGTAAGCACCGTACAGTGATATTCCTCAATCACCTTGTAACACAATTCCGATGGAACAAACAATCTCCCAGACGGGTAAGAATCTGGTGCGTCTCCCTGGGCCCCTAACACCTTCAGAGTATAGGGCGGGTTAAACCACCCCTTCCGATAGAATAGGACTCGGATTTTCAAAATCACGACCTCTAGGAAAACTACATGACAAGGCATCTGCCTTGACGTTCTTAACCCCAGGACGATAAGTGACAATGAAATTGAATCTGGTGAAAAACAAAGACCATCTGGTCTGCCTCTGGTTCAGTCGTTTAGCCGACTACAGTTAAGCCAGGTTTTTGTGATCTGTGAACACCGTGTTTGGATGAATCGCCCCTTCTGACCAATGACGCCATTCCTCGAAAGCCAACTTAATAGCCAGTAACTCCCTGTTACCCATATCGTAATTTCTCTCTGCGGCAGAGAGCTTTTTAGAGAAAAATGCACATGGACGCCATTTACAAGGTGACGGGCCCTGCGATAAAACTGCTCCTACTCCCACCTCGGACGCGTCCACTTCCAGAATGAAAGGTTGTGATACATCTGGCTGCACTAATATAGGGGCAGAAGAGAAGCATTCCTTAAGCGCAGAAAAAGCTCATAACGCCGAATCAGACCACACTGAGACATTCGTCCCTTTCTTAGTCATGTGAGTTTATGGTTTCACCACTGTCAAATAGTTCTGAATAGATTTTTGGTAACAGTTGATGAACCCCAAAAACGCATTCAGATTTTCGGGTCAATCCCAGTCCAATACGGCACGGACTTTCTCCGGATCCATTAGAAAACCCGAAAGACGACAACAGGTAGCCCAAAAATGGCACCTTGTGTACAGCAAAAACACACTTCTCTAATTTTGTGTACAATTTATTATCTCTTAGGATCTGCAACACCTGTCTAACATAATCCTGATGTATCTCTACGTCTGGAGAATAAATTAGTATGTCATCCAAATACACGACAACAAACCTCCCCACCAGGTGATGAAAAATGTTGTTCACAAAATGCTGGAAAACCGCAGGAGCATTTGTCAACCCAAAAGGCATGACCAAGTTCTCAAAGTGACCCTCAGAAATATTGAAAGCAATCTTCCATTCATCCCCTTCCCTGACCAGATTATATGCCCCCCTTAAATCCAACTTGGAGAACACCTTGGCACCAACAATGTGGTTAAACAAATCAGGAATCAAAGGAAGGGGGTAAGGATCATGGACAGTAATCCGATTGAGTTCATAGAAATCCAGATATGGCCAAAGAACTCCGTCTTTTTTTTTTTACAAAAAAAAAACCCTGCTGCCACTGGAGATTTGGAAGATGTGTCCTTTAGCCAAACTCTCGGCAATATACTCTCTCATGGCCAGTCTTTCAGGTCCAGAAAGGTTATACAACCTAGATTTGGGCAACTTAGCTCCAGGAATAAAGTTGATAGGACAATCATATTCCCGATGTGGAGGTAAATCCTGGCATCCACTCTCGGAAAATACGTCGGCAAAATCAGATATAAATGAAGGCAATGTCTTAGGGTACTTTCACACTAGCGTTTAAGTTTTCCGGTATTGAGTTCCTTCATAGGGGCAAATGGCAACATGTTGTATTTTGCTTTCCGTCTTGGGATGCGGATGCAAAACAGATCCGGCATTACCCCAATGCAAGTCAATAGAGACAAATCGGTTTTCTCTGACACAATAGAAAACGGATCCATCCCCCATTGACTTTCAATGGAGTTAATGACGGATCCGTCTTCACTATATTAAAGACATGTTAAAGATAATATAACCGGATCCGTTCATAACGGATGCAGATGGTTGTATTACCAGTAACAGAAGTGTTTTTGCTGAACCCTGGCGGATCCAGCAAAAACGCTAGTGTGAAAGTACCCTTAGTAGTTAAAACAGAAAAAGATGTATTAAGACAATTGTCAATGCAATAATCACCCCAATCCAGAATCTGTCTAGCTTGCCAATCAATGGTTGTATTGTGTTTGCTCGACCACTGCAGACCCAAAACCATCGGAGCAGGGAGACCCTCCAACACAAAACACAAGATAAATTCCTGATAAAAGTCACCTATTCTTAATCTGATATCATGGACCACTTGCGATAAACACTTCTGAGCTAGAGGTGCAGAATCAATGGCAAAAATGGAAATATTTTTCTCTAATGCACTCGGTAACAACCCGTGCATACGGACGAACCTGAGCATCAATCAGGTTCACCCCTGTCCCGCTGTCCATAAACACCTCAATCCCCACAGTTTTTGACTTTAGCACCACCTCAGCAGTCAGGAGAAGTCGGGTACTACCAGTCAAAGACAAATGCACATTTTATGACTCTCCTCTCACTCTTCCAAGAGTCAGATGGTAATTAAACGTCTTTTTTTTTTTATGCTGAATGTATAGACATACTCCGATAAAATGTCCCTCCTGTCCGCAGAAAAAACACACTCCCTCCTTACGAGCAGTATGCTTAAAAGTGGATCCAGGAGTAGTTCCCCCTAACTGCATGAGTTTGTCCCCAGAACTCAGGAGTATCTTCACCCAAAGTGTGAGAGGAGGACGATTCATCATGTAATAGTACGTCCTAAGAGTGGGGGCCCACTATGCCCAGCAGAGCAGAGAGTGCTCTGCTGTCTAGCACACAGCCTTCCCTTTGCAGGTGATACTCTAAACTACCTTCTGCAAGCTCGTCCAGCAGGGAAGAGGGCCTGCTGCTTCCCTTTACAGGGGGAAAGCTACTCTGACCTTCACTAACTATCTCAACTTCTCCCTCTTTAGAGAGGGGGCTAGAATGGAAGAAGGGTTCCATTCTAGCTAACACAGCTTTGTCAGAGGTTCCGCCATCTGCTGGTGGACCAGGTACATTACACTTAAACAGTCATTTGCAAGGGAAATAATTTTGTACAAAATAATTTGCCAAGCATCTCATTTGGAAAACTAAGGTAGCATTAGCACCAGAATGTTTTCTACGGCATTGTTGTACATTATGTGTGTTTGCAGAGTGCTGCTGCATAACCCCTTTTTTTTCTCTATGTTTCAAGCCATGGCAGCGTGCACCATGTGCTGACTGACCCCCTTTTTCTTCGCACTTTGTATTGGAGGTGTGGCTGACTATATTCAGTCTTGCACCCCTGACCAGCCTGTCTGACCCATAGGCTGATTTTAATTAGAGTAAGTATAAAGCTGTAGCCTGCTCTCATTTGTATCTATTAGTAGCCATGTTGGCATCAGGAAGAGCATAGAGTGGGCTCAGCATGCATGCTGGTACATGCATCCCTGGATTCAATGGAGGCTGTTATGGCACCAAAAATGGTAAAAAGCAGAGTGGACCCAGCATGCATGTGGAACCAGCACTCCCTGGATTTTATGTGGCCGTTATGTCACATAACAGGTAGGATTTAGTGTTAGGAACCCGTCTAATCAAGATCGCCGTGACGTTTGGCAGGCGGGCGCAAATAATTTTGTACAAAATATTTTGCCAAGTATCTCATTTGCAAAACTAAGGTGGAATTAGCACCAGAATGTTTTCTATGGCATTGTTGTACATTATTTGTGTTTACAGAGTGCTGCTGCATAACCCCCTTTTTTTCCAAGGAAAATAAATATACCGTACATTGTGCAGGACATGGCAATAAATACACAAGATTACACAGGATGAACCATTAAAGATAGTGGAGGGGTGCAAAAGTTGGTAATGCCCCCTAGCAGAGCATTAAATATCCGTAGCCCACCTCCTAAACTCAGAGCAATAAATCTCAGCAGAGCGATCTACCTGACGAAGGCAACGCAGCTTAGTTTTGGCCAGGGATGTCCGATCCGGATCGTCTTAGATAAGACCTAAAGCTTCAAAAAATTAATCCACCGACTGGAGAGGCTGCGATCCAGTCGGCAGAGAAAAAGCCCATGACTGCGTATCCCCTTTAAGCAATAAAATAACCACACCGACTTGCTGTTTCTCATCCCCAGATAAGTGTGTACGTAGCCTAAAATACAGTTTGCACAAATCCCTGTACAAAATAAAATTATCATGTCCCCCAGAGAATCTGTCCGGGAGGGCAACTTTAGGCTCCAGATAGGCCTGGTTTCCACAACCACCACCAGGACCAACAGCCTGTGGTCTCTGAATCTACGAGACGGCCGTGCGAAGATCGATCGGCTACTTCCAAAGACAGCCCTGCAACTGTCCTGCCAGTGCAGCAATTTGATCCATAGCTGCACTCGAACAAACAAAAAAAAATGGTGGTTTTGGCGATTTATAATGTCACGCTCTAGTGTGGGAGGGAAACCCCCACACTGAACATAGGAGGGAAAGGGAAAAGGAAATAAGGCCTGAAAACTATGGAAGGAAGATGGACACCTCCTAGTGAAAACCCTAATCAAAGTCCTGACTGACTACCAGTATGAACAGACCCCAGAAGTAGGTAAGTTCATACACAGGAATACCTAAAGTCCTATCTAACCCTAAAGGACCCTGGTACTAATGACAGCAATGAGACACCCTGTTCCTCCAAAAGGAAGGATAAAAGGGAGTCTCCCTAAGGCCTAATAGAAAATCATAAAGAAATGCAACATACAGAAAAGCCAAAATACAAAGGGAAAGATAACACTTAACTTCCAAGAAGCTATGGCAGCACCAGGAACTCAGCCGAGATCCAAACACCAGCTATCCACAGGTCCAACTGAAGCTATAAACCGCACAGCATTGTGGGAGAGACAACTATAAATAGGGAAGATTAAATGACCACAATAGCAACATCTGGAGGTTAAGGGTGTGGCCAGTACCAGAAAGAGCACAGATGTCTATTGATCCACAAGGTAAACATGTCAAACCAAACCACGTGTTGCCAGTCTCAAAGATCTCCTGCCACTTACTGTCGCGGGGACTTCCGTATGTCTCAGTATGTCCGTGACACTCAGGCTTGTGACTACCATAACTTTTCTATAGCGCTATTGTTTTTACCCCGTAGTTTATACTACCCAGATGGTGCATGAACATCTGCAGGGAGTACTCTCACTCTCCTCACGCTGCAGAACTGTGTGTAATCTTAGACTTAGAGGGGTGAATGCAGGGACCTGGCATATGAACATTAAAAGGGTTTTCCAGGAGTACAAGATTGATGACCTGTCCTCAGGATAAGTTATCAAAATCAGATCGGTGAAGGTCACTGATCACAGCATACCAAGCACAGCGCCGTACATTTTATAGTGGCTTTGCTTGGTATTGCAGCACATGCCTATTCATTTTAATGGGACTGAGTCCTGCCTAGGTCATGTGACCAATAAACGTGATGTCATTGGCCTAGAAAAGGCTGCAGCACTCACCGCAGCACTGCAACCTCTTCCTGATCGGCGGGGGTCAATCTGATATTGATTGCGTGTCCTGAGGATAAGTCATCAATAGTCTACTCCTGGAAAAACCCCTTCATGGGTACACATTGTACATTATTCATAGACCTGTTATATACTGTAGTGACCATATGGTGGTATTATTTCAGTACTGTATGATGGATATTTTTTCAGGCCTTTACCAGCCTTGCCACTTAGACACTGTACAGTATATTACTATACTCTTAGTTATGGCATCATTTTGGCATTTTATGGTATAGTCATAAGATCTGATGTTTGATTATAGACCGGCTGGTGGTCATCGGGATGTCTAACCTTACCTTTCATGCATTTTCAGCACATTTCAGTTTTATGATACATAAAAAAAAACACAGTTATTTACAATAAATAAAAAAATTGCTAAGTAATTATAAAAAAAGCCATAATTGTGGCGTGAGGCTAATGAGCCGTTAAGCGAGGCGGCACCTCTGCTGGGCAAACAATTAGACTGCATATCTATCTGGAAGACTGCAGGGTAGAGTGAAAGAGACATGTAGGTTCTTTGTGTGTCTCTGTCGTACCTTGATATTGGCACATACAATGAATACCACCTGGAGGGGGCTTATGATGAATAAGCTCATTCTCTCCCTCTCCCTGGCTACAGAATGTAAACCCAGGGCAAGAACAGGACTTGAGCCTGAGCCAAACGAATGGGCCAAGAGGCTACATATGGAACTAGCAAATCACAGAGCCGTGAAGGATGTTAGTGATTTAAAGTTATGTATAGCAAAGTCCAAATGTTGAAAAGAATTCATAAATGGAAAGGTAAGTAAAGGGGGGAGGAAGAATGACAGAGAAAGCTTCCCTCATTTTTTTTCTCTCCCCTCCTGAATTGCAGCCAGGGCCAAGCCAAGTTTCTGTCTCCTCTACTCTTGTGAGCGCAGTTCAGATCTCAGCGCAAAAAACCCTTTTACGTGAGAAAGAGAATTATTGTGTCAGCCTTACTTTTTCTAATTTATTTTAAATCCATTTCTCCTCCAGGTTCGCATCCTCCAAAAGAAAGAAAAAAAACTGTAAAAATTCAAAGAAAAGTAAAAAAAAAAAAAAAGGAAAATATAATAACAAAAGTTAAGTTGTCCAACATTTTCATACTAATGGCCTATCCTCAAGATCAGTCATCAATATACGATTGGCGGGAGTCCGACACCGATCAGCTATGTGAAAAGGCCGCAGCACTCCGCAAGCACTGTGGCCTCTTTCTAGGTCAGAGATGGGCAAACTCGGCCCTCTAGCTGTTGCAAAACTACAACTCCCAGCATGCAAAGACTGCTTACAGCTATCAGCCTACAGCAGGGCATGGTGGGAATTGTAGTTTTACAACAGCTGGAGGGCCGAGTTTGACCATCCCTGTTCTAGGCCATGCGATGTCACGTTTATCGGTCACATGGCCTTAGGCCAGGGATGGGAAAACTGCGGCTCTCCAGCTGTTGCAAAACTACAACTCCCAGCATGCCCAGACTGCCTACAGCTATCAGCCTACAGCAGGGCATGGTGGGAATTGTAGTTTTACAACAGCTGGAGGGCCGAGTTTGACCATCCCTGTTCTAGGCCATGCGATGTCACGTTTATCGGTCACATGGCCTAGGCCAGGGATGGGAAAACTGCGGCTCTCCAGCTGTTGCAAAACTACAACTCCCAGCATGCCCAGACTGCCTACAGCTATCAACCTACAGCAGGGCATGGTGGGAATTGTAGTTTTACAACAGCTGGAGAGCCGCAGTTTGCCCACCCCTGGCCTAGGCACAGCTCAGTCCCATTCAAGTAAATGGGGCTAAGCTGCAATACCAAGTATAGCCACTATCAAATGGAAGGCGATGTGCTTGGTAAGCTGCGAGGAGGCTACAGCGCTCACCGAAGTGCCACAGTTTCTTCTGATAGACAAGGGTGCCAGGAATCGGATACCCATCAATTTGATATTGATAACCTATCCGAGGTTGGAAAACCTTAAAAAAAAAAAAAAAATTAAAAATATATATATTTTTATAGGAGAGTCGTAATGTAGACCAGGTTACTGAAAATTGGTAAGTGGTGTATATTTGTAGAATTTTTGCAAAATAATTCAGTGTATGTTTTACATCAGGGCACAGCTGGATTTATAGGAGTGATGCTACTGGATGCTCAGACTTCAAAACAGAAGAACATTTTTCATAAAGGGAAACTCAGATGAAGTGTAATTTCAATTTTGAAGGCTATGTACACCTTCGGAGGCAATTTTTGTTTATGACTGCATTTTACTCATTTTTGGCTAAAAATCATATTTTCAATTGGTCTTTATTAAAAATATTGAGCCTTTCTGTCCATAAAGGATTAACTGTTTTTCTAACTGTGTGACTGGGACTTTCACTTTCTTCTAATAAACCTACTGAGAGGTCATAAACAGTTTTTTATGCCACATTCATATCAGTAAGATAAGAACTGAGCTATAATGAGTGTTTATAATGTCAGGGTACTTTCACACTTGCGTTGCTTGATTCCGGCAGGCAGTTCCATTGCCTGAACTGCCTGCCTGATCAGGAAAACTCTGTGCAAATGCATGTCATTTGTAGACCGATCAGGATCCTGATCAGTCTGACAAATGCATTGCAATACCGGATCCGTTTTTTCCCAGTGTCATCCGGAAAAACGGATCCGGTATTTATAATTTTTCACATTTTTAAAGCGCATACCTGGAAACCGGATTCGTTTTACCGGAACACTTGACACCAGATCCTGCATTAATACATTTCAATGGAAATCAATGCCAGATCCGGAATTCAGGCAAGTGTTCCTGGATTTTGGCCGGAGAAAATACTGCAGCATGCTGCTGTATTTTCTCCTTCCAAATACCGTAAAAGTGACTGAACTAAAGACATCCTGATGCATACTGAACAGATTGCTCCCAATTCAGAATGCATTCGGACAAAATATATCCATTTTTTCCGGTATTGAGCCCCTAGGACCGAATTCAATACCGGAAAACTATAACGCAAGAGTGAAAGTACCCTTAGGAGCAGAAAATCCACAGACAGCTAGTAAAGCACCTCAGCCCTGTACACAAAAAAGGATTCCATATTTTTAATAAATGATTTTTAGCTCAAAATAAGTACAATGTAATAATTTAAAAAAATTGCCCCCAAAGGTGTACATAGTCTTTAACCGCATCCCGAACGCAGGGCTGCGTCCTGCAGGCGGCCGGGATGTTCCTCCTTGACGCGTCGGCGTGTCATCTCGCGAGAGATGATTAATCGCTGGCAGGCTGTAGATGTAAAATAAAAAGCATCAAACATGTATATCAGACTCTGTTTTGTTAACAGCGTCTGATATAGCTGCTACCTGGTCCTCTGGTGGTCCCATTTGCTGGGATCGACCACCAGAGGACCAGGGTAGCTCTGTAAAGTAGCACCACACTACACCCCCCCCCCCACCTGTCACTTATTAACCCCTTATTAACCCATGATCACCCCATATAGACTCCCTGATCACCCCCCTGCCATTGATCACCCCCCTGTATGGCTCCATTCAGACGTCCATATGTGTTTTGCGGATCCACAGATCCGCAAAACACGGACACCGGCAATGTGCTTTCTGCATTTTGCAGATCCGCACATTGGCAGAACTATATAGAAAATGCCTTTTCTTATAAATTTCCGCTAACTTGTGCCAAAAAAAAAAAAAATTCTGTGAACTCGCCATGCCCCTCACGGAATACCTTGGGGTATCTTCTTTCCAAAATGGGGTCACATGTGGGGTATTTATACTGCCCTGGCATTTTAGGGGCCCTAAAGTGTGAGAATCCAAATGCGTAAAAATGCCCTGTGAAATCCTAAAGGAATTTGGGCCCCTTTGCGCATCTTGGCTGCAAAAAAGTGTCACTCATGTGGTATCGCTGTACTCAGGAGAAGTAGGGCAATGTGTTTTGGGGTGTATTTTTACATATACCCATGCTGGGTGTGAGAAATATCTCTGTAAATGACAACTTTTAAATAAAATTTATACAAAGTTGTCAGTTTACAGAGATATTTCTCTCACCCAGCATGGGTATATGTAAAAATACACCCCAAAACACATTGCCCTACTTCTTCTGAGTACACCGATACCACATGTGTGCCACTTTTTAGCAGCCTAGGTGTGTAAAGGGGCGTAAAGTCCAACAAGTACCTTTAGGCTTTACAGGGCTGCTCACAATTTAGCCCCGCCCAAAATGCCAAAACATGTCATTTTTGATTAATAGCAAAAAAAGTAAAAATGTCAGCAGCAATGAAATACCACCAAATGAAAGCTCTATTAGTGAGAAGAAAAGGAGATAAAATTCATTTGGGTGGTAAGTTGTATGACGGAGCAATAAACGGTGAAAGTAGTGTAGTGCAGAATTGTAAAAAGTGGCCTGGTTATTAAGGGGGTTTAAAGGGTTTCTGTCACCAACTTTTGACATTATAAGCTGTCTGACATTAGCTATGTGCTAATGTCAGACCAGCTTGATAATGTCTTTTTTATAAAAATCCGCTGTATATATAGTCTGAAAAACTTACTTTTATATTATGTAAATTAGCCTCTAGGAGCAGGGGGGGCGTTGCCCTGCTCCTAGCGGCTCCGTCCGGCAACCTGCTGGCACGCCCCTTCACACTTTGATTGACAGTGCAGGGCAGCGATCCTCCTGCACTGTCTCGTTCTGAAATCGCGCGCCCGCGCCGCGCTCTGTATTCGGCGCAGGCGCGGTGAGCAGAGGACGCTGGTGCCTGCTGTCCTCTGCTCACCGCGCCTGCGCGAATACAAGCGGCGCGCGCGATTTCAAGCAGGCAGTGCAGGAGGATCGCTGCCTCCACTGTCAATCAAGTGAAGCGTGCCAGCTGGGACGAGCCGCTTGAGCAGGCAGCCCTGCAGAGGCAATTTAATATAAAAAGTAAGTTTTTCAGACTATATATACAGCGGATTTTTATAAAAAAGACATTATCAAGCTGGTCTGACATTAGCACATAGCTAATGTCAGACAGCTTATAATGTCAAAAGTTGGTGACAGAAACCCTTTAAGCTAGGGGGGCTGATGTGGTTAAGCAGCACTTTAATCTGGCTTTATTAGTACCTACACACATTGCGGATTCTGAGCGTTTTCTACGCAGATTCACATGCGGAAAAAAACACAACATTATACAGTTCCAGGAATGTTTGCGGTTTTAACTGCAGATTTCAGTCTCTTAAAATGAAATTATAAACCGCATCAAGTCCACACGAAAAAATGAAATTATAAATTGCAGTTTTTGGTGTGGTTTGGATGCAGAAATGCACAGAAATCCACACAGAAATTCATGAGGATCTTCCGTGCATTCACCTGCACCCATGTGCAGGTAGCCTATTGAGGCAGTCAGGCCTAGGAGCTGACAACCCTTATGGCCCTATTTAAAAAAAAAAGACACTCACCATTCCCGATGGTTGCAGACATTGCAGGACCGGGAAGTTGGTTGGTCCCGTGATCACAGGCCTTAGTGGTTTTCCTAACAAAAAATATTGCCCAAGTTAAACCATACCCAAGGGGGTGTGGTTGTGGGGATGTGGCTTAACACAGGGTGTTAAGTCGCTATGTCATAATGTGGCTCCCAGTATTAATAGTGCCCCCATTAGTGCCCCACAGTAATATAAATGCCTCCATTAGCGCCCCCCAGAATGAATAATACCCCCCATTAGTGCCCCCCAGAATTGATAATGCCCCCATTAGTGCCCCCGGTAATAGTAATGCCTCCATTAGTCCCCTCAGAATTAATAATGCCCCCCAGAATTAATATTGCCCCTATTTGTGACTCCAGTAATAGTAATGCCTCTATTAGTGCCCCCCAGAATTAATAATGGCCCCATTAGCACTCCCCATAATTAATAGTGCCCCCAGTAATATAATGCCCCCATTAGTGCCCCAAATAATATAAATGC
Organism: Bufotes viridis; assembly: GCA_033119425.1. Lineage (NCBI taxonomy): Eukaryota > Metazoa > Chordata > Amphibia > Anura > Bufonidae > Bufotes > Bufotes viridis. The sequence continues at coordinate 42,572,984 of CM065592.1, read as the reverse complement.
TCCAATTAGTGCCTCCCAGAATTAATAATGTCTCCATTAGTGCCCCCAATAATATAAATGCCCCCAGAAGTGCCCCCCAGTAATAATAATGCCCTCATTAGTGCCCCCCCCGTAATAGTAGTGCCTCCCAGCAATAGTAATGACCCATTATTGCCCCACAGTAATAATAATGCTCCCATTAGTGCCCCCCAGTAATAGGAATGCCCCCATTGGTGCCCCCCATTAATAGTAACGCCCCCATAAGTGCCCCCCAGTAATAGTAATGCCCCATTAGTGCCCCCAGTAATAGTAATGCCCCCATTAGTGCCCCCCAGTAATAGTAATGCCCCATTCTTTTCTCTGTGCGAACAAAAAAAAATTGATTAATTTTCCAATTTGCAAAGCAACATTTCAGAGCCTTCATTGTGAATCATGTGCGACACTATATTCTCTTCTTTTTTTTATAAACATTTTTATTTTAATCATCTCAAAAGACACAATTCATGAAGCAAAATTACAAAAAGAACCTCCCCATTCCTCCCACACCCCCTAACCCACCCCCCAATCCTGCAGGGAAGAAAAAAAAATAAAAAATTCCTCAACCATCCCAATACCTCTAAATATTGCCCCATTTTACGTAGGACCTTCTTTGTGTGTGCATAGTCCTCTCATAGATTTTCACCTTATCCACTAAACATAACCAATTGTTGCAGTCTGGAGCAGAGGGGGAAAACCATTCTCTGGCTACAAGAAGCCTTGACTTTAGTCAACAGTCGGCCCTTCATGGGCTGGCAATTAACCTCTGATAGGTCCCCTAAAACCCATACCTTAGGAGATAAAGGAATATCTATATTGAGTCTCCGAGCCAAGGTTGTTTGAATCCTGACTTAAATTCTCCCTATATTCTCCCAGTCCGCGAAACCTGACTTAAATTCTCCCTATATTCTCCCAGTCCGGGGGACCCACCTCTGACAATAAAACAGACCAGGATCTCTGTCCTGGAGAAAAACATTCCGAAAAAAAACTTTTCATCAAATGTCTATAACAGGGGTAGGCAACCTTTGGCTCCCAGCTGTTGTGAAACTACAACTCCCAGCATGCATAGTTGCTCTGCTCTTCTAAGAACATACTTAGAAATGAATGGAGCATGCTGGGAATTGTAGTTTCACAACAGCTGGGAGCCAAAGGTTGCTGATGCCTGGTCTATAACAATGTGATAATTTAACTTTCTTACATACCACCTTTCTTACAAATCAAATTGTGCAAAAATTCCGGAGTATCTACCTCAAGTGAATAGCTATCGGCAGTATTAAAAAGTGCTGACCTCAATTGAAAATACGCATACCAAGCCACCTCACCTATGTTTAAGTTTTGTTTTAGCTCCATAAGAGACAGGATTTGCCCATCTTTAACCACCTGATTCAGATATTGAATATTTCTCGTCCTCCAATATTGCCAACAGTTTAGATCATCTAAATTCAGAAGCTTTGAGTTATGCCATAATGGGGTACAAATAAGTGATGCCTTGACTTTAAACCAGCTCTTTATAACCAGCCATGCCTTTGTAGCCATTCTGCAGAAAGGTTTATATCCAATCTGTGTATGAGGTAAATAGTCGGACTCCAATACTGTAAATAGATCTGAGAAGCCTGAGTCTTTCACCAGTTTTCTACAGAGTTGGCTATTTTCCCAGTCATTAAAGAAGCAAAGTTGAGAGGCCATAAAATAACCCCTAAAATAGGGGAAGTTAAGGCCTCCCCTGTTATAGGGCATGGAAAAATACAGCGCCTTTAGTCTCACCCGCTTCCTCCCCCATAGTAAATCATTAATCATCCGTTCTATCAACCTAAAATACTTATCCTCAATCCAAATAGGCGAATTACGAAGAACATAAAGAACCTGGGGCAGCACAACCATTTTTATTAATGAAATTCTGTCCCCTCTTGCGGGCAGAATTTTTTGCCATATCTTAATTTTTGATCTCACCTTTGACAATAGCGGAATCAGATTAAGTTGGAGATAGTTTTGGATTTTGGCAGAAGCTATTATCCCCAGATATTTTATTGAATCGGAAATCGATATCTGATTAGCGACATTTTCCACAGATCCTCGCAATTTGTCTACAGGGAGAACAGTCTTCCCCCAATTAACCTCCAGGCCAGAAGGATAAGAAAATAGGCTGACCAATTCCATTATTGGAGGGAGTGTTTTTTCTGTTTGGTGAATAAAAAACAAGATATCATCTGCATAAAGGGATATACGGTACTGTTTTTCCATTACACCAAAGCCAGCCACTCTCGAGTCTTGCCTTATACTAGCTGCAAGAGGTTTAATATAGATATTAAATAAAAGAGGGGAAAGAGGACATCCTTGACGAGTACCTCTGCCCAACACAAAACTCTCTGTCAGCATATCATTAATCCTAATTCTGGCCACTGGACATTTATATAACAACTGAACCATCCCCATGAATTTAGGGCCAAAACCCATTCTTTTCATCACCTCCCAGAGAAACGTCCACTCGACCCTGTCAAACGCCTTAGTAGCATCCAGTGACAGGACCGAGCAGGCGCCGCCACCGGGAGACTGAATGTTAGTGAAGAACCTATGCAGGTTATGATGGGTACCCCTTTTTGACATAAAGCCATTTTGATCTGGATGAATCAGAGAGGACATTACCTGAGAAAGCCTCTTAGCCAGAACCTTTGATAACAACTTAACGTCCGTATTTAATAGGGAAATTGGTCTATATGAGCTCAGGTCCGCCAGGTCTTTATCTTTTTTAGGGATTAAAACTATCACGGCTTCCATCATAGACTGTGGCAGTGCCCCTTCCTGCAATGCTTGAGAAAACACTTCCAGTAAATGAGGGAGGATGACATCACTATACTTACGATAAAATTCATATGGAAAACCATCCGACCCTGGCGATGAGTTCCCGGAGATAGACCTCAAAGCCTCTTGGATCTCCACAAGAGACAACTCTCCTTCCAGAGATTCTTTTTGGGCTTCTGTTAGCATCGGAAGAGAAATTCTCTCCAGGAACCGTCTCGCCAGGTCAGTCGGCAGACCAGGAGAAGCTCTATATATCTGGGAAAAATATTGCAGAAAAGTGTCTCTAATTCCCTCTGGGTCTGATATTATTACCCCATCTGTATTACGAACTAGAGTAATAGCTTTCTTTTTTTGGTCCTGTTGTGAAATTATTTTAGCTAGAAGCTTACCAGGATGTCCGGATTCTGAGAAATACTTCTGTCCCTTAAAAAATAACCTATGATTTGCTTTCTCAATTACATATTCCTTCAGAGAACAGCTAGCCTTCTGCATCTCTTCTTTGTTATATTCAGTAGATTGATTAATAAATCGCTCCGTTGTGGAAGCCACGGTATTAGTCAAGTCCTCCTCCCTTTTCTTAAATGATCTCCTCACAGCAGTAATATCACTAATGAGAACCCCTCTCAGATATGCTTTCAGAGTGTCCCAGACAACATTAATATTAGCAGAGGGGAGATTCACCTCCCAAAAGGAAGATACATATAATTTAATAGACTGGTAATTATCCATAATAGTAAGCCAATATGGGTTCATTTTAAACCCGAATCCCCTATTGTCTTTATTCTCCCCAATGCGAACCTCAATTGAAACAGGTGAGTGGTCTGAGACTGTTCTTACTCCGTATCGTATCTTTTTAATATTATTCAAGTTATTCTCACTAGTAAGCGCCAAATCGATCCTAGACATTGCTCTGCCTCCTCTGCTAACACAGGAGTATACTCTCTTTTCTCCGCCAAGATGTTCCCATATATCCACCAATCCAACTTCCGTACAGAACTGAGGCAGTGGAGAATTACAGATGTTCCTTCCCCGATCTGCATCTAAAGTCAGTCTGTCCTTTTTAGGATCCATAACCGCGTTGAAGTCTCCCATCAGAACAAGCCGGCATTCTGGTTTCTTTTCCAAAAAACGCAATAGTTGGGTAAGTGGATACATGGAAAATGGCGGAGGTATATAACAAAAGGCGAGAATGTAACTGCATCCATAGAGCCTCCCATACAAAAAAATAAATCTGCCCTGGTTATCTATATGAGATTCTATTAATGAAAAGTCTATGGAGTTATGAATCAGAACAGATACACCCCTAGAGGCGCCACTAAAAGTAGAATGGTAGGATTGGGAATGCCATCCCGTCATCAGACGGGACACGGTCCCTTCAGTGAGATGGGTTTCCACTATACAAATAATTGCGGGAAGGTGTCTTTTTACTGCATCCATGATAGCTTGCCTCTTAACCCTTTCCCCAAGACCTCTAACATTCCAAGAGACGATTCTAACAGACATCAATCAAATAAGAAAGGAGGAGAGAAAAAAAAAAAAAAAACCCTTCCCTGCAGATTGAATTCCCTCCCCAATTCCCTCGCCCCCCCCCCCCTTTGGTCCGCCCGATCTAGTCAGCGAACCTCTACCTTCCGGCCATTCTCCCCCCCGCTAGTCCCTTCCCCCCTCCATCCCCTCCATCGCTTCATTAAAAAAAATTCAAATGCCCAATTGTTCCATCCAATCCAGCGCAAGTTGCGGTTTCTATATTCTCTTCTAGAAGCAAATATATATTTATATGCATACAATGGCTCCTTTCAGATTGTGAGTTCGGTCATCTTCTGACCATAGAGACACAGAGGCATAACTTGAAGATCCTGGGCCCCGATGCAATGTAATAGTCCACCAGCACACCCATCTATCTTGTGACTTTTGTAATACTTCTTCTGATGTGACGTTCGGATGAGGCAGCAGGGCCTTTTGGCCATTTAGACACCAGGGCAGGGGTACAACGGCTATCTCTGAAACCCATATAGCTTTTCTCCTGCAAAAACAGGTTGCCATTAGCTCCCCCCAATTTTCTGACTACCCCCTGCATTGAATAAAATTTGAACAACATTATTTGAAACTGAATTTATTAGGTCTTTCATACCGCAATTCAACCAAGGAGGCAAATAACCTTTTTTTTTAAAAAAAAAAAAAAAGATAATGAATGCCTACAAAGGGATTCTACAAGCCTTGTCTATACCAGAAGGTCTCAATTTCCTGCAAGGTCTTGAAAAAAAATCCAAAAACAAGTAATAAAACAAGATATTGACCACTCTGATGGAATCGCAGAATACTCTAGAAATAATACTCTAGCAATAGATGTAAAGAGTAGCACTGAATCATATATATTTATATATTATACAATTTACTTTGATATAATACATTTTATAAATCACCTTTAAAGAAGTGAACTTACATTACAAAAATACTTTATATAGGATAGCAGGTATTGCCTTCAATCTAGGATGGAAATTATGGGAGGTGGGTCTTGGAATCATTGTCTTTAATTTTAATATGACTAAAAACAAATTGAAGATTGAGAATTATCATTGGATTATGGCCATACTTCTAGATAGGTATAGCGGTGGTGTATCTGGAAGCTGAGATAATGATGTCATCATGGTCAGACAGGAGGAGGTCCATCCTAAGGCAACCAAAGAGAGTAGTTTGTGAAAGAGAATACTATAATTGGTGGCATTTTCTTGGCTGTTAGGACTTGGAGAGCCTCTTTGCTACATCGGCATAGGCCAGCTCTGTCTCTTTGTCCGCGGCGCATGTATTGGTGAATTCATCTCTGGCATAGGCGTTCTTAAGATACCTCCACACCCCCGTCATCTCTGCTGGGATTTCATAGTTGCGATACTTCTTGGCCACGATCTGGAAAGACATGAACATGAGCATCACATTTTAGTCTACAAAACTCTCCAGATTGCTGCCCCTTTCTATATTTCATCTCAAACCATCGAACTGACCAACCTCATACAGAAGCTGACCTACCACGCACATCCACTCTTATTACATTTTCTCAGTCCCATCTCCAGAACTTCTCTCTTGCTGCACCCTTTTTGTGCAACTTATTGCTTTGGACCATTTGGGGAATATTTGGAGAGTGGCCTGAAAATTCCTTTCTTCAAGGAGGCCTATGTCACATAAACCAAATCCCATGGCCTAGTCACCATCTGGTCTGTTCACAGAAACCTCTCTGCTCCTCTCTGCTGTCCACAACTCTGCATAGTACATTTTCGTTGGCTCTGATACTGGTTGGGTGACTAGTACTACTGTATTTTCTTCAACCTAATTCTCACTTATAGTCCATCATCATCACAAGGTAACAAAGCAGGGGAAGACTATCTGGTGACTTTTCATCATGGAATACTACTGCGCGATAGTTGCACTAGGACTCTCTTAGTACTTTCCTCGAAGAGTCTCTCAACATTTAAGGTGCTCATACACCTTCAATAAATGTCAGCCAAATGCTAGTTCGACCGAAAGCTATCTCTGCCAAGTATCTTCTACACATACATAATTGATTTAGGTGCGCAGTCATGTGTTTTCAATGGAGAGGGGAGTAAGCCGATGCCGGATACCTTGTTCTCGCAGGAGAACAATGAATGAGCATTGAAATTCAATGTGCCCGAACCTTGCCCAGACCTCTTTTGTCTGGGGAACAGTTGGGAGGTTCCATGAACATTAGATTGTCGGCCAGTCCCGCTGAAAATCGTCAATAGTATAATGTGTATGGGAGCCTTTAGAGCCATCTCTTCCTGTTTTTTATCTATCACCAGATATAAGACATAGCCTAGTATTAGCACAAAGATTTTTTCTGGGAAATTGATTTTAAGGGTCTATCTTCAGGACAGGTCATCATTATCTGATTAGTGGGAGTCTAACACCCAACACCTCCCATTGATCAGCTGCTTAAAGAGGCCATGGTGCTCTGTTGAGGACTGTGGTCTCCTGACCACTTACCAAGCACAGCGCTGTCCATTGTATAGTGGCTGTGCTTGGTATTGCAGCTCAGCCCCATTCACTTGAATGGGACTCAGCTGCAAATAAGCCATTGGACTCCATGTGGCATCTTAAAGCAGCTGGTTGGTGGGGGTGTTGGGTGAAGGACCATCACTGATCAGATACCGAGGATAAATCTTGTGGATAGGCCATTAATATCAAACTCCTGAAAAACCTTTTTAAAGGGATGCCAGGGATCGGAGGGATCTGGTGCTCACTCGGAGAGATATATTAAAGTCTTTATGGCATTTTTTAAACATAAATTCATTAAACAATAAGGTGACTGGGTTGAATACCATCTTGACACAGCCCCTGCATGGACTCCTGTGTGTTCTCCAGAGTCAAGTTGATATTGTGGGGAGAACTACACAAAAAAGTGTTATTTTTCCCTACAGTGCAGAGACCTAGAAAATCAATGAGAATCCGCTGACTTCAGTGGATGCCGAGGGTGGTCCACAGCTAAGTACCAAGTCAGACAATCCCTTTAATAAAGTTCCTCTTGTACTCCATGTGCACTTGCTTTTTCTATTTTTACACATATTGCGGAATACTCCAGAGATTCACATTTCCTAAATGTATCCAGGTCAACTGTATTTAGAAAAATAAAAATGGGGGGTGAACATAGGACTGGCCTGGGTGGTCTTCACCAGAATAAACACTTAAACATGTCACAAATCATATTTATTATTTGGCAAAGAAAGTAGAAATGCTGGAATAAATGAAGTGTTTAATAATCTGCCCCGTACCGCCGGCGAAAGCAAACATAGTTAACGCTTTGAGGTGAAGAGCCTGGAACCTGAGCTTACTTTCCACCCTCATTAATTTGTCTAAAGTTCCTCCGTTCTATATTATTTAGCACTCTCTCAACTGGAGGTTGTAGTATAACCTGCAACTTGACAACTCTGCTACATCTGTAGTTACGCCCCCCCATATTTACATAGTGTGGTTTGCTGGGGTTACAGATGGGACTTCTAGGATACTGGGTTGAAGGATGATTCTTATTGAAGAGATACATGTGGCAAATGGGGACTGACTCACAGGCAATGCCTTGTGGGAAAGAGGATGCAAATTAACTCTCTTCTCGAAGGAAGAATACTATCTCATATCTGCCAAACCAAAGATCTTCAAAATGAATGACAAAGAGACACCCTTCGGATACTAAAATATATTGAGAGTCGCAGCCTTGTTTGGTTCCACTATGTGTTGATTCTTAACCCCTTAGTGACCAGCCTTTTTTCATCGTCGTGTTCCAAGAGCTATCACTTTTTTAGTTTTCCTTCTACATAGCTTTATGAGGGCTGTTTTTTGGTGAGACAAGTTGCAGATTTTAATGGCGCAATTTTGGGGTACACATAACTTTCTGATTAGCTTTTATTAACTCTTTCTGGGAGGGAGATGGGAAAAACATCAATACTGCGTTTTTACGTTATAAATTTTACTGCGTCAATTTTTCGGTATAAATAACATAATATATTTATTCTCTGAGTCAGTACGATTACAGTGATACCAAATACATATAGTTTTTTTTACGTTTTACAACTTTTTTGCAATAAAAAAGAAAAAATTTTTTGCATTGCCGCTTCCCAAGACCCATAACTTTTTTATTTTTCTTTCTGTGGAATTGTGTGAGGGCTTGATTTTTGCGGGACGACTTGTATTTTTCATTAGTATTATTTTGGAGTAAATGACGATCGCTTGTTATTATGTTTTTTTCAGTGGCAACTAAGAATAAATTAGCAATTCTGTCTTTTTTTGCAATTTTTTTTTTTACGGCGTTCACCGTAGGGGATAATTTACATGCAATTTATGTAGTACAGGTCGTTACAGATGCGGCAATACCTAACATATGGGGGAGATTTTTTTTTTTTGCTATTTTTTTCATTGAAAAGCGTATTTTCAATGGAAAAAAATGAGTAATTTTTTAATAGGATTTTTTTATGGGTTTGTGGGTTTTTTTTCCTTTTTTTTACCACTTAATAGTCCCACAAGGGGACTATAACATACAGCTTTTTGATTGATTTTAAAATGCAATGCACTATCCCTATAGAGCATTGCATTTTAATGTCAGTGCTATACTGACATTCACCAGCAGGCTGCGCGAGAGTGGAGCGCCAGGAAATTACTCAAGGCTGGTCTGGGGCCTACATCAGACCCCTGCCAGCCTTCACACACATCAGTACCCCGCAAGTGCATTTGAGGGGTGCCGATGGGAGACAGAGGGAGTCCGCTCCTTCTGTCAGCACTTTACATGCGGTGGGTGCCATTACCCGCAGCATGTGAAGTGTTAAACACCCCGAATCGGCACTCCTGCCGGTCCGGGCGGTTAGAGCAGGGCTGTAGCTCTTATGTGAGAGCCGGTCCCCTGCTCCCCTCTGCAAGGGGGACCCGTGCAGCTCCTAGACTGGGCAGCTGTAAAAAAAAGTGGCGGCCACGCCTAAGTACCCTTAGTGACCATCATATAAAGGCGTATGGGTGGTCACTAAGGGGTTAAAGGATTTTTTTTCGGGTTCCTTAAATTTAGGACCTATCTTTAGATTAGGTCATCAGTATCTGGATGGTAAAGGTTTTTCACTTGAATGGGAGCTGAGCTGCAGTAATCCAGCACATCCACTACATTGTCAACGGAGCTGTGCTCTGGCTCCGTTCAAAGTGGTAGCTCTGGCGCCAGTGCCCATTGCTTGGATATTGATGACCTATCCTGAGAATGGGTGATGAATTCTGGGAGCCCAGTAAACCCTTTTAATAGACTTTTCTAAAGTTTCCCGCTAATACTATGACTAGCTTCCATGGTGTTTTGCTAAGCCCAAAGATAAGACCTCCAGTATCTTGGCACAGTTCTACCTTGACCACATGAAGCTTGGGTAGAAGATTGCAGTCAGCAAGTGTGAATTCTTCTCCATCCAGGAATTTCCTTCGAGAAACCTTTTCTTCCTCTCGGCTGTTTGCGTCAATCTCTTCGGTGAGGGGTGTGTTGAGATAATCATCCAGCTTCTTCAGTGCTTTCGTCAATCCTTTCTCTAGAGCTATAAGAACATACACAAAGAAGATCCAAATGTCACTCGAACTCTAAAGACAATTATATCGACACCACATGGTAGGAAACAAAAAAATATGGGCCTCGAGCTGGATAGCTTTATCTGCTGCCAGACACAGGGAGAGTTACTTATCAAAATATGCCAGAATTGTAGACACTTTCAGTGGCTTTTTATTGTTTGTCCGACAAGGGGAGTGGCTTATCAAGAAGAGGTGTGGTATCTCAGAATGGGGGTGTGGCTTAAATTTACCATGTGTTCCAATTTCAGCTCCATGCTTCTAGAATAAGTTAACCAATTAATAAGCGGTGTAAATTTAGACTTGACAGTATTTATCATCCTGCATGAGAAATCTGGCATAGTTTAAGGCTGTCTAGTCTGAGTGGCGAATGTATCAAAGGTCTATGCCAGGTTTCTGGGGTTAAAAAAAAAATCACTAATTTTGGCCGCAAGTCTCATTTTGCTCCAAAATGTGTGGCTTTCTGCTGTTTTATGCCACCACATTTGAAAAACAGGTGGGAAAAAAGGTGTGTTTTTTTTAAAAAAAGTTGAAAAAAAAATCTGAATCACTCCAGTAAGGAAATTAAGAAGCATTTCTAGACAAAAGTGTTTATAGATCCTCCAAATTTATTAAACAACATGCAAAACTTGAGTATATATGGAGAAGGACGGGCACTCCAGCTCTGGATCAAACTGGAAAAAATGCATTTACACTCTTTGAATTCGTACAGTGTACACAAAAAAACTTTTTTTAGAATAGCGGGTGAAAGGTGCAGAAGCAAATGAGACGACCGTAGGTTATAGTCCGTCCATTTGCCCGTCTATCAATCCTCTGTATCGAGATGTACACATATATAAATAATCCTTATAGTATAATTCCAACACTAAGCACCTAAGAATTAATGTTATAATATATATGACCTGTTAATTACTAATAGACATCCAATATATAAAAATATATAGATATATCAGCAATTAATATCTAATATTTCATTCCCCCCAAAAAAAATAGCCATAGCACAGAAAAATTAATTAATTAATAACTGTATCAGTCCATCCAGAGAGTAAATATTAATAATGGTTAATATATTTCATTGTCCCATCCAGGAGGATTAATAGTTAACTGTAAAATGTCATGACATCAATATTTCATCCAAAAATCCAGCATTCCATCCAGGAAAAATGTTAATAGTACCTGTAGAATCCACTTATAAATATGTGCCGCTTCTATAGTGCATCTGTCTTTATATAATCAGCAGAGTTGGTGTTTTATTCAACAGCAAAAAAATATCAGTCTGCGATATTTTATCTAAACACCGAGAGATGAAAACAAGCGTTCGTACCGATTCATATATCCTGCATAGAATAGCACACTGCGATAAACATGCAAAACTTGATAAATTTGGCACAACTTTCAACAAGAAAAACTGACTTTAAAAATCCCACTCACTGCCTTAAAGGAGTAAGGTAAAATAGAATGCTATATATATGAAAGGTATAAGAAAAAGTGGGCTAGGCTTCAAGAGCATACAGAGTTCAAACCCCAGCCGCATACATTAATGTGGCATGTGTCCTGACCAACATAAAGGGGTTTTCCGGGAATTAGGAAATTGAAAATACTTAAATACTACTTTATTATAAATATATTCTCAAATAACTTTCATTAGTTATAATGGCTCGTTTTGTCTGGGGAGCAATCATCAGGGGAAACAAAATGGCCGCTGTGCCATCAGTTCACACAAAACCTGTCCTGATTACACATGAGGACAAGTTACTTTACAACCCTGAGGTAAAGAGCTGCCTCATCCTCCTCCTCCTTTCTACTTGTCAGGGATTATGATACTGAATACAGATGATAAGAACTTTAGCTGAATCTCTGGGGAATTTAGTTCATGAGGAGACATGAAGTACAGAGAGGATGGACAGGACAGGCTGTGGTAATGTGGGGCTGTGGTTATGGAGACTGTAAACAAGTGCTGCTGCTCATTATCCACACCTCAACCTCCTCTCCTGTCTCCTCATCATCTCCATTCCCACAGAGATTTACCTGTATTCGGGATCATGATTCCTGACAAGCAGACCAGAGAGGAGGATGAGGCAGCACTATGGCTCATTGTGGTGAAGTAACTTGTCCTCCTGTGTGATTAAGACAGATTTTCTGTGTACTGACAGGACGGTGGCCATTTTATTTCTCCTAATGATTGCTCCCTAGACAAAACAAGCCATTTTAAGTAATGAAAGGTATTTGTGAATATATTTATTATAAAATAATATTTAAGTATTTTCATTTTTTAAATTCCTGGAGAACCCCTTTAATTATCACCGCAGTGCGTGGAGATATTGGCGCTTGGCTTGCATGGCGTACCACCAATAATAGTTGTTATATCTGTGAATATAAAGGACAGGACTCCTGCATAACGGAAACTGGTAAGATCCGTTACGCTGCCCGTAGACTTCTATTATGACGGAATGCAAAATGGAATGCCACTTAAAGTCTTCCGTGGTGCATTCTGTCATAGCATTCCGTTATATAGTCTGTGGCAACAGAATCCATAATGGAATTGCTACAGAACCTGAACTCCAAACCCAAACTTGAAAACTTAAAGTTTGCTCTTCCCTATCTGTGAACTGCGCCTGCTGCTGCCCCACTACTCTAGCCAAGAACAGGAACCAGGTCTCTCACCCAACTGCTGTCATAGATCTAGCTGGCTAGACCTGCTGTCCCTCCTCTGTCTGGCCATCAGTAATCCAGTGTGTTCTCTTCTCGACCAGGCCTTTTCTGTCTGCCAGTAGGGAGAGCATGTGTGCACTTCCCGTCTCTTAAAGGGCCAGTGTGCACATGTCCTAATCTTCCCCAATTTATGGCTGGCCATCTCAAGGTACTTAAAGTACTTTCCCCTAGGGGAGGGTGACTGGTGCAAAGGTGTTCTGTTAATCTGCTTGTGTAACGACCTCTGCCCAATTCCTGACCTTCTGCTGCCTAACCCGAACTGTGCCTGATTACTGTATTAACCCCTTGCTGCCTGCTCTGACCTCGGACTTGTTCCACAGATTCACAAAAACTCTGCCTGGCCTGACCTTGGCTTACTACTGACTACAAGTTTGCCTGATCTCTTTGTCTCTGACCCCTAAGGTTAAGCTGTCAACCACAACAGGACTACTCCAGGGAGAGTTCTCAGTAGGGGTGGGTCCATCCTTTTTGATATGGGGCTCCCTGGTAGTTAGGTAAAGGGTCTTCAAGGGTCAGGTAAGAGCAACAACTAGGATCGTACTGGGCACCATCTAAAACATGGCTGACCCTAAGAAATTCATGTTCTGTACTTCCCACCCAATACCCTGACATCTGAATACTATAAAGCCAGAAATTCATGCATAGAGTTCATTTGAGGGAGTCATTCCAATGCGCAGCGTAACCAGGGATTGTGGGTGATACTGAATATTGTTTATCCTCAGGACAATTATCCCCAGGAAGCTCAGTTTAGACCTAGAATTAAACTAATTTGCATACATTATGTGTGAAGTGCGGTTTGTTCTGTCTGTAGTTGACAATAAAACAGCCATCCCCGTACACTAACCAGACCTCCTCCATTATACGGGTCCCGGCACTTCTCAGCTTGACATAATCATACACCAAATTACAGTTACACTTATAAAGTTACATACAGTCGCCAATGTGTTTGAACAAACAAATCTGACCAGCGACGTAGAGATTTCCAAAGAAGTGACTCTGGTATAAAAAAAAAACGTAGATCTCCATTAGGGCAGTAGAGCAGATTTATTTTGGTCTGAGGTCCAATTGCCCCAGTGATACTACTTAAAGGGCCCACAATAATGTAAGATAGATATCATGCATGAAAAGAGGTGAGATGAAATGCCTATGCTACACCAGTGATGCTACCAGAAGACACTTTCAAACCCACATCTCTGCCCTCTAGACTCCCTAGAGAATACATGTCTTATACTTGTGATGGAGCAGCTAAATAATGTCAGGTGGCTGCCGCCAAGCAACAAGTAGTGCCAACAACTGGTGACTCTGCTCTCTTCACACTCCAAAGGTGACTTTGAGGTGACACTGTAAAACTGAAGAGCCAATAGTACTAAAACAAGCTACTAACATGTCCATCCCAGCACTGCCAATGGGGAAGATGGCTTAGTGTGTCTAGCATAGATGAAAAAAGGACACAACTTTTGGGTGATAAGGTCAGACCTTTATTCTTTCATGGAGATTGTTGTTGTCACTCATATTGAATAGACATTCTAGTAGTACATATTCATAACTGCCTTCAGCCCTTCTAGTCCTCGCTGCAAAGGAGAGGATATGGAGACTGAGCCACAGACCTGGAACTTGGATCCCCATTGAAGAGCTTGAAAATCTCATCTCATGAATATCTCAAAGATATTATAAAGAAATGAATTGGCTGGATATAAGGCTGAGGCTTACCTACAACCTGGTAAGTATAGTGATTTAACATCAATGGAGACACCAAGCAGTTGCTATATGGAGGGGTGGACCAATTTTGACCTTTGTTATGGGGTCCCATGATTTCAGTGAATGCCTCTGGCTGAACCCACCAATTTCAAGAGAACCAACCATCTAATGTGCCCGGACAAAAGATGTGAGTGAGAAAGAAAAATTGGACGTGTTGGATTTCAATATGGAGATATGGGCTGGCACTCAACCGGAAAGGAACCAGTACCAAACTGCGTAGTAGGCATCTGCATAGCATCCTGGTGTCCATGGTGAAGAAGTGGAGGTTGAGTAGATATCAACCAATTCAATCTTCCTATGTCATAAATACTTTTGCATGCTTGATCAACCCTGGTCAATTTTTTGGGACAAAAACATAGATAGCTAATGCAAAAATACTACCAACATGTCTCCGATACTAACAAGTCATGGCTGATATCCACATATGATCATTACCTGTTCATACCATATGTATGTAAAGATACAGGCCATCGTACTATGCTCATGGCACCATCTGAATGAACAGTCGTCCACAACTATCAGACTTCTCTGTTTTGTCTAGGACTCCAGTATCAGCCCCCTACAAGTCATGTAGACTCCCCCCCTCCCCATGGTGCATTATCTGGAGACTGTCCGCAATGAAACATACAAACATAACATGAAAACCCCATTTATCTTCGCCTTATCCGTGAACCGTTTCAGATAGACCCGGGTTTACTTGACGCGTCGTCGCTCACCAGACGTTTATCTAGTAATATTAGTCCATTCAGATGAACAAGAGCGAGGCTTGTACACAATTGTTTAATTTACAGCCTTCCAAAACATGTTGATTAAAGAGACCGTTATTGATGCCAATAATTGCCCGGCGCGAACAATGTATGCACTGTGATTTCACACGTGTGCTCGCAGGGGTTACCTGTAATTATCTATAATTAGGTGTAGCAAAGAATTTTCGAGTTGCGCACATTTTTTTTCAGTCTCTAGGCACAGGCCTGCAATCATCTGTATGCTAATGGATAGATACGCTTACCAATAAGAGCAGACAGGCCGTAAAGCAAACAAAACAGTGCGAGCCACCTCCCAGGCGCACATGGCTAAAACAACACGTATTTCACGTCGGAAAGGGAATACATTTCCTCCCCTTAAAGGGCAACAGGATCTCTGGTTATTTGTATGAAAACGCTGAGAGGAGAATAAAAATATTAAGGGACAGATTCACAATATTTTTAGAGTAGCTATTTTTTTTATTTTTTTCCTACCACTTCAGTAGAATGTGGGATCAAATTTGTTACAGAGGAAAATGTACATAGAATACAATAAAAAAAGATACAAAAATTAATAAAAAATCTAACAAATTTTGGCCTTTTATATTTACAAACCATTAGAAAACGTGGTGTGGTGTTTAACAAGCAGGATATGCTTAACCCATATGCAGTTGTGCATGTATATAGGGGAGCACATCCTGCACTTGTAGTCCGTTGCTAGGGGCAATCAACAGCAAAAAATGCATACAATGGAAGATGCCAGCAACGGACTACAAGTACCACAATAACCATCCTACATAAGGTAACGATTATGTGGATGTGGAGAACAATCAAAAACATAACCATAGCAATGGCAGGTGCACTCTGCGGCAATACTAAACCCTCACACTGATAAAATTGAGAGGATAGTTTGACAAATCCTACTAGGAGGGCATGTCTTAAGCTCGGACACCACGCCAAGGTCTCTCAAGTAGCCCGAGGCCCTACCACTCAACCTACCTGTGCCGTATGGGCGATACCAGGGGCCGTTGGGCATTACGGGAGCCAACGGCCCCTGGTATCGCCCATACGGCACAGGTAGGTTGAGTGGTAGGGCCTTGGGCTACTTGAGAGACCTTGGCGTGGTGTCCGAGCTTAAGACATGTCCTCCTAGTAGGATGTGTCGAACTAACCTCTCAATTTTATCAGTGTGAGGGTTTAGTATTGCCGCAGAGTGCACCTGCCATTGCTATGGTTATGCTTCTATATTTACACCAAATTTTTAGAGCAACATAACTTTCAGTCTAAGCTTTTATTGGAGAGGACAATGTGACCTGTTCGAGAATATTTTTGTGGTACATACATGCACGCTGTTTCTATGACATCTCCCAACATAGATAGTCAAGTAGGGAACTGTAAGCTGGGCTTAGTCTTGGTTTTTACAAATTTGTCCTTGCGTATCTTTCTTCTTAGCTCCCAAAATATCTGGCGTGAAATGACCAGCTTTTTTTTTATATAAAAAAAAAAAAGCAAAAACATGGTTCACGTCATTGTGCCACCAGATGTCTATTTTATATGTGTCTATGTGCGGCCACCCAGTGGTTGTGAACTGAATTGCAGCGTATTAAAAGTTTTGCTAGCATGTCCCGGTATTGCGTTGAATTTATTAAATGAGAAATTGGAGTTCTTAGAAAAATTTGAGTTAAGGTAAGGGTGGAAAGAAGGTATACAAGTGAGGTCTTAGCAAGCTTTGCCTCTGATGCCACCACATGTAAGGCAGCTATCCCATAAGTCAATGTCCGACCGTTTTAACAGGCCTTGAGACATGACTTGGATAATAAATTAGCCAGCACCTCATCTGCAGACAGCTGTTTCTGGGTGATTGCCCCTCATCGGTGCAGAGCAGAGAGTACTGGCTTAACTGGGTGAGAGGCCATCACACCTTCTTCCCAGAATTCCAGAGGAGCATGTATGGCCTATAGGCCTCCTCACACCTATTAAGGCGCTCTCTGTAAGGAGAGATAGTACCCCCTAAAAGGTAAGGGTGGAAACATCTATATATGCTTTTTGTTTCCACAATTGGAATTCTCAAAGTTTGGGTTTGGTGAATCACCAGACACCAGGGATATCTGTACTGAATCACCAGGGACACCTATATTGAATCACTAGACATCAGGGATACCTGTATTGAATCACTACACTTTAGGGATACCTGTAGTGAATCACTAGACATCAGGGATACCTGTATTGAATTACCAGACACCAGGGATATCTGTATTAAATCACCAGACACCAGTAATATCTGTACTGAATCACCAGACACCAGGGACATCTTCTTCTGTACTGAATCACAAGACACCAGAGATATCTGTACTGAATCCCCAGACACCCGGGATACCTATATTGAATCACAAGACACCAGGGATACCTGTATTGAATCACTAGACACCAGGGATACCTGTATTGAATCACTAGACACCAGGGATACCTGTATTGAATCACCAGACATCAGATATCAGGGATACCTGTATTGAATGACCAGACACCAGGGATATCTTTATTAAATCACCAGACACCAGTAATATCTGTACTGAATCACCAGAAAACAGCGACATCTTCTGTACTGAATCACCAGACACCAGGGACATCTTATTCTGTACTGAATCACTAGACACCAGAGATATCTGTACTGAATCCCCAGACACCAGGGATACCTGTATTGAATCAGTAGACACCAGGGATACCTGTATTGAATCAGTAGACACCAGGGATATATTTACTGAATCACTAGACACCAGGGATATCTGTACTGAATCACCAGACACCAGGGATTTTTGTACTGAATCCCCAGACACCAGGGATACCTGTATTAAATCACTAGACACCAGGGATATCTGTACTGAATCACCAGACACCAGGGATATCTGTACTGAATCCCCAGACACTAGGGATATCTTCTGTTCTAAATCACTAGACACCAGGGACATCTTCTGTACTGAATCACCAGACACCAGGGATATCTTCTGTACTGAATCACCAGACACCAGGGATATTTGTATTGAATCACTGGACCCCACAAAACATTTTCCAATTAATCAGTGACAGTGAATAATATTAAATTATACTGCTGAAAATGCATTAAATATTTCTGATGTTAATATTGAATCGATCCTGGTGGATGTGAGTGCAGATGGGACCCTGGCGCCCACTGGAAACCACTGAACCCGTTGAGATAAACCCACAACCCCAAACTGCTGGACAGCTGCACCCTGCACCCATTTTTTTAACTCCAAGCCATGCTTGAACATGAAGTGTAAGTAGCATATGCAATATATTTTTAAGTCAAGTCCTCACATTTGCTATTCATTCTTTGTTACATTTTCCAAAAGCAAAAAAAAAAAAGAAATCTGACATCTCCGACCAAGAGAAACAGAACAGAGACTACATTTGTATATAAACTTGTGCGAGTAATTATATTCCTATTGATATATGTATATACATAGAATTATAGGTGGCATGTACAATAAATCTATGGAACATGGCCGACGTGTATGACACGCGGAGTGATTAATCCCATATGTCCTCTCTTCCTGGGTTATAGGATTGACGAGATGCAGGGTTTAGGTCGCAGCTTACACGGGATTGTGTCTGTTCACACCGCGCCGTCTCTCCGCGCAGGTGTCACACACGGCAATGTTACGGGTTCACATCTGGACAGCAGACGGTATTCTGAGAACCGTCCAGGGCCAGGGTGTATCTATATATTTACAAGAAGGGGAGGGGCCCCTGGGGGTCACTGGCAGCGCATGGCCATTTTGCACCCTGGTGCCGGGCTGCTGACATGATTCTGAGAGTTTCACAGTCAGCAGGAGTCTACAATCTGAAATGTCGGGGGTATGAACTGATCTCAAAAACCCCAAAAATATTGTTAAAGGTTTAATTATGACATTAAAAAAAAGGTCTGCAACTTTCTAATATACTTTGTCTTTCAATTCCTCACCATTTTCCACCATTTTTAAGATCTCTGCTTGCTGTCAGTGAATGGAAACCTTCCTGTTTACAGCCATGGGTAGAGTCCTGCTACTTATTACAAGTGGATACAGTCTAGACCAGGCATCCTCAAACTGCGGCCCTCCAGCTGTTGCAAAACTACAACTCCCAGCATGCCCGAACAGCCTTCAGGTATTAGCCTACAGCAGGGCATTTTGTAGTTTTACAACAGCTGGAGGGCCGCAGTTTGAGGATGCCTGGTCTAGACAATACCCTGTGAGATAAACAGCCTGTACATTGTATCTGCACCAACACATTGTAACAAAGTGTCAGTACAAAGAGTTGTGTTGATGTATTTTGCTCAAAGAGGAATGTCTGGACTGAGTGTAGCAAACCCTCAGCTGTGAGCAGGCAGAAGTAAGCTATAATGTGCAATAGTAAATCTGTTGGTCTTCTGCAGACCGTACCCCTCTCCCCACTTCTCCCAGTTTTGGGTCTCCAGTAGTGATGAGCGAGCATGCTCGGCTAAACTGGTGCTTGACTCGAGCATCGCCAAGCCCGGTTCAGCCGGGTACTCGGCCGAACACTTTGTGTGCTCGAGTACCATTGAGAACAATGGAAGTCCTAAGCATTAAACCACACACCCCCTGCTCAGAAGAGAAGAGGGTGTCTGGTTCCCTAAAAAACTGTTCTTACATGTCTGGGCTCCGTAGCGGCCCCAGTCAGGGCCGTCCGTGAACATGGAGCGTCCCCATCACCATGGGAACGCCTCCGATGTTAGAATGTACTGTCAGATGTGAGATTTCACGATCTCATAACAGGGAATAGTCTGACTCTTGTCATAACACTATTCATCTAATAGAGGGCGCTGTTCATGGCTCATGACTCGTGAAATCTCACATCTGACAGTACATTCTAACCCTGGAGGCGTTCCCATGGTGATGGGGACGCTCCATGGGCACGGACGGGCCCTGACCGGAGCGGCTTCGGAGCCCAGACAGCCTCTTCTCTTCCAATCAGGGGGGCCAGGGGTTCTCCCATTGACTCCTATTGTGCTCGGGTGCTCGGTAGACACACAAGTATCCCGATGTGTTCGGCCAGAGCACCCGAGCACTTTGGTGCTCGCTCAACACTAGTCTCCAGCCCATTTACAGATCTTCGTCTCCATGGTAACAGACTTCATAAATACTCCGTGTAGTCTGATCTCCCAGTCATGTGTCATTTAAAGGGGCGGTCTGCTTTGGACAATCTCTACTTTTTAGAAGGGTTCACTTGACAATAAGCTGTTCACAAAGTTTCTCTGTACTGAAACCCCCCGATAAAATGTGTGGGGAAACCTGGGAGTAAGTGTTAACTCCCCCTGCAGCGCCTCCTCAGGGGAAATAAAGCATTACACAACGCCTCTTGAAATCCTTGGGATCTGTATAATACAGAACGGGTCCTCCAGGGCAAAAGACCATCTTTGTAACCGATCTCCTCTCTGATCAAGAGATTTAGACATTTTAAAAAATGGTTGTGAAGGGGGGCCATCCCTTTAAGCTTTATTTAAAGGGGTTGTCCATATTTATTTGAAGGGGGATATCTACATTTTATAAGCAGTATCTTGATCTGAATACTTTTGCAATTGCATGTAGACATTTAGCATAGCCACAGAGTTATCCAATAAAATGTCTGTATACCGCCACCTGCTGTTTCTTCTCTTCCTTCTTTCTCCATCTACCCCAGTAACATCACTGAGGTGGTCGCACATGCTCCATTTATCCTTTAACTGCCATCCGTCAGATCTACAGTTAGAAGCTGAGATAGTTATAGGGAGAGAGCTGCAGCAGAAAGGATACACCCCTTGAGCTGTGATTGGGAGAGAGCTGCAACAGAAAAGGTACACCGCCACAGCTGTGATAGGGAGAGCTACAGCAGAAAGGATGTGCCCCCTGAGCTGTCATAGGGCGACAGCTGTAGCAGAAAGGATGTGCCCCCTGAGCTGTCATAGGGCGACAGCTGTAGCAGAAAGGATGTGCCCCCTGAGCTGTCATAGGGAGACAGCTGCCGCATAAAGGACACTCCCCCTTGAGCTGTGATAGGGAGAGAGCTGCAACAGAAAGGACAAGTCCCTGAGCTGTTATACGGAGAGAGCTGCAGTGGAAAGGACATGCCTCCTGAGCTGTCATAAGGAGAGAACTGCAGCAGAAAAGATTTGCCCCCTGAGCTGTGATAAGGAGAGAACTGCAGAGAAGGGACACACACCCTGAGCTGTGATAGGGAGAGAACTGCAGCAGAAAGGACACAGCCACTGAGAAAGGACACACCACCTGGACTGCCAGCCTGAAATAAATCTAGCAGGTTTGGAGCAATGAATGAGGTACTGGACTAGTTCCAGCTTTGTTAGATAGAGATTGTCATGTTCTACATGATGTCGGGTTTTCATTTTATACATTAATCACGGCACAACCCCTTTAACTACAACTGAAAGAATCTCCTTCTGCCATCGTAATGATGATGTAAGTCAGTGAGTGGTATAATGCGATGATAAGAGGCAGTCAGCGTCGAGTGTAGACGGGCGCACAGCGAGGGTCCAGATAGAGGCGCGCTCCCCGCTCCTCCGGAGGTCCCCTGAGGTCAATGGGATTTCCATCTGCTATTTTCCACATGTTCTTCTGGACAGATTAGGGTACCAGACCCAGCGTCAGGAACGTGAACCTCTTGCCGGGGAATAGGATTAGCCGCCTGAGCTATATAAACATTGACAAAGCGCCTATCAGAGCGGAGCGCCGCAGCCAGAAATCTGGGAGTGTGCTCCACGTAGAGCCAGAGGAGACACATTCAATCCCGAAATCAAGTCAAAGCCAAGAGAGTGCCAGCCTTCATCCAATCACATCTGGGGCGATAACCTGGGACAGCTGCCCGATTGTAACAAAGCCTGAGACGGTGGCGACCAGGGCCTGGGGGGCTATCACCCTGCATGCCCCCGGCCACGTCTCTACAGCACTATATAATAACATACAGGATGAGGCAGAAATAAAGACGTCTCAAGGTTCTGCTAAGCTCTTTTCAAATGACTTTGTACCTGACAACCACTCTCCATATAGCTGTATACAGGCTCGGACTGGCCCACAGGGGTACAGGGGAATCCCCCGGTGGGCCCCTGGGCGAAGTTGGTCCCTAGTCTCCCACCCCCTGCACAAGTGGCACATAACACAGTAGACTTACTGCACTGCATACATATATTCAATGTACGGCACCTCCACCAGCCAATGTTCATATAAAAAACTTGTTAGATTACTTATTATATTTGAATGTATCCGTACAGTGGGCCCCCAAAATAAATTTTACTGGTGGGCCCTAGGTACCCCAGTCCGACACTGGCTGTATATCTGACAACCTGATCTTAGATTTAGAGGGTATTGTACATGACAAACTCTCGTTAGACGACCTTACATCTCCCATAGTCTTCAAATTACTTTGTATCTGACAACCTTTCTTTAAATACCCCTGTAGCTGACAACTTTTCTTTAGATAGCCTGGAGCCTTTAACCCTTTTTTCAGATGTCCTTGTACCTGATAATAACCCGTCTTCAGAAGCTCTTGGGTCAGATGACCTCTATCATGTATGGGGGGATCTCTCCTTAGATGACCATGTATCTAATGACCTTTCTTCAGATGTCCTCCTATGTGACAAACTCTCATTAGAGATACCTGTGTCTGACAATGATTTTTCATTCATCCTTATATCTGACAACCTCCCTTTAAATGAACTTGTATCTGACAACTCTCTTTAGATGGCATTACATCTGACAACCTCTTTTAAGATGACTTTGTATCTGACAACCCCTCTTCAGATGGCCTTGCGTCTAACAACCTCTCTTTAAATGACCTTGTATCTGACAACCTCCCTTTAAATTACCTTGCATCTGACAACCTCTCTTTAGATGACCTTGTATCTGACAACCTCCTTTTAAATTACCTTGTATCTGACAACCTCTCTTTAGATGACCTTGTATCTGACAACCTCTCTTCACTTGCCCTTGCATCTGACAACCTCTCTTCAGCTGACCTTGTATCTGACAACTTCAACCGAACTTGTATTTGTACTGCTGCTGTTATAGGAGGATTGCCTACCACAATACAATGCAGCAAACTCTCTGCTGTACTAAGTCTACATGGGTTCTAGCAGCTCAATGTTAACTAGAAAATTCACCCTCATCACTGTCAGCAAACAGAGATCTTGAAAACAGTACAGCCACAGCTCCCGGCTGGAAGCAATCCACAACATGACTTTGGACTTTTGGGGAGGCATGCTGGGACTTGTAGTTATGAAGCGCTGCTTACTGTATGCAGACCTACAAGCCTTGTACAGAACAGTGTGTATTACTGGCACTGGTGGATCTCTCCTGCCCTCTAGTGGTTCAAAGTCATACCTGCAGCCAGGTCACCTTCAGGCAAGAGCTTCACAAGAGTGGTGATACTGGTGCCTTCTTATGCCATAGTTAGGGCCCCTCAGGTACCAGTTTCCTTGTAAGAACTTATCTAAAATAGCTCAAGTCAATGCAGCGGATTACAGGAGAAGATATAGTTACTCCGAAATAAAGTCAGAGGCCCCTTGTACAGACATTCCAGGCACGCAGCGGGTTCTGTACCATGTGGGCTGTATAAGCCATGGCTCCATATGCCCCCCCCCTTGCCACCAGTACAGCTGTGTTGCCGTAGGACTAGGATATTGGGTCGGACTGAGATAAATATGACATGGTGACAAATATATACAGCTGGAGTGCCCCTTTAATTATAGTTTGTCTGTTAAAGGGATATTACAATTTTAATTCTGCTGTGAAAATGCCGTCTAACGCTTTGAATTGGCATATAGGTGTTCAGGTCTCAGGATTACTGGGGTGTGACTGCTGGGACCAGGACCCCACCGATCCTAAAACTGAGGGGGTGCAGCGCTCCCAGCGACCCGCAGGACCACAACGCACCCAGTCAAGTATAGGTAAGCAAGTGCTAGGGCTAGAAAGAATCGTAAAGTATAGAAATCTGTAACATAATCTGGACATTGTACTTGCGGATCGGATGCGAACTGAAACTGCGGTTGTGTGCATGAGGCCTTAGGCCTGATTCAGTACTATCATCTGTGTGCTGCCCATGTGCTCAGCAGACTACACATGGACAGCACACCGATCTATGAAGGTTAGTGGTTCAATTCACAGCCAGTCACTGGCCTCAGCAGTACCTCGCCGTGTACTATTGAGGCCAGTGATTGGCTGCAGCGCTCTCCTGACGTATACTGCTTAGGCCAGTGATTGGCTGCAGCACTCTCCTGACGTATACTGCTTAGGCCAGTGATTGGCTGCAGCGTTCTCCTGACGTATACTGCTTAGGCCAGTGATTGGCTGCAGCGCTCTCCTGACGTATACTGTTGAGGTCAGTGATTGGCTGCAGCACTCTTCTGATGTATAGTGCTTGAGGCCAGTGATTGGCTGCAGCGCTCTCCTGTCGTATACTGTTGAGGCCAGTAATTGGCTGCAGCGGTCATATGCCATATACAACTACATCACCGTTGCAGCCAGGTAAACATTGACCAGAGGTGAGGACTGGGGCAGCAGTTTCTTAAGGAGTGGAACAATCTCACAGACCACCATTGTTGATCATCTCTGTCTCTCTAAGGCTACATTCACACGACCGTATGTGTTTTGCAGTCCGCAAATTGCGGATCCGCAAAAAAAAAATTCCATATGGCATCCGGGGTTTTTTTGTGGATCCATTGAAATGAATGATTCTGCATCCTATTCGCAAGAAAAAAAAACGGAACGGACACGGAAACAAAATAAGTTTGTGTAAATCTAGCCTAAAGGTATTCTAAAGATGGGATTCCCCTTTAATTCAGGGTGACCTATGCTTCCTCACTCTCTCAGATTATCTTTGAGCTTTGCAAAAATAGGGAAGCTCTGTATGACTCCAAAAAAAAACAGGATAAAGTCCTGCAAGCACTGCTGACTGTCACCACTAGAGGGAGCTAGCTGCAGATGTATTTATGTAGCCGTCATGGAGCTGAATGTAGTGTATGAGCCAAACCTGAACAGAGTCCAATACCTGTGTACAGGGACGAAACTATAGGGTTGCAGAGGTGGCAGCCGTTACCAGGCCCAGGAGCCTGAAGGGCCCCAAAGACCCCTCTGCCATATAAAAAGGCAACTGTATTCATAGTCGCCAAGAGTCCTGAATTTGCATGGACTGTCCCTAAATTTCAGAGACAGACCCTGCAAATTCGGACTGTCCCAGGCCAAAAATGGGCAGGGCTTACACATAAATGGGTGTCTCTGCTTGGTTAGGGGAATGTCGTAAGTTTGCAGTATTATAGCAAGCACATGGTAGGTGGGGGCCCTGTTACCGATTTTGCACTGGGGCCCAGGATCTTTAAATGACACCTTTAAATTAAAGCCTTTTTTGTCTTAAAGGGGTTGTCCATTTATGACAACTTATCCCCTCTCCACAGGATGGAGTAGTGTCTAAATGGCAAAGATCCGACTGTTAGAGGCCCCACAAAAATGGGCCCTAGGGCTCCCTGTTTGAATGGACCTGCTGCTCTGTGCAAGTCTATAGGACTACAAGCACTCGGCTATCTCCAGCAGCCCCATATAGCAGATAATTTGTCATAATAGGACACCCCCTTTAAGTGTATCAGTGGCCAAGTTGCCAATAGCAACCAGTCGCTGTTCAGCTTCCTAGCCTGCACTGAGGGAATGAAACTCAATCACTGATTGGTTGCTATGAGAAATGAGAGAGCTCCCATCAAGCAGAGCCACTGTCTATAGCAACCAATAAATTCACTACTTTCGTTTTCTATCCGGCATTGCAAAACTGAAATCTGGTTGCTATGGGCAACTGAATGGCTTCCTGTCAGAGCACACGGGGCCTTACACATGTTCTATAAACTCTGACCTCACACATAACTTTCTTTCATTATTCCTCTATTATTTCCTAAAAGACTCATCATAAACAGACGAGACCGTCCCTCCGGCCGCCAACCACCTCACTGACAGACAGAGACTGTTCCTGAGGAAAGGGTGGGGCGCCATGTTTTGGGAAATCAAATTCCCCTAAAGGTTCATGTTCCAGTCTGATAAGTCCTGTCAGTAGAAAACAAGCGATCCTTCTTAAAGCGACACGCACCTCCGCCAAACTGATCGCCCCCAACACGTCCTGAGGAAATATGTCCAAACTGAGTCTTGTTTTTGTCCTCAAAAACTGCACCCAATTTATTAAAAGGGGCACTTACCTGCACTTCTTTGTCCTAAGGTTCCTTTTAGGCTACATGCACACAAAAAACAGACATTTTTTTCACGGCCATCACACGTCTGTTTTAAGACCAATGGCCGTCAGTGAAAAACGGACGTCAAAAAAATAGAACATGTTCTATCTTGTCCGTTTTTCACTCACTGACAGCCCCCATACAATTGAAAGGCATCAGTAAAAAAAAGTCCGTTAAGGCCTCATGCACACGACCGTTTTTTTATGCTGTCCGCAAAAAGGGGTTCCGTTGTTCAGTGATCCGTGTCCGTTTTTGCCTTCCGTTGTGTTTCCGTGTGTCTTCCGTTTTTTTTAGCGGACATGACCCAAAAGATTTTACCAAAAGACAGGCTGACAATTTTTGCCAAGTGCCTGCCAATGGATCCGCAAAAAAACGGACACGGAACACGGATGACACACGGATGGCCATCCGCATTTTTTCACGGTCCCATTGACTTGAATGGGTCCGTGAACCGTTGTTCAGGGACAAGAATAGGACAGGTTATATTTTTTTGATGGACTGGAATCACGGATCACGGACGCGGAGGACAAACAGTGCATTCTCCGAGTTTTCCACGGACCCATTGAAAACCAATGGGTCCGCAGAAAATCACGAAAAACGGAGCAACGGACACGGAATCAAACAACGGTCGTGTGCATGAGGCCTAAAAATGCACATTTTATCCATTTTTAACAGTCGTGTGCATGTAGTCTTAGGCCGAGTTCACATCACCGTTTAGGGTACGTTCACACGACGACATTTGTCACACGACAATAAGTCGCACTATTGTCACGCGACAATTTTTATAATGGAAGTCTATGGTGTTGCATTGCGACATGCGACATGCTGCGACTGCGACGCGACAGTCGCAGAAAAATCTTGCGCGACATTGGTGCGACAAAATGTCGTGCGACATATGTTGCAGTGAAGTTGTGCCCTATTTGTCGCGCGACAGATTGTCGCACGATAAATGTCATCGTGTGAACGTACCCTTAGCTTTCCATTATTCTGATCCATGTTGCATCAGTTGTCATCCATTTTTTATCGGATCCTTTTTTTTTCTTCTTCTAACGGATAAGACGAACTGAAAGCTAAACGGTGATACGAACTCAGTCTTAGGCCTCATTCAGACAGCCATAGTGTTTTGCAGATTCGCAAGTTGCGGATCCGCAGAACACAGATACCAGCTGTTCATGTTTGGCAATTTGCAGACCGCACATGTGTCTGATTGTGGAGAAGAATAGGACATGCTCTATCCTTTCCACGGGGCCGCGGAACAGAACCATGGATGCGGACAGCACACAGTGTACTGTCCGCATTTTTTGCAGCCCCATTGGAATGAATGGGTCCACACCCGTTCCGAAAAATTGCAGAACGGGACCGAACCCGTTCATAAGGCTGTCTGAATGGGCCCTGAGTAGTATACTTACTGACATTCAAAATTCCAAAATCAGAACATTTTAAGGGGTTGTCCAACTTTATATAGTTTTTTACTGTATATACCCCAAGCCAAGCAGAACCTGTCAAGGGAAGCACACTTACTTGCTCCCTGACTTGCGGTTCCGGATTCGTGGGTCCACCACTGTCCTCTCTGTGCTTCGGGGACACGTGATCCCCCCAGGGCATGCCAAGAAGGGACACATCATTGCTGCGGTCAGTCACTGGCTGCGGCGGCAGAAGTGTCCCCGTCCATGCCAGAAGTTGACAGACAGAGACCCAAATGCATTGTATACAGTGGAGGACCCTCGGAGCTATACTGAAGTATATGAAGTTGGACAACTCCTTTAAACCCCGCACTGCAACTGTCTTAAATACTGGGAACACCCCCAAAATGTCCACATTTCAGGGGAGTTTGCATAAACCCTGCGCCTTCTGCAGTCAACTGAAATTGTGATTGTTGGCATATATGGAGTGGGCAAGCATAAGGAGTGGGCAAGGCTAATAAGCGACGTCTCCAATCTGCATACCTCACAACTTTAAAAAACAAAAACAAAAAGAGCGTCAAGTTTTTTCATACTAGGCCACGCCTCAAACACCGCCCAAAACATTATTTTTTAATGCCTCTTTAACCGCTACAGGACCGCCTAACGCAGGGATGCGTCCTGCGGGCGGCCCTGTAGCTCTGTTCCGACGCATCGGCGCGTCATCTCGCGAGCGTTCACAGGGAAGCGCGGCACAGGCTGTAGATGCGAATAAAATCGCATCAAACTGCTATATCAGACGCTGTTTTATGAACAGCGTCTGATATAGCTGCTACCTGGTCCTCTGGTGGTCCCATTTACTGGGATCGACCACCAGAGGACCAGGTAACACAGTAAAGTTGCACCAAACACTACACTAACCCCCCACCCCCTCACCTATTAACCCCATGATCACCCCATCTAGACCCCTGATCACCCCCTGTCATTGATCACACCCCTTGTAAGGCTCCATTCAGGCGTCCATATGTGTTTGCGGATCCGTGGATTCACGGATCCGTGGATTCACGGATCCGCGGATCGATCGCGGATCCGATCCGCAGATCCTCAAAACACGGACACCGGCAATGTGCTTTCCGCATTTTGCAGATCCGCACATTGCCAGAACTATATAGAAAATGCTTTTTCTTGTCGCAGTTGCGGACAAGAATAGGACATATTCTATATTTTTGCAGAACGGAAGTGCAGACCCGGAGCGCGGATCCGTAATTCCGGATCCGAGCGGGACAAAGTCTGTCCCCATAGAAATGAATGGGTCCGCAATTCCGTTCCGCAAACAGAATTGCGGACGTGTGAATGGGGCATAAGGGTCCCTTATCACCGCCAGTTAGTTAGCTACTTGTTAGGTAGCTAGCGCCCAGCCCACCGCACCGCAGTCACTGATTTTGGCAGAGATTTTTCATCCACATTGACCGATGCGAATGAAAAAATCTGTGCCGTTCATTTTTTTTTTTCAGCGCAGAGGCTGAGCGGAAAAAAATCTCATTACCCGTATGCTCAATATACGGAGAATCGCAGAAACTCCTAATGCTGGCCATACGTGTAATGATTGCGGAGACCCTCAAATGCCAGGGCAGTACAAAAACCCCACATGTGACCCCATTTTAGAAAGAAGACACCCCAAGGTATTCCGTGAGGGGTATGGTGAGTTCATGCAAAATTTTATTTTTGTCACAAGTTAGTGGAATATGAGACTGTAAAAAAAAAAAAAAAAAAAAACAATTTCCGCTAACTTGTGCCAAAATTTTTTTCTGTGAACTCGCCATACCCCTCACGGAATACCTTGGGGTGTCTTCTTTCCACAATGGGGTCACATGTGAGTATTTATACTGCCCTGGCATTTTAGGGGTCCTAAAGCGTGAGAATCCAAATGCGTAAAAATGCCCTGTGAAATCCTAAAGGTACTCATTGGTTTTAGGGCCCTTTGCGCATCTTGGCTGCAAAAAGTGTCACACATGTGGTATCGCCGTACTCAGGAGAAGTAGGGCAATGTGTTTTGGGGTGTATTTTACATATACCCATGCTGGGTGTGAGAAATATCGCTGTAAACGACAACTTTTTAAATTTTTTATTCAAAGTTGTCAATTTACAGAGATATTTCTCTCACCCAGCATGGGTATATGTAAAAATACACCTCAAACACATCGCTCTACTTCTCCTGAGTACGGCGATACCACATGAGTGACACTTTTGCAGCCAAGATGCAAAGAGGCTCAAATTCCAACGAGTACCTTTTAGGAGAGCATCTTGGCTGCAAAAAGTGTCACACATGTGGTATCGCCGTACTCAGGAGAAGTAGGGCAATGTGTTTTAGGGTGTATTTTTACATATACCCATGCTGGGTGAGAGAAATATCTCTGTAAATTGACAACTTTGAATAAAAAATGTAAAAAGTTGTCGTTTACAGCGATATTTCTCACACACAGTATGGGTATATATAAAATACACCCCAAAACACATTGCCCTACTTCTCCTGAGTCACGGCGATACCACATGGTGACTACTTTTGCAGCCTGGGTGTATAAGGGGCCCTAAAACCAATGAGTACCTTTAGGATTTCACAGGCCATTTTTATGCATTTGGATTCTCACACTTTAGGGGCCCCTAAAATGCCAGGTGAGTATAAATACCCCACATGTGACCCCATTTTGGAAAGAAGACACCCCTAGGTATTCTGTGAGGGGCATGGTGAGTCCACAGAATTTTTATTTTTGGCACAAGTCAGCGGAATTTTTTTTTTTTTTTTTTTTTTTTACAAAGTCTCATATTCCACTAACTTGTGACAAAAATAAAATTTTACATGAACTCACCATACCCCTCACAGAATACCTTGGGGTGTCTTCTTTCCAAAATGGGGTCACATGTGGGGTATTTATACTGTCCTGGCATTTTAGGGCCCCTAAAGCGTGAGAAGAAGTCTGGAATCCAAATGCGTAAAAATGCCCTGTGAAATCCTAAAGGTACTCATTGGTTTTAGGGCCTTTGCACTTAAGCTGCAAAAGTGGCACACATGTGGTATCGCCGTACTCAGGAGAAGTAGGGCAATGTGTTTTAGGGTGTATTTTTATATATACCCATACTTTGTGTGAAAAATATCTCTGTAAACGACAACTTTTAAAAATTTTATACAAAGTTGACAATTTACAGAGATATTTCTCTCACCTAACATGGGTATATGTAAAATACACCCCAAACACATTGCCCTACTTCTCCTGAGTACAGCGATACCACATGAGTGACACTTTTTTGCAGCCTGGGTGCGCAAAGGGGCCCAAATTCCAACGAGTACCTTTAGGTTTTACATGGTGGCTCACAATTTAGCCCCGCCCAAAATGCCAGAACAGTAAACACACCCCACAAATGACCCCATTTCGGAAAGTAGACACCCCAAGGTATTCACTGAGGGGCATAGTGAGTCCGTCTGAGATTTTTTTTTTTTTGCCAGAAGTTAGCAGAAATGGAAACTTTATTATTTTTCTTTTTTTCTTTAGAAAGTGTCATTTTCCGCTAACTTGTGAAAAAAAATGAAATGATACATGAACTCACCATGTCCCTCCGTGAATACTTTGGGGTGTCTTCTTTCTAAAATGGTGTGATTTGGGGGGTATTTATACTATCCTGACATTCTAGCACCTGAAGAAACATGACAGGCGCTCAGAAAGTCAGACCTGCTTCAAAATGCCGAAATTCACTTTTTTTGCACCATAGTTTGTAAACGCTATAACTTTTACCCAAACCAATAAATATACACTTATTGGATTTTTTTTTATCAAAGACATGTAGAACAATAAATTTAGAGAAAAATTTATATAGAAATGTAGTTTTTTTAAAAATTTTACAACAGAAAGTGAAAAATGTCATTTTTTTGCAAAAATTTCGGTCATTTTTGATTAATAGCAAAAAAAGTAAAAATGTCAGCAGCAATGAAATACCACCAAATGAAAGCTCTATTAGTGAGAAGAAAAGGAGGTAAAATTCATTTGGGTGGTAAGTTGCATGACGGAGCAATAAACGGTGAAAGTAGTGTAGTGCGGAATTGTAAAAAGTGGCCTGGTCATTAAGGGTGTTTAAGCTAGGGGGGCTGATGTGGTTAAAGCCAGCACACAGTAGTAATGCCCACATTGTGCCCTTCGCATTAGTTATGCCCAGATAGGATTCCCGGCTCCTCCTACACAGATCAGCAGCGCGATGTGTGAGGGCATCGTGCTGCTGCTGTGGCGTGTCAGCGGCTGGGCTAAATGGTGGAGCGGAGAGCCGACGGCATTACAATCAGCGCTGAGCCAAATCCAGTGCTGAGCCACGCCCCCTGCACTGATCACATGATGGTGACGTCACCCCAGGTCCTTCGGCTTTTCCAAAGTTCGGGTTCGTGGAAGCCGCCCCTTATGGATTCCATATGCCGGGATAGTCCGCGGTAGTGGAATCCATAACGGGATGCGGCGATTACCCTAACCCGAACGCCGAACTAATTTTTGAAGTTCGCTCATCTCTACTCACAAGCCATGAGGCTCACAGACAGGATTGTGTGGAGGCACGAATCCACAGAAGGGTACAAGACATTTCTGCTGCACTGAAAGATGACTAGAGCACAGTGGCCTGAAGAATTCTTAAATGCAAGACATTTGGAACAAGTAGGAGTCTTCCTAGATCTTGGCCACCCCTCCAAACTAAGTAATCGGGGAGAAGAGCCTTGGTAAAAGAGATGACGAATAACCCAATGGTCACTCTGGCTGAGCTCCAAAGACCCAATGTGCAGATGGGAGAAACTTCCAGAAAGTCAACCCTATCACTGCCGCACCCTACCATTTTATAGCGGGATGACCAGAAAGAAGCTTCTCCTCAGTAAAAGACACATGAAAGCCGCCTGGAGTTTGCATGAAGGCACCTGAAGGACTCCCAGACTGTAAGAAACGAGATTCTCTGGTCTGATGAAACCAAAGGCCCCTTTCACACGGGCAAGTTTTCCGCGCGGGTGCAATGCGTGAGGTGGACGCATTGCACCCGCACTGAATCCTGACCCATTCCTTTCTATGGGGCACATGAGCAGCGATTTTCATGCATCACTTCTGCGTTGCGGGAAAATCGCAGCATGCTCTATATTGTGCGTTTTTCACGCAACGCAGGCCCCATGGAAGTGAATGGGGCTGCGGGAAAATTGCAAGCATCCACAAGCAAGTGCGGATGCAGTGTGATTTTCCGCATGGTTGCTAAGAGACGGGACCCGATCTTTATTATTTTCCCTTATAACATGGTTATAATGGAAAATAATAGCATTCTCAATATAGAATGCTTAGTAAGATGTGGATTAGAGGGGTTAGAAATAAAAGAATTAACTCACCTTATCCACTTGATCGCGTAGTTGACGATCTCTTCTCTCTTCTTCAAGCATTGGCTGCGATCTAAAGGACCTGTGGACTGGTGACGTCACATCACATGGTCCATCACCATGGAGATGGACCATGTGATGAGCTCAGTGACGTCATCACAGGTCCTTTAGCCGACAGCTAATGAATGAAGAAGAGATCGCAACTACGCGATCAAGTGGATAAGGTGAGTTTTATTTTTAACCCCTCCATCCACATTTTACTAAGCATTCTGTATTGAAAATGCTATTATTTTCCATTATATCCATGTTATAAGGGAAAATAATAAAATCTACAGAATACTCTACCCGAAACCGGACTTCAGTGATGAAGTCCGGCTTCGGGTCTGGGTACCAAACATGGCGATTTTTCCACGCGCGTGCAAAACGCATTAAAACGCTTTGCACTCGCTCTGAAAAATTGCGCATTTTCCCACAACGCACCCGCCTCTTATCCGGGCGTCAAACGTGACGCCCGTGTGAAAGAGGCCTAAGTGTCATGTCTGGAGAAAACCAGGCACTGCTCATCACCTGCCCAATACCATCCATCCCTACAGTGAAGCATGGTGGTGGAGGCCTCATGCTGTGGAGGTGTTTTCAGCGGCTCGGACAGGGAGAGAAAGCTAAATGGAGCAAACTCTGTGAATGTCCTTGAGTGGCCCAGCCAGAGTCCTGACTTGAACCCAATTGAACATCTCTGTAGAGGCCTGAAAATGGCCGTCCACCGACGGTCCCCATCCAACCTGACAGAGCTTGAGAAGGATCTGCAGAGAAGAACATTCCCAAATCCAGGTGTAAAAACCTTGTGTCATCATACTCAGGTGAAGACCCTTTGGCAGCGATTACAGCCTCAAGTCTTCTTAAGTCCTGAGTAAAGGGTCTGAATTCTTATGTCAACGCAAGATTCTAGTTTTTGCTTTTTTATAAATCCGCAAAGATTTGTAACATTCGGTTCTCACTTTCTCTTTATGGGGTATTGAGTGCAGATTGATGGGGATTTATATTATTTTAGCACAAGGCGGCAACATAACAAAACGCAAAAAAGCAAAAGGGTCGGATGACTTTCCAAATGTACTATTTTTCTGTTAGTTCTGCCCACATAATACTGCCATACCGCCCCATAATGCCAAAATAATACCGCCATATATCAGCACATATAACACCATAACATGTTCCATAAGTGTGCCAAATTTATTAGAGCATTTTACACCTTTTCTTCTTTACGACACTAAATTGTTCAGTACACAAATACTAATGTTTAGCATCAAAAATGCTGCATGTCAACTTAGGGTACTTTCACACTTGCGTTGCTGGATTCCGGCAGGCAGTTCCGCCCCCCGAATTTCCTGCCGGTATGCAAACGGACACCATTTGTAAACGTCTCTCTGATTGTCATCCAGAAAAACAGATCCGGTATTTATCTTTTTCACATTTTTAAAGGTATGCGCGTGTGCAGACCAGAAGACCGGATCCGTCAATGCGGTAATTTTAATGCCAGATCCGGCACTAATACATTTCAATGTAAATTAATGCTGGATCCAGCATTCTGGCAAGTGTTCCGGAATTTTCTCCGGCCAAAAAACGTAAGAGGGACTGAAATGATGCATCCTGAACGGACTGCTCTCCATTCAGAATGTGTTAGGATTAAATTGATCAGTTTTTTTCCAGTATTGAGCCCCTAGGACGGAACTCAATACCGAAAAAGAATAACACAAGTGTGAAAGTATTCTTAAGAGTTACCCATTGTGTAACTCTTCTTTGTAAAACCTTTAGCTAAAACAATTTTTAGGTAACTTTCCTTGCAATTTATAGGCCATGTACACCTTTGGTGGCATTTTTTTATTATTGCATTGCACTCATTTTGAGATAAAATCATTTTATTAATTTTGCTTTATTAAAAATGATGAGCCATTTTCCCTGCACAGCTTTGAGTTTATCTACTAGCAGGATCTGTATGTTCTCTCTGCTCAGTCAGGCAGGGAGCTGACGGCTCCTTATCTATGATCTCTCTGACATTATAAATACTCATTATAGCTCAATTCTTATCTTACTGATAAGACTGTGGCTTAAATAAGTGTTTATGACCTCTTGTAATTTAGAGATAAGGTTTATTAGATGACAGGCACAAAGTGAAAGTGAAAGTACAGTTAACCCTTTGTGACAGAACGGCTCAATATTTTAATAAAGACCAATTTCAAAAATGATTTTTAGCCCAAAATGAGTAAAATGCAATCATAGGAAAAAAAAAATGTCCCTGATGCTGTACATAGCCTTTAAGCCGATATAATGCAGGCACACCGCATAATGCCAAAATAATACAGCCATATGCATTCTGTATAATACCACTATATAATGCCAAATTATACTTAATATCCAAATAATACTCTGACCTTTGGGACTCCATCTATCATGAGAACGAACAGAGTGAGATCCCTTCAGCTGATCCTCATGATGAAATTGTGCTGATCTGGTGTGTGCATGACCAGAAAGTAATATCATCATAAACTGTGTGAAATGGTAGACTCAGTTCACACTGCTCCGCTCACCTGCATTATCCTGCTGCTTAGTATTTTTGATGAATGCTGAGAATTTTGAGAAAATGTCTATTCCAGCTGTGTTTGACTCGCGATGCTTTGCAGCAAGCCTAGGGTATCTGGAGAAGTATAAAGAGATGACAGTCACTGCGAGGAACACTACTAAAAATGATGAGGATAATAATACTGTATAGTGTATGAAGGAAAAGATACCGCAACAAAAATATTTCAGATGATCAACAGACTTGTATTATACACCTGAAATATCAAAATATGCATTAATGTGCAGCGATGGTAAAGAGTCACCGGGAACCATTATACTATTATAGTAGTTATATTCCTGTACATAGGAGGCAGTATTATAGTAGTTATATTCTTGTACTTAGGAAGCAGTATTATAGTAGTTATATTCTTGTACATAGGAGGCAGTATTATAGTAGTTATATTCTTGTACATAGGAGCAGTATTATAGTAGTTTTATTCTTCAACATAGGAGCAGTATTATAGTAGTTATATTCCTGTACATAGGAGGCAGTATTATAGTAGTTATATTCTTGTACATAGGAGGCAGTGTTATAGTAGTTATATTCTTGTACATAGAAGCAGTATTATAGTAATTATATTCTTGTACATAGGATCAGTATTATAGCAGTTATATTCTTGTACATAGGAGCAGTATTATAGTAGTTATATTCTTGTACATAGGAGCAGTATTATAGTAGTTATATTCTTGTACATAGGAGCAGTATTATAGTAGTTATATTCTTGTACATAGGAAGCAGTATTATAGTAGTTATATCCTTGTACATAGGAAGCAGTATTATAGTAGTTATATTCTTGTACATAGGAGCAGTGTTATAGTAGTTATATTCTTGTACATAGGAGGCAGTATTATAGTAGTTATAATCTTGTACATAGGAGGCAGTACTATAGTAGTTATATCCTTGTACATAGGAAGCAGTATTATAGTAGTTATATTCTTGTACATAGGAGCAGTATTATAGTAGGTATATTCTTGTACATAGGAGCAGTATTATAGTAGTTATATTCTTGTACATAGGAGCAGTATTATAGTAGTTATATCCTTGTACATAGAAGGCAGTATTATAGTAGTTATATTCTTGTACATAGGAGCAGTATTATAGTAGTTATATTCTAGTACAAAGGGGGTCGTGTTATACTAGTTCTATTCCTGTATATAAAGGGCAGCATTACAGTAAAGCCTTTTCTTTGCTGTTTACAGTGTGGTTCACACTTCCATACCAATATAATGATACTTATAGTTTTATACATTGGGCACTATGACAGTGGTTATATTTTTATATGAAGCCATTTTTTTAAATCAAAATAAGTCCAAAAGTTTGTGCTGATTAATCATTTAATATGTCTGTGTAGGAATGATGATACACTGTATGTTTCTGTAACAGAGGTTGATAACTTCTTCAGCCACATGTTCACATTTTTAAGATTCTGGATGCCTGCAGCTAAGGCTACGTTCACACTCGCGTTTTGGACGGATCTGCAAAAACGGATCCGTTACAATAATACAACCGCATGCATTCGTCATGAACGGATCCGTTTGTATTATCTGTAGCATAGCCAAGACGGATCCGTCATGAACTCCATTAAAAGTCAATGGGAGATGGATCAGTTTTCTATCGTGTCAGAAAAAAAACAGATCTGTCCCAATTGACTTACATTGTGTGCCAGGACGCATCCGTTTGGCTCAGTTTCGTCAAGTGGACAGAAAACGTTGCAGGGAGCGTTTTGGAGTCCACCCCCAAAGCGGAATGTAGACTGAACTGATGCAAACTGATGCGTTTTGAGCGGATCCTTTTCCATTCAGAATGCATTAGGGCAAAACTGATCCATTTTTGACCGCTTGTAAGAGCCCCGAACGGATCTCACAAACCGAAAGCCAAAACGTGAGTGTGAAAGTAGCCTTACACTAGAAAGTACTTTCTGCATACACCTTTAGTGTATGGCCACACTTGCAGGTTTGGATCATAAAAGGAGAGAAGAGAGCACTTAATAGTCTTCATTGTTCTATCCACTCCTTGTTTGGCTTCATTAGCTGCATTAAAAACTCCAAATGTAACATATCGAAGGCACAGAAGGAAAAATAATAGGAAAAATCTTGTGTGGGCGTGTCAGCTCCAGGTGTGAGCACAAAGACCTGTGTGTGGTTTTCCTTTGAATATAAGTGAAAGGAAAACACAAAGCAGCAATGAACAAACATACAATAACAATATGTGATGAGAATAAAGGGCTGCAAATGAGGAGCAACACAAACACAGAAAGAGGAAGTGGCCTCTTATCACCACCACAACCGTAGTGTAACAGATAGATAGAAGGAAGGATAGAGGGAAATATACACAAAGATAGATAGATAGAAGGAAGGATAGAGGGAAATATACACAAAGATAGATAGATAGAAGGAAGGAGAGATGGAAATATACACAAAGATAGATAGATAGAAGGAAGGAGAGATGGAAATATACACAAAGATAGATAGATAAAAGGAAGGATAGAGGGAAATATACACAAAGATAGATAGATAGATAGATAGATAGATGGAAGGAGAGATGGAAATATACACAAAGATAGATAGATAGATAGATAGATAGATAGATAGATAGATAGATAGATGGAAATATACACAAAGATAGATAGATAGAAGGAAGGAGAGATGGAAATATACACAAAGATAGATAGATAGATAGATAGATAGATAGATAGATAGAAGGAAGGATAGAGGGAAATATACACAAAGATAGATAGATAGATAGATAGATAGATAGATAGAAGGAAGGATAGAGGGAAATATACACAAAGATAGATAGATAGAAGGAAGGATAGATGGAAATATACACAAAGATAGATAGATAGAAGGAAGGATAGAGGGAAATATACACAAAGATAGATAGAAGGATAGATAGATAGATAGATAGATAGATGGAAATATACACAAAGATAGACATAGATACAGGGGTGTAGCTAACGGCTCATGGGCCCTGGTGCAAGAGTTCAGCTTGGGCCCCCTTCCCTCAGTGCTTTGTGTGTCTTGTTATGCAGCACAAGGTTCTTTGGGCCCCTTCAGGCTCCTGAGCCCGGTAGCGACTGCTACCTCTGCACCCCTATAGCTATGCCCATGGATAGATAGATAGATACATAGATAGATAGATAGATAGATAGATAGAGATAGATATGAAATCGATATGAGATAGATAGATAGATAGATAGATAGATAGATAGATAGATATGAGATAGAAGGATAGATGGAAAGATACACAACGATAGATAAATAGATAGATAAATAGATACAATATAGATGGATATGAGAGATGATAGATAGACAAAAAGAAAGACAAAGATAGATAATAGATAGATAGACGGAAGGATAGATGGAAAGATACACAAAGATAGATAAATAGAAAAAATATAGCTAGATATGAGATATTAGATAGATTGATAGATAGATAGATAGATAGATAGATAGATAGATAGATAGATAAAAGGATAGGCAAAAAGATAGATAGATAGATAAAAGGATAGACAAAATGATAGACATAGATAGATAGATAGATAGATAGATAGATAGATAGATAGATAGATCGATAGATATGATAGATAGATAGATAGATAGATAGATAGATAGATAGATAGATATGAGATAGATAGATATGAGATAGATAGATATGAGATTGATAGATAATTGATAGATAGACGAAAATATAGACAAATATAGATAGATATTCCAGAAAATACGCAGCACTCCAAATTAAGTGAAAAATATATATTAAAATGTATTCACACATGTGAAAAAGGCGACGTTTCAGTCCCCTCATGGAACCCTCTTCAAGCCAAGCGTGACGTGTGAATAAATTTTGATATATTTTTTTCACTTACTTTGGAGTGCTGCGTATTTTCTGGAATATTGTATGTGCCCTGGAGCGGGGGGAACGCTTGCACCGCTAATCGTGGTGTTTGGAGTGCTGCATTATTTTTCCATTTTTGTAGATAGATAGATAGATAGATAGATAGATACTATAGACTTTGATAATCATCCTGTGCCCCTAAAATATATCCAGAATTCCCACATATTACTTGTCCCATTTCTCCCCCTGTATCGCTTCTCGCCAGTATTTCAGTGGCTGATCTGTTATGTGCGGCCATATCCCAGACCTCCCAAGAGTCCATCATTTGGAGGGACAGTCCCAGAAAACTATTGAAGTCTATAGATATGCAGGAAAAATGGAGCTTTCACACAATGAACCATAAGTTTTCCTCTTTGACCGTCCAGAAAGTTGGGAGGCTTGATACTCCATGACGTTACCTTGGTGGTGCCAGGGTCTCCTCCAGGAATTCTTCTATCTTGTTGACGTCTGTTTTTACCTCTCCATTATAGGTCAGGAAGGGCGGGTGTGTCCCTGGGGCGAGGTTGTGCAGGTCCGCTGGCTTTCTATAATATGGAAGAAATGTGACATTAGAAGCTGATGACCAGTCAGCTCACCCGACATCTAGAAAAGGTTAGGAGGCCATAAAATAACAATCCGCCTACATTTTGGGCCATGTCTGATATCTGACGGTCCTAACTGCGACGGGCACTGGGCAGAGTCCTCACTGGGCACAGTAGTGGTGGTTATATCCACTGAAATGTACTGAGTCAGTCTAGATTGAGTTCAATGTGACTAAAACACGATGTTGGTAGTGGTTTGCCTTTTTATTAATTCACCTGAGGTAACATGTCCTGTGAGGGCATCCATTTTGGAAAAAAAAAGTAAAAAAAGAAATCGAGATGGAAATTGATCACATTCATGGAGAACCATTGACCGTTTTCTGTAGACATAGAGCCTGGTCTTCTGTAGACTTAAGCCATAGCTAAAGAAACAAGCCTGTGTATTAGATTGTTCGCTTACTCGTAAATTTGGCAACTTCATGGTTTCTTACCCAAATTAAGTTCTTTAGTGCAAACAAAATTACTGATTTGTAAAAACAAATGATGCTGTGCGCTCCTGCTCTCTGCAGGATTCCAGGACGGGATACCACGGACCGCTCACGGCCGTGTGCATGCGGCCTAACCCTCAGCATGCTCTGACAGTAACAGATTATAAGAGAATGCTGAGGATTGTAGTATCACAGGCAGGGCCGGCGCTACCGCTAGGCGAACTAGGCGCCCGCCTAGGGCGCCGGCCTGCTGGGGGCGCCCTGGTGGGCTCCCCCTGCCTGGGGCTGCAGCGCTGGGCCAGCGGCTCTTGAGCCACTCCCAGCACCATTACAGGGGGGCCAGGAGGTGGAGGTCCTTCTTAAATATGGCAGAGCAGGCACCTACTTACCCTGATGGCAGGTGCCTGCTCTGCCAGTAAATTACCGGAGCAGAGGAGGCGGGCGGCAAGGGAGGCTGTTCTAGCAGCTCCCCACTCCTCCCTCACGCGCCCTCTGTGATGCCGGGAGCCGGAATATGACGTCATTCCATCCCCGGCATACTAAACGGCGCGCTGGAGGACAGAGGAGCTGCACCACACTGGACCCCAGGGAGGTGAGTGTTTAAGTGTTTGACTGAGTGAGTGTCTGCCTGTGTGTGTCTGTCAGTGAGCGAGTGTATGTCTGTCAGTGAGTGAGTGTATGTGTGTCTGTCAGTGAGTGAGTGTATGTTTGTCTGTCATTAAGTGAGTGTGTGTATGTCAGTGAGTGTGTATGCCTGTCTGTCAGTGCGTATCTGAGTGATTGTATGTCTGTCAGTGTGTGTCGTTCAGTGAGTGTGTGCGTGTCCGTCAGTGTGTGCGTGTCTGTCCGTCAGTGTGTGCGTGTCTGTCAGTGTGTGCGTGTCTGTCAGTGTGTGCGTGTCTGTCAGTGTGTGCGTGTCTGTCAGTGTGTGCGTTTCCGTCAGTGTGTGCGTTTCCGTCAGTGTGTGCGTTTCCGTCAGTGTGTGCGTTTCCGTCAGTGTGTGCGTTTCCGTCAGTGTGTGCGTTTCCGTCAGTGTGTGCGTGTCCGTCAGTGTGTGTCCGCCAGTGTGTGTCCGTCAGTATGTGCGTTTCCGTCAGTGTGTGCGTTTCCGTCAGTGTGTGCGTGTCCGTCAGTGTGTGCGTGTCCGTCAGTGTGTGCGTTTCCGTCAGTGTGTGCGTTTCCGTCAGTGTGTGCGTTTCCGTCAGTGTGTGCGTTTCCGTCAGTGTGTGCGTGTCCGTCAGTGTGCGTTTCCGTCAGTGTGCGTTCTGCGTGTCCGTCAGTGTGTGCGTGTCCGCCAGTGTGTGCGTGTCCGTCAGTGTGCGTGTCCGCCAGTGTGTGCTGTCCGTCGTGCGTGTCCGTCAGTGTGTGCGTTCCGTCAGTGTGTGCGTTTCCGTCAGTGTGTGCGTGTCCGTCAGTGTGCGCTTCCGTCAGTGTGTGCGTGTCCGCCAGTGTGTGCGTTTCCGTCAGTGTGTGCGTTTCCGTCAGTGTGTGCGTGTCCGTCAGTGTGTGCGTGTCCGTCAGTGTGTGCGTGTCTGTCAGTGTGTGCGTGTCTGTCAGTGTGTGCGTGTCCGTCAGTGTGTGCGTTTCCGTCAGTATGTGCGTGTCCGTCAGTGTGTGCGTGTTTGTCTGTCAGTGTGTGCGCGTCTGTCAGTGTGTGCGTGTCCGTCAGTGTGTGCGTGTCTGTCAGTGTGTGCGTGTCCGTCAGTGTGTGCGTGTCCGTCAGTGTGTGCGTGTCCGTCAGTGTGTGTGCGCGTGTCTGTCTGTCATGGCGGGGGGTGGCAAAATGGATCTTTGCCTAGGGCGGCAAAAATCCTTGCACCGGCCCTGATCACAGGGATATAGCCTGCCCAGTGGCCCCAAATGGCCAGAATGACCCCATATAAGATCTGTGACTGCTCCATCTACCATGTGCTCCTATATCCCTGTGATACTACAATCCTCAGCATTCTCTTATAATCTGTTGCTGTCAGGGCATGTTGAGGGTTATAGCTTTGCAACTCTTTAGGTCCTGGATAGGCAGCTAGGCCTAGGCTAATATGCCTGCACCTTATATGATGTTGATCTGTATAATGATCCATCAGACTCTACAAGTTGAACAACTAAGTAGTTCACCTACCAGCGGTCCTTGTCCTGAGTTGCTGCTGGGCGGCTACTAGCTCTATCTGTGGTGGTCGGTCAGGCCGCAGGCGGACGTCTTCTCTCTCTGGCTGACTGCTGGTGTCAGAGAGTGAGATCGCCTCTAGCTGCCCCTGTTCTTCCCCACGCTGTAGCCTGTGCAGTCACGCCGCCATGCCCCAGCCGCCCTGAGCCCATCATGTGACCGTTGCTGCGGCAGTGAGCGGCCGCCGGCTGGCGCACACACGCAAGCGCAGCAGCCGGACGCCGGGCGGGATTCTTAGAGCGCCACGCGGTGCAGCATGAGAGCGGGGCGCCGCGCTGGCCGCCACTTAAGTTCCCTTCCAACCAGGTTTTTTT
Source organism: Bufotes viridis (assembly GCA_033119425.1). NCBI lineage: Eukaryota > Metazoa > Chordata > Amphibia > Anura > Bufonidae > Bufotes > Bufotes viridis. The sequence continues at coordinate 42,529,827 of CM065592.1, read as the reverse complement.
TTTTTTCACATCGCAGGGTTCCAGCGGCGCCCCCTGCTAAATTGCGCCCTAGGCGGTTGCCTTGGTGGCCTTTACAGGTGGCGCCGGCCCTGGTCATGTCCTACATATTCTTAGGCCTTGTAGAAGGTATGGAAGGTAAACCATAAAGACCTCTATCTCCTTTTACCACCATGATCATCTGTAAGTGACCGGCCACTGTTGTGTAGGACCTTGACTCAGGAACACAATCAAGGCCGGACTGGCCCACCAGAGGAGCAGAGGACCTTCCGGAGGGCCCAAGCTCTGACACTAATGGACCCCTAGGTCCTATATACACAGAGGGTGGGCCCCTGGTGGGCCCAAGGGACTTCAGTCCAGCGGTGAAAGCAATAGGAGGATCCTTACCTCTTCAGGTCAACGGTGGTCACATTGAAGACAACTCCTTTCAGCCAAAGGATCATGAAGAGACGCTGAGAGAAAGGACAATTCCCGATGCTTTCTCCATCACTTCCAGCCTAGAAAAAAAGGGGTAAAAATCATCAATACAAGTCTCATATAAAACGGACATATATCATATAGGATGTATTATTATTATTAGGACATGGGGCCTGATTATGCCAGAGCAACCAATTTGGAACTCACTTCTTTTTCCCCTTATATGAGACCTGTGACACCCAGAAACCTGCTCAGTAATAGGACTCTCCTCTATTGACCTCTACTCAGATCATCTGTTATCTGGTAGAGAGCGGCTGGCACGATGGGTACTACAATAAGCCTGGCAACTTCTTAAAGAGGATCTGTCACTTTTCCTGACATGTCTGTTTTGATAACTACTTGTATTCCCCATGGCAGCAGTGATTGTCAGACTGTGCAGGGACACGCCCCCAACTGGTAACACCAAGGGCGTAACAAGGACTCATAGGGCTCCATAGCATAACTTGTAATGAGGCCTAATTCCACCACGACCATCTTCAGTAGCGAGTTCAGAACTTGAGCAGCTAATGATCATGTTCCCTAACGCACAGGCATAATGCACACAGTGACGTCACAACAGCGGGATAATGTGCACAGCGAAGTTACAGCACAAACATAATGCACACAGTGACGTCACAGTACAGGAATAATGCTCAGAGGGATATCAAAATACTATGATAATACACATGGCGATGGACAGAAATAAATCCGTAATATCACAGCACAGAAATAATGCAAAAAGTAATGCACTGTCCCGCGGTCCATATATATCACCAACTGCACATATGCCTGAGTAAAGATGGGCCCCCTTAGATATTGGGCCCCATAGCAGCTGATATGCCTGTTACCCTGGTAGTTACGCTGTAGAGGAAACATCCAGATGGACCTTTAGGCCTCTTTCACACGAGCGTGTCCGGATTAGGTCCGGATGCGTTGCGGATGCGTTCAGGGAAAACTGTGCGATTTCACAGGCAAAGCCATTCAGTTTTGCCTGCGATTGCGTTCAGTTGTTCAGTTTTTTCCGCGCGGGTGCAATGCGTTTTGATGCGTTTTTCACGCGCGTGATAAAAAACTGAAGGTTTACAAACAACATCTCTTAGCAACCATCAGTGAAAAACGCAACGCATCCGCACCTGCTTGCGGATGCAATGCGTTTTTCACACAGCCCCATTCACTTCTATGGGGCTAGGGCTGCGTGAAAAACGCAGAATATAGAACATGCTGCGATTTTCACGCAACGCACAAGTGATGCATGAAAAAAAACGCTCATGTACACAGACCCATTGAAATGAATGGGTCAGGATTCAGTGCGGGTGCAATGCGTCCTCCTCACGCATTGCACCCGCGCGGAAAACTCGCCCGTGTGAAAGGGACCTTATTGAGAACTACTATCATACATAAACTTCTAGTAGGAATAATAGAGGAATGGCAAAACGTAGAGTCATAAGAATAGATACTCCAGAATTGTTATCACATGGGGATTGTAGGTGGTTACTACGTCTTCAGAGGAATTGTGGAGACGAAATGTGGCCCCAGGGGTGATCAAATAGATCACCACAGGACCCGCTCACGGCACTCCAGTAAACAGCTGAATTCACCATGGACAGTTGAGGCCCTCCATGAAATACAAGAACAACTCAAGTCTTCCAGAACGGAGGCAGCTCATACGGAGCTCTCCATTCTAGATCAGAGAGGGTGGACCTTCATTCTGATGTCCATATGGATAGGGTGATCCTTGCGAGACAACCCCACTAATGCTATGGCCGTATTAAATATAAATACATGATGAGATCAGGCAAAAATTTGCTTTTTGAGAAACAGCGCCACTTTTGTCCACAGGATGTATGTGGTATTGCAGGTCCATTCCTTTCAAGTCAGTGAGGCTGAGCAGTAATACTAGACACAGTCCCAAGAACGGCACTGTTGTTACTACCCTGTCTGACTGGTTCTTTTTTACCCTTCCCTTGACTTCAATCTTCATAGCTGTTCATACTATTGGTCGGAAGGTGGCGACAGACATGATGGTCCAGCCAGGAAAGCATGGTTGAAGCAAGAAGCTGGAAATATGGCTAATTCATACCTACATCAAAGAGAAAGTTTCGGAAATATATCTGTCTTCAACGCTCTGCCCATTTCCTTCCAAAATATTGCTGAAATCCCAATGACATGACAGTCCCCAGCGAGAGGGTGTAGTCCCCAAAGACAGATCAAAATCAATGCTATAATTGTGTTTCATGATTATTTTAAGCTACCTGTCAGACATACTTTCACCCGTCCATCATTCCCGCCCTTTCCTCCAGGAGAAAGCAGAAATGCAGGAAGGGAGTAGGTAGATCATGACAGGAGGGACTGTCCAGGGTGTTCCCTACACCCTCAACTGCAGTTCTAAGGCCAATCCACCCCCAACAGAATCATATCACCAGTATATAACAAAATGGTTACTACTATAGACAGGACTGGGTTTTGTGTTAGCAATAGAGAACTGTGTTCAGGGTCAACCCTACCCTGCTCCTCAGGGGCGGGGCTAATTTATAGTGCTCTTCATAGCTTTTGGATGCCTATGGGAGCCGAACTAGTATTCTTGTAAAGCATTTTTTTTGTGTCTACAGACCCCAGAGAGGTAAATCTGAAGAATGGAGCTACCTGTCTACATAGTGCCGCTGCCATTTATAGAATGATGGTCCTTTTATGTGTCCGTCATCCCTCCAGCTTCTAGGCATGGGTGGGAGAGTACTCTCTACAACCTCGTAGACAATAATTGGACCTACAGCTATAAAAGGTGTAAGTGTAAGAGCTTTAAACGGGTTCTTCACTTTGTTACAACTGATGATCTATCCTCAGGATAGATCATCAGCATCTGATTGGCCGGGGTCTAACACCCGGGACCCCCGCCGATCAGCTGTTTGAGAAGGCAGTGGCGCTGCAGGAGCGCCGCGGCCTTCTCACTGTTTACCGCTGCTAGCGCCCCGTCCAGTGACATCACGACTTGTATCAAGTGGCGTGGGCGAGGCTAAGCTCTGTTCACCGTGGCGTGGGCTAGCTCCTGTAGCGCCGCTACCTTCTCAAACAGCTGATCGGCGGGGATCCCGGGTGTTGGACCCCAGCCGATCAGATACTGATGATCTATCCAGAGGATAGATCATCAGTTGTAACAAAGTGAAGAACCCCTTTAAGGGTCTCTTAAAGGGGTTATCTCATGATTACTGTACAAAATGAAGACCAGACATCACATAGTACATGACAACCTCTTTCTAACAAAGCTAAAACCAGCCCTATACCTCTAATGGATCCAGAGATCTCCCCATTCATTGCTCCAATGGCTCTACTAGATTTATATCATGCTGGCAGCTCAGGGAGCGTGTCCTTTCTACTGCAGCTCTCTCCCTATCACAGCTCAAGGGGTGCGTTCTTCCTGCTGCAGCTCTCTCCCTATCACAGCACAGGAGGTGTGTCTTTCCTGCTACAGCTCTCTCCCTATCGCAGCTTATGAGGTGTGTCTTTCCTACTACAGCTGTCTCCCTATCACAGCTCAGGAGGTGTGTCTTTCCTGCTACAGCTCTCTCCCTATCACAGCTCAGGAGGCGTGTCTTTCCTGCTACAGCTCTCTCCCTATCACAGTTCAGGCGTGTCTTTCCTGCTACAGCTCTCTCCCTATCACAGCACAGGAGGTGTGTCTTTCCTGCTACAGCTCTCTCCCTATCGCAGCTTATGAGGTGTGTCTTTCCTACTACAGCTGTCTCCCTATCACAGCTCAGGAGGTGTGTCTTTCCTGCTACAGCTCTCTCCCTGTCACAGCTCAGGAGGCGTGTCTTTCCTGCTACAGCTCTCTCCCTATCACAGTTCAGGAGGTGTGTCTTACGTGCTACAGCTCTCTCCCTATCGCAGCTCAGGAGGCGTGTCTTTCCTGCTACAGTTCTCTCCCTATCACAGCTCAGGAGCAGGTATGTCCTTTTTACTGCCACTCACTCCCTATTACAGCTCAGGAGGGGGTCTGTCCTTTCTGCTGCAGCTCTCTCCTTATCACAGATCAGGAGGTGCATCCTTCCTGCTGCAGCTCTCTCCCTATCACAGCTCAGTAGGTGTGTATTTCCTGCTGCAGCTCTCTCCCTATCACAGCACAGGAGGTGTGTCTTTCCTGCTGCAGCTTTCTCCCTATCACAGCACAGGAGGTGCGTCCTTCCTGCTGCAGCTCTCTCCCTATCACAGCTCAGGAGCGGGTCTGTCATTTTTTCTGCCGCTTACTCCCTATCACAGCTCAGGAAGGGGTCTTTCTTGCTGCAGCTCTCTCCCTATCACAGCTCAGGAGGTGCGTCCTTCCTGCTGCAGCTCTCTCCCTATCACAGCACAGGAGGTGCGTCCTTCCTGCTGCAGCTCTCTCCCTATCACAGCACAGGAGGTGCGTCTTTCCTGCTGCAGCTCTCTCCCTATCACAGCTCAGGAGCGGGTCTGTCCTTTTTGCTGCCGCTTACTCCCTATCACAGCTCAGGAGGGGGTCTGTCCTTTCTGTTGCAGCTCTTTCCACATAAAGCTCAAGAGGCTGTTGAAGGGAGGACCTGAGCCTTTGCGTCCACATCTGAAAGGTGAAAAAATCTGAACAAACAGCAGGTGGCGCTGTACAGATACATTTTATTGCATAGCTCTGAGGCTATACAACATTTTTAATTACATGCAATTACAAAAGTGCTCAGATCTAGGTGGTGGTATGGCCAACATAATGTACTGTATGGGGCCCCAGATCGCTGCTATGATTGTTCGTGCACTATGCACTTTGCATCGACCCCTGTAAATTTAATTCAGTCATTTTATTCCGAGATTCTGTTGTTATTCTGCCCCCTTTTTAGTAGTCTGGGAAAGCTGGGTTAGGCCTCATGCACACGAACGTATTTTCTTTCTGTGTTTGTACCGTTTTTTTTACGGACCATATGCGGAACCATTCATTTCAATGGGTCAGCAAAAAAAAACGGAAGGTACTCCGTGTGCATTCCGTTTCCGTATGTCAGTTTTTCCGTTCCGCAAAAAAATAGAGCATGTCCTATTTTTTCTAGTTTGCGGACAAGGATAGGCATTATTACAATGGATCCGCAAAACAAACGGATGCCATACGGAACGTCATCCGTTTTTATTGCGGACCGCAAAACACATACGGTCGTGTGCATGAGGCCTTATAATCCCTGTACCTGGCTGTATTTTCCATCTATATGAGCCTTCTAAAAATCGGTGAAATAAAATGTATTACATCCATGATGACTCCATTTTTTTTTTTAAAGTAAGCGCTGTAAGCGCTGAGACGCAGCCACACGGAGGAGGACGGCGCTCATGCTGAAAATTAACCTCTCTGTGAAACACAAGCCATGGCTAAATTATTTATTGAAATTCCAACGCGCAAACTTACAAGAGGCAAAGTTGCTGCG